>CP098284.1:1780000-2980000 GCA_023658505.1 Epichloe gansuensis
TAGGTTAGGCGCCTACCCTAAACCGGTATTCTTTGTCACGGCCCATGACAAGTGACTCACAAACGCGATTCACAGCTACCGCGTGATTTACAACTAACAAACGCACGATAAGCAAACGGGATCATAACGCTGTTTAAGGCTGTGTACGCATAGAAGGATATAACGCTCTAATGCACGCGATAGAGTAATTTAGTTTTCTTTCCTTTTCTCTCTATCTTTACTTGTTCGTAGTTAATACATATCATTGATAGCGTTTCGACCTATCTTCGATGAACTATGCCGTGACAGTTTTGCGGATTGCTTTCTGCCTTGCTACTCTTGGCCTGCGGTGCCTTTCATGCTTGCGTCGATCTCCTTGATAGTGGGCTAGGCAGGACTAATGGGATGAAGCTCTTGGTGTTCTCGGGCTTCAATTCAATCAGAAGACGATACTTTGAATCCGGGGTTTTGGCAGAAATGCAAGAGATTGGGGAGCATGGTCAATAGGTCCCTAACTTTCGCCATTTCACTCGAGTAAAGTAGTGTGCACTGCTCGCTCATTATGCCGTGACTCTTCTGAGAATAGCCAGGCAATAATACTCAGCGGCAGAGTATTGTATTGCACTACAATTCAATTTGTAGTTTTTTTCTTAACAAATAATCTATATCTAATCTTAGAAAATATATAAAGAAATGAGACTTTAATTTTTAGATAGATAACGAAAAACTATAGTGTATTTATATATAAAAGCGGGTCTAAACGTGGGTCGTTCGGCTATAAATTATAAAAATGTTATGAACTGGCCTTAGGGCAACTGCACGTAAGCGTTCTAAGAGATATTATTATCCTTAGAGAGGAAGGATCGGACTAAGCTAGAGGTCGCACAGGAACTGGCCTTATACCAGTGTGTGTGGGTCGCATGGGGCTTGGGTAAAGCCCTAACCTGTCCGCTCCCAGTCCGCGTCCTTTCCGGACCTGGGACATGACCCGAGCTCCTAAGCTCGAGTCCATAACACTACATGTGATGATCTAGGCTTTGCCTAGACCTAGCAATATAGGTGTCAATTGAACAAGTGAATGTTGACTTGTTCAATACGTATCCTTTGCATAGCGCAATGGATCGGGCAATCCACCCGTATGGTGCGCGCTTGACACCCGCGATGGCCCCTATGGGGCTGCACCGTAACACTACACTAACTAGTAACTACAAACAATACTCTGGAGGTGGCCGACTACTGAGGGCTTAGAGCTCATTTTTGCGTTCGTCTAGATGAATTAAATGAGATGAGAGGTTGTGATGAAAGCTAAGCAGACGGAGCTCGTCCTTTCTGTGCAAACAAAAACTTTTATAGAGCAAATTTAGAGTCTTGCGATGCCGGACTGGGGTTCCTCACGGCCCCGCTTTCCTCGACAATCTTCTTGGGATACTTTGCGCCTCTTTTTCGTGCAACGAGGGGTGGTGGGTGGGGCACACCTTCCCCTTCTGGGCACATCCCTCCCTCTACGCCCTCCCCCCGGCCAAGCCCGGAATAGTCAGTCAACTCCAGGCGAGGACTGACGGAGTGCTTCACACGATATTCCCACCAGACGCTTCGAGCTCCGCGTCTCTCACGTCCTCGACGTTCCGTTTCCTTCATCAATCTCCAGTTCGGGCGGGGCTGAAACGCTTGCTCACAAGGAAGACGCTCACGAGTCACGAGTCACGAGTCATGACCTACCTGCAAACCACTTCAACGCCACCTGAGTCTTTTACTGCAGCTGTAACTTCGAACTGCCTGTCACGGCTCTGGCTTCCATCTTTGCTTCCCCAAGATTCCGGTATACCACCCCATCTACTGTGAGTGCCACATGCGTGTCGGAAAACTTGTCGAAAGATTGCCGTTGTGCCACTCTCATCTTCCTTTTCCCCGATCTTCACACACTGCTTGTTCATGTTTACTGTTGCACTTGTCCGCTTTTTCATTTTTTCCCTTGTAGTCCGTCCGGGTCAAGAGCGTCCAAAGTCTTCCGTTCATTCTACTTGGCAGACGGACGTGCTCCAGAGTCCATCCTGTCGGTGCTTACATGGCCCACTTGGCTATCTCGGCCATCTTCCAACAGAAAGCATCCGGACACACGGAAGACGATGGATCGGTGCTAGTAGCATCATGTTCTCGACAAACCCCGTTTGCCGGTTGGAAGACTTCTTCCCCACATCATCCGGTCCTCCACGGCTATCTGCCGGCTCTGGGCACTCTACTCGCAATCATTTACACATATATAACACCCTGATGATACACGGTTTCCCTTCTGCTCTTCTTCCTCCCGCACTCTATCTGGTCGCCTTGAAGCCTTGTCTTTCTTTCGTTCTTTCTCTCTTACTATATAAGCAATCATACACTGGCGACTCTTCAAGTTTGTTCGCGTCCAAAGGACTTCCTGAAAAACAGTCATCACTCATTTTACTTCATGGAGCCAGAGTGGTATGCCTGCCTATTATCTCCAAGACTGTCACTACTTTTACCGCACAGCCCTGCGCGGCCTCAATATCAGCACCAGTGTTTCACCACTCTACTTCTGAAATCTTTTACCGCACAGCCCTGCGCGGCCTTAATATCAGCACCAGTGTTTCACCACTCTACTTCTGAAATAAGTAAATAAGAGCTCGTCATTCCGAGACTAACAAATCATGACTGCCAAAGCAAGAGTTTTCAATCCGCCCAATTCGTTGGCAGAGAGGCTTACAGAACCTTTGTCAAAATCTGCAACTCCCCGCATTCTACCTGAGTCCATCTCGTCCGTCACACCTCGGATTTCCTTGAGCCTATCCGCCGCCTACGCAAGAATGCCTCTGGACAACAGCGGTGATAGTCAAAGGGATGGTGGCATCACGTTTGCTGCCCAGGACAAGCTGCCCAAGCTTCCTATCCCAGATCTCGCCAGCACATGTGACAAATATTTGGAGGCTCTGAGACCATTGCAAACTCCTAGGGAACGAGCTGAAACAGAGCACGCCGTCAGAGACTTTCTTGAAGGAGATGGTTCAGATCTGCAAGAGAAGCTAAAGAGGTATGCTCAGGGAAAGACGAGTTACATTGAGCAGTTTTGTAAGTGAAATGACTTGTCTGCCCTATGCTTCTCATGTCCATGTTTGTCCTAACTGTTCTTGTCTCCTCCCTCGCAGGGTACGACTCGTACTTGAACTTTGACAATCCAGTGGTTCTGAACCTGAATCCTTTTTCCTTCTTGAAGACGACCCCACTCCCGCTCGCAACAACCAAGTCACCCGTGCAGCATCACTCGTGGTCTCTGCCCTCGAGTTCATTCGGGCAGTTCGCAAGGAAGAGCTCCTCGGACACAGTCAAGGGCAAGCCCTTATGCATGTATCAGTTCTCTCGTTTGTTTGGAACAGCTCGAGTGCCGACTGAGAATGGCTGCCAGATTGTGCAGGACCCGGGGCCAAGCACATCGTGGTCATCTGTCATGGCCAAATCTACTGGTTTGATGTTCTTGACGACAATTCAGACGTCATCATGACGGAAAAGGACATTGTCGTCAACTTGCAGACGATTACGGAGGATGCGGCTCAAACTCCAATTCAAGAAGCTGCCAAGGGCGCACTCGGTGTGCTCAGTACAGAAAACCGCAAAACTTGGTCTGGCCTGAGAGACGTATTGACCAGAGACGCCGAGTCCAACAATGCCGACTGCCTAAACATTGTGGACTCGGCGCTCTTTGCGCTTTGTCTTGATTACACGGAGCCCCAGGACGTTGCTGCACTATGTCAGAATATGTTGTGTGGCACAAGCGAGGTCAAGAACGGTGTGCAGATTGGAACATGTACCAATCGGTGGTACGATAAGATGCAGATCATTGTCTGCAAGAACGGAAGTGCAGGTATCAACTTTGAGCACACTGGTGTTGACGGCCACACCGTCCTCCGATTCGCCAGTGATATCTACACTGACACGATTTTACGATTCGCGCGCACCATCAATGGCCAGGCTCCCACATTGTGGACGTCCACAAGCCCCGATCCGTCCAAACGAGATCCCGAGAGTTTCGGCGATGTCAACACCACCCCGCGAAAGCTGGAATGGGACATGATCCCCGAGCTCAGCATTGCCGTCCGTTTCGCAGAAACTAGACTAGCCGACTTGATCGAGCAAAACGAGTTTCAGTGTCTTGACTTCAGCTCCTACGGCAAGAACTTCATCACCTCGATGGGATTGTCCCCAGACGCATTTGTCCAGATGGCTTTTCAAGCGGCGTACTACGGTCTGTATGGTCGCGTGGAGAGCACCTACGAGCCGGCCATGACGAAATTCTATCTCCACGGCCGTACAGAAGCGGTGCGCACCGTGTCTCCAGAGTCGGTAGACTTTGTTCAGGCCTTCTGGGCCGACAACCCCGTGGAGCACAAGATTGAGGCTCTCAGACGCGCCTGTCAGAAGCATACGGCTCGGACCAGGGAGTGCCTCACAGCGGAAGGATGCGATCGTCACCTGTACGCCCTCTTCTGTGTCTGGCAGAAATACGTCGATGACGAGATCGACAGTGGCATGAGCAGCGTCGGCAGCCCCACAGGCTCCTCGCCGGTCGGTAGTCCAGGCAAGAGATCAAACGACTTGATGCAGCACCTTGTAGAAGCCAAGCCCAACGCCAACGGGGAGCGCGGCGACAGCACAAGCTCGCGAACACGAGATTCGCACCCTCTGCCTCTCATCTTCGCCGACGGCGGATGGGACAAACTCAACACGACCGTCCTGTCCACTTCCAATTGCGGAAACCCCTCGCTTCGACAATTCGGCTTCGGGCCAACATCCGGAGATGGCTTTGGCATCGGGTACATCATCAAAGACGACACCATCTCCATCTGCGTCTCCAGCAAACACCGGCAGACGAAGCGCTTCGTCGCCACGCTAGAAAGCTATCTCCTCGAGATTAGACGCATCTTGAGGATCACGAATCGAAAGTCATCGACCAACAAGAGCAGTCGTGCCAGAGAAGCCGAGTCCTCCAGACCCAAACAGATGAGCCGGCTCAAATCTCGCGGCAGACCCATCACCACCGAGGGCGTGGCGACCGTCAAGGAGACAGCAAGTCAGACCGAGGAGAGTGCCCTTGGAAGTGATGACGATGAACTAGGTGGCTGTGAGTGTCTCTCATCCCACACTGTCTCCTCGAAGAGGAACAAGAACAAGAATATTTTCAAGGTAGAATTATTCTTTTTCCTGCGCTAACATTGTCGTCAACAGATGGTTTCTTCGACGCGGGCATGCTGTTGCAGGCATTAAACGCGCGGGACGGAAACGCCGACGCAGGCGAGCGCAAGGCTTCCGAGAGAGCTGCCGTCCAGGCGAGACGGAGGGATGTTGGCAAGAAGCTGAGGCTGACGACAGAATGAGGTCATGCCATGCGTGGAGCGTATATTGGTATGAGTCACTGCGTGTATGTCTTTTCTGGAGATGAACCGAAGCTCGACTATTGACAGGTTGCTTTCCTTGTGTTCTTGGTCTTTGTAGGAGTTGCGGTCGAAATGGAAAGTGACAGTTGTGATGAACGAGAGCACCGAGAGCACCACCCTCCTTACCTAACACCTCTTTTTTTTTTTTTTTTTTTTTTGATATATGCAATCGCACAATTGTTGAAATTAAACGTTGGAAGACTCCTCCCCAGGTCATCATAGATCCGTCAGCACGAATATAGCCGAGTATCACACCTGCTTGTCTACACAAGACGGGAGCTTCGACGTATAAGATTCATATTCTCCGCTAAAGGAATTCATCATTTCCCCTTCGAGAAACATACAGAAATACTAGATAAATAACCCAAAAACTCCGATTCATGAGACACCAACCACTACTTGCGTCTACATCTTGATTCTCGATAAGAGTCTCCAGAGGCGCTTCCTTCCCCTGCTAGCCCAACTCGTGCATTTGGCCGCGGTGGTTGTCGCCAGTTTGGGCGGGGACTTCGTGTACGGGTCCCGGGGAGGAGCTTGGGTATGAGGCCGCTGTCCGTAGTGCTGCTGGCCTTGCATAGGCTGGAAACCGCCGGGTTGTTGCTGTTGTTGCTGAGGTTGCTGGCCAGGGGCGGCGTCGCATAGGCATTCACCCACGTTGGCGTGGGACTTGTGGTAATGTTGCTCATGCGGGGATCTGTCATGTGTGAGGCCGTCGGGGAGGAGGGTCGAGCGACTGTTGAGGATAGTATCCTCCCTGGGGAGGCGTCAGGTGCAGGTATTGTTGCTGAGGAGGGTATTCCTGTGGGGAGGCGGAGAAGTGCTGAACTTGGGGTCGTAGTATGCCTGGGTCATGGGCATGCCTGGAGAGGCACTGGGTTGCATGGGAGACTGGTTTGATGGAGGTGTCTCCGTCTTGCCAGCAGCCTTGCTCTTCTTGCGACGGAGGAAGAGGAAGAGGGCTAGGAGACCGAGACCGATGACAGCGACACCGCCGACGATACCACCGACAATGGCGCCGACATGTGTTTTGCTACCTCTGTCGTTGCCGTTGCCGCTGCCGACTCCGCCAGTCTCGGAAGCACCGCCAGAGTTCTCGGCATTGGTGGCCGTGGGAACGCGGTCGGTCACGCTTCTAGGCATCGAGGAGAAAACGACGGAGCTGGTGAGAGGTTGGACGAATTTGGTGTAGACTCTGGCGTCGGTCTGCCCGCGCCAGGTTGTCTGGGCAAGCTGAGTTGTGGAGTAGCTGATGGAGTTGCAAAAGTAGTCTGTGATGCCGCCGGGAAAGCAACGGTGTTGCAGTATGGCATGGCGTTTCTCGTGCTATTGAAGAGGTTTGTCAATTGGCAGGTTTGGTGGTCATTTGGTCAAGACACGAATCGGCCATGTTGGCTGCCCAAGAAGAAGAGGCATAACAATTGTTCGACCTAGTTTCACGTACCACTTCAAGACTTGTGTGTTCTCGGCGCAGAGAAGACCGCAAGAACTGGACGTGAAGTAGGAATCGTAATCAATGCAACTGAAACGGAAGTTGTATGCCGCGCCGTTGAAGCACACGACGACTCCTGAGAACGATTTCTGAGCCAACACCAGACCGCAAGTTGCGCCGCTGCCGCAGGAAAGGGGACAGCAACGCTGGCTGAGATCCAACCGCAGGTATTGTCGGGGCAATCATGGCGGTCAGAGGCGTGCTGGAAGTGGCTGCTCTTCTGAAGATGGCTCCTGGGGAGAAATCATCGGACCCAGGAGGCGGCGTAGGCTTTGGAGAAACACCATCATCAGGAAGGACGGCGATGGCAGTAGCTCTGGGCTGGCTGACGACCAGGTTGCGGCCCTCAACTTCTGCTGATATGACGGCAACGGCAGCGGCCAAAACAGAAGCCGTCTTCATGGCTGATGCTCGTGTCAATGCTTTGTCGGTTGTGTAAGAGCCAGGTCGGACGGCGGCTGGAGAGTGAGTCGGCGACTACTCACTCGACTTGTTCTGCTCTCAACAAAGGCCAATGGATGAAAAGATGCAAGAGAGGAATATCAGAGTCAGAGTCAGAGTCAGAGTCGGAATCAGGATCAGAATCAAAAAGACATGAGTGACCCTTGGTAGGTGGATTGATGAGCCGCATGTCTGTCGGGGGGGCCGAAGGGCAACAACATGGACCAAGGACCAACGGATGCTCATTGCTCAGTAACACGGCGAGAAATATTGAAGCTCCCGGACCCTGGGTGCTTTCCAGTCAGCCTGCCTTGCATCAGTGACCAGCCGCACGAGTTATTGGCAGGTCTTGAGAAATTGGAGGCTGCTGCCGAGGGATTGTGGATTGTGGCTTGCAGAAGCTGAACGACCTCGACGTATTTCGCCGCGCCAGCAAACACCGACTAGTCAGATACGGTGCATTTCTCCGCGCCATTGTGTCCCTTTGTGTGCCTTGTTGTCGCCGCCGTCTATCTGGCGGGCATCACTTTGCGTTCCGCGGGTGGTGTGGGTGGTGGCGTCAAAAATTTCCTCTGGCTCCCAATTGAAGGAGTAGAGTTTTACTGTACATAGAAACAGCTTCTACATATGTACATACAGTTCTACTTACGGAAGTACGGAGTACCACATACATATTCTCATCATGCATGTCACAAGTCACTAGTCGCAAGTCGCACCCTCTCCCCACCTCCACCTCATTATTATTACGACACACAGACAGAAAGAAAAAGACATGCAAGCGAGACGCCTTTTCGTCTTCACACCTCACTCAACTTGCTTCGCATGGAGCCCACAACATCTCGCAACACAGTGATGGCATAGCCCATGACGGACTTACTCAGCATTCTGCCCACCTTTCCCCAGGCCACCTTTGCTGCGCTCCTTCCCACAATCGAGCAGCATCGCCTATCGACAACCGACTTGCTGGCGCTGCACCCGGCAGATATCGCCAAGCAGACGCATCTCCCGCTGCTGGACTTGAAGAGACTCATAGCCGCCGTCCAGGTATCATTGTCGGATGACCTGATACCTCAACATCCCCTGGAGCGATCCAGTCACGGAGCGGTGAACCGAGGCGCGCGGCCTGAGGAGGGAGACGGACGCCGAGATTCATCATCATCATCATCAGAAGAAGAAGAAAAAGAAGAAAAGAAGACGCACCATCGCCGCCGCCGCCATCTCGCATCAGTACCCTGGATGGCCGCCTCGACGCCTCCCTCGCCGGCGGCATCCCGACCTCCTCCATCACCGAAATCACCGGTGAATCTGGTGCCGGCAAGACCCAGTTTCTCTTGACGCTTTGTCTCGCCGTCCAACTCCCCCTCCGCATGGCCTCTCCAAGCAGGCTCTCTATATATCAACCGAGTCCGGCCTCGCCACCCGTCGTCTCTCCCAGATCCTCTCCTCCAACCAGACCCTCCAGGATGTCGATGCCTCCCGCCGCCCTTCCCTCGACAACATCCTCAGCACAGCCACCCCGGACCTCGAATCCCAGGACCACATCCTCGAGTATCAAGTCCCCGTGCTCCTCTCCCGCCGCAACATCGGACTCGTCGTCATCGACTCCGTGGCTGCCAACTACCGCGCCGAGTTCGAAAGAAGCGGCTCCTCGTATGGCTCCAACATGGCCGCGCGGAGTGCCGCGCTCGTCCGCACAGGCGCCCTACTCAGAAACCTAGCACGGCGTCACCACGTTGCCGTCGTAGTGGCAAACCAGGTCGCCGACCGGTTCGCATCGCCCGCCATGCTGCCGAGAACGCTTCCCACACGCGGCGCAGGAGGCGTAGGCGTAACGCAAGAAAGTCCCCTTGCCTCGAGAAGCATGGCGCCGCCCCTCCGTCAACCCTGCAGAGCACCCCGTCGTCGTCTGTGTCCTTGCCGTTTTCCTTCCCCGACGACCAACCTCCCGCGCATCCGGCCCTGCGACTAGACCACCAGCAGCGCTGGTTAACCGGCTGGGGAGACGATGCCCGTTCGGATCGTGCCCTGAAGACGCCAAGCTTGGGACTCGTGTGGTCGACCCAGATATCCTGTCGGATAGCCCTTCTCAAGAGACCCGTGTATGGACGACCCCGGCAGATGATTGCACCGATAGAGGCAGACGATGGCGTCGAGGTCGGCGCTACCCTGAGGAACTGGCGAAGATGGATGAAGGTCGTTTTTGCTAGTCACGCTGCCGCTTCAGAACAGGGTCTAGAGGGGGCCGTGGAATTCGAGGTCTTTGCGGGGAGTTCGGAGTGTACAGCCCAAAAGAGAGGCCTTCAAGTCCCAGGGTGAAGGCGTTTGTTGTTGCAAAGAAACAGCACATCCATTTTGGGATAGAATGTCTCTTGGGTTGCATTGAATTAGGATGCCTTGGGGAACGTACGAAATATCCTTGGTACTGCTTCACCAATGTTGAACATGAATTGAATATATTTCTGTCTTGTAACCGCTTATTGCACCAATGTCTACACTGCCTGCTTCTTCTTGGCGTGCATCACCATACAAGACTAACATCTATCTTCCCAGCCCAGCTGGCCTCTACCATCCATCCATTCATCGATCACGTCCTTTTTCTTTCCAAGCCCAGGATGAGTACCCAAAAGGGGCAGAGTAAAAAAGAATAAAAATAAAAAGTTTGCACAAAGAGGCGCTCGTGCATATTACCTGGTACTAGATCCATGCTCAGCGCGGATGAGGAAATTCATCCTCCAGCTGTAACCGCACGCCGACATTCATGCTGATCAGCTCCTGGACTAGCAGCTTGGCAGCGTACGGCATCTGCATCTGCGTCACCTGTCTCGTGCTCTTGCAAGTATTGCAATACCCCTTGTAGCCGAACAGTCCGCACTGCTGGCATATGTCCAGATTGGTGCCGTCCGAGCTCAACATGAGACGTTCGAGGAGGAGTTGCGAAGCGCCGTAGGCGATGAGGCAGTCGCGCTCCATCTCTCCGAGACGGAGACCACCGTCTCGGGATCTCCCCTCCGTCGGCTGTCTGGTGAGAATGGCGCGGGGTCCGCGCGAACGAGAATGCATCTTGTCTTGCACCATGTGCTTGAGGCGCTGGTAGTAGATTGGCCCGTTGAAAATATATGCCTCTAACGGCTCGCCTGTGAGACCAGAGGTGAAGTAGTCTTTGCCTTGCCATGAGAAGCCGTAGTCGAGAAGGACTTGGCTCATGTCCTTGACTGGATGGGACCTGAACGCATCCCCGAAGCCGTAATCAGGACGGCCGTCGAGGATGGATGCTTTGCCCGTCAGGCATTCCAGCAGTTTGCCCACCGTCATTCGGGACGGGAAACCGTGTGGGTTCATGATAATGTCGGGGCACAGGCCGTTGTCGGCAAACGGCATGTCTTCTTGGTCGACAATGATGCCGACGACACCCTTTTGCCCGTGGCGAGATGAGAACTTGTCTCCGAGTTCGGGTCGACGCGTCTGCCGGGTCTGCACCTTGATGACGGTCGTGTCCTTTTCTGTTTGAGAGATCATCACCTTGTCGATGTAGGCGGGGTCGGGTATGCGATAGGATACAGCTGAATCACGGTACTCGCTAGGGCCGCGATCGAGGCCAATGCCCGTGGTCGTCAGATCCAGAGGTGTCTCCTTCTTCACCATGACCTCGCCGTGCTTAACTCGATGGCCGACTGTAGCCAGACCATCGTTGTCCAGAGCTTCGTACTTCGGCTCGCGACGTGCTGGACCGCCGTTCTGTATATTCACGGGGTCTCCGATGCGCTCTCGCCTGCCGTTGGGGTACTTTTGCAGCTCTGTGGTGTACTTGCGGAAGACCTGACAGCGACCGAAACCTCTGTCGATGGACGCCTTATTCAGCACAAGGGCATCTTCGATATCGTATCCGGAGTATGACATGACGACAACGGTGGCGTTGTGACCTGCTGGGAGTTTATCGTAGTGGACAAGTTGAATGGTCTTGCTGATAACCATGGGTCGTTGTGGATAGACTAGAGTGTAGAGTAGCGTGTCAATTCTGTTGAATTGGTTGTACGCAATAGCTCCTATGGCTTGTTTGCCCATAGCGCATTGGTACGTATTTCTGGGGATTGGTTGTGATGGGGAAAAGGAATGATACCGGCCACGGCTCCGAGGATCGTGAACGGTTCGATCTCCAAGTGTGTTGTACTTTGGGTGATGTCTTTTTCGTAAAGGGTGACGAGTGCGTCCTGCTCCTCATTCACGTCTAGATACTCGACAACACCCTTTGTCAAGAAGTCGTCAAATGAGGCTTTACCAAACTGCAAAAGGCGAAGGTGTTCATCCTTGAGCTTTTGCTTTCCGTTCTTGACAATAATGTATGGCCGACAAATCCGGCCTTCGTCGGTGGCAATGTGCACAGCATTGAAGTGAGAGTTGAGGTTGATACTGACAAAGGTGATATCCAGCCTTTTCGTCGCATGGCGCGGAACCTAGAGGCAAATCTCTTGGGATATCTTGTCAGGGCAAATGGTGTACCATTTACGTGGATAACATATGCGCCTTCACGATGCATTTCAGCACCGGAAAAGTTTCGGACGGGCTCGACGGCCGTGTCCAGAGTGAATATCCACCGTTTGACTGGCTCTTCGTCGACGTTGGTTGTAATGTGTGTCATGAGAGCCAAGTTCTTGACCAGACCGCAGGCTTCACCTTCAGGAGTATCTGAAGTGCAGAGCATACCCCACTGCGACGGTTGAAGAGCACGTGGGCCAGAAACTTTGCGCGTCTTCTCAAACTGTGAGCTGATTCGGGTCATCATTCCCAAAGCACTGATGTAGCTCAGTCGACTCAGTACGTGCGTGACGCCAGCTCTGTTCATGTTGAAACGCTTCACACTCCAGTTTCCAGTCTGAATAGACCGGTTGATGCCGAATCCGATATTGTTGGCATGATTGCTAATCATGTGCACAGCATCTAGTGGCACCGCGCGGTTGTTCTTCTTTAGGAATTTGTCAATGGACATCTTGACCTCGCTCATAAATCTCTTGAACAAATCTTCGAACAACAGAGACAAGAGTTGGCCGGCAAGTTCCAGCCGTTTGTTACCCACGAAATCTCTGTCATCTACGAGCTTGAGGTTCTGGGAAGCCATCAGAACTCGTCTCGTCATCATGGCAACATAGATGGCCTTGGGATAGAAATCCAAGCCCTCGATAGGCACATGAGCAATGACGAGGTTGGCAAGAGCGTCAAGACCTTCTTCAACGTGATTTCGACGGACTTGAGGACCAAACATGGTCCTTCTCGATCCCATCTTTACTCTGGCGCCAATGTATTCCAAAGCCTGATGCTGCGTGAAAACGCCGGCCCGGGCTGCGTCGTCAAAATTGATGACGAACTCATCTTGGTAACGTCCATCCGAGCCAGCCACCAGTTGCATGATCTCGTAATCTGACAACCCGCCAAGGGCCTTGAGAATGATGACAATCGGAATTCCCTCCACCAAGACATTGTGTGTCATAATAATTCTGTCCTTCTTCAGTGTGACGTATGTCTTTGACTTTCGTTCATGTGTGGAACTGGTGACGGAGGCGGAGACAATGTTGTTCTTTTCGTCGGCTTCCACGATGACACGATTTTTGCTAAGTTGTTCCTGAATCAAGATGACCTTTTCTGTACCGTTGATGATGAAGTAACCGCCAGGATCAAGTGGGCATTCGTTCATGGCCTCCATTTGTGCGTTATTAGCACCGCCTAGTCTGCATTTAGAGCTCTTGAGCATGACAGGCATTCGACCGAGCGGAACGTTTTTGCGAATGATCTTCTGCTTGTCTCTGATGTACTGGATATCCACAAAAATAGGAGCAGCATATGTCATGTCTCGGAGTCGACACTCCATAGGAGTGACTTCAGTTCGCGACTTGGCATCATTGTGATCCTGGCGTCGCGGGCGGTCGACGCGGATGTCGGTGAAGCTGCGAAGGTAGAGCACCCGATTAGCTTCTCGGGGTCCAACACAAAGACGTTGCTGAAAAAGAAACATACTCTAGCCAGAAATTGCTGTCGACATCGCTTCGGATCGTTCGGTTCGCGCGAACGATATCCTTGATCTCTTGTTCCACAAAGAAGTTGTATGAGTCAATGTGCCTGTCGGTTACTGGGTGTTAGCAATCTGGTCGCAAGCATAATTATTGTGCTTCTGGGAAGAAATTGGGTTGCGCATACTGTTTTACAAGACCTAGTGCAAGAACACACGAGACACAGTTAGCATGAATGCCGTCGTAAGCAAAAAGGGTAGCTCATTGAAGTTTGGAGAGATTGCGATACACACCCTTGACTTTGAGAAACGCGGGTAGAAGCTGAAATTTATCGTCCTTGGTATTGACAGGATCTGTAAGCTTCTTGCCATTGTAGAAGGGCTCCAACAGGGCCTCGAAGCCATCATCCACCAGCGGCATCGTATTTACCACCGTGAGGGACGCAACAATGAGCCGCGGTGGTGAACGACCGCCTCTTCAACTTTCTTTTTCTCTTGCGCCGGCGTATGGAGTGACAAAAAAAAAAAACCTATGCCCCGCTGGAGATGACCGGCAGAGGTGGGGGCGATTAGCGGGCACTGCACGCGGCTTGGTGGGGACGACCTGACACCACAGCGAGTTTGAGCACTGAAAGAACAGTCACCCGTGAGTCCGTGACCCTGGAGCACTCGTAACTTTGAAGCCTTCGTTGTTTGTTCCCTTGCGTCATTCGGCGGCCACCCATCCATGAAGAGCGATAAGATAAGCAAGATGGAATGATCACGTGCGGACAATCACATGTTCATTCCCAAGGACCTCGAGGACCAGAACATCGCATCGCAAAGTTATTTGTGGGAGTCGAAAGTCCCGAGTTGCAGTCTGCGGGCGGTTGCGATGACCAGGGTTCCCGAAAACAAAAGTTCATTTTCTTCTTCATGTCACGCTTCAATGTGTAGCTGACTCTGCGGTGCCCCAAACGTGTAAGAGTCATTACCACTACCACCTGGACAGTCCCGCGATTTTTATTTTTATTTTTATTTTTATTTTTGAAAAAAAAAAACACCAAGCTACACTGCAGAAATACATACTGAAGTGCCGCCTTGCCAACAGCGATGTGAGGCAGCCATAGCTGGCATCTGCGTATACGAAGTGTGTGAGATTTAGTCGAATATATGTCAATTTTTAGCAAATTAAAGGAGAGAGAGATTGCACTCATTCTCAACTCCGTATCGGCCTCGGCATGATCAAACAACTGAACAAATTATTCGAGCAAGTCTGCCAGGACCCTGCGGCGCGGGGCTTGTACCTTTCCCTTTCCATGCGCCGACCAAGGGGCGGGCGGGCGTGGCTGGCGACGATGGATCCATTAATAAGGCACCGTAGCACAAACGGACGGACTAGAAATCAACGGGCACCATAATAATTGCCGCAGTTGATGGGACGGCGAAGGCAAGAGGAGGAGCATCGTGTGTTGTTTTGTGTGTTGTTGGTTTCAAACCCCACATCGCCCGCCGACCAAATTTTCTCGATGCCTGAATCGATCCACTTATCGCAAGCCTTTCAAAATGTCGGTGAGCGATGTGAGAGCAAGCACGAAATGCCAGGTGCTGCTCGAAGAAGAGAGGGCGAGAGACCGGCACGGATTTTGAGGGCTGTCCAGGAAATACTCTGGCAAGGGAAGTGACGAAACAACATTGTGTTTTCCACAAAATGCAGGTAGGGCACAGCAACATGCGACACTCGACTAATATGTCTGGTACCTCTCTCTTCTGGCCGATAGGATCAACCTACTGCAGACTAATTACCCGTACTTTGTACTCCGTACAGTAAGTCTGTCTTGTCTTATTAGTATGGGAAAACCCTTGCCCTAAGATGATGTATCACGTCAGAGCGTGCAGGAACAGACGCCGAGCTCTACTCCGTAGCACCACTACTGCGGGACGTTGACAGAGTTGATTTGCATTTCAATATGTGTAAAGGTGGATTTGGTGCGGAATGATGGATGGCGGACAGCCCACCAGGCCAGGCCAGACACGCCTGCAGACTGTCGCGACGATGGATGGCGACCGTGACGAGCCCGCGGGGATGCTCAGATCCGGTCTGTTTCAGTGAAGCTTGAGGTTCTAACAATTTAAAATCGTCGAACGACCATCACGACCATCAGCCCGGGCTGGTCGGCCGTCCCGAGCGGTGAATCAGAATCCTAATGTCCTGCACTGGAATTCGTAAATCTGTCGGCAATAATAGTAAAGGGGCAAACCATCGGCGCCAGCCATTGAGGCAATGGACCCTGAAGTGGGGTGAGCAGTGAGCACTGAGGGGTCAAGAGACTTGAAGATTCAACCAACCAACCCGCTTGCAAATGGTCTTGATCCCAACAAGGTTACTGACTGACTCACACCCGCGACCCCCGTAATACGCTCTCCGCTCCTCACAATGTTATAGAAGTCTGTTTTTCCTCCTACCAAAGGCAAAAAAAAAAAAAAAAAAAAGGCGGCCACGTGAGATTTTCGAATGCACTCCCACAAATAATATTAAATTCACATTGCGCGTCGCCACGACTTTATCATCTGGGAGTTCTCGATCGCGGACTGTTCCATCGAGCCAGCCTATCGATGTGCGTTGTCAATGATTGCATGCACGAGACATCTCTCACCCTCCAAATGACCATTTTGCATTCTGTCTTCTGTGACAGTCCCAGATGATATTTATGTACCTCCTGTACCACCAATTGGTTGCCGAACCCGTAGAAACGGACTGGCTGATGGCGAACCTGGTGCCTGGGCACAGCGATCTAGCCATGGAGGCTGAATTCTTATTAGGATCCATCCATCCAAGCCATCCTCCACCCCAAGCCCAATGCTATTGTGTGCTGTCCGCCTCTTGCACCCCACTTACATGCGCCTAAAACAAAAAAAAAAAGTGACGGGAGGCGCGATCCGTAGAGGACCCTGGTAAGCTTCTTTTTGGCGTTCTGATGTAGTGCCCTGCCTTGTTACGGAGTGGCTTCCCTCGTCTTATGCAGTCACTCACCACCGCTTGTGCTTCTTTGCCTTTCGGATTTGCCCTTAATCTAGAGTCTATTTTTCTGCTTCTCCCTCATTTTCTCCAAATAATTATGTGCAGGGCTCGGCAGCATTTGTTGGAAGCTACTCAAAGTTCTTCTTTTCTCTTCTCCTATCCCCCTCGCTTATTGGACACCAAGTCCGAAAAAGGGTTCCAGACATCAACAGAAATTATCTTCCGAGAGAGGCTTCGGGCTTTAGCCTCATCACGTCAAACTTGAATTGTGATATCAGTTGTACAACAAGTTGAGGTGAGTACGGATGAAGTTGTTGTGAACTCATCTGTCCTCGGAGGACAGAGGATGAGACTATGCACCCTAGCCATTTTATTCATCACATTCATCACCAAAGATAAACATGTCGGACAATGACATGTCTAGTCACCACGCCCCGCGGCGGCTCGTCTTGAAGCTCTCTCTCTGGCCAAAGCGGATTAGTGCGCGCTACCACACGGTGTGCTGAAGACCAACCACCGCCTTCAAGGCAACACCCGAGTCGGGTTGCTTTGCTGGTTTTTCTGAAGTCGCCACGGCCTGAGCCTAGACCCTTGCCCCGTACGGAGCACACACACTTTTCTGGCGCCGATGTGGACGCAGGTGTACACGCAGGTGTACACGCAGGCAAGCGCTGTGTCTATCCAACCCACCCCGCCTCCCAATTTGCTCTTCTTTCAACATACCTCCAGTATTCGTTCCTTGCGACTTTGGCTAACCGTTGTTGATTTGTTTTCTATGTCTGCAGTTGTATAGAGACTCACTTCCATCGGCCAATTTGGCGAGTCGAGTCTTCTGTTTTCCTCCAACCATGGATGACCTGCGCTTTCGCTCGCAGCAGGCGCCTCGGAACGAGACGCCAATGGCCTCGTTCGTTTCACCTCCTCGCAATAACGGCCGTCACTCCCAACAGACCTCCCACGACCCTCGCACAACGATGCCACGAAGATTCACCACGGATTCGGGGCGAGTGCCGACACTGTCGTCGGCGCTGACATCTCCACGTGGGCTTGGCCTGGATCCCAACACAGATTACAACAATGTAAGTCCCTGTCTTGTGATCTTCTCAATCCGCGGCTGGCGGTTCTGGTGCTTGAACATAGCCCGAGTTGCAGACTGTAGTCGTTTGCTAACTCGTGTTTCTCAAAGGCCATGCACAAAGTACAGTTGGTACGTAAACTCGTAGATTAGACGGCCGTCGCGGCACGGAT
The DNA here is from genome assembly GCA_023658505.1 of Epichloe gansuensis. Classification (NCBI taxonomy): domain Eukaryota; kingdom Fungi; phylum Ascomycota; class Sordariomycetes; order Hypocreales; family Clavicipitaceae; genus Epichloe; species Epichloe gansuensis. The sequence goes on from CP098284.1 coordinate 1,797,604, forward strand.
CTCCCGACACCTTGCGCTGCTTGTCCCCATATCGGGGAATCGAATTGATGCTAAGAAATAGCCGCAGATAGAGCAAAAGAAACTCGAATATGAACGGATTCGAGAACAACGACGACGCTTCGAGTTGGAGATGCAAAGGCTCGACCAGCAGCAACGTCGAGAGGCTCAGGAGCTTGCGCAGATGGAGGAAGAAATCCGCATTGCCGGCCATCAGTCTGAACCAACTACGCCTCCAGAATATCGCGACAACCCGTCGGGGTTTCCCTCAATCTTTTCGCAACCAAATCGTTACTCGACCTCGAGTCTCGCCTCCCCACCAGGGCTCAATCGTCCGGCTCGATCAGGCTCCCAATTGACATCTCCACCATCTGGCCTTGTGCAGTCTCAGTATGGGTTTTCAAATAGACCAATGCCTTCCCGATCAGACCCAAATACTCGTCGTAATAGTGACGACGAAGACAAGGAAGAAGCAGTGCGACAAGATCCTACTAGCCATCGGTCATCCAACGCGTAAGTTGTTCGATTTGCATATCCAGCGGCTCTTGTGACGCCAGCATGCATAGGGGTCCATCATTTAGTGGTATCGAACAACCATTATTCTCTCTTGGTTGTCATCATGGTACCACTACCATCCCTCCGTTGTAGGCAAGATCGCGAGAATGCAAACACCTGCGCGGCAAGTGCCGGCCCAGGGGGTTACGCTTGCTCTGTCCTGCGTGACATGATCTTGCTCATCTTCTGCTTGAATTCTCTGTCATTGGAAGTTGCTCGCTTTTGGAACCGATCAGCAACGTAGTTTCATGACTGCACATCCGCAGCTCCCAGTCATTCTCGATTAAGTTTCCGCAACGATGTTACAGTAGTTTGTCATTTTGCTTCAAATTATACTGTCGGAATTTGCTAACAATAGCGTTTGCGAACAGGGTCAATCGGTACTCCATGCCCGTGACAAGATCAAGAAACGGTCTGTACGACGTGAACTTGGATCAAACCAACACGACACGATTCTTGTTTGGCGACGACGAGCCCAACGCTCTGCCTCGGGGCCGAACACCCGACGACAATTTCCCCACGCTCGTGCGGCGCGAGGACCAAATGGTAAGTGCGAGAAGTATTCCCACGTTTTGTGATGCGAGAAAACCGCTGTCGTTGTGTTTTGGCTCGGAGTGGTTATGCCAAAGAAACTGGAGAGGAGCGGACGATGTCTTGTCTGCGCTGGGGAGAGTCAAAGGCGGCTGGCGGGGTCAAGCTGTCAACTGTCAAGCTGTCAACTGTCAACACCTGGGCGTTGCAGTTTGCTCGCTTGCGGCGTTTTTCTGCCGGATGCTTTGCACAAGAGTCAGCCGCTCTCTCTCTGGTCGTTGGATTGCATGCCGCGCTACACACTCTCGCACCATCTCTTGAGAGCCTCAGCCTGTTCATTGACGAGGCCTCATTCTTGCTGCGTGACTTGCCAACTGAGTCGCGAGTTGGGCATATCTTCTACCAGCCCATGTGCCCCATTGTTCTATATCGTCATTCTTGCGTCCTTCTCTGACCTTTGCGTTCTCCTTCAGCTTTCAGCGTCTTCGGCTGCACTCGACCTTGCACTGTCCCCATCACCCAATCCTGAAAAGTCCAGCGGCTGGCATCGTATTAACCGTCATCGGCATCAGCAGAGCATGTCAGCCATCAACGGGCTCTCCTCGTCCAAAACCAACGACCTGACAGGCATTGGCAGCAGACCGCAGTCTCTGCGCCACTCTCTGGACCTCAAGTACATTTCCGAGAGCCCAGCAGAACCATCGTCTGCGGCCATGTCGCCCCAGAACAGCCACATGGCTTCGCCTCCCCGTCTTCAGAGCTCATTCTCTTCCAACGATATTCCTACGGTTAAGAACCCCTCAGGATCATCAGTATTGTCTGGCAACGCCAACAACCATGCCCAACAGCATTTCCACAACCATAATGCCAATATGGGGCGCATACCTGCTGGTGCACTGCCCACTCGTCATAGTCGAGAGCTTTCCAGCGACAACAGCATCAACGCTGCTCGTGAACAGCCAAATGGGTTTCAGTCTATCCAGTCAGCTCTGCAAGCAAGTGCAGCCCCTTTGGACCCAGCCTTACTAGTGCAGCTCAGGTGAGCTCTGTCGCAGCGGTATCTGGGCCGGCCGCCACTGCACCGGTCAATTCGTTCAACAATTTCTATCCAACAAACGGATTTGCTCCTCACGCCGCCAATCCCAACGGTAGCTACGGCATGCCCATGCTTACGGCTGGTATGCAGCAGATGAATATGAACGGCGTGAATGGTGGCATGTACGCAGCTCAGAACTATACTGCATATGGTTCAGTACCTTTTGCCCAAGGCTCCGGCCAGTCTCGAGACAGCCAAGCTCGGGTCATGCAGCATCGACGACAGCTCGACAATGAAGGTGTGTACCTGAAGCTAACTGTGGCGGTGACGATACAACCATTTCCATTACTAACTTTGATCTCCCAGCCATGTCTCGATACCAGAACATGCCCCTGGAGTCCTTCCGCGGGCAAATCTACGAGCTGTGCAAGGACCAACATGGATGTCGCTATCTTCAGAAAAAGCTAGAAGAGCGCAATGCGGACCAGGTACACATGATTTGGCTTGAGACCAACCAGCATGTCATAGAGCTCATGACGGACCCCTTTGGTAATTATTTGTGCCAAAAGCTCCTCGAGTTCTGCAATGACGATGAGCGCACTGTCTTGATTCAAAACGCATCCCAGGATATGGTGCGAATCGCGCTCAATCAGCATGGCACACGAGCGCTACAAAGATGATCGAATACGTTAGCACTCCACAGCAGGTGCACCTTATCATTGAGGCCCTTCGCTTCCGTGTTGTCGAGCTCATTCAGGATCTCAACGGCAACCACGTCATCCAAAAGTGCCTGAACAAGCTTACATCTCTCGATGCGCAGTTCATCTTCGATGCGGTTGGTAACAACTGCATTGAGGTGGGCACTCACCGGCACGGTTGCTGTGTGCTCCAACGTTGCATCGATCACGCTTCTGGCGAACAGAAGCCCTGGCTCATTGGGCGCATCACGGAGCATGCTCGAATTCTCGTGCAAGATCCGTTTGGAAACTATGTGGTTCAGTACATCATCGATCTTAATGAACCAAGTTTCACTGAGCCCGTGGTCGCGACGTTCCAAGGCTGCATCAGCCAACTCTCGCGCCACAAATTCAGCTCCAATGTCATCGAGAAGTGTCTGAGATGCTCACAGGCTCAGTCCAAGGACATGATTGTCGAGGAGCTTCTTGGTCCTCAAGAAATGGAGCGCTTGCTCCGTGATTCCTTCGCAAATTATGTTATACAAACTGCTCTTGAATTTGCTACTCCTCATCAGAAGTACCGCTTGGTCGAATCTATTCGCCCTATTCTGCCACAAATTCGCACGACTCCCTATGGTCGCCGCATTCAGGCCAAAGTTTCGGCTTACGACAACCGTGGAAGCGCAGCCTCTAGCGGGCAAGTGACTCCTGCAGACAATACACAGGGCCAGATACCTCTTCGCCAGGGCCATAGTCGTGGCATGTCCGGAAATGCTTCAATGCTACCAAACAATGGTATCGCGACTGGAGGAGTGACTGGGCTAGGGGCTAGTCAGAGTGGTCGACAAAATGTTTCCTTGTACCCCAACAGTTCTGTCCTGACAGTCCCGGCCCCTGGGGAGGCAACGCTCTAACACAGCCCCAAAGCCAGCAGCAATCTCAGTTCAATCCGAGAGCGCCAGCCAGTTTTACTCCTTCTCACTCTGCAAATGCATCCACAGATGCCAGCGGCGAGACACGCTGGGTGTAAAGTTTTTCTTCTTTCTTTCTCGCGATTGCATTGCCATCTAAACACAGGCCACTTGTATCATCACGCCCCATACGTCTTCTACGGCCTGTGCCTCCAGATGGCACTATATATCTCATGCAGCATGGTTACGACACTGCCATGATTTGACGACCTCTTTTATTATGCGCCAGGATCGATTGCCACGAATACAACGCGAAAACGCCATTGCATTACTAGCTCAGTCCCACAGTCACGATCCGCACAGCACATGTGACGGTGCTATGCGTGTACATTACAAACCGAGGGAGTCGAACCGAAGGAAGAATTAAAAAGGAGCGAAAGGGGGAATTACTCGATTGCCAAGGCTTTCGTCCATACCGGCAGTGGACCAACGTGTGTCATATTGTGCACTTGTACACTGAGCCGCCGCTTCATCGACATAGATGACTTTTGCTCGGCGGGATTTCGATTTACTGTCCTTCCTATTTTCAAGATTTGCTTTTTTTCGTTCCTTTAGTATTTCCTTGCAGTCCTCCCCATTCATTCGTGTTGTTCTTTGTTGTCTTTTATCATCTACTGATTCTGGTGAATATCGATCTTGCGTACTTGGGTTACTAGTGGTAGTCCCACGCGCGCATTGGCCAGGATGTCTTATAGTCTGACTTGACTATTGAGTCACTCCATAACTACATTGCGACTTCATCTTCTCCTACATTTCTGATTACTTCGTCAATAGGTGAAGTGGATGGGACTCGCAGTGGACAAGAAGTGAAAAGGTTGAATTGGGTTGAGTCGTTGGATGGTTGGAGAGTTTTGCTTTGTTTTTACTCATGGACCTTGTATGATCTCGAAAGACTATTTTCACAAAAACCCAAATTAAACGACAGTTGCTCTTGCTAACCCACCTACCGGGTCCTGCACGGCATTTCTAATAATGAGACTTTGTCATGATGCAGGTATTCGCTCTCTTAACTCTCCATGTTCTCTTTCTGCTCTTAGTTGAGCATGAGAGAGGCTCCTTCCTGCAAAGCGTATTCTGCCCTTCGAGCCAGGGTTCTCCCTCTTACACTGCAATCACGAGGAACTGTTTGACCACAGATGTTTGTGATAAGAAATCCCTTCACTACACACAAATATAAGACAGAACCATGTTCATCAACAGATCGAGCACCGACATTGAGTGTCAGAAGAAGTCACATTGCTAGGCAAGGTAAAAAGGGTGGACAAAGAGGAGTTGTTCAGGAATAATGCCCATTCCAACCGTTGAATCTTTCATATAAGGTAGACTACCAAACCATAATGGTGTTCTTTTTTTGTTCCACCTACACACACAACCCCGAAAACCCCATGAACCGGATTCCAATCCAAGCACGAGTTGAAAACCGACGACAATGCCATAAAACCAGTAATCCCATCCCACCAGATGTCTAGCGCTACTACCATTGTGACTAGCCACGAGACGCGACACCACAGGCCGAGTAGTAGACGCTTATCTGTATCGCCATAGGGAGGTGGTGTTGTGGCGCAGCCACGTCTTCCTGCGACCAGCACTGGTCTTGTTGTAGCGGTGACCCTTGTTGAGACCACGGGACTTCTTGCCGGTGGCGGTGAGGCCACGAGCCTCGCGGTGCTTGTGGACGGGGTTGACGATCCAGTTGATGCGGGGATCGATGCGGATAGCCTTGTGCTGGGGTCGACGAGAATGACCTCGTAGTACTTGTAGGTAGAGTCCTGGTTGATCCAGTACGAGTTGAGGACGCGCAAGTTTGCGCAGCGGCAGCCGACACGCTCCTCGGCGGTGGCCTTGAGGAGCGCTGGTACTTGAGCTGATTGATACCCTGGTTGGTAGGCTTGCCTGTAGACAAGAAAATCATCAAAAATTAGCATGGACTGAAGTTGAAAATCGACGCGTCCGGGGGATTCATTTTCTTCTTACCATAGGTGGCACCCTTGGGGGCAGGGCGCTTGCGACCACCACGGCGGACGCGGACACGGTAGATCACATAGCCCTGCTTGGCCTTGTAACCCAGACGACGAGCCTTGTCGGGGCGCGAAGGGCGAGAGGCGCGGTGAATGACGTTCAATTGACGGTACTATATTGATGCACTCTCAGCAAATGTTCAACCAGTGTATAGCAAAGATCGAGCAAACGACGGGGCGATGACAATCAATCAATTCCTTCATCCTCAATCCCGGAGTTCGAACAAATTAGAACTCGAGGAATTGGCTGCCACACGCGTTCGAACATTGATTGGGCTGCACTCCCACCGGTCCAAAAAAAAAAAGGGGACCTCGTCCTTGTTTTGAACTTTTGGAGGCGTAGCGACCCGAATCAAGACACGTTGACCGAAACCATCACCCAGTTCAAGTAAGCCAGGGTAGAGAAAGAAAGAAAGAAAGAGATGGTTCATCGTTCCGTCTTCGCTCGTCCACGATATGCCGTTTTGAGTATCATCGGGGTTGGATGTTCAACGTACTTCCCAGCAGCGCACTCGGAGGAGGAAGCTCATCAAATCAGACTGCTTCTTCTTCTGAAGTTCCTCTACGTACTTGAGGGCACCCATCTTGGCTATACGGACAATGAAAAAAAAGTCAGTTTGACAGTGTCTAATCTGCAGTGATCTTCGTCTCGAAACAGTCGGTTTTGAAGGACATCGAGGTAGAACGAACCGGTTTGTGAGGCAAGATTCCTGTGGCGAGTTAGTAGTGGTGGGTGGAGGCTGAGTCCAAAATTCCGTTCAACAAACTTGTGCAAATATCCGATAAGTGGTGGACAAAAATTGCACTCAGGGTTTGTGTGGGTTAAGCGATGCACTAGTCCTTTTTAGCGTTGGCTCACCAGGACTTGCCCCTCGAAGATGAGTCAGCATTTCTCGGTGGGCCCCTACACTCCGAGTGAGCTGGAAATGACAACAATAAAACCCGGCATATCGTCTTCACTTGATCACGATTTGCATAAAACTTCGTCCGTATCTCTAGAAAAGTATGGAACACTTATCAAAGTCTCCGTCTGCCCTAAGACAACAACGCTGTAATACTATACATGCTCTGCAGCATCGCCTCTGCCACACTACCCCATGTTTCTGCACCTTTCTGAGGATGTGCATCTTCCAATAACTCCCAAGCAATCTGTTCTACATCATCTTCCCCGTATCTGACTCTGGTCCGATGAAGCTTGGGTCCACTTGCTGCTCTACAAGCTTTGTTGCTTGCGTCAACATCCGCTTGTTCAATTCATGAAGGTCGGTGCTATCCTTCTCCCAGCGTAGCCACGAAGGCATTTTCGCGGTGCTCGAGCCTTCGCTCAGCCGGCGATATTCTCTCGCAACCGCACGATATTCTGCTACAAGACCCATAGCATTCTTATAGACGTCATTAGCAAGCCCAACTGCCTTACCAGGAAAGCACTGCTCAGATATGGAAAAAGGTGTACTGCGTCTCCAGGCATTTCAACGCTAGCCACTAGTTCGATAAGTGGTGACTTCTCGGTCTGACTAGACCAGATTTTAATCAGAGCGATTCTCCGTGGCTATCGTCACGCCATCACTCACGATTTGGAACTCATCTCAGTCTTGATATACTTCTTCAGATCGTCTGCCGTTCTCTTTATAGATTGCTTGACTTCGAAAGTACTTGTTCGAGTTTTCTTGTTGCCTGTCATCGGGCTGATAACATTTCTATCAACAAGTCAAATTAGGGCCCAGCGACACATACATCAACATGGAAGAATGAGGAGGGTGTCTAGCTACCCAGATTTCGCCACGGCTGTAATGTCTTGCCTCTGCTGTGGACGCTTCGACTGTCGCTTGCGGCCTGCACAATTTCTGGCTGGAGAAGGAGTAGGACCCGGTTCTTCGGAGTCAATATCAATGAGATCCACGGCTCCATTGTTGTCTATGGAAGTTAGGTGTTTGGTTGATTGATTGGCTGTACGGTAGGGTTGAAAAGCGCAGGTGTTCTTGCTACCAGCGTACCTCGATTGAATTTCTTCCGTTTCCTTGTCAAAGGTGCCATCGTGAATGCAAGAAGTGCGTGGTTATCGCGCCCAAATGCGACTCAAAATTTGGCAATTTGAAGAGAAGAGTGATCAATACTTATTCTAACGTCAAGATGCGACATTTTGGAGACCGATTCCTACGCCAACATTGTCGGGAAGGAGCCAACGACATCTGGAGTTGGTCGGACTCGGCAGCTGGCGACCACTGTCACGCCTGAATTAGCTCGGCAGCTGGAGACGAAACATGCGCTCATTGCATTCATGATAGCACTCAACACACTGTCATCGTAGGACAGTTTTGTGCTCATAACTCATTGAATTCAATCCTATGCTCTAATCTCACATCCTAAAGAAAGAAAGTACACCCTTCAACAAATGCTCATAGTTTGCGATAGCACTGATCTCCGTGTAGAACAAATGTCAAAGTTCAAGGCATACAAAGATGATGAGAGAGAAAGAAGAAAAGGCCAGATAGAAAACCCAAACCGCAATGCCCAAGAAGCCGAGAATGTCTTTCATATATGGCTTCACTCTACCCAAGTCCTGTGTACCAAATCGTTGCGAATTAGTTGCAGGTTGCGCGCTCCTTTCTGAAGTTCTCTCTGTCTATTGGCTCAACCTTTGGGACATGAGGGATTACAAACGTCTCTTTCCTTCCTTTGCCACTGGTACCCCCTTTTTTATTCTTTGTCGGTGCAACGCCGAATATAATAGCCCCCAGAAAAATGGTAACTTAATTCTAAATGACGAATGATAAGAGAAAAAAACGACAAACAGAGCGGATGAGAAGGTCGACATATACGCCGACCATTAGATATTGATTATCCTTGAACGAGACGTTGGCCTGCTTGGTGAACGCCTACAATGGCCGTCTTTGCAATACTCTCTCATACCACCAGACTTTTTTTCGGTCGAATGTTTGCGGCCAAAATTCATCAGTGTGTGTTCAACGATAGACCCTGGAATGCGGCAGCCCAATCGTGTTGCGGAGAAATAGGCGAGACACCTGTCGAGTGCCGAGAAGGATGAGGCAAGCTCTGTGCGCCAGGAAAGCCCTGACGCAAGGCTTGGAAGTCTCCTGCTGTCCGAAGCCTCCCGGAAAGCCATCAACGCCAGGTGAGAGACTCGGTGCGTATGGAATCGCACTGCCACGGTTGTTGCCGAAAGGGGCATTGCCATACGTATAATTGGGTTGTGGATAGGCCGATGCTGGTGGAACGCCACGATCTCCTGTAAATGGCTGGGTAAAAGCAGGGCGGTAACCTCGGCCAAATGCCTGTGGTTGTTGTTGGTCTTGACTCTGCTGTGTTTGACGACGTTCGCCGCCAGAAGGGCGGTTCACACCGACGGCACCGGGGCCAATGCCACTTGGCGCCTGGATTCCCAGTGTTGGACTAGCAAAAGACGCCGGATTGATCGCCGACATCCAGATTCTGGTCTTGTAGATCTTGAAAAGATCAGTGACGAGGAGTTGAAGTTGATGTACGAGTCCGCAAAGTAGTAAAATGTAAGCTTTTTCCAATCCCTGAGACAGATGTCAGCAAAACGGTCGCTCTCTTACACAGTCGGTGGTGTATGCGTAGAGGTCCGCCACTTACATTTGGAATTCGGCATCAAGGATTTCCATGTTGAGACCATGTTCTTTGACCTTTTGCATGCAGACTCTCTTCGCTTTCGCTTCCTGTCCCTCCTTGTCTCGCAGAGAATGTACCTCGTGATTCTGTGCGAGCCGTTTGATCAACTTCGGCCGTAACTCGCCGGCATTGGGTTCCTGCAGAAGATGCTGACTTGGAGTACCCATGCCACCAACTGCACTGCCTTGCAAACCACTGGATGATGCCATCAAACCGGCACCAGAACCTTCCTGGGCCGCGGCAGCACCTTGCGAATACATCATCAACCACTTGTAGTGCTCTTCAGCGTAATGATCTTTCAGCTCCTTCGCGGTCTGCCAGTCCACGTTGTCTTTGGCGACCGTTCCGAGATCTGTACCACGATCTGCTTCCACAATCACCAAATCACCGGGTTTGACGGTAAGACCAGTGCCTTCTTGGATATAAAACACGTCTGCTCGGGCGCATTTGAACAAGACCACGTGAAGCAGCTGGTTGTGTCTTGGTTGGGCCATACTGTAAACGTTGCGAGGTGGAGAAGGTGGTCGGTTTGTGAACTGACTACCTAGGCCAAAGTGAGGACCATAGGGATTCCCAAATGCCGATTGCATCGCGTTTGGTATGCCGGCGAGCATGGCTGCGACTGTATGTTAGTATTCATCTAGTTGAAAAATGGCAAATTGGGGTTAGGGGAGGCTGGGATTTGGAATTCACCTACCAGAGTTGGGGTTGGACAAACCCGTGCTCTCGGGAAACCCAGATTGAAATGCATGAGAGCCCTGTGTATCGGCCACGGCGCTGGCATCCAGTGCAGCTACTGAGTCCGCCACGGAACTGACCGACCCTTGTCGAGTTGGCATATTTGCAAACGAATGACGTCGGCTCTGCGAGACATCCCCGCCAAAAAGCCAGGGAGCTTGACCATAGTGCGGCCTTCTTGAGATTCAAATTGTTGTCTGCCTTGCGATTGTCGATGCCCAACGGGGTACGAAACGCGCCGGCGCCGTACTCGCTCATGCGACGACCGGCAGCTCTTCGTCCAAGGGAATCTATCGAGTCGTTCACCTCGTCCAATTCATCAACAGCGTAATCGGATTCTTCTGGAACCGTTTGATAGCCATTTCCGAGATAAGAAGCTCCAGTTGACGCTCGGGGTCGGATTCGAGAATTGTACTGTTGTTGGCGCAACATGGCATTTTCGCGAGTGAGCATTTCAATGGTCTTGGACTCGGAAGTTTGATGAAAGGAACCTTGCATCGATTCTGATGCGCTTCCATCATCATCATCCTCGACCTCTTTGACCTTTCCGAGCATGGATCCATCATTAGCCATCTCGCTCAGCATGCTTGGTCTGGATGGTCTGTGTTGCAAGCCTGGATGTCTCGCGCGGCCTAAGATTGCGGATGAGCTCATGCCGGCGGAAGGTCCATTCTCAGGATCCATCTGGCCAACTGAATATGACTGTGAGCGATAGGTTTTCGGTGTTGGATGTAATGGAATGGCGAAAGGTATCTGAGAGTTCGACAACGAGTCACGGGAAGTTGGAGAGGCTTGTGTTGGCACAGAGTCGTGTCCAAAGAAGGAATAATTGCTACCTCCCGGGGAACTGTGGAGGTTGGGGAAGGAAGGACTTCACTTAATCTGGAAGTAGCATCTTTTCGGTCAGCGTTCCAAATGCCGGTTCCCCATGCAAATGCTGATGAGCTGGAAGAGCGGCCAATAGCTGATGATGCAGAGTGAGAGCCCCAGGGTCCACCAACTACCTCGGCCGACGGTGTGCTCGGATGCGATGCGGTGGGAGACATGGAGCTGCTGGCAAACGACCCTTTACGCGGACGACTGAGTGGTTGCGATGTATCGTTCAACCAAGAAGATCTGCGGACTGGTTTGTGAGGATGTACAGGCGCGGTGTGTGATGTTTCGTTACGGTGCTCCACTTCATCATCCGAGCTTGCAAGGGCTTCTGAGTCGGGTGTTGAAGTTCGTGCGTTGACTTTCTCCAAAGAAGACTTTGGCTACCTGCGGCCGCCGAGGGAAACGAGCCGGGGCCAAGTTTTGACGAGGTCGCTGATTTGAAGGAGTTTGAGCTCATGATGTGATGTGATTCCTTGGAAATGGAAGCTTCTTCTAGCCAGATTAAGATGATCAAGCAACGTCAAATTTGGCTTCTCGAGCACCTGGAGATTTTCGATTTAGGCCAGACACTAGAGCTGAATTTCGGGCAGTCTACGCAGAAGACCCCTCTATCATTTATTAGCAACGTTCTGTCAAGAGTCAATGCGACCAAAAATGTCAAGAAAATATGATCTTGATTTGAGAGCTCTGCAAGACTGAGACACGACGTAGTCTGACGCTCATTATGAGGTTGTAGCACAATGACGACTTACTTTTGCAATTTATGGACAAAACGAAATCTTTGGCATGCAATATGCGTCAAGATAGCTTTTGAGTTGTCGTGGGTGATCTGATGAGTGTCCGTGTGAGAAGTGAACAGCCCCTAAAACCAATTCAAACAGGGTTGAAACTTGATAAGTTGTGTCTATCAATCAGAAATTCCGAGTTGGCTGAGGAAATACAGGTATCATGTGATCGTATAATAGATTAAGAACGAGATGTAGTGGGTATACCAAAATGTCTAAAACCAGCGCAAGTCTAACCCAAGGCCAAAAGGGAAGGAGAAAGAATGAAAAGGGCAGATAAAATATGAAGAATTGTTCAAAATTAGACGCTCGGAGCTGCACCCATCCGCACCGTCAAAGTGTTGGCAGAAGAGATTGCGTCTCGGTGATGGAATATATTGTCAAGTTGATCTACTGCACCCCCATAGTGGGTTGGCAGAGACCACGCAGATTGGATGCGAAGCGGCTCCAGCTGTTGCGATATACAGCGGATGTCACTAGATCCTGCGATGTGTATAGAGTCGACGAGGAGGAAATGGTCTGATCAGACGACTCGAATGTCGAATTGCACGCACACATATGGCAGCAGCCGCCGTGATTGAATCGATGGTCTTGGTCGTGGCGCAAGTGGCGAACAGGTTGGCAGACGGGCGATTGATCAGAGACGAATGGCCGGTGGAAGGAAACCACGAATTTAGGAAGGCTCGGTTCCGCACTTGTATTGTCAAAAACGTATTGAAATCGCAAGAATCCAAACTGTGGCGAGATAACGAGGCACACGAGTCGGAAGAACGAAGGAAGAAAAGGTGGCAGGTGACCTTGGCGCCGGGCACTGACTTGTGTGTCCAGCAAGCAAAGCAGCCTGGAGTTGCAGGAGCAATCACCGTCCAGGACGAGTAACAAGAGTCAGACCACCGCGTTAAAATTTGGGTTCGACCAGTTTGTCAAAGACGACTCCTCGCGGTGCCAATATGACTGCGAGGCGATTGCTGCAAGTATGAACGTGGGCTGGATTCAAGTCAACGAGGCACTTGACCACTCGAGCTTTTCTCCGCAAGGTGCGAAGTGCAAGGTGCAAGGTGCGAGGTTGCGAGGTTGCGAGGTTGCGAGGTTGCGAGGTGCAAGGCCCCTAATAGCAGGTATTCGCTAGCGGCACCTGAGCCGTGCGACGATGTCCCGAAAAAGGCGAGGCGTTCGGGATATGAGAGTCTGGCAGGCTGACCGGCAGCTGTTTGGGCTTGCTTATCGCGCGCCGGGGGATGTGTCTGATGTCTGGTGTCTGCTTGCGGGAGCGGGCTGTGACGTGCGTATGCAGCGGCCTCGGTCGTCTGGTCGCTGGATTGCAGCAGCTAACTGAGAAGTTGGCGATCCGGCTGGACTGGCCGTTATGGAGGGAGGGAAATGAGAGGAATTTCGGGAAACGGTGTGGTGTGTATTATGCGTGTATGCGTGTATGCGCGTGTGGTGTGAGGTGTCTGGTGTGTCTGGTGTCTGATGTTCAATGCCTACATACAAGTGTGCGGGCGAATGTGTATTACTGTGACGGTTGATGGTTGGGTGGCTCGAGGCGGGATCGGAATGACCCAGTAGCAGCGCCAGAGCCAGAATAACCAGGTGGCCAGCGGTGGAGAGCTCTTATGTACGGAGTATGTATGTACATATGTACATAGGGGCCCGTCTTTGAGAGAGGGCCAAAAGACTGCAGACCTGCAGACCCTGCCTGGGCTAGGAAATTAGCACGAGCAAGGAGACTTGGACAGGGAGCATGCGAGCAGGGGAAAAGCAGACGGGACAGGTCTTAGCGTCGAGAGCGGACGCGGGGAGCTCAAAGTGGGTGGCGCGACGATGCCGTGTGGATACATTAAAATCTCTGTACTCGCTAATTGGTGTGTGTCAGCGGACGAGCAAGCTTGCTGTCTGGTGGTCTGGTGGTCTGGTGGCCTGGTGGTCGCTTTCTCCCTCTCCCGTGCTCCTCTGCTGTCGCCTTCTTTCGCGCACGGTTCAACATGGCGGACCGACCAGGCAGCGGCCGCTCTCTGCAAGGCTTATCACTCGCAGGGTCCGGGTGTGATTTGACAATCCACGGCACTGTAATTTGGAGGAAGATGACCCTCGGCTGAGTCGGCTCACTCACATTTCATTACCCCGCCGTCTTTGCGACCAGGGCAGGGCACACAAGAGAGCAAGTCATCCGCACAAACGGTTGGCGAAGTCCCAGACCCAGACTAGTAGACCAGAGTCGAGATTATATGTTAACCACTAAAAAGAGGCCGTGGCCAGATGGTGTGGGTGAGCTTGGGGCAAAGTTGCATCCACGTGAGTACTTTCTCCAACTCAGACGCCTCATCAGTGATCAATCACCCTATCACACACAGGCCCATCTCACCCCCAGACTGCGTGACTGCCAAGTTGCTTCGGAGCTCAACTGGTGGCGCTCCCAGTGCGCAAAAGTGACATTGTTGTTGGAACAGGCTGGCTTATTAGCTGACTGATGAACCTCTCAATCTCTGGGGTTACCTTGGACCTGGCACTTGGTTTCCTTTTCTCACGAACACGGGGGGGCAGCATTTGCCGTTGGTGAACCGCGAGGGGGTAGAGGGGGATCCTGATGGAGACAAATCACGTCTGTTTTACGGATAATTGACATGACAACAATCCGCGCAAACTTCGAATCGAGACGAGGGACATTGTCGAAAGGGCGCATCAAAGGAGACCTAATTATTAATAAGGAAACAAAGACCAGCGTCGACCACAGCTTTCTGCCCTTGACCAGCTCCAGAATCGAAAACAGACTCACAAGCTACACGATATAAGAACCCATGCTATCGAATACAATGCCTTTGAATTGAAGAAACCCCAGGTGCGAAGATGTCGTCAGCCATGTATAAAGTTGATAAAGGCGTCGAAAGGCGTTGAACATTTGAAGCCTGGGGGCCACCCACGTTTCAGACTCTCGGAAAGATCGTCACCCCGCAAATCGCCTTGGGCACCTGCGTAATATTACCGCACCTACGGAGTATGTACATGTTGGTAACAGCTAGTTGCAGAACCCCGCCCCGGCCGGTTTGTGGCTTGGGGTCAGCTGGGCTAAGGCTACTACTACTGGTCGCTACTGGTCTGTTGCTGAGCCTTGCCTTTCTTTGCCTTGTTGAGGATCGGGCTGCCAGCCTGCCAGCCTGCCAAATACTCTGCCGCAACTCACGAGGTTGGAGGTTGTCAGGACCCAGCCAGGCTCCGACTAATACTCCGTACCAGTCCCAAATACATGTACGCTATCGATTTGCTGTTCCTTTCACAGGTGAAGAGTTACGTTCCTCCCTTGTCTCGACTGTGCCGCACTTCCACGGCTGCAAACGAGATTGATCTGACTGACAGTCGGGTTTTCACAATGACCCGACTGGCCATGTCTTCCGATGAGTTGTGGCCCACGCGAACTATATGTATGGCCATGTCCCACACCCTCCGCCCCGCCACATTTCCATAATTTTGTATGTATGTATGTACATGGCACTCCCTGGCAACGAAAATACATACTCATTGATAATTGATACAGGCCTATCGCACCTGCCTATTGCACGTAGGCAGCTACTCCGTACCAGCTTTAATATACTGTGGGCTAGGCTCCTACATCGATAACGGCCGGCCACAACTCTCTCCCGATATCATGTCGGGGATCATGAACCGTGGTCGGTCAACTCTAAGCTGAGGGCAATTATTCGGCCCCAGAACAAGCTAGCTGCATGCCTTCTGACCAATGATTCGGTAGACGGTGAACTCTTTGTATGACCCAAGGTGAAGCATGATGTTGCCGCACTCGAGCCTGGTCTGTCCGTTGAATCTGTACAGTTCACGTACGGAGTAATCCGTACATATGTGGCTTTTGCAGACTTGTACGGAACAGTCTGACAGTCAAACTCTTGGCCGCCTATGACAATCCCCCTGTATTCTAGCTGGATGTTTGATGCCGAGATGCTCGAATTTCGGATTGTCTTATTGAGCAGTGAAGCATAGCTAGTAGACGATGATCGGGCTCCTTCGGATCATCCTCGTAGGGTATCTCACAGTCTATACATCGTCCACGTTGGCCAGAAATCTACTGAGCATGTGAAGTCACTTTGGACATACCAAAACCATAGCCATCATCATTTCCCTCAAGTTTATAACAGTTGCAAAAGTCTACTCAGCCGCCTTTTGTTGCTTCAGTTTCTCTTCAAACTTTGCGAATTCTTCCAAGGCGACCTCTTCCTCTTGATCGAGGATTTGGTGGACACCTTTGACTTCCTCAATCTGTGGCACGTGATAAGTTTAGCTCGTTTGTGCAATTATTGCATTGCTTGAGAATTTGTATAAAGGAAGCAGTGGAACAGGCAGAACACTTACATAATGCATGAGCATCCCCTCGATACCATTCTTGAGGGTGACTGTGCTGGAGTCACACGTTCTGCAGGCACCACGAAGCTTCAGCTTCACGTAGCCATCTTCGAAACCCCGGAAGTCGATATCACCACCATCCTCCTGGATCGCAGGCCTGATTCTAGTCTCCAAGAGCTCCTTGATCATACCGACAACCTCGCTGTCATTTTCGTTGTACGCCAGACTGTCCTCTTCCATCTCCTCATCGCCCTCCTTCCGCTCCGCCACGTTGACAAGCTTCTCACCGGATGTGATTGCCTCCGTAATCAGAGAGAAGATCTCTGGTCGAATGTGGGCCCAGTTCGCATCCCCTGCCTTGGTGACGGTGATGAAGTCTGCGCCGTAAAACACCGATGTGATCCCATCAATGTTCATGAGCTTCGCGGCGAGAGGAGATGGGTATGGCGCGGAGATGGTCGACCGCGGGTCAAGATATTCAATGAACGGCGTGTTGAGGTCCTCGGGTACGACTCGGTGGTTCGGCAGGAATTTGAGAGCATCGGCATTAGGCGTTTTCTCGGTTTGTATAAAAATGTTGCGGGTGCCCCCGATGGCCAGATTCGGCAGCACGGCGCGGCGGGAGAGAGATGGTCGTCGGACGGCGCTCATGCCAAGATTGTAACTTGAAGAAGAAGACCCATTACTGCTGATATGTGAGCTAAGCTTGCGAGCCCATTGTGATGAGCATCGGGCTGGTCTTGCTGGGAGGAGCGCGCGAGACAAGATCCTTGGCGCTGTGGAAGAGAATGTGGTGGCCATTTCCCTACCGGTGTGCTCTGCGCGCGAGCAGCTTCTGGGAGAGGCCGATATGAATAATAGGGTACTAAGGATGGTTTTGGTAGATTGATAGGATCTGATGTTGCATTCGTAGGTAAATTCCCGTCCGTGGTGTTAAAGAATCAGAAAAATTGGTCACCGGCATTCGTTGAATGCCGTTCGCCGTCTCTTCAAGTACGGACCAGGCATTATTAGTAATTGGTGCGCTGTGACGCAGATGGGGCCCGTTATTATTTCCACCCCTCGGGAAGTGAAAGAGACCCTGGCATTGGATGAGACTTTCGCCCCCCCGCCCGAGAAGGCGATTAATTGGATCCGCCGCTCCTGCTCTCTACGTAATTTTTTTCCTTTATCTGCTCCATTCCTTGCCTCAAGTCAAAACTGCTCCGATACCGCGGCAAGCTCTGTTTCCTCTTTGAGGGTGAGTATCTTTGCTATCCAACTATCCAAAGGCCGCGGTGACTTCGTCGCCCTCTGGAATAGTTAGCTCCCTTCCAGCTGAGTATACACTCCCAGGATGCGGCAAGAGCAGAGTGTTCTACCAGAGGCATCTGTGGCTTCGAAGGCCGACCACATACAGGTCCGCCACAAGCTGAAGCTAGCTCCGAAGGACACCAGACGCCGTTGTCATCAACATCGGCACCTCTGCCAAAAGTTGCTACACTCTGCGGCGTGTGCGAGGCATTTCAATCGAAATACAAATGTCCAAGATGCTACCTGCCCTAGTATGTACCCTTGACGGACCTGCTTTTAGGAGGAGCCCTCGACATCTTCGACATCTCTGTTGAATCCAACCAAGCTCCCACTCTTCCTTTATTAAGCTGTCAGACGTTAACAACCCAAAGCTGCTCAGTAGCTTGCAACAAGCTACATAAAGAAAACCACCCACCAGACGAACCGAAACCACCCTTTAAATCCGAAATGCCTAAACCACCAAGCAATGACACCATGTCTCCATACCCATACGATCCGTCGAATCCCTTTCGTGCGCTTGATACGTCGGATAAGCTACAGCATTTATTCCGCAAATACCCCAGCCTAGCCGGGCAACTACTGGCCATATACGCCGCAACGCAACCCCCGAGGAAGCTCCGGACAAGAGAATACCCGCCTCTTTGATGCAGGGCGTCGCCAAGAAAGACAACTGGAATCGCGATATTGGTATCAAGAATGGGAGAGAGGCACTTCGCAAGGCTCGCAGTGACGAGGGCAAGGCTGGTGATGCTATTCGAGAGTATTCGGAGCTCATACTGCATCTGATCAATACCCAAGATGAAAAAGGCCGTGCCGCCACAATCCTGCGGGAACAGATGGCACAGGAAGACAACAAGTTGATTGAGCAATTGATGGCCCAGGAAAGACGCTGAAATAAAGTGAATGTTCACTAAGCTGTACTAACTAAGCACTGTTGATGACCTCGAGATGGGCCATACGGATATCAAGTTTCATGCCACTAATCCTACAACGGGTATGGTGCCTTCTCCTATGCCAATTTCCCGCCATGTGGATATTATAACTAACGTTTAAATCGTGAAAAGAAACCAGTGATTGGAGACTTGGGCGAAGCATCGTGTGCCGCTATCTCTTCTGGCGGCGTCGGAAGCCTATCGTCCTTGCTGTGTCTCCCAAAGCTTCCTAGTCGGCCTCTCAGTTTCCACCTGGATTCTGCCTTTCGTAACTCGGGCTGCGTGGGAACGGGTTGGGCGACTGCTTTGGCCGTCATTGGCTCGTCACTCTGCGTCCAGTCAACTCGATGATCGTTTGGATTGCCAACAATTTCCGGTTTCTCCGGTGAAAGTAACGCGGCGGCGAGGTCAAATGGCTCGACAGAATGGGGCTCTAATCGTCTTAGAATTCTTCCAGTGCTTATTCTCCTAGCAGCTCTCGACTCGTCATCCACTGCTTTGCTAGATCTCACGGTATTTTGGAGTTTTTGGCATGAGACCAGAGGATATGTAGTCGTGTCCAGCTCATAGGTGATGGGTAAGCTAGGCTTGCTAATAGAGTTCCATTCGTAGTGACGCTCGCGCATACTCTGAGCCCTTCTCAGAGCCTTGTTCTTCTCATAAGGAGGAGCACTGGAGTCGTTCACTCTGGCCGTCCGACTTGCAGTTGACCCGTCAAGGTAGAATTTCATTTCATGCCGGGGTAATGTACGCGCTGGGCCCTTCTCATATGCAGTTTTAATAGTCGTTGTTTCGGAAAATTGCGAAGCGGCTACTTTGGGTATGTGACGATACGCAGTCTTGTCTCCATGCCCATCATCACCGTACTGGGTGCCTGATTTGCTGGAGTTCCTGGGGTCGGGGCAATGCGACGTCTCTTCATGTGAGGGCGAACGTTTCGGCTTCTGACTAATCCCTAAGCCGGGTTTGGTGCAGTCCACACCTATGGAGACAGTTTGATCAATGCTTTGTTTCGGTTGAGTCTTTGAAGAAGATTGTTGATTCTGTTTGATGGCTTCAGTTCTTGCACGTCGCTTCCTTTCCGAATGTGCCTTTTGCTCCACCAGCACGACAATGAGTCTTCTCGATAGTTCTTGCGGATCGATTGGCTGAGACTGTGCTGGTCGCGATTTCGGCTTGGAAGGTGCCTTGAGAGCCTTTTGCTTTGTCCCAACAGGCAGGTGGTGCTCTGTTGGGTTAACCGTGTTGGCTAGCATATTGGGAGTAGGTTTCTGGAAGACGATGTGCTGCAGATGGATGGCTGGGTCGATTGTGAATGAAGAGACGATGGGAAAGTATGCAAATTACAAGGGAAAAGGGAAACAAGGAGAAAAGAAGCGAGATGAATTTAGAGAATGATGCCTGCCGATTGGGTACACAATTGCCGCTGCTCAAGTCTTTCCAAAGCGACGAACGTGACCTCGATTCTCGAAAGGGCCGGATCCTGTTGAACAATATATTGGCTGGGTCGGACTTGTCCTCGCCTGTCGTCCTCTTGCAAAAAAATGCTTCGTTCCGGTTCGTTCGAGTGCTTCACCTGAATGCATATGCAAAAGCTCGGTCCAGTTTGCGCTCAGACCTGACAGATGCGGCCGGCAAAGGGCGCGGCGAGTCACGAAGAGCAGGCGCTTTCACAGCAAGAGCAACTCTCAATATTTCGTGCTAGTCTCATTCCGTCGGAGGGGGCAAGTTCGGTATTAAATATCTGGTCACTAGAACAGTTTACGAAGAACCACAAACGACAGATCAGTAATAATAGGCGCCGAGGACGAAAGGATGTGTGGGGGTGTTAACTTCTGGCTTGAAGGCCCCATCAGGAAGGACTTGGCGGGACACGCGATCAGGGACTAGGCCATTTTACTGTGTAGTATGTCAATTATCTCACTGGCTGGGTATCGCCAGTAATCCTGATGTTTTCACAAAACTAATGAATGCATTGACCACAATCCAATGAGCGCGAAAAAAATAAGGAAAAAAATCGATACTCCGTCTACTAGTTTTGAGGGATGAAGTTCAATCGTCAAGCCCCGTTGCTGTTGCTGTTGCTGTTGCTGTTGCTGTTGCTCGCAGTCCACGAGACGAGAGGGCATGGTTACTGTCGAAATCAGGCATTCATGCCATCGGGACGGGGCGCACTAGCAGCTAGCAGACTAGCAGACTAGCAGACTAGGTACATGAGTAAGTAGTATGCCTAGGCGAGGCCGAACAGCAGCAACAATTTAGGGAAAGAGCTTGAAAAGGCGAGGAAAGGAAAGAGAGATGGAGAGAGAAGGCCCCTTGATTCAATGCCAGACTAATCTCCGCTCGGCGCCCCACGTCGTCTCGCAGCGTCGCACTGAGCAGGAGGCAGAAGAGAGCAGACTCCGCAAACTACTCCATTTTCCTCATTTCCCCGTGCAACGACAACCGCCAGCCTTCGCCACACAGATCTTGCCCCGAGTCAAAATGCCCGGCACCCCGGTTGATGACCAGATATGGCTACCGGTCAGTTTCAGCGGTCAGTGCCTGGCGCTTGAGAGCTCACTGATCATGTCGTTCACGGCCACGACTGTGCCGCGTTTTGTCAAGCAAGCTCGATGCCAAGTGGTCAGACCCGGCAAGTGGTGGGTAATTTTCTCATCCATGTAATACGACGACGACGTTGCGCTTGTGTCAGGCAATTACATACTATGTAACTTATTACGGAGTAGTAAATCGAGACAATCTAATCGACAAGACGGCCACTTCTGACGACTCCACTGCTCCCCTCGTGACCTTGGCGTGCATGGAAAAGCGATTGGCTTTCTGCTACATTTTGAGTCTCCGCACCACCGAGCAAAGTTGTTTATTAGTCACGAAATTGAGAAAATGTCTCCGCCAAGACTGACCTCGCGAACACAGCAGGACCATTGGTTGGTTTGACTCTGCCGTTGATGCGGAGAAGCAGCTTGATGGTGTATTTCGACACGTGTTTTCTCCAAAACGTCGCGACGAGGCAGCGCGGGATCCTCGGATTTGGGGCTTCTCTCTAATACTTGTTGTTGCTGTTGTTGTTGTTCCGGTCGTTGACATGTTGATTTAAGAGATAGACCCATCCTGAAGCGCTAGGTTGCCGGAGCTGAAGCACCAAGGAAATGTGACGATACATTTTGAAGTGGGAACACACCCTCCACACTATGACGAAATCGGTCGCGCTGTTGGCGACTTGAAAGTCTCTGACAAAAGGAAGAAGAGCAATCTGCTCGCGAGAAGAAAAAAATCATCCATGACCATTTTCGCAACACCGTTCCCAGCATCACAGAACTGGGGGCTCTGCAAAGGCAAGACAGAAATCTTGTTGGGAATGAATGGTGTTTCGTGGCAGGGGATTGCAGAGGTACGTTTGATCTGGAAGGAGAAGATAAAAAAGAATGTCCTACTCTTCTTTGCACATGTACGGAGCAAGGAAAGAACAAACTAAACAAGTTCAAATTAGCGCTTCCAAAGGCAGCGAGCGTCTGCTACCCCTACTCGATGGACAATTCCTCCTCTCAAGCTTGATGAGACCATCCGCTCCACCACACGCCCCATTGACCTGCTCCTAGCCTCTTGTCCCATGATGAGATGAAAATCACGGCTCTGGGCGCCGCCGAACTTGCTGCCAAGATTCGCAACCGCGAACTGTCATGTATCCAGATCACCGAGGCGTTCTGCCATCAAGCCGCTGTTGCGCAGCAGTTGACCAACTGCCTGACGGAGATATTCTTTTGCGAGGCCATGGAGCACGCGAGGCAGCTGGACGACATTATCAAGACAACAGGGAAACCCATCGGGCCTTTACACGGCGTCCCCATCTCCATCGAGGATTTCATCAATATCAAGGGCCAGTACACCACCGCGGGGTACATCGCGTATGCGCGAAACCCAGTCAAGCACGGTGATGCGCCGTTGGTGGCGGATCTTCGCAAAGCCGGCGCTGTGCTGTTCTGCAAGACGAATATCCCGCAGTGCATGATGATGCTTGAGGCCGTCAACAACATCTACGGCCGCACGGTGAACCCTTGGAACAACAAACTCAGCCCGGGGTTCCAGCGGCGGCGAGGGCGCTCTTATCGCCATGCATGGCTCACCCTTAGGAGTGGGCTCCGACTTGGGCGGCTCGATTCGCGTTCCCGCGGCGTTCTGCGGATTATACGGCTTTAAACCATCTGCGAAGCGCCTATCTACCGGCGGCTTAGAGTGCCCCAGAAGGGCCAAGAGTCCATCGCCGCTGCGGCGGGACCACTTGGCCACAACGTGGACGACCTGGAGCTGTTCATGCAAGTGTGCTGTGATGCGAGTCCGTGGTTGCGAGAGCCGCTTCTTCGGTTGCCGTGGGCATCACAGACTAGTCAGATGAAGAACCGGACGCTCAGAGTAGGCGTCATGCTGTGGGATGAGGTGGTGATGCCGCATCCGTCTATCACGAGGGTAATTCAAGAGGTGGGGCAGAAGTTGAAACAGGCTGGACACGATGGTATGCCGTTTTTTTAATTCATATGTCTTCTTGTACAATGTCCTGGAAAATTAGTCTGCAGGGAGTTTTTCACAGGCATCCATCTGACTTACTGATTTCCCACATGCAGTATTCGATTTCAAACCCCATGATCACAAACGAGCATGGGACGAGATCATCCTCCCGCTGTTTTTCACAGACGGCGGACGAGACATCAAGCAAACACTGTTTGCAGGCAACGAGCCCATTCTCCCGTCCGCTAAACGTCTGCTTGATGACACGATTGTCAAGGAGCGGTCGCTCAGTGAAATCGGTAAGGTTCGTATAAACTCGTCTTCCTTCGTGTCCGAAACCATACGAGCAGTCACTACATCGGTGCAAGTCTTTGCAACATCTAATTTGCATTTCCGATAGCTCAACATAGCTCAGGACGTTTATCGCGCAGAATATCTTCAAAAATGGGCCGAGACAGCGCAGTCCTCGTCGTCCGGCGAGCCCATGGACGTGCTCATTTGTCCTGTGTCGTCTGTGCTGGGTCTCCCGCATAATGTGAAGCCCTGGTGGGGATATTGTTCTCAATGGAATCTGTTGGATTATCCTAGTGCGGTTGTTCCTGCTGGGAGGGTGCTTGGTACAGATGCGTACCCGGAGGATTATGAGCCTGCGAATGAATTGGATAGGGAGAATATGGATCTTTGTAAGTTTTTGCTCCTTTTCTCCTCCATTATTCTTTTTTTTTTGTCTTCATCTTTGTCTTCGTCTTCTTTTTCTTCCCAAGGCGGCTCTCTGTTTATCAGATCTGTATGCCATGGAAAATGTATACGCTTGCTGATATATCTAGATAACAACGACTTGTACGTCGACTTACCGGTGGCCATTCAGATTGTTGCGCCGAACCTGGAGGATGAGAAGTTGTTAGGGGCGATCAAGGTGGTCGACTTGGTCATCAAGTCATAACCGTGTACATGTATGACTGGCTCCCAAGCACAGCTTGTCGTAGCGCTTTTCGAACTGGCTCTCACGAACAGCCGTTTGGGTTCGGGTCACACTGGACTTGCGCTGGGCCGCTGAATCTGTCTTATGAGCACGTTCTGGCACAGGCGTGTAATGTAGGCGCTATTCATGTTTTTATGTAAAGATTAATATGATCAATCCCAAAGGTTGACCCAATACCGAACGATTTGATTCGTTACAGTGTATTTTCACCGTCCAGCACGTAAATCTCAGCCACCAGTGCAGGAGGGAAAGCAAAAAAAAGGGGGAGGGGTACAATCAACCCATGTATCAATCTCCTAACTTCAAGAAGCAAATCGCAATCTCGGGAAGCGTTCTCTCGGGACATTGTGACAAGCCCAGTCTCGACTGGAGTCTATTCTCGTCGCCACCTTGGCTCCGTTACGTCCACCTTCTGCACCGGGGCCTGCCCCATGACATGTGGTCGTCGCTGTTCCGCCTGCTCATCCCCGGCAACGACGTCTGATTATTGTTATGCATAGCACCAGCCTCCAAGACGTCGGACTCTTCTTCCGGCACAGCCACGAGCAAGGTGGTCACTTGTATAGCTTACCTGCCTACTCCCCCTCGAGCGGCTCTGCACCGCCCCTATCGTCCGGCGGCGATGATCCATCAGTAAGACTATCTCGTCTGTGCTCGAAGCTGCTTTCTCTGCCGAGATCCGGCCTGGAGCTGTCGACCGAGTTCCTGCGAGCGCGGTACCCGTCAAACTGAGCTTGGTGCTCGCTGTATGGCCTGCAAGCCAAGTGGTTCGTTGTTGGCAGTGTCGATGCTCCGGCGAGAGCCCATGGCTGCCCATTTGTCGATGGAGTCTCGAATGCTCGGACTGGGGTAGGAAAAGTCTCGGCCGTCGCCGTCGTTGAACCCATGGCCTTTGAGGCTCACGGGGCGGACGTAGTCGTCGAACTGGGAGTCTCCGATACGTAACCATGGCGTAAACAGCCAAGGCAATTGCCGTGACGCTGGCAAACCGCGCAACACCGTATTAGGAAAAACTTGGGCTTGCGGCACGAAGAGAAGTCTGCGCCGCGGAAATCGTGCAAGAGACGGACGTTAAGGGCAAGCTGCGAGACCGACAAGGGACTGGTGGCCTTTACGACGAGCATACACAACGGCGTGAGTGGTGCACGTCGCCGCGATAAAGCGACATGACTCTACTTTGGTGGTTTTCCACCTGCATCTAGAGTCGTTACAGCATGACACGCATTGAGGGAAAAAAAAAAAAAAAAAAACCTCCGCCGTGGTGACACAAGTATGGGTACCTGAAAATATAACTAGAAAGACCGCAGGGAAGAAGAAAACTCCTCACGCAAGCTCGATTGTCGGGAGCTTTGCCATTCCTGTCCCGTTCAACCACGGTGCTTAAGAGTATCGCCCAACCGCCATGCGAAAAGAGGTTCATTCATCGACAACCGCCAGAAGCAACTGGGGCCGTCCAGAGAGGGGAACAAGAGAATGCCTCGCCATCGGGCGCGCTCGAACTGCGCTCGATCTCCGTGATTGACCATGTTAGGTTTTTGTCCAGCGTTCTCTCGACCATGGAAGAGGATGTTATTGGCTTTGAATGGGCCAAGATCAGGAATCGTAAGAAAAAGGTGTGCATATGTATGTATGAACTGGCCATGAGACGGAGGGACTTTTATCCAGGATTTGTGGCTGGGAAGTGGAGTCGTTGCGAGCGGATCCATTCCGGAAATAGATGAGGCACCCCGGATATGGAGCACATTCCGTGGCCTGCCCGAAACGC
This sequence comes from Epichloe gansuensis, assembly GCA_023658505.1. Taxonomy (NCBI): domain Eukaryota; kingdom Fungi; phylum Ascomycota; class Sordariomycetes; order Hypocreales; family Clavicipitaceae; genus Epichloe; species Epichloe gansuensis. The sequence continues at coordinate 1,823,267 of CP098284.1, forward strand.
GCGGCTAGCGGCTTTTGCGGCTACGCTCCCGTCACCATTGTTTCAGGATCCACGCTGCTTCCATGGGCGAGGGGCAATTACCGGGTTTCACATGTCAACCGCGGTGGTGTGGCTTATCGCGTCAGTGTTTCTGGTCTCGCTGCTCAGTGAACGGCGAGGAGGTGCAGATTCGGCAAAGGCAAGCAACTGCATCATTTATAATATTTTTCTTCTTCTTCAATATGATTTGATTTTCTTACACAAAGTATCATATGCTGTCGCTGCATTCGGCATGGGGTTCGTCCGACTAATGACCTGCCAAGTCTTGTAACGCCATGTCATGCCCATGCCATGCCACAAATTGTAACCACCTTCCTTGAAGCAAACAAATATCAGGCACGTGAGTGAAAAAAAAAAAAAAACAGATCGACCATCATAACTTGCTGTTGGCACGTTACTCGACGTCAGCGTCGGTGTCGTCCATGTTCACGCCATTGACGTCAAAGGGGACGACGTTGCCCTGCTTGTCGGTCATGGAAGGGAGCTGAGTGTCGACCACGAATTCTTGGCGGATGAAGAGGTCCTCTTTTTCGTCTGTCTATTGTCAGCCATGATGTCCTTTTTGTTCTTTTTTTTTTTTTTGGGGGAATATTTACCCTGAGGAGCAGCCATGACGGCAGTGGCAACGGCCAAGAGGGTGAGTGCGATGAACTTCATGATGGAGTAGTGGTATTGGTTAATAGAGTTTTGGGGAAAGATGAAAGATGGGGTAGAATATAGAAGATGTGTGGAACGTATTTTAGAGATGGTTTGATATCAAGTGACGATTTGATTGAAAACACGGCGTGGCGAGGATAGACCCGAGATATATATGTTGGACGAGAAAGGTCAGGGGAATGCCCAATGAGCGGCAGCCCATGTTGTATTTATTTGCAACCTTGCCACAAGCCCATTTATACCCATGAATGACCTGCTACATCGGACAATTGGACACGCAGAGGAGTGAGACGGATGGCGCACGGGAAAAAGGGACGACGGGGTCAACTGGGGTCATGGATTCTAGTCCATGAAGCTTGGCGAATGGCCAAAACCCCTCCGCTTACAAGCAAGCTTTCTTGGACTTGAGGAAGATTCCAGACCAAGGCCCAAACGCGATGAAACGTAGGCGTGCTTCAGGGACGAGGTTGAGACGATCAGACGAGACACAAGTGGGCTTTCCGGTCTGAAATAATACCAATTAGATTGGGTGGATAAAGATGGGTTGTGCATGTATATTGTCAAGTCTGATAAGGCTACCGTCATCTCCACCTGACTACTACCCATTCTTACATAAGACATCAAGGCACAGCGCACTAGGGAGAAGTAGCCGAAGTTCGCCCTTTACGCGAGCCGACATCCGGAGGTGACTACATAATCTTGGCAGTACGGAACATTTACATGTACATACATGTACAATGTAAGTGGAGTACTACGGAGTACTACAGCCCACTGGCAAGCAGCATTGAACCAATCAAGCGACAGTACTCTGTAAACGGGGTGGAACGGCTGGCTAGTGATCAAGTCTTCAACATGCTAAATCCGGCTCGTACGTTTTGGGCATTCCGCGTTGACGACGACACCTTTACATCAGAGTCACAAATGTGTTGCCATGTCCATCACACTACACTTCATGGGAGAAAGACGACTTGTTCGATAATGGAATGGTTGCGCATTGTTATTGAGACTTGTGAGACGGTGTGGAAAGTGATGATGATCAATTCAGCTATCTAGGCTATCCCCACATACGACGAAAAGAGGCTATAGAAGAGAGGGCAAAGAGGGTCTTTGCCCTAGGTGCCGAGGTCTTGCAATCAGCCGCGAAGAGGGAAGCCTAAGATGTGAGACTGTAATATCCAACAAGACTGAACGAGTGTGCTGAAAGTAAAGGAACCTAAGTCATGTGCCGCACAAGTGTGCAGACTAAATAATCCTATGTGATTCTCATCCGTGATACATGACACCCTTGCTTGACCTTGGCCACATGGACTCGCAAGCAAGAATCCACAAGACCATACATTGCGTTGAAACAAGAGAATATGACGTATTGTATCCATGTTTTCTTCATATCCCCTCAAGGCAAGTCTTGACATTTTCTTGCATGCTCGGCGGCTGAGCAGGTTCTCACTCCTCGTATGAGGCGACGTAGGATCGAACCTCCTCGTCAGTAGGTGGTGCCTTGCCCTCCGTCTTGGCCTTGGCCTGGAGCTCAGCGCGAGCACAGCCGAAGGGACATCGGCAGTCAGAGCGGGTGTTATAGCCCCGGCAGCAACTAGCAAAGGTGCTAAGGTCTTGGGCAATTTGGTCTGCAGGGCAGTCTTCGCCGTCGAATGAGCCTCCAGCTTCACCGCAGCACTGGCTCGTGGCGGCCACGTTGTTGCCCACATTTGAAACGCATTTGCAGGCTTGGGCGGAGGAGACCATAGCGATCATGGCGACAATGGAAGTGAGAAACTGCATATTGATGAGTTGTGTAGGCGCAGTGTAGGTCTTTGGTGTGTAGGAGAAGATTAGTGTTGATGTTGGAGATGAATCTGAAGGCTTTCATGGGGAGCCAAACCCTCCTTTTATAGTTTGAACTCGCACCAAATTCGGGTCGTCATTGCAAAAGTCACGCTCATGTGAAAAGACAGGAATACGTTGCTTGCACAAACAACAGAGTCGACGACATGACCGAAGTCGTCACTCATATGCAGGAGAATCACTGACAACGTTAGAATGAGCCAATAGGGTACCTGGAGATGGGAGGCAGGATGTGTTGCAAAGCATATAAGGGGACCAACACACGAAATTAGTGGCCAGTCGGGTGCGCCTCTTTTTCGTGCAACAGGAGGTGTCAACCGCGGGGCTGGCGGCTGGTAGCACACATCGTTCTCGGAATCTCGCCGGAGCTTTGAAGAGTCCCTTCGCAGATCCTGTCAGGAGCGCAGAGGCGATAACATCACATTATGTGGTAGCGCCTAGTATGGCAGAGTGCCGCGACCTAGCTGCTGGCTAGTCATGTGCAGGCAAGGAGAGATATTGAGAGAGAGGCGCCTATCCACGTAGGAGGGGAAAGGCCAGAGATTGGACCTTTCAAGCATAAAGCCTTGACAGATCCATACCTACTTCTCCGCGAAAGGCCGCGGTGATATCACGAATCAAAGTGAACTAATCAGGCTATAGACTAGCTTATGTGTTTCGATGAAAAGGGGAGCCTACTACAAGAAAAATTCGTCAAAATTTTTTATGTCAACAAAATATCACCTTACATTCCCAAATTCTAGCCAACTACAAATCGGTTCATTAGTATGCGTTATTCTTGGTGGGAAAACCCGGTCTGTCAAAAGGGGTTGCTTGCACCTATACTCCGTATTCAGTTTCCCGTCATGGTCCCCTGGAACCGTTTCCACTGAATTTTGACCCACGAGATCAGGTGCCCTGCCTCAATGTTACGAGTAGCAGCAAAGAAGCTTGTCGCGCAAAGGTCGAGTAAAGAAGTCCCTTGGTCTCTTCAAAGCGGTCAACCAACCAGCATGTTGCCAGACATTGAGCAATGAGGCGGGGGAGAAAAGAAAAAGAGATCGGCATTCGGCACTCGGCCAATTTCTAATTGGGAAAAAGGCGTTCTTCAGTGGGGTCACTAAATGCGCATATCGCGTTTATTGAATGCGCATATCGCGTTAGTCCTAAAACGGAAGAAGTACCTTTCCACCTAATCCCCGCCAAATATACCAGCTCTTTTTAGTGGCGAATGCAGGCAGCTTATAGCAACGTGTAACGTGTGCAAAAGCCCTTCTATTGCAGTTAATTAAAGTAGGCAATACCACTATAACGCCTATATTCACACCAACGCCAAGTCAGTTATTCTATAATAATCTCTCTAAGCTACTAATAAGTCAAATGCCGTTTATTCCGTATAATCCGCCGTTAGGGCAGTTACGATAGCTTCATTTAATAAAATCAACACCTTTAAATATCGCACACATAGGCATCTCAATTAATAGCAAAATTAACAGACGCGAGCCACACCGAAATTAGGTGTGGGGACCGTCCTTCCGGATTAGGACTAACGTGATATGCGCATTTAGTGACCCTCTTCAGTGGACTCTGGGAGGCGGGAACTAAAATCTCCTTGGCGGTCGTCAACCTTGTGGGTCTTTAGGGCCCCCACAGGTCCCCTGCCACTAGGTCAGTGACCGCGTAGGTACGCGTTCCTTGTCCAAAATAATTAATGAGTGTGATATACATAGGGATTTGTATAAAGCAGAATTACTAATTACCATCATGAGTTAATTTACGCATAAATTGATGTATTTCTACTCCGTAATCCACTTTTTATCTTATTAGAGACAGACCCTAGTTGATGTGACTCCACAAGGTAAACGACCGCCACATAAGGAGATGCGCATTATTGAATGTACACCACATTTATGACATGCGCTCACCACATTTATTACATGCGCTTACCACATTTATTACATGCGCTTACCACATTTATTACATGCGCTTACCACATTTATTGAATGTACCACATGTATTGAATGCGAACACCACATTAGTCCAAAAACGAAAGAAGTACTGCGTACCTTTCCACCTAATCCCCTGCTAAAGATACTAGCTTAGCTAAGTGGCAAATGCGCTATATTAAAGCTGCTATATTATAATGCTTGTTACCTCTTCTGCGCAAATCCTTCCTCTTCATTACATACAATAGATACGGGGTTCCTGGTCATCACAATTACTTAGATCTATGTAGGTGTACTTTCGCGGGCGAACCATGTGCTCCTTTTAGCACCAACATCATTGGCAGAGAATGAATGCCCCAAAGATGCCCCCAAAGAGATAGGCTGCACGTCCTGTCCGTCTTCAAATGCAGATCAACAAGCGAAGGTAGAAGATATGAATCCAGAAACATGACGAAGCACTGATTACATATGTTTCCACAACAATGTGCAGTTAACCAACCAATCAGGTCTACTGGTGCTTGAAAGTCCTTGGTTGCACGGAGTACACGTGATACATGCCCTCTTTGCGACATTTGCGATACCTTGGTCCAAGCTTTCCTTTTTTTTTCCTGTCATGTCGACAAGCAAGTTAAAGCAACGATGCACAGCCAGCTTCATTCCATGAATGCGGCTGTACGGGCCACCTGGGGAGCCGCGATTTTTGCTATTGCGTCCATGTTTTTACAAGCACGAAATATCGAGGTGCAGTCAGAAGTCATTTGCTGTACGTTTTTATCAATCGTCTGTCTTGTCGCCAAATCAGCGTGCATTCCACCTCCCAAAGAGCAATCCTCTACTTCGTTATGGGTTGTCGCCACATGCGCAGCCATATCCAGCCTCTGTTTCGCAGAGGGCAATGGCATTATTTTTTTGTGAGTAGACCTCACCTCAATGATAGCATTTATATTTGTCCTAATTCGGAGAGAACTTTCCGTGCAGCCGATTCTATACCCCTTGTTTTGTATCTTTACCAAGCGTCGCAAAATCGACCAGGATCTTGAAAGCACGACCAAACTGCCACTTTCAACAACAAACTCAACAACAATGGGACGAATAGTTACTGCCCTCTGTTGTGTTGTATCCCTTTTCCCTGCCAGACCTTACGACATAGTTCTCTCTGTTGTCTCAAGTGCTGCTATACTGACTGCCCTGTTCACGCTATCTCGTTCGACGAACACTCGGGCTCCATCAATCTTGCAGAGTGGCCATGCGCTTGGAGTCCTGACTCCAATAGCATTGCGCACCTATGTCGCCCTTTGTGGTGGACTAGTACTACAGATCATGTTGTATGGCTACACGCCCGCTAGTATTGCATCAATGACACTGCTCGGCACGGCGAAAGCGTTATCCTGGTATTTCAGCACCGTTTTGGTAAGTCTGCCCAGTTCCTCCAACGTCCAGAATGCTCACAAATATCAGTCCCAATGGACCTCATGGAATATGATCCCAGCGATATGGACTTACGCCATCATGTGCGCTCGTTCACACGCCTTGCAACGCTCGACTGCACAGTCATGCCTACACATCGTCAGCTGCCTCCTGAGTCTCATCCAAATGGTGCAGACACTCCCCAAATCTCTCAAGGGTCGTTCAACGCTCTGGGCCTTGTCTGCTATTGCTCTGGCCCCGTACATTGCAACTCAGTGGTCGAGGCTCGCAGCTCGAAACAACCTTGCCACTGAGCGCTATCAGCAGACGCACCCAGTTGAGCTTTTGATTCGAAGAGCCAATGCTGACTTTGAGAGCTTCATTACGAAGCAGTCTCAGAGCTATGACCTTGCATTAACCGAATACAGGCGCAGATATAAGATGGACCCGCCAGATGGTTTCGAGGCTTGGTACAACTTTGCGAGATTGCACAACTCGGTTGTAATAGACGATTTCGACACCCTGTACAAGGGTATTTCACCCTTTGGGAAATCAGCGGCCGGGAATATGTCGAAATCTCGAATCAATTAAAGCATGTCCCCGATATTGAACTTTGGACCTGCGATTTCTCTGGAAACAATGGCCACGCAAACTGCCTTCATGCGTATAGAAGTTTTGATCGACATATTGAGATTTATTGGACACAGTTCCTGGGCATTTGCGTCGGGCTCTGACAAACGTTTCCGTCCTCGTAAACCATCTCGACGAACCTAGGGTCATGATCCCCTCCAAAATACCCTCCAACGAAGCACGTGACAGACAGTCATTCCATCAGATCAATTTGAAGCACACTCCCACTTGGAGCACACTCACTAGATCGTGCGTCTGGGATACAAAGCAGACCATTGCCATGGACAAAAGCGGCCTCCCTTTTGTCCATAACAAGACAGCGGATCTAGATTTATGTCAACATGGCGAATATGGCGCTATGCATGGTCTCTTCTTGAGCCCGACATCATTCTCGGTCGTTGACGGTTTAGTGCCAATACTCTCAACAGGCGCTCCATCGACAATGGGAGATATACTGTTCCCCAGCCCGGCATATACTGAGCCGGAGTTTGGGTATGATGAAGCTCATGACTACGATTGGGCCCGGAAAGCAAACAAACTTTATTGGGCTGGTTCCACTTCTGGAGGGTACGCAGGCAAGAGGTGGCCACAATTCCATCGTCAAAGATTCGTCAGCTTTGTGCAAAACTTGAGCAATCGTCTATTTTACTATTTACACGAGAATAAAGGCATATTAACAAAAGTTGCCTCATCTTTCCTTGATATGAGATTATATGACGTCTTATTCACTAGGATTTACCAGTGTGAAAGAAGGTATTGCAGAGACCAAGACATGTTCTTCAATATGGGATCTTGGGCGGGCAAAGACCAGGCATTCAAGTCACGATTAGTTTTCGACATAGACGGAAACGGGATCAGTGGCCGATATTATAAATTACTAGCTTCAAAATCAGCACCACTCAAGCAAACTTTACTCCGAGAATGGCACGATGATCGTCTGGTACCATGGGTTCACTATATTCCTGTGAGTCAGGATATGGGCGAACTTCCGGAGCTGGTATCCTTCCTTACGTCTACAGAGCTCGGGCAGCAAAGAGCAAGTGAAATCGCTGAACAAGGACGACAATGGTCCTCAAAAGCACTGCGCGTGATTGACATGTCTATTTATATGTATCGCCTTCTCCTTGAGATTGCAAGATTGCAGGATATACAAAGAGACGCTTAGGCCGTTGTCGGCAGGAATCCGGTTCACAGCGCGCATTGGGCTTTCAAGCTTGACAGTTCGACTTTTATATTGCAGGCAAATAGAAAGATACGTGTATAAAACATGATGATCGACCCAGCGAACATACCCATGAAGATTCTTTTTTCTGACATGAAATTTCACACCACCCGGCGAGCCTCACGCCCGGCCAGCCGGCCCGTACGGGTTTCCTTGCAATACATGGTCACCAGGCATTGAACAAGGTGCATTGCTTTTATATTCTGCTGCCCACAATTGCCCAAACCTTTTCTCTTCTGCTCCGTACAGGTTAAGCCATCAATCCGGCCGGTGATCATGATGTGGTAGAGGGGAAAAAATCAAGCGAAGCCAGCCACGGGCAAAGCAATATATATGCCAAGGTCTCAGAGACGTGACGGACCAGGATATCAGCCATTTAGGCCGCAGGGTACGAAGCAGAGGCCCTTGAAAAGTCATCAAAGATGTACGCCGCAGTACCATCTTTAGCTAATGGAGTTCTCGGCGCACTCGGAAGGATGGCACAAATTCCACCCGTGACAGGGTGACGTGACAGGGTGACAGGTTCGACAGTTTAGCTCCGTCAGCGGGCCAGCAGCTTTGTATGTAAGTTATCGTGGTATTCTACTTAATACCACTAGTAGGCACTTATAGCTCCGTACATCATACACTTGTACTCCGTATAAACGTACCTTTGATCGGTGGATGTTGATCATCAAGTTTACACATCATTAGGAGGCTTGAGGCCCTCGGCACTGAAAAAGATGGATTTAGCCATTTTCGGGGTCCGAAAGCTGGACCTGCCACTGGTCATCAAAAGCCATTGGGTGTACTTTACTGCGAAGAGTCTTCGCACACTCTTCGCACACTCAAAGAGATGGGCACCAAGGGGACGGAAGCTTGTGTCTGATCGCTCTCGACTCTCGATAGCGTGGCGGGGTTTGCCGGGTTAGCCCCACGCGTGAATGAAAATGAAAATGTGGGGCCGGCCAGGATACTCGAGAACTTACATAAGAGTCAAGAATGACAACCACCAGTGACCACCAGTGACCACTACTTGAACTCTTGAACTTTGTTTGCTACACGAACTTCTTTCCACCAACCGACGGTCCCAAGCTCAACGCGAAACAACCAACCCCGTGTGCTGAGCCACGCCGAGCTGGTTTTCCGCACCGCTCGCCCCGCCTCGTCTGTTTCTTTCCGGCCCATTCCATATATATATATATCCCTTCAGGAAAAGCCCTTTTCGTCCGCAGCCATGGCCACCGCCGTCCACTGCCTCGCCTGCTTCGAGGCCCTCGACGCGCACCTCGAGAACCGCAAACCCCTCTCGCTCAGCGAGATCGAGTCGTCCTACGCCCTCTACACGAGCTCTCTCTGCTCCCCGGCCAGCAGCGCTCCCGAGCCCCCCGCGACGTCCACCTCCTCGTCCCTCTCGCTCGGCAGCACAGCAACATCCGCTCCCTCTTCGTGACATGGAACACCCTCTCCTCCGGCAGCGGCAGCGGCAGCGGCAGCGGCAGCGACGTCTCCTCCGCGGCTGCATCGGCACCTTCGAGGCCCAGCCTCTGTCCACGGGTCTCGCCGAGTACGCCACCATGTCGGCCCTGCACGACACGCGCTTCCCCGTCACCAAGAGGGACCTCTCCCGGCTGCAAGCCGCCGTCACGCTCCTGACGGACTTTGAGGACGCCGACGACGCGTACGACTGGGACATCGGCACCCACGGCATCAGGCTCTCCTTTGCCGATGCCGGCCGCCGCTACGGCGCCACGTATCTCCCTGACGTGGCCGCCGAGCAGGGCTGGACCAAGGACGAGGCGCTCTACAGCCTGGTCCGCAAGGCGGGCTGGGCGGGCGGCCGCTCAAGTGGAAGGCGCTCGACTTGCGCGTCACGCGCTACCAGGGCCGCAAGGCAAGCTTGGATTATCCAGAGTTCAGGAAGTGGAGGGAGTGGCTGGCGACGGCGCAGTAATGTCGTGTGTTCAATTTTGGAGACCACGTTTGATAAGCAATTGGCGGCGATGTTGGCGTCTGTGGAAAGCGTCAGGTCTATTTCTTTCACTTGGAATTCTGTTCTCAATTCTTTATTCATTTATTTGACTCCTTGGGTTTATCGCTGCTCTGGTGTCTGTCTATAATTGACATTGGTGCCCAAGTCGGATCGGAATCAGAATCGAAGTGCTCGGTTCACGACAGCTTCATGAATATTGCATTCCATGTCAGATACCAAAAGCCTTGTGAAACTCTCATGAGATGACTCAACTTGTACTTGGTTTCTGCCTGACCTCGACTGCAAAGTAACGTGCTCTCTACCAGTTCCAAGCCCCTTCAACGAATACCGTCCTTGAGGCAGAATAAACCGACATCTTCGAATCCTATTCAAAAGTAAGATACACTCTTCACCATGCATTCGTCACTCATATTGAGCTCATAAGAACCAAGGCCTTGGAGGCTCAGCTCAAAAGCTACCCATACCCACAATTACACGCCATGTCCGCTCTTTTGAATCAAAGCCAAACCGTCCCTGAACCAAAAAAAAAAAAAAAAAACCTTCATCCAACATTCGCACCATGATATCAAAAATCAACGAAATATCCGCCTGTGAACTTGGTTCTTTTCTTCAAAACCCCGACGCCCCAGCAATATGGTATATATCCAAAAGGGGTGAAAGCCCGCCGACCCGAAATATCAACAACATGGGGCGAGCAGCGCTCCGCACTTGACATGGCTCATTCCTTTACCAGCACCGCAGCTTCCTCCAGAACCCGCCTTGGCCACGTACAACGCGCGGTTCGCCATTCAAGTTCGGACACCTTAGGCCCGGCGCTCTCTTTTCACTTTCGCTATCGGTCGGGAGAGGCGTGAGCGGCTTGGTCATACCCCGCGCATTCATCTCCGTGTTGTCCAGCACGCCCATCTCGGCAAGTCGTCGTCTCTCCACTACACGGCGGACAATGAGGGCAAACGTCTCTTCGATGTTGACTTCCAACCGGGCACTCGTCTCCATGAAGCCGCATCCTCGTTTGCGCGCCCAGTCGAGGCCCATGGCGGCGGGGACATGCCTGCTTTCTTGGAGATCGCACTTGTTCCCGGCTACAATCTTGACAGGAGGGACTGTTCTTGTTCCACTCCCGCTGCCGGTGTTGGCATGGGCTGGGTTGACACCTGCTTTGCGCGTGCGTTCCGCATTGTCCAGGCGAGTCTCGGCCTCCATGTCGATGAGATCGTCAAAATATTGCAGGGCTTCGAGCGAGTCGCGCGACGTGATGTCGTATACCATGAGGAAAGCATCGGCGCCGAGGTTCGAGGACGCCCACATGCCCCGATACTCTTCCTGGCCAGCCGTGTCTGTCAGAGACAGGTGGTATGTTGTTCCGTCGATGCGACGAGTGACGCTGTAAGAGTCTTCGATCGTGGGGTCATACTCGGACGTCCATTGCGAACGGACCAGGCGCAGGGTGATGGACGACTTTCCGCAACCGCCGTCACCACAGATGGTGATGGAGATGGGCACAGTTGGTCTTTGCTCCAGCTGAGGAGACATGGCCAGAGGTCACAGAGTCTAGATGGGACAAACAAAAAGTGTCTTGCACCACAATGGAGCGCAAATACACCTGGTGTAGGCTGCTGTGACTCAATGAAGGGGAACTTTTGAGGCAGCGGTAAGAAGGATGATGCAAGGGAGAAGGACACGAGACAGTACTCTCGGCAAGCTCTTAAGCGTAAATCGCGACACAGAAAACCAAAGACTTCGCTACGCCGCTTACGCTATGATGATGACGCTTGCGAATGGTCAACCGTCTCCGGCTGTATATATGTATTGTATGCCGTACGAGGCGAAATATAGAATCAGTATCAATATTGTGGCAACCTGTCGGGTCCGATGCAGGGTCGCAAAGCGTGGCGTCCAAACGGATGGTCAAGTCGCCAGCTGGTCTCACTTGTCGCCTGAGATGATGACTTGTTTCTTGTGGCTGGATAGCATGGGTGTGGGTGTGGGTGTGGGTTGCGTTGCGTTGCGTTGCGTTGCGTTGCAGGCGCGACGGGCAGGGAGGCACGGAGGCACGGAGGGTAAAGGATGCGAAGGTGCAGACGGAAAGACGGAAGAAGGCAGGCAGAGAATGAGATCTGGCGGGGAGCAATCTACACTGGATGGGGAAAGGTGCAGGAGGAGAAGGCGAGGCCCGGCTGGGGATGCGAGAAGTCAACAAGGGAGAGGAGGAGTGAGGATAAAACGGCCGGTTGGTGTTTTTCATTAGTGTTTTTTTAAATGTAGTGCCGAGCTGGTCTGGTGGTGCCGTGGTAGGTGCCGTGGTGGTGCCGGTGCTGTGGTGGTGCTGTGGGGAGCTTTCAATGCGACGTGCATATGTGCATATGTACATACATATGTACATACATGTACATACATAATCCGTACACACTCCGTAATCCGTGATCCGTAATAATCCATTGTGATATGTACAGACTGTATCCGTACTTGCCAGACTGATTGATTGATACCGAAGATACCGAAGCCGTCACTGCACTGCGTGGGCACCTGAGGCAGGATCAATTAGTCAGACTAACTCATCGTGCAACCTTGAAACATGGGCCGTCGTCCCTGGGAACGCCGAGGGGATACAGACAGAAAAAGAAAACAAAGATGGAACCATGTCCGAGAAGGTACATAGATAGGGGTGCAGTGCATGTGCGTTGTTGTCTTGTGGTTGTTTTTTTTTTTAAAAAAAAAAGAATACATGTTCCCTCCATTTGTAATATATTTGTAATATATTAATTACGGCGTACGGAGCACTCCGTACGTGTATGTATATGCACGTACACACAAACAATGCCGTTACCGAGGCGAGAAGTTGCGCAGGCGAGATCTGTCGGCACGAGCAAGTGATCCAATTGATTGTGCGACTTTTGTCCTTGCAATCCGTATTACTCGGTACTCCGTACAGCACATACATGCACTACTATCATGGTACTACGGCGTACATGAGAAGAATTCTTGGTTGCGCGCTTCTCATCCCCATCGTCCGGTTCCACAGGCGCCTCCTACCGAGTTGATCAATCGCCAAGAGGTCAAAGCAGCGTAAAAGCAAAGGCCATTCCGCCCCGTGGCAGAAAAGGGGGCTGGGTCTAGTCGGTGAGCAGGGTGACGGGCGAGCTTTTTTATCAAACAGCGGGAATTGACAGAAAATAGAGTCACGAGGATGAAACTGGCTGATGAATACCTCATAACACGCAGCTTGTAGTTCAAGGACTCATCAGTCTTCGTCTCGTCATCCCGCGCGAGATGGCTGGAAGGGAAAAGTGGCTCGACCCCGAATCCCAATCCAAAGATCCAAGGGTCACTTCACGGATGCGCTTTCCGAATTCGAAACATGGTCTTGGCATGGGGTTCGCAATCACCGCAGTCACCTGCATGCACTACAACCCCTGAATTGTTTGATAAATCTACATGCCCTACTCCGTAGTTCTTCGTTCCTCTTTTAATGGCTGCGATTAGTTATAAGTAATACTATTATGAGGGAGCTATAAGGAAAATACACAAGGTATATAGCGCTACTAAAAGATACATTTTCTCCTACTAAAGTATAAAGAAATGTAGGTACCTACTCATCCTAGCCCCAATCTCCCTTATTTCCCTGCTATTACCTAAGCCGCTTCGTACCCCTATCATGTCGATTTTTTGTACGGAATGCTCCGTACTCCGCACGGATATTTCGATATGCGATGACGCAGCGGGCTGAATCTGATGCCGACGAACCGAGGCGATCTGGGCTGTGGCGAGAAGAGAGAAATCAATCAGCCAAATGAATATTCGGCGTGCTTTCTTTCATGGACTTTGAATAGGCCGGCAATACGATATTTCCGCATCCATCCCCGGCGCATGCAGTTTTCCAGGCGTGCCTGCCTGGAGCAGGCTGGCCAACACTTGGCGCCACTTTTTGCGGGTTCAATCTCATCCGTCCTCGATCCGCCCCGTGACTAGTCCCTATTCCTCTTTCGCTTCCCCTTTCCTTTTCGTCTTTCTGACCTCCAAGCATAACAAGTCTCAGTTATCCCACGCCCACTTCATTCAGCCATCAGCCATCAGCCATCAGCCATCAGCCATCAGCCATCAGCCTCAACCCCACCCCACCCTACCCTGCCCCCTACCCTACCCTACAGCAATACCAAGAAAGAAGTGAAGAAAGTAAAACAAAAATGACCGTTTCTGCCACCAATGGCCATGCGACCAAGGGTTCCGTGCCTCCGTTACGCAGAGCCGAGGAACTGAATGATGTATGTGACTTGTCTTTGATCTTAGTCTTGCTTTCTTTACCAACATGATGGTGAACTGACTGTTCGACAAAGCTTTTGTTGGCCGTGCGTGACTTGATCGTGCCGTTCGTGAAAGCAGCTGATGATGCTGCCGCCCACCGGCAAACCGGCCGTCTGCCTGTTGACGCCGCAGGAAACTCCCACAACGTGCTCGTAGACATGATCAAGCCTGAAAACTTGCCACGCAGCTCAACTTCCTTTTACCTGCCGAGGGTCAAGGTCGAGAAGGACTTTTGGAGGGCATCGCCAATGTACTCAAGTACAGTGTCAACACCTGGGACCAGGGCTTCATGGACAAGCTCTACGCCAGCAACAACCCGGTTCGTCTGTCAAGTCGTGATGGCTCTCATCTCTTGACTTGCAAAACAAGTATTGACTCGTCTTCAGGTCGGCGTCATCTCAGATATTGTGCTGTCGGTTCTCAATACCAACGTACGCAGATCACATAACCATTTTCCCCTGCCAGAGATGTCATGATTTTGCTCCCACAACATTCACTAATCAGACGACGAGCAGTTGCACGTGTATCAGGTCTCGCCAGCGCTGACCGTCATTGAGAAGACAACGGCACGCGCACTCGCCAACAAATTCGGCCTCGTTGGTCCAAGGGCCGGTGGTGTAACCTGCCAGGGCGGCAGCTCCTCCAACCTCACCTCTCTAGTCGTTGCTCGAAACACCCTATACCCAGATACCAAGATTGAAGGCAACGGCAAATACGACTTTGTTGTATTCACTAGTGCCCATGGTCACTATTCCGTTGAGAAGAGCGCCATGATCTGCGGAATCGGTTCCGCCAACGTCCGCAAGGTACCTGTCGACAACGGCGGAAGCATGAGGGCAGATGCGCTTCGCGAACAGATTGTTCGTGCCAAGGACGAGGGAAAGACACCTCTCTATGTCAATGCGACCGCTGGTTCTACAGTTCGAGGATCCTATGACCCGCTCGAAGACATCTCAGCTATCTGCAAAGAATTCGGAATCTGGATGCACATCGACGCGAGCTGGGGTGGACCCGTTGTGCTTTCCGCCAAGCACAAGTCCAAGGTCAACGGATCCCATCTGGCCGACACAATCACCATCAACCCTCACAAGATGATGAATGCCCCCACAACCTGCTCCTTCTTACTCGGCCCGGACATGAGCATATTCAACGAAGCCAACAGAACTGCAGCGGGATATCTCTTCCACACCAACGCCAACGAGGAGATTTGGGACTTGGCCGATCTCACTTTGCAGTGCGGCCGTCGCGGAGACAGCTTGAAAGTCGCGCTGGCCTGGCTGTACTACGGCGCCGACGGGTTCGAGAAGCAGATTGACCACGCCTTCGACATGGCGTCGCACCTGTACAAGTTGGTCCAGCAGACGGGCAACTTTGTCATGGTATCAACGGATCCGCCTCCCTGTCTGCAGGTGTGTTTCTACTACGCGCCCAACGGCGACTTGTCGAATGATGCAGCGGTGAACACGGGCCGGACAGAGAAGATTGTGGAAAAGCTAATTAGCAGAGGATTCATGGTGGACTATGCCCCGGGAGATTTTGGGCATTTCTTGCGCGTTGTGGTGAATGTGCAAACGTTGCCGGGGACCGTCGAAGGCTTGACGAAAGCCTTGGAGGAGGTGGCTCCAGAAGTTGGCCAGAACTAGACGAGTAAAAAGTATAGACGTGATAAACAATGGGATCAAAAGCTGGGCACGGTATAATATGGCACATCAATAATTAGACGTTGGACAAAGCCAAGGTTTCCAGCGATGATTCTCAATTGAGCACTCTGGAACTAAAACAAGAGAGAGTACATGTCATCGTGTACTTCCAAGAGATCTAGGTGGAGACACACCGATAAGAGCTTATCGGGCGAACGAAAAAAAAAAAAAAAAAAGTTGAGGACTCCAGCGCTCCCCCACTATTTTTCTTCTTCATTCAACGTAGATCCAGGCTGCCGAGTATCAATCACGATGCCGAAGCCACGAACCAAACGCGGCGCTGGGCGCGAGGAAAGAAAGCGCAAGCGGAGAGACGAAGACAACGGCAGCACCAATGACTCCGAATTTAAGCGGCAGCGTATTGAAGACGACGGTTTCCTTGACGACGCCGCCCAAGGCTATCATGACTACCACCAATACCAGGACCAAGACAAGCAGCAGCAGCACAATGGGCTCGAGGAAAAGGAATTCTTCGGAATGCTAGCAGACGAAGAGCAGGAATACTTCAGACGGGCAGACGAGATGCTCGAACTGAACCAATTCCCCACGACCGAAGACCGAGACATATTCCTAGAGAGCGTCTTCAAAGAGGCCATGGGCAAGGAGCTCAAGCTCGCGAGTAGCCAGTCCTGCTCGCGACTGATGGAGAGACTGATCCAGCTGTCAAACACGGCCCAGAAGAAGCACCTCTTCGAAGCATTCGGCAGCCATTTCCTGTCGCTCGTGCAGCACCGGTTCGCCAGCCACTGTTGCGAAGCGCTCTTCCTGCGATCCGCCGGCGTCGTGACGCAAGAACTCGCCGGCTTCATGCTCGACACGCGGGGCGCGAGCGCCGAGGAACACAAGCCCGAGGCCTCGATGGAGGAGCTGTTCCTGGCGACGCTGGACGAGCTCGAGGGCAGCCTGAGCTTCCTCATCACGGACCGGTTCGCCTCGCACGCCCTGCGCGTGCTGCTCCTCGTCCTGTCCGGCCGACCGCTCGACGACTCGTCTGGCCAGGCGCTCATGAAGAGCAAGAAGAAGGAGAACATCTCGGTCGCCGGCTCCGCGGCCGCAGATGAGCAGAACAAGGGTGCCAGGGTCGTCCCGGCCTCCTTCGCCGTCGCCGTGACCAAAATCATCGCCGACGTCACGGCCGGCCTGGACGGCACCGGTCTGCGCGTCCTCGCCAAACACCCCATCGGCAACCCTACGCTCCAACTCCTCCTCGAGCTGGACATGACGCTCAACAAGGCCGACAAGAAGGACAAGGCAAGCACGACGACGACGACGACGACGACGACGACAGATCCATCATCCACCGACGACTCTCCGCCCTCGCACCCCGGAGCGACATCGCTCCTCCAACAACTCCTCCCCGGCGCGCCCAAATCCCTATCAGACCCTCCTCCCCGGCCTCCGAGTTCATCAACGGCATGATCTACGACCAAATCGGCTCGCGGCTCATCGAGACGCTCGTCCAGCACTGCCCAGGCAAGATCTTCAAGCAGCTCAACCACAACTTCTTCCTCCCCGCATGGAAGGCTACGTCCGCAACGACATCTCCTGCTACCCAGCCATCAAAGTGCTCAACCGCCTCGGAAAAGACCACCTCATCGAGGCAGCCGACAAGATCGCCCCCACGGTGCCCCAGCTCGTCTCCAAATCGCGCTTCAACGTCCTGCGCACCCTCTTCGAGCGCTGCGCCGCCCGCTCCGCCCACGACCAAACCCGCAAACTCATGAGGGGCCTCAAACAAGGCTGCGGCTCCCAGCCCGCCGACCTGGTCCTCACCCTCTGCGGCCTCACCAACACCGAGCAAGCAGACTCCAAACCCAAACCCAAACACGAACCCAAACACGACGCCATCTCCCGCAACCAGTACGCCGTCCAATCCCACGGCGCCCACCTCCTCACCACCATACTCTCCATCCAAGGCCCCAACAAGGCCGTCCACGAGTCCATCCTCGCCCTCCCGCCCCCTCAGCTCGTCCGCCTCGCGACCACGTCCATGCCCACCGTCACACTCCTCACAACCGCCCTCTCCACCCCCTCCACCAACTCCGTCTTCCAAAAGTCCCTCGCCTCGTTACTCCTCCCCACGTTCCCCAGCTCTCCACCTCCCAGTTCGGACACAACCTCATCAATGCCGTGGCCGAGATCCCCAGCAGAGGCAAGGACCTGAGCATTCCGTTCCACGTCAAAGAGGCCATCATGCAGGCCCTCGCCGCGCAGGAATCCCAATTGCGCCAAAGCTGGATGGGCAGAAACGTGTGGCGCTCCTGGAAAGGCGACACGTGGAAGACCAAGAGGATGGACTGGAAAGCTTGGATGAGAGAGATTGATGCGTCGGCGCAGGCGAAGAGAGCCACGGCGCATGTAACGGAAAGATGAGACGAATGAAGGGGGACAAGGGGGACAAGGGGGGATTAAAGACTGGGATACGGGATGACAAGACGGAGGAGAGAGTGGGTGACGATGTAAAATCATGAAAAGAGGCTCGGCCTTGGCTGAGGATGGGCATGCTAGATGGGAGAAACAACAAGGAACAAGTGTTGAGTTTGAAATCATGTAGCATCAACACGTTGATAGGAATTGTACATGGCAGTCAAGTGTACTTACCAAGTCGATTACATATGTTTATGCAAGACAATCTTGAAAATGCTGTACAGGCTCCACAGCCACAGAGTACAGCTTGGACACTCCCTCAACATAATTACCCGCGTTGCACAATTATACAGTTCAATAGAGCATGAGGCTGCAAAGTTGACTATAAAACTTTCTTGACACTATTTTCACTCACCCATGACTAAATACTGGACTGAGCCTTTGCTCCTGTTCCCTGTTCATACATCCTCATCCTGGAGGACTCAACGTTAACCTCGTGATAACGCTTCATTTTCCCTTCCTGGGGTATAATATCGTATCATACACTACCTGCTCCCACCGAAACCCAAGAAGGGCCATAAAAGGCTCCCTCCCTCCCATCCGAAAAAAAGAGAGAGAACAAGCATGTAACCCATAAAAATGTGCCACTCCAGAGCTCTGCTCAAATGTTGACCGAAACGTCTGCAGCCGTAGCCGCCCACTCATTTGGCCTTACTTATGAAGCACAAACAAGTTATTTCGGCGTGGACTTTATTAGTAAAAATCTGGATCAATGTGGTTCATTGTCCATCTAAGGGCACCCTTTTCGCTATTGATCATTGGCCCACATGGAATCGTTGATGAAACTCCGCCAATCTAATGCTCCATCCATGGAATTCTGGGTGTTGGGCATGGCGCATTTTGAAGGCATCGAATCCTCCGCTCCATTGCCATAAAGATCAGCCACGAACCCATCATCGACACCAGTCATAGAGTCAAAACGATGCAAGGTCATGGTGTCGAGAAAATTGGATGGGTCGAGCCAGTTCGGAGTGCTGCCATCTTCCTGATTTGCCAACGTTCGATGCAGTACTGCGTCAGCACCAACCCTGTCCAGCATCATGCGCGCCTCTGGGGCAACTCAGTCGTAAAAGCAGAGCCACTGGGGAAAATTGGTTCGTCGGGCGTTTGCGGCGAAATCCCACTGCTGAATGGGGTGCTGCGAGTAGTATTCGTACTCGGACTCTCCCCGCTCTTTTTCCTTGCGGGACCGGCGGACGATTTGGAGCTGTTTCGGCGGCTCTTGACACCAGATATTGACGGACGTGACTTGCGTCTCGGGGTTTTTGAACGAGATTGCCAGGTTAAGGAAGTTAACATGGGGCTGTGTTGTGGTTGCATGCCCATCTGTGCCTGAGCGAAAGGGGGTGGCGAGTATGATGTCGGCGAAAAGGCTGCAGAGGAACACCCCGATGGAGAGTAGGCCTCCGATAATGGTTGCTGATACGTGGACTGGTTGGGCAAATTCTGGGACAGTTGCTGAGCTGTTGGTACAGCATTGGGAAAGAAGCGGCGAAGAGTCTGTTGATTTCATTCTCTCGCCATTCGTCATTCGTCCTGGCCAGCATTTGAGACATGGCCACCTTGTTGGACAGATAGGCGTCGAGGCGTGAGTTCATTTCGGGTGACGATGTTTGCATACTCGCGCTAAGAAGACGGTATGATCGTGGCAAATCATCGTCTTCCTCCTCGTACATTTCTTCCTTCATGACAATCTCCTCTGTAATTTTAAAGCCCTTTCCTGTACGTTTCTTGTGGATCTCGCTGGCCATGCGGGCCGATTGAACTCGAGCTTCGATGCTTCTGTCGGCTCGCCTCGAAGCTGCAATGTATGCACGTTCTTGATTTTCTTCGTGTGAGCGCTCCGTCTGTGGCGCAGTGTTAGTTTGTTTCTTGTCCTTGTTTCATTTTGTCCCCCTCTTGATTTGTGAAGAAAAAGAGGTCGCCAGCCTTCAAGGAGTGCAGAAGGTTCTTACAGCGTCGAAACCGAATGCAAGTGCCGACATACCTTACGAGCCGCCTTCTCCAACGACATTGGTTCGTACATGCCTCTGATGTCCATGGAGGTCTTCCTAGCCATGACGTAGTGGGCAGGCAGGACAATGGAGCTGAGGTGGGTGAGAGCGCTCTGGTACGCAGCTTGGTAGGCAGCACAGTTCGAAACGGAGCTTGTAGTAATTTTGGAAGCCTGGTGCGTGTGTAATGCGTGCTGCCTCCAGGAAAAGTTGGACAAGTTGTGTGAAAGCAGAGTATGTTAGCCACACGGGAGAGTTGAGTGGCTGCGGAACAGTGCTCTCATATAGAGTTGCAATCTGATGGGCTAAAGCCGGGCAGAGCCTGGTCGTGATACAGCCTCAACTGAGATGTCGACGTGTCGGACGAATGAGGATGTTGTGCAGCCGACAGAAAAGGTTCTGGTGGTCGAATTGCTGTCGCTTTCCGTCGTCTGGATCGTCTAGTATGGCTGGTGAGACTTTGGTAGGAAAAACCTAATTTTCGATTGGGGCAAGCACAAGGAAAGCTTGTGAGGAAGGTGCTGCTTGGGTCTGTCTGTCTGTCTGGCGTGATTAGATTCCGCTCACGAGGGGCATGCATCCATTGATTGTTGGCAGGCAGGCAGGCAGGCAGGCAGGCAGGAATCGGGCGGATAGGATGTTGTATTTATTGACCGATGAAATGATACTAGGCGAGTAATAGGGCGATAATCCTCGGGTTTGCTGGGTATGGAAACAGGGGCATGGGGCGGCATGGGGCGGCATGAGGCGGCCTGGTACCCAACCAGGATGGCGAGCTTGTTTTATATGACACTTGATCACTGATCAAAAACAGCTTAGAAAAAAACAGGTATCCATCTGGCCGGGCACGATGCACCAGTTTTGCAAGCAACCCAATCTGAATGCCAATGCCAGCCAATGCCAGCCAATGCCAGCCAATGCCAATGCCAATGCCAACTTGATGCTGGAAAGCGTGGTGAAGGCGTGCGGTGCGGCGTCGTGATCGGGAAATGGGCGAGCTGATCGATCTCGATGTGGCTTGTTGGCTTGTTACCACTTAGCGCGCGCACAAATAGCTCAGGTAGCTTTTTGCGGCACTCGACGGGGGTTCCACATGCACCCAGATCATCTCACCTTGTCACCCCAATGTACATGCGTACGTATGTATGTATGTTCCAAGACCAGGCGAGGACGTTGGTTCGATTCGTCCAATGTCTGTTTCTGTTTCTGCCGTCTTCCATCCAGACGTGTGCAGTGACATACATTGTACATACATGTACAGTGCAGACGCCCCCACCCACGATGGACAACTGCAGAGTTTGCAGAAAAGCCGCCTGGCCCTCTTTTTTTTTTTTTTTCCCTTCCTTTCTTCCCTTGCTCTTGTCTCCTACACTACTAAACAATAGCTCATGTGTGTGCATGTGTATTCACATTCATTCGATGCTTCGGGCATCGCTCACGCTCATCTGAGCGAATCGGTTCTGTTGCACCCGTGGGCTGCTGCTCATTTGCCATTCGGGGGCTGATCTAAGACAGACTCGGTTGGAACGAGACTATAGTGCCTCTTCGCGCCCCTCCCCGTTGAAGAAGGCAGAGGCCGATTGCCCGGTCACGATGAGATTAGGAACGGCTGTAAGGGAGACGGGGTCTCAGGACACCACGGTGCATCGAGTATTTGCTCGGTTGTCTCGCCGCGCCGCCTCGGACGACGGGGAAGGGGAATGTCTTTGGTTGTTCACGACGATATTTTGGGAGTTTGAGAGGCTTTTGCCGACGGCTCCTCGCACGACTGCCGAACCCGAGCAGGACAGGAACATGTCGGATGGATATATCATGGTCGTCGACTCTGGCCAGTGCACATGCGCGTGTCGGTTGGTTCATTTGATGAGAAATGAGATGGAAAATGGCATAAACCATGTTATAATAATAATAATGATGATAATAATGATGATAATACATGGAGACGATCCACGACGATCCACCCGTGCCGCGCATCCCTGCAAGCGCTCCGGATTTTCGGGTCCTGCAGGACATTCCTCGCAGTGGCATTGTATGTACATGTATATGTAATTGCTCCGATGGGTGAACTGGTGCCAGACGAATTATTAATTATGTCGCCGACAAAACGACAAGCTCTGGCGCATGTCGATTTGCCATGTATCATGTACCAACCATGCCGTCTCGTCTCGTCTCGTCTCGTCTCGTTCTCGTCTCGTCCATGCACATACATACGCACGTACTTACCACCGGGCCTCTGCCACTCGGCGATCCCCGCAGCACCTGCAGCGCCCATAGATCTCTCCGGCTCTCTTATGTACATACATGGTATTCCTGTTCTCCCGACACTGCTTGCCGTTCGGGGATCGACTCCGTGGCCAGTAGCCGCCGGTGTGTGCCGGTGCGGCACGAGAGAGGAAACTTGGAACTTGGGCACGCCTTGTCCGCTTTCCGCTTTCCGCTTTCCGCTTTCCCTCCCCCTTGTGCCTTGCCCCTGTGCC
Organism: Epichloe gansuensis; assembly: GCA_023658505.1. Taxonomy (NCBI): domain Eukaryota; kingdom Fungi; phylum Ascomycota; class Sordariomycetes; order Hypocreales; family Clavicipitaceae; genus Epichloe; species Epichloe gansuensis. The sequence goes on from CP098284.1 coordinate 1,845,861, forward strand.
TCACTAGCAGACACTAGCAGGCAGGCAGGCAAGGCCACGGCCCGCGCAGAAGAGTGTCCGGATGTTTTCCTCCGGGGGCAGCCTTGCCTTTTCCATTCGCCTCTTTCGCCTTCCCTTGGCCCTTGGATGAATGCGTGGGCTACATATGTAATTCACATGTCCATGCTCAAAAACACACTTCAAACTGTGCAGTCAGTAATCCGTACTCGACCAGGCGTTGATCGAGATGAGAAACCAAACCCAGCACGCCAAAACATTGTGGCTGACGTGGTACATCTTTTCAAACGGCACCCATTCCTGTTTCCAGCCTTCTGTGCCTCTACTAGTCGGCACGGATGCTTAGGTAACGAGTAATCCGCGATTCCCGTCCGTACGGAGGGAGTATGTACATACATACATCACTCGATCCGGTCGACGCGGCACCACTTGTTTCCCGTTGCCCCATTTCACCAGCCAAAAAAAAAAAAAAAAAAAAGGAAAAAAAGGAAAAAGGAAAAGGAAAAAGAAAAGAAAACCGCACGTCTGGTAGAGATTGATCCGACCCGGAACTTCTTGTCTCGCCCCCTCCCGGATCCTGGTCTTTCTTCCCGTCAAATGTGACGTGACGTGACGTTCTTGTCTGTCCACCAAACCTCCATATGTACACAAATCAGCGACAACTTCTCTCCCAAAGTCTCGCCTGTCCTGTGGCCTGTTCCGTAAATGGAAGCGACCTACGCATTTACAAGCCACCACTCCGGGCACTCCCTCCGATTCTCTTCTTCTTTTCACCATAACCGTTCCCCTGTTCCCCTGTTCCCCTGTTTCCCCATCCTGACCTCACACCAGCTCAGTTGGGAACTTCAGGACCCCGAAACAAAGTTTGTTCATTGATCCCCCTGCTCCTGCCTGCCTGTGGCGCCCTGCCCCTCTCAATCCTGTCACAGCACAGATCCCGTCACATTTCAAACACAGATCCTATTGCAGAGAAAATTCCAAATCCGAACGATTCGCCTTTCCAGTCCCCTTTCTCCCCTTTCTGCCGTTCGCATCTAATCCTCGAACAAGTCTATTTCTCAGCCACGTCCACCAATACTTGACCAGCCAAGTTCCCACTGCCATACTCTACATAACTCCGTACATATGTACAAGCAAAGCCAACAACTCCGTCCCTCGAATAATATCAAATGTTGAATCCCCGAGAGCACGCTTTGTCACCCATCGCCCAAAAACCACCCCACCAAGAAATGACATCACTTTGACACCAACATCCCGTCGGCCACCCCCTCCCAATCTATGTATTCTATCTCTCGTACATGCAAGTTGTAACCCCTGTCCCCCGATCCTCCTATTGGATGGTCTCACAAGTCAACAACCGATTCTTGATCCCTTCATCTTCCCATCCCCGGGCCTTTCGCGATCTCAGATGTCTTGTTCTGCCGGCTCTGATCGCACATTTGACTTGGTCCAAGTCATTATCTGTTGGATTCGCCCCCATCCACGTCATTCCGTTTGTCTTTCCCAACAAATCGGTTCTCTGGATGTATTCGCCTTCACCTTCACCGTGTCCCTCGTGCTTTCAACATGACGGGAACGGATCGCATTTTATTTTCAATCTCATTTATCGCAATTGTTATTGCCCAACAATGCAAGGAGCCGATTTGTAAATGCCTGTTCAAATCACTCAGTAGACTGTGACCCTCTTGCCTTCTTGACAACAACAAACTTACCTGCTGCGACGAAATTGTCAGCCACACAGCATCTATTGTGCGCGCTTCAAGGTTTGTTTCAACATGCTCCTTGATTTAGCATGGCAGAGCAAGTTCGTAACATCGTCACGCATTCAAACCAAAAGAGACTTGTAGTTTCGCCAATGTTTCTTTTATAGCTATTTGTTGTCTCGACTAAAAGCAAAATGACCTCCGCCGCCATCTCCCACCAAACAGGTCGCCCCTTTTCATTGTCTTCGTGCTTCTACGCCTAATAGTTACCATTCCAAGCAGAGCAAATTTTCCTCATTCCACGTTTAAATGTACCACATGGTACTCCGGAAAAACTCGCGTTGTCGTGTTTCCGCTTGTGTGGGAGGCTCTTTCCTTCATGCCTGCCTCCCAGCGCAAGCAATGGTGGCGCCTCGACTCCTCGCCAATTATCTTCTCCCACCGCCTGCATCTTCTCACTCCCTTTGGCGATTTGGTCGCGAATCATCTCATGTCCTTTGCACCAGCTCGGTGTCCTTCGCTGGTTGCGATATTTTCGTGGGCCCTTGCTCGGGCGCCAGCAAGATGAGCGTAGTAAACCGCAGGATGGAGCGAGACCGGGGTGGTGGATCGCGCATATGAATAACACTGATGATAAATCATCTTCTGAAGGTCATTGACCGGGAAGCCCATCTCATCCAAAATTACGTGATAATGGACCGGACGAGCCGTGCCTTGAATTGCAACGTGGGAACACAGGTAAAAGTCCCACATGAATGGATGCGTGACTTCCTTTCAACCAAAGTACCTGGGAGAGCGTTATCATTACGGTCGCCCTTTCCTTTTGCGGAAAGAACCGAATGTGATGTCGCTTGGTTGCCACAATCACCGTGAACTTGGGCAATGTTGCGTTGGGTGCCTTCTGCCGAAGGAATGACTTTATTTCGCGAATTTCTTGATCAAGCACCTGCGCAAACTGCCCTTCTGCCACGCCGTCGCGAAAGTAAATGATGTGTTTGGGAAACGAGTTATCGTGGCCAGCTATCCAATACTTGGCCAATTGACCAAACATGAAATGTACGTTGGCAGGAGTCAGCATCTCAACACGATAGCCGTTGGACTCCACCATGGCTGCATAACGGTTCGCATCTCGATCGACTGACATAGTCATGGCTGCAGTGGAGGGAGTTCCGCCACCAGGAGCTCCATGGGAAATATCAACTCCAACAATCATGGTCGGGCGGTCTTTGGGGAAGTAGGTCGGCTGAGACTTCCACGGTGGCATCGTTCGTGATGTTGCCCCCAAGTTTCGCATTAACCTTGAGGCAAACATTAGAATGGTATTGACCGTTATTGTTTGTAACAGCCGACCCGTTGACAACCTGGGATAGAATACCGAATCTGCAATCAGCGGACTTCTTCAGTCGCTCATAATGGGGACTGTTCTTGTGCGGGACAACAACAAACAGCAGTTGCGTATAGCCTCGCTGCTTGAGTATCTCCCCGTGAGCCCAAGCGACTGCTTGTGCTACATCGGACTTGGCGTTTCCTGGGACGTTCAGAAGCAGGGCATCAGCTGGACATATGCCCCCATGGCCCAGGAATGTAGTCCGAACGTCTTCGCAAATGCCTGTAGTTGCGGAAGATTGACACAATTGTCCATCACAATAAAGGCCCAGTTCTGAAGGGGTGCAAAGTTCGGTTTCAAAACTTCTTTCCTCGCATATCCCAACGACCAGAGAATTTTGGATCCGCCGTGCCTTGCCCGAAATTTACAGGCGGTGGTGCAAGAATTCGGGCCTCCGTCTTGGTGAAAGTTGGCTCAAATTCCACACCATATGACTTGAGATGCGGATCCGCATTGAGTTGCAAACCTGCAACGTTTTTTCGATATCTTCTCGTCGCTGCTTAGGACGTGTGACCGCAATCTTGATCATGGCGGCCGTTTGCTCAGGGTTCAATTTGAAAGTGTACCTTTGCATTGGTTCAACACGTGCAAATTCCATGGGAATGTAGCCTCCCTTGCCGGCAGAAATTAGTGGAAGACTCGCATACTTCAGATTTGCCTTGTATTTCAAGCGGTAGTAATCTGCCACAGAGATCTTGCTTCCATTGTAATCGAAAGTGACGGATTTTGCCGTGGCACCTTCTGCACCATACTTCTCATCAAAAGTGAAATCCATGAGTGTGTACACCTTGTCAGAAGCTGGACGGTTGGCATGCTGAACTGTAAATTTCAGCTTTCTCATTTTCCGTAGCTGTTTGAAAGCATCGGAAGATTGCCACCTTCCTTGTTGGTCACGAATAGGCCTGAGCTCTTTGGTAACAGACGCGGGACCTAATCCCTTCCACCGGCGCTCGCAAACCCCAAGAAGTTGCACATAAGCTGGTCCACAGTTTGAGCCCCAACCCAAAACACGGTGTTGGTCACATCAGCGTTTAGAGCAAGACCTGTACCGCCTTGAGCAAGATTGTGGCTCATGCGAATGGAAGCATAAGTGCCTTTATGAACTTCCAAAACATTGCCATCCATGAGAGGTCTTCCTCGCTGAGTTTGGCTGTAGAAGTTTCTCTTTATGGCCACCATGTGCTGTGATGGCCACTGGCGCAAAAGATGGTCCAAGAAATTAAGTGCAACCAGGACACTTGTGTTTAACTGGACTTTCTTATCCAAGTATCCCTTGAGGGCAGAGACTTGAACTTCTGTGGTGGCTCTCAAGGTGACGTAAAACCGGTTTGAGTCTGGTGCGCCAGGGGAGCTTTCTTCCTTCGTCCAGGTTGACCGTGAACCGTAATTCACCTTTATCAACCATGCCAGGAGCCCAAGCCAGTTTGCGTCCATCGAAAATCCACTTGTCATAGGTGTACTTTTGTAAAGCTTGCTTAGTAGCTCCGTGGTTCCATATCTTTTCATCAAACCAGACTTGGCTTCAGTATCTGGTGAAACAATGACCTGCGAATGAAATTCATTAGTAGTTAATTATTAGCCACTGCAAGATGAAGTACTTACATCGTATTGGTAAATCTTCTTGGAAAAGTCGAACTTTGTCATTCGATACTGGTTCACCTCCACGATGGCTTTGCTGCCTTCAGTGTTGAACTTGTTTCCCGAAGTGCAAACATATCTTTTTGGGCGTCAAGCACATAGGCATCTGGTGGGAGCTCCATGCGAGTATTCCCCTTATCCTTCTGAGTGCTGCTTCTGGCTGGGTCATATCCAGGCCCAGTAACCCAACCTGGGGCTCCGGGCCCTGGGGAGCCTGTGCGACTGCCGGGAGAACCAGCCGCAGACGGGGCTGGAGAAGCTCCTCGCTGGGACATGATGGCTGTTCTAGGAGCTGTTAGCCGATGAAAACAGAACGTGATGCTGGTGAGGCAGCTTTCAGGTCAAGAAAAGAAGCAAGACGAATTTGTATATTGGGAACTCGATGTGACACTCGAGGATGATGGAAGATTGGTGCTTACTTTGGAAGTCAAGCCGCCGTGTTGGTAAAGTTGTTAACGGAGGCTGTGTCTGCAAGTAAGTTAGATATCGGCGCCGAGTCGACTAAGGATAACAAGAGTGGAAGGAGGTGGAAATTCTGAAAGCTAGGAGGAGTTATCACAGAGAACTTGACGTAGATGAGCCACCAGTGGAGCTGAGCCTGGACCAAGCTGCAAAAGTTTCAGACCCAAATGGAGCAAACGCGGTTCGTGAAAACAATTGACGGACTCTGGCGAAGCTTGTGTTTGCGCAACAGAACACAAAGCGATGTAGTGAAAGAGAGGCCATTAACTCACCAGTTGAGACGCTTGCTGATGACGAAAATGCTAATGTACGTATGTGACACTGTACGAGGAGGGAGAAGGAAGGAAGGAAGGTAGGAAGGGAAGGAGGGAAACCGTGTTATGCAAGCTTGGCCGGGATCCGGCAGGTGTTGAACAGTGGCAGCCGACTGCCAGGCGCTGACAGTTGGCACGTTGAAGCTCTGCAAACAAGCTGTGCCCACCAGCAGCTAGGGACCATTGTTCACATTCACATGCAGAAGCTGTGTGGACAACTCAGTTGAAAATGATAGGTAAAATGGCGATGAATGTCCCGCCTGTCACAGGGTCCACGGATCAAGAGCCAAGTGTTTGGCGTCGATTGCATTAAACAGACAAGTCAGCTCGATAAACTGCTTTAGAAACAAACGGAGGTATGCATGTATGTATGTATACCAACTAGCAGTGTCTGTTCTCTCAACCAGAACTTGAAGCATGAACGACAAACGACATGTCGGGGAACGCACCAGAGAAGAAGCCTGAGTCAACTAGATGAATTAGTCCTGCCTTTGCAATTACCTACGCCGTCTAGACTGCCGCAAGTCTTTGTGGCTTGTCATGGTAATGACCACAACTCTGCCCCTGCCCCTATCCTTCTGAACCAGCTTCACTAGGTACAAGGTTTGAATTGTACCTCTCTCTGTGCCATTGCGAATGTCCAAACGCCTTACGAAATGCGTTAACAAATTGCAGATAAACCCAACCATTTTCGGCTCTCTAAAATCGAAATATTTGCATATGTGTGCTGCCACTGTTTCCGGGTTCCAAACTGGCAATTCAAAATCGATACCCTCCAAATTGACCCGCAGGTGGTGGTACTCCATATCCAGAGCTTGCAGGCGGCTGCCAGGACAGAGCTGCAGCAGTCGCATCGGGTGGTGCATAAGGATTTGTCGCATAACCGCTGCCGCTTTCTGTCCGCAAAGGCGAGTTTCTGTAACCTGTTGCCGAAGCCATACGTCCGTAGGGGAAAGAGGCCGGTTGTTCGTCGGAGCAGTGAAAAGGTATTGGCCACCCGTCTTGGCTTTCCAGGAGGCGTAATCGGGCAATTGCGTGTCACGGAGAAGTGTTGTCATTCCGGCCGAGTTCAGTCTCTGAGCATCATAAGTATGGCTTGGAGGCAAAATTCCTAGCAGAAAAGTGATATCTCGGTGCAGAGCAGAAGTCTGGCTGCGCCGTTGCTGATCGAGGCGTCGCCCAGCGGCGCCCTTGAGAGGAGAGACGCCTCTAGCAAGTCTCTTAGGAGGGTTTAATTCATCATCGTCAATTCCGAACGGTCGCTTGGGCGATGCTGTAGCTCGGATGAACTGTGGCCTCGGGCTGTGTTCGTGTCTGGGCGGTGGTATACTGCCCCGTACTGATACAGGTTGCTCCATGGCGGGAAGCAGTTGCCTTGGCCGCATCTGCACAGCCTTGGATATAATGATCGGGGCCGCCACAGGATCGAAGCTGTCGGATGAGTATCGACTGGTAAAGTATTTCAATTTGGGGTCGTCGGGGAACAATTCCACCATGCGGGCTTCCAGCTTTGATATTTGTGAAAGTTCTCCGTATTGCGATTCATACTTGTGGAAATAGGCATATAAAGGTCGGGCTTTGTGTAGCGTTTCTGGTTTAGACACGAGACGATTGACGCACGTCTCAAACACGACGCGGGCATCTGAGCCCATTTGGTTAGCCATTGATACCTTGACTTGGATAGAACTGAACGTTGAAGAAAATAGCTTACTGGTAGTGTCATCCTTAGAATGCAAATACTTCAGGTATTCTATCATGAAGCCCTCATCATTGGGGAATAACCTCGCTCCGCGTTCGAATATTTTAGCACCGACCGGGTCCTTGTATACCACTGATTCCAACAGTGCGACAGCCACATAAACATCACTCGTCAAGCGACCCTTCTGTCGGGCGTCGGTGAACACCTTGCGCAAGCCGCCCTCAGTTTGATTACCTTTGCCTTGGATGCGACGCATTGCGCGTGCCATTGCGATCCAAATGTACGAGATTGTCTTCGAAAGAAGTTGCGTTTCGGCAGCATACGCCTGTTGGATCGCAGCGATGCGCTCTTCTGTTGGCGACTTTTTCGCGACTTGATCCTCGTCGTCGTCATCAAGTGGCTCTATTGAGTCCTGGACGGGAGTTTCGTGTGCTGCTGCTTGTTTAATGGTATTGACTTCAAGCTTCTCCTGCTCTTTCACCTTGTCGCCCATTTTGTACAAGGCTTCCAAGACTGAGTCGTAGGGCTTTCGAACAGATTTAGCATATTCAGACTTGTCCACCTCCTTTTCAGGATAATTCGCTTCAATGTGATCAGCATGTTTGAAAGCAAGCAGCACACTCGGGATTAGCAGCGATGCCTTGATGTAGCATCTCAATACCTAAAACTTTTTCGTTCTCTCGAACATCGTTCTCAAAGCACCACGCAGCGGCATCGACCCACATCTCGGGCCAGAAACGCAGAGCCATTAAAGCTTGCTTGTAGCAGTATAGAATTCGCTGCTTGTATACTTTGGGCTCATCGTCTTTGAGTACAAGTGTATCTTCCTTCTCCCACGCGACCCATTTCTTCCATGCTTCAACTTGTGCGTGATACTCCTCGTAGCCGTCGAAACCTAAGGCAGGTGGCAATCGCGGCAGATTTGTCCTTTTCAAGTTGCGCGTAATATTGTCCAGCGCGATGTTGGCACTTTTCGCGGACATGTACCCCGGTGACCTTTCCTGAATGAATTTACGACCCTGGGGTTCATTAGTCAAGACGTATTCCAAATGGGAGACAATATAGCACATGCTGCTCGACAGAATTGAACCTACAGTGACCTTGTTCAGTCCCATTTCGAACTGATCGTATTCCTTCCATAGAGTGTTCACCGTTGACATGGGGACAGCGATTGCGCGATGGTATGCCTTTCGGAGCTGATCCATTTTTTTGTTGGTCTTGCCATCCCGTGCCGCCAACTTGACCAGGGCCGTTTTTGATGAATTGAACATAATCTTGCCAAATGCTTCCCGAATCACGGTCGACCCCAATGTTGTCAATGACGAATTCGTATGACTGAGTGACAGTACGACGAGCTTGACCGGTAGGATCGTTCGTCAAGTCGTTTCGTCTTCGGATATAATTGAGATATAGCGTCCACAGCTTTACGTTCGGGACGGTCATGAGGCATCTTCCGAAAAGTTGCTCTGCATCTACAAAGTTATCCAGATTGAGTTCCATCTCAATCCACTCAACCCATATATCTGCCTGACGAGTGAAACATGTCAGTTCCGAACGCGGCTTGGCAAGAAAACAAATGCAGGGGACTTACTGCCTGTGGGAAAACCTCCAAGAAACGATTATACACTCGACGTAGGTCGTCTAGTCTGCTGCGTCGCTTATGATTTGCCATGAGGCTGATCCAAGCATCCATATCTCCGCGCGGATCTTCTTGAATGCGCGCTTCGAAAAGCATCACAGGATCGACACCTGGCATCGCGGACAACCCATTAGGCAAGGTATCAGAGTTAGGAAATGGAGTGGCGCCATTGTTGGTTGGACCGGAGCGTCCGGCGGCTCGACTTTGATTGGCCGCCAAAAGATCATTGCTGTCGTCTTCCTCGTCGTCCGACACCTCGACTAGAAAGCCACCCGACATCTTGGGTTTGTTCGCGGGTCGTTGGGAGGGTGTTTCCGATGCTAATTTATCGGGAATTTGAGGAGTGTCGTCGAAAGCTATCGACTCTGGATCATACTCGCCCCCGTCATCCTGGTCCTCGTCCTCGTCGTTCTCTTCTAACTCGCCATCGCCGTCACTCGCAGCGTCCGAAGCATCGGCAGATTCTTCAACGGACTGGTTGTGGTCGACACTGGGGTGGGCGAGAGGGTCATACTCTGCGCCGGATCCCTCACCTTCCCAGTTGGCATCTTCCGCGGACATTGTCGCAAAGTGGTTGATACAACTTGCATTCGATTGCAAGCAGAATGTTGTGCAAGGTTCTATCAACGATGGGCAAAATGTCGATGCGACAATGATACCTGGCGAGAAGAATGCAAAGGTAAACAATGTGCGAAGGGCCGTTCCGAATTCGAATTTGAGCGTCTGAATAATCAATGATAGTTATTGAGACAAAGCAGATAGAATGAAATATTTGGTCACAGCTTTTGAGATGGTAGTGTTGCGATGAATGCAATCTCTACTCAAGGGAAGCGTGGTCACTGCACACGATGACTTCAGTGAGCAGCCAAACTGGCCTCTCGGCGGCCGACAATACACAGCACTCACTTAAGAGATACGGATACGGTTTCGGCAACTGAGATTGCAGTAGTGCGACAGAAATTGTATATTGGTCGGCCTACGCTGGTAATCTTGATGGTGCCAGCTGCAGGATCAGGTTGAAATGGAACAGGTCCGGGGATGGTGATGATTTTCAGGCAAAGCTCGTCGCGCGCCGAATCGCAGGAGGCTGGGGCAGAAAACAGAATTAGGTCTAGTGGCAGGTCCCTAGGCGGTGAGAGTTGCCAGAAAAACGACCAACAGTTCAGTGACTTCCTGCCGTGCTGCCAAACGTGCCTAGCGGACCCCGGTCAGCACTCACAGGGGTCTGTGGGTGGGGAAGGCACGACACCAGGCCAGATACTTTTGCCAGAGGTAACTTTGTACCTCTCAACGCGCCAAACGCCCCCCCAAAAGAGCGCGTCCATATTCGATTGAGCCTCCCTTGCCCACCGATTGATTCATTCTCGCAATTCGCCACTGGCTATTCCGTACAGTGGCTAGGTATTAGATTCAGTCTCCTTGTTCTTGACCTTATCAAAGGCGACCTGCCGTCCTCTCTTGATACTCCCCGCTGCCTTCTCCCACCTTGTCACCGCCGCTCTTGCACCCACCTTACACAAAAAAACCCGCGCCTCACGCAACCACGCGCCGCCACCTCTTCTCTGCAGTCGAACCGCATTCGATCAAACTATCAACACATCACAGATCATAGCTGAAGAACACTGTTGTCGTCATGTCTGTTGTGTCACTCTTAGGCGTCAAGGTTGTGAACAACCCCGCCAAGTTCATTGACAAGTATGAATTTGAAATCACGTTCGAATGCCTGGAAGCCTTAGAGAAGGGTATGCGCTCCAACATATGGCCGTGCAACTGTTTTGCCGTCAAGTAGAAAGGGGGGCTTGCGACTATGAGAGAGCTAACCTCACACATAGATCTTGAATGGAAACTTACATACGTCGGTTCTGCTACTTCGTGAGCTTCATTCACCCTTTCTGTACACCTTGTTTGGAGACTCTGTCGGAGCAGCAAGCCAGCTAACACCAAGGAATCTCAGGGATCAATATGACCAGGAGCTTGATTCCCTCTTAGTTGGTCCGGTCCCAGTCGGTGTTAACAAATTCGTGTTCGAAGCCGACTCTCCCAATATCACTCGCATTCCAGACGCCGACATCCTGGGTGTTACTGTGATTCTTTTGACCTGCGCGTACGATGGCCGCGAATTTGTTCGCGTAGGTTACTACGTGAATAACGAGTACGACTCGGAAGAGCTGAATGCCGAGCCGCCGGCCAAACCTATCGTTGAACGCGTTCGACGCAACATACTCTCGGAGAAACCCCGTGTTACTCGGTTCGCCATCAAGTGGTAAGCCTAGAATGACTTTTTACATGGATAATGTTTTCATGGCACGCTAACATTGTGACAGGGACTCTGATGCTTCTGCTCCACCGGAGTACCCTCCTGAGCAACCTGAGGCTGATCTCGTCGCCGATGGCGAGGAATACGGCGCCGAGGAGGCTGAGGAGGAAGCTGAAGAAGAGGCCGCTGCTGAACCCGCAGAGAAGACAGATGGTCCACCCGGTGAGGACGCCGAAATGGCCGGAGTCGAACAAGAGGCTGAGAATGGTCAGGAGGACGGGCAAGAAGAGGAGGAGATGTCTGAGGATGGTAGTGTTGACATTGAGGGAGAGAGTGAAGAGGAGCTCGAAGAAGAAGAGGAAGGAGAAGGCGAAGTAGAAGGCGAGGACGATGCCATGGAAGTTGATGACGGCGAAAAGCAGGCCGGCGCCGCTGCGGCCAAGCCCGTTGCGGTTGCTTCTTAGGTGCTCACTGCTCAGCCCCTTGGACATAGTCGTCCTAGTATCTGCCTCGCAACGACTCGGCAGAGAGGTTGGAAAGGCTTTCTTCTTGGTTGTCAGACATGACTGGTTTGAACGGACCTGTCTTTGAAGCTGCATTGTTCTTGGACGCTACCCTCACTGAGAATGTGGTTGATGAGAATACAGAGCACAGAGAGGGGATGATATCCGCAGGACTGGGAAGCGCAGAGGCTGAAGGCGGCAAGACGTCCGCCCGTATATTTACTTGGGCAAATAGACAAGTTTTGATGGCGAATCATTTTTTTTCTTGCTCATCTGTTTCATGCAGGTTCATCAATGACTATACTTTCAGTGATGGCTTTCGGTCATGGGTGCTCGACGTGTCCTCGGGTTTATCCTTGTCCCACATGGGGGATGCGGCCATATGTTTTTGGGGAAGAATAAAAATAACTGCAATGCATCGTAATTCAAATTGTTATTCTGAGGGTTTTTATCCTCTTTATGCCGAACAGCAACGAATTATTTGTATCCCTCTCCTGATTCTCAGTCATTTCGCCGCTTAGTCACAATTCATAAGATGGCACGGGCCGAGATAACTCAATGGGCATGAAGCAAGGCTGTCTAGTTCGGATGCAAGAATAAATCAAGCATCATGAGACACAATTGACTCGGCAACATGAGTGCTTACGCCATCTAGGTGCTTTGGCAGTAGGGAGTGCGGGCTGTTCCGTGCTCGGCTCAGTACACTGGAGGGTACGGACTCGGCATCAGTCACGTTGCCATCATGATCTTGCCGACACGTTTTTCCTTGTTTTCATCTTCTGGTTTATTCACGGTTGCCATGTTTAAAGGTAGTGGTGTCGAATGATGTGATAGACAGGGATTGGTGGCTTACTATAGTACATGTACTCCGTACGTACGTGGATAAACGAGTCGTGATCCCGTGATCCTGCATTATCGGGGAATCGGTTGCTTCCCTTGCCATGTTTGCCTCTCCCATCCTGGCACCCGCATGGCACCCACTTTTAAACCAACCTCCTCCGTCAGCTCTTTGGAGTACATGTCGATCTTCGAGAACCGGGCATCCTCCTAATCCCCCACTCATCTGAACTGCTGCCGATCTAGGAGTGTACATGTGTACTCGGTGCTCCGTGACATCTGCTGCCATCTGTTCTTATGGTTCCTCGTCACAGACAACTTCATGTGATGCTGTGATAAAACTCACTGATATCACATGACGGCCACGGTCAACGTGGACGAGCCCATCTCGGCAGCAGAACACCACCACGAGCAATACGTCCAAACTGCCCCAATTCATGTTCTCAAGTAGAGCAGCAGAGCCATTGACCAGGGTGATGACATTGGCATACCGACCATGCTTAGCATGATTTTCTTGCCCTTGACTTTTTGACTTTTGCGACTGAGTAAAATAATTGCCTCCCCTTCCTTACTAATGAATTCCTAGAAGCCATTGCCATGCCGTGAAGACATGCGCTTCTGGGCATGACCTTGCGATAGATCTTGTTCACGCTGGGCAGGCCCCATGCCAGGGAAGGAAAAGGAGCCATCTGGCATCCGTATAGTGCAGCGCGACCGACCCTCTGGGTCACGCAAAACTTATCGAGTATCCGTTTCGTGATTACGCTGCTGAAAGTACACCGCCAACGTGTCGCTTTCCCAACTGCCGTTGGCAGCCGTGGGCAAACCTCCCAGATCCTGATACCCCTGTGGTAGTACCCCATTAGCTGTTCCTTCACCTTCTGATCGAGCGGGAAGCGCGGGTGGAGGGCCGAGTATATAGTCGACGGGCGATGTCGTGGAACGAGCTTTACCTCGGCACCTGAGATGGATGGCTTACTCCGGGATAAATTGACCTCGGTCAACCCTGCCACCACCCCAGCCGCCAGCGGCAGTTGGGAAAGCCAACACGATGGCGCTGTACTCCCAGCAGCAGGATCACGAAACGAATACTCGATAACATCTGCGTGACCTGCCGCGATCGCCCCTTGGCATCGCCGTGACAGCATCAGTCATGCCGAGGGGCCATCGCGGAGTATCCAAAATCGGAGAAAACGAGACCCCTGATTTGAAAAGGGGGACGTTCACTAGCAGAGCTGTTCGATGCAAGGAATGGAAAGAAGAGATGATGATTGACTGATTAAAGAATCGGAGCACCAGTGCTAGTGCTACCTGTGAGAAATCTATCCGAAGGCAAAGGACGCTCTATATAAGCTTCAACATCTATCAACGAAGAGCAAAGACCCTGACCAACGAAAGGGTCGGTCAACAAACGGATCACAGTACGGACCGCGACACGGGAAGGAGGCTGCAGCAGCAAACGAAAGCAATGCCCGACATGTGAGGCTGCGAAATCCAACAGCAACAGTCCGGGGAAGAAGTATGAGGTCTCGACAGAGAGACTTGGAAGCCATCTGAACTTGTACGGGACCCGGGGTACTCACTTGCCTTTCACCTAGCAGCTTAACAAGACAGGTACACTCATTGATTAATCTTCTACAAGGTGAAAACCACGTTCAACTAGCTTCTTGTAGTTTATCTTGTGCCGTGCTATCAAGCTCATTTGCATCCGTGTTCTTAACCATTCGGTCCCACAATCTCTCAGTTCTCAGCAGTCTTGACCATTCGGCATGGGATCAATCACACCAGAGACTAATAACTACATCACTTATTTGGAAACAGTTGGTCTATATATGGCATCCTTACATCACCGTACACAGACTGCCAGGACCATCTTCATTCCTGGCCTCATCATACAGCGCACATGAGTCAGGACACGTTCTGTGGATAACACGCCAAGGGGTATTAAAAATCTGTCGCTACCAGAAAATTGCGTCTGCCACCGCGTAATACTCGTTCATCAATACTACACATCCAAATGGCCAACTCTCAGATTTGGTTCCGCGCGTCTTGTCAGATACTCCGAGACTTGAAAGCCACAACAAGCACTGCCAGCCAAGTAACCCAATTAAGAAAAAAAAACCTCCTTCTCCTTCCTCCCACCACGGTCCAGCCGAAGCAGAATATCAGAATATCAGAATTCCTCCCTTCCCCGGAAAATATTACGTATGTAGAGTTTGAAAGTATGAATGCGAACATCTCTCTGCTTCCTTTTGAAGCACAGACACGTAACAGCCAGGGGCCCTTCGAACGCGAATAGCTGATCCCGAAAAAGAAGAAAAAGGGCAGAAAAATATAACCCCTTTGGAGAAAACATAAGAGGAAAACCCATTGGAGTAAAGTGATAGGCAGGACTAAAGAGCAAAAAAAAAAAAAAAAAAAAAAAAAAAAAGAGGTGATCCTCCAAACCTCCGGTGGTACGTGCGAATCAAGGAAGAGAAATGACATAGCCATGGTATCTCTGCTTTCCCAAAACGCCAATTGGCCCTTCCGATATAGTCGTTGCACATTTGTTGGATATACTAAACTCAGCACCACCTTACCCCTTTCTCGTTTACCACCCCTTCTTTCGAGCAAACCTCTTGTTTAGCAAAGCGAGCACCTTGGGAACATTGAATTGAACGTATTCGAGGTCGAGCTCATCCTGGTTGTCCTTTGCATCTCGAGCAAGTCATCCAGCTTAAGGTCAAGCTCCAAAAGACCTCGGTTGCGACCTGTCAAAATATCAGCAAATGAGTAAAAAAAGGAGATGTACAGGTTGACCCCACGGCTACTCCTGCCAACATACCTTTGTAGTGGAGTGAAATAACAAACGTTCCTGGTAGGGGACTGGTGAAATTGAAATAGATATTGGCCCGTCTGTTATCCGGGACATTGCTTTTCTGAATCACCCCTTCCTTTTCCAGCTGCTGGTGCGTGAATTTGTAGGGTCCGAGAACCTGCTGTTTTTGCTGCTTTCGCTTGGTCCCTTCGCTCTGAGATCGCACATTGTGCAAGTAGCTCTTGTACGTCTCAAGTTGACCGACCAAGTACGTGTTGTGGTCGCGAATCGTCTTGTAAACCTCGTCAAGTTTCTGGGTCTCGGCAAGAACACCTTCCTTCAATGAGCCGAGGTGCTGCAACTCTTGCTCAACCTCGTCCCGCAGAAGATCAAACTGATCGTTCTTGTCGATGACACCTAGTTCCTGAAGCTGCGACAGGAGTTCCATGGCCCTTATACCTTTGCGGACCATGACGGCATCGTTGCGGCTCGTGGCTGCAGCATCAGCCACACGCTCGAGACGAAGAGGTCTCCGAAGGACCGCACTGCTCTGCGGAATACTTCGCAAAATCTGCACAAAGATGGATTTGGCTTCCATAAAATACACTTCCTCTTGTGTGATGTCAAGTGCAGCAGTCAAATCGTCAATGGCCGTTTCCCATCTGCTGAAGAGCGGTAGATTGATTACTCTGTTCTCCTTGCGCGGCACCTGAGCTGGCGAAGGGCCGAGTTCCGACATGATGATGGCCAAGTGAGAGTTCTCATCTTTGCAAATCTCTTGGTAGTGCTTGTCGATGAGGCCGTGCATGGCATAAATCTCGTTCAGCGTGATATCCAGCTCGAGGTCCTTCTTCGATAGAGCGACATAGTTGTCCATCTCTAGACTTTCGTAAAAATCGCTCACTTCACAGAGGTCGAGCATGAACTTGTTGATTCTGTCTTTATTTTGTTGGATAAAAGGTTGGAGCTTCATCATGTAGGGCTCCTTCGCGTACGACGGCTTGTTGGCGAGATTCTGCAGCATTTTGGCGATAAGTGTCAAGGTTCGCCGGGGCCGCTCGGCGGGAGTTCCGTCGATAAGCATGTAGGATTTTGGTGTTACTATCGCCGGGTTGATGAAGCGCAGGAAGAAGAAGCCCCCAATCAGGGTGCAAATGGCCTGGTCGTTTGCGTCGGGGTACTTGCGCTTCGTCAAACTCCTGATTTGCTTGCAGATCCAACGAATACCGTACGGGGCTTCCTCCAATCCTTCCATGATTGTGCTCAGAAAGCTGTTGGCGATCTCTGTCAGCATGGTCAGTCGTGGCTCGATGATGGCTTGAACCTGTGGGTTCTCGGCAGCTTGTTCCGCAGTGATTCCTTTCGGCAAGTTGGTTGGAAGACTGCCCGTATCCTCCTCAATCTGCTCCAGCATGCGCTCGTAAACTTTGAGAGGATTGATCTCCAAGTCCAGGTCCTTCAGTTCGATGAGGCTGTTGATTCTGTCTGCCAGAACAGTTTTCAGAAAGCTCTGACCAGGGCCACGGCGAGTATAAGTTGTCATCATGCGAGATACTGGCGTATTTGCTCGAAGCAAGGACGAATAATCCGCGGTGTGATCGAATTGGTACGTCAGAACAGACTAAGGAGCAAAAAGTCAGGACAAGTTTAGATAAATAAAGGAGGAAGAGGATATCAAAGTTGTTCCCATGACGGGAGACAACGGCGGGCTACACAGGCGACGCATATATGACCTACCTGGAACATGGTCAAAAGTAAGTGCTCTTCGCGGCTTTCATATTGGTTTCCGTAGATTGTGAACATGACCGTCTGCAGCAACGAGTCTATTTCGGACATGGAAACGAGTCTGCAGAGGTGCGCAATGTGCCTCGGTTCTGACTGCAAGAGAAACAACAGGTTGCCGTATTTCTGTGTCTTGTCGTCGTTCGGGAACACCCCTTCTTGTACTTCGGTGGCATCTTCTAGATGGCTTGCGACTTCGTTTTGCTGTGGGACATGGCAATATTAGCTCGCGCCATGTTATATATAAAAGAAGAAGAAGAAGAAGAAGAAGAAGGAGAAGGAGAAGAAGACAACGACAGTGGATACCAACCTCTTCGAGAGCCATGCGATTCTGAATGAGAAGAGCGATCCGTGAATCCAGATAACGCACGTCTTTCTCAAGTACGAAGTTCTTCTTCGATTGTGAAGAAATTTTTGTCTTCAGGTCTCGGAGGATTTTCTGGGCTGTGATGACATGTTAGTATCGGATATGTCCAGAAGGTGTAGTAGCCCACTACGATGACAATAGAGATCAAGTGGAGGTTCCACGGTACCTTTCGCGAGGTCGTCTTCAATCTGCATTTCACCCTCATTGGCTGACATGGACATGTACAGCGCGGACATGGAGTACCGCTTAGACTGGCGCGCAGAGCGCGAACCATCGTATGAAGACATGGTGTTCTGGCGTGACAATGGCTGGAAAGACGAAGATGAAGCTGTCGATGCCCTGGAAGGAGTTTGAAGCATGGTGGGCATGGCGCGAGACGCGTGGGTGGCGATGGCAGCGCACAAAGGAAAATGAGAAACGAGGGGATTAGACCTCTGAGCTCCTCAGGAATGTCGCTGATGACGGGAGCGCGGGCACCAAGCAGGGCCCCTGACTATGTCCCAGATGGTTGGACTTGGCCGCTTGTGTCGGCGAGGGAATGAAACTAAGTGGAACACGGCTTTGAGACGGGTTGACCAGAGAGCGTGTGTCGAAAGCCGACCATTTAATGATTTTGCGATGGGAGACAATCCGAGCCACGCGGGCAGGGACAGTACAGCCTCAAAATGCAGCTCCTGCTCGGCCAAGGTATGAGGTTGAAATAGCCAGCGGTGATGGTATTGTTGTTGCCTGTTGTTGCCTGTTGTTGCCGGAGATGTGCACAACAAGCCGCGGGAAGAACAAGATACCGGGGGCTGGGATGGCAGATGGGGTGTTGTACAACTTTGGGTCGTTGGGCGGTGGTTTGGTGGTTTGATAGTGATGCAGGAATAGCTGCAAGCAACGGCCAACTTTGACGAAGCACACGACAAAGAAAGTCAATTCGTGAACTTTGAATGATGGAGATGAATCCAACTCGGGAACTTATTCGGCTCGATGAAGGTGGGATTCGAGCAGGGTGAGGGTTCAAATTTGTTACGTCGCGACACGTCGAAGCGTCGGGTTGTGTTGGGTTGGCGGCGGTGGATCGGACACGATAGATTGTTGCACGGGAAGAGGGCTCGGAGAGTTTGAAAAATGAGACCGTCTCTGCTGATGCGCTTGTTGAACTCGGGCGACAACAGATAGATAATTATCGAGGACGGCCGGCAGAATAATTGAGGCGCAGCATCAGATGCGATACGCGACGGAAAAGAAGAAGAATCTGCACGAGGCAGAGGGCTGGAGACGTGGTGTATGCAAGAGGGTCCAGAGGGGGAGGGGAGATTGGGGCCGAGCGAGTTGAGGAGCAGGTTTTTGGTGGGATCCCGAATTACATACAACCCACTGTACGGAGTACATACACAGTACATGTAGGCCAAAACGACCGGGCATGAATAACAAGGGCCGCCACGCCGCCACGCCGCCCAGGGCCAAATGACGCGGGTGGAATGTGGAATGCAGCAAGGACTGGAAACGAGAGACCCGGCGTGGGACGGACGGGGACGACGAGCGACGTGGGACGAGGGGGAAGGGAGGGGCCGGCGAGCAGAAAGAAGACGGAAAGAAGCAGAGGCCGGCACTTGTCTGGTCTGCTGCTTGCTGTATGTATGTACATGTACATGTACATGTGGTACATACAGTACGAGCGAGGCCAGGCCAGGGTTCAGGGTCAGGGTCGGTAGACAAGGGTAGACAAGGGTCAGGGGACACTGCCCGCGACACGCCTTGTACTGACATGTGCTTTTTTCTTTCTCCCAAAAGATATGGACACGCGCCACCCTTTTCGAGTTGCGGAGTACAATGTATGTATGTATGTATGTACATGAAGTTTACTTGAATCCCTTTGGCTGTCGAAAGGCCCCGGCTCAGAGACGTGCTGGCTGGGCCCGTGTTCCAGGGCACAAGCAAGGCACCAGTGACCTAAATCTAGCACAGCAACTGCATAGGCTAGTAAGGTACTCCGTACTGTTATTGTATATATCATGTATACTCCGTCCCATATATACATGCAGATTAGATCTTCTGTACTCCATAAGTCTTATTACATGGCGTAATTGCCCGAGATCCTTGTCCGCGATATATCTGAGGCCTTACGACTGCCAAAGGGGCCATGTACGGAGCACGATGCGAACCAATTCCAATTCCCCAACGCCAGGTCTGATGATGGAGTGGCGCCCGTTAATAACGCTTGGAGCTTGGAGCCAGGGGTTTTTGGGTCGACGTGGGTCCACAACAATCCAATCTGGTCGGTTGGTCTGGCTGGTGGCTGGTGGTGGCTGGTGGCTGGCTCAGTGGTTCCTGAAATTTTGATAACCTCCGTGCCCCTTGCCTCCCTCCGCGCCTCCCTCCCTCCGTGCCTCCCTCGTCGATCTGCCAACATGTCTGCCAACTAGCTAGCCTATTTTGGACCTGCAGCCACCCCCAACAGGTGGAGCGATTCGACAGAGACAAGGGCTAATAATGCGAGACACTCTTGAAAACATGCCATTTCTTTCCACGACCCATGGGTTTTGGTTTTGCTGACTCTATTGGGCGTACATGTACGGAGTAAGTATGCTTTTCCTCCAAAGTGATGCGAGGCACCATACCATTGATGGAACTAGAAGTCTTCTCAAGGCCCAAGGTTCTCACAAGCTGAATCCCAGTCAGTCCTGGCAAAATACATCTGACTTGGCCTGATTATCGATTTTCTTTGCTCTTTGAAAAGGTGCGGTACTACATATCACCAGGACGGGTAAATGTGGGATAATAGAAGGCTTCTTCCCCTGTCCTCGATCGACTGAGTCGGCTACCAGACTCAGCTCCGATCCCCAGACGGGGTGGGGTGATGGGGTGTACATATGTAAGACACTCACTCTACTCCGTACTGCGTACTCCGTAAAAGCGATACCAATTTGTGCTCGACGATCTATTCATATTCGAATTGCAGGTGAATGGGCAACGGTTCGATTCAATTCAGTTCAATTCAGTTCAATTCAAAGATGCCACCCTTCGTTAAGACCTTGGTCAAAACCTTGGTCAATTACGACCCTCGTTGATCAGGGCCTGCTGATAGAAGAAACCAGAGGAGTACCTATTATGCGTGGAAAAATACATGCAAATGAAACCTCTTCTGTTTTAGGCCTAGTCACTGCTGCGCGTTTGGTTGCTCGTACGGATTAGTTGCCTGTCCTGACCTATCAATATTTACAGTCCGTATCCCAGTCCAAGCCCCGTCTCGTCTCATCCTCAAACGTCCGCCATTCCCTCTGCCGTCACCCAATCCCCCAACGGCCTGCGGGCGGAGGATAAGTCATTGCACAGACAATTCTGTTCTGGCCGCGCGCCATAACCATTGACCCAAGGCTAATGTCAAATTTTTTTTTTTTTGGAGGATTCTGAGCTCCCTTAAATTATTCATGTACTTCTGTACCAATTGTGGCTCAACCAGAAGCGGCAAAGACGCAGGCATCGTTCAAAGTCTCATCTTGTCGCAACTTCGGCTGCTCTTCGACAGTGTCAATGCCCGCAAGTCAAAAGTCGGATTTGATAAGATTTTGGGTCATCCTAGAACTCGGCGATTGTTGAGCGGCGATATGTCATGTATTCTATCCAACAAAGCTGATGTCAAAAGTTGGTTCCAAGACGTAATCAATCTTTCGATCGAATCCTCCGTTCGCTGGGAGAGCCGTTTGTTGCATCTGATAGCTAAAAGGTAACCTCACACGGGACAAGGACAAGTCTTGCGATAAACTAGATAGACTGTTGCTCTCAGATCTAGTGACACTATCCACCGCGAGATCAAGAGACGTGGTTCGCGGATGTAGCCACCAACAAGAGGAACGAGCAATCCCTGGCCGCGCGAGCAAAACTTTCTTTCATTACAATTCAGCTGATGCCATTTCTTATAGAGGCCCTTCTAATTTCATTTTTTAGCCCAAATAACTTGTGGAGGACTGAAGCACTACTGGAGTCCCTCACTAAAGCGAACTCAACCCTCCTCTGTGAAGGAACGGAGCCGCCCCAAACAGGTCATCCACCTTCATCTCCCAAGCTGACGAGGTTCTTCACTCAGTTACTCGACAACGCCGTCAAAGTCAGCTTGGCTAGCATCATGGGTGAAACAACCGCGTCTAATCAGTGCGCAGACGCCGTTTGTCCAACGTTCGCGGCAATTGGGCCACTTTGATGTCGATTCGGGATTCGACCTGTCTCATCTAACGTGAGCAGGCTAGCCAATAGCTAGTAATCGGTGCATGCCTGGTTCGGATTGTTCTACCATGTGCACCGACATTTGAAGGAGCGCCGAGTGGGAATGATCCCAAAACGACGTTGATGCTTTTGGCGGCGGATTGAGCCACGTCTGTGCGGGTTTATTGGGTACGGAATGTGAACGTTTAGACTACTTTTCGTCTTAAATGAGAATTTAGTCTATTGAAGTGGTGCTCTAAAAAAAAAAAAAAAAAAAAAAGGGTCACTGTTGCTCGTTCGTTTAGGCATTGCGGTCTTTTGTGTTGCCAAATAGACGATTCTTGCAACTCACCATGGGGAGGCAAAACCTCGGTAGCTCAGGTTCTAGCTGAACCAAGAAAGATGGAGGAGGTAGCGAACAAGTTGATGTTCATGTGTTTTCCTCGTCTACATACGCTTCTTTCTTCCGTTCCTGTTAAGGTGCTTGTAGGCAAGCAGTGACGGAGTGATTATGCAAAGATTGGTTTGATGTTTCTATCGGGTTTCGCCAATTTGGGAATTTGACTTGCTGCTCAGTGCTGCTGGCCCTGGGCCCACCACCGATTCGGAGAGCTTCCATCAAGGTGTTCCCATATGTAGACTCAATTCTCCATCTCATCAATTTGGCTGTCATCGTCATCTGTACTCCGTACCACTGCATCCATTTGCTCCAGCTTGACAACGAACCAGCCCGCGAATACACCCCCACCTTCCCAATCCATCTATCAAGTCGAGCTCAATGGCCTTCCGAACCTCTCTGCGACGCGTCGCCTTGACCCGTCCAGCCGCTGCCATGCGCACCTTCCACAACACTCCCCGCGCCCTTGTGAAAGCAGGTGACGAGGTTCCCAGCTTCGATGGCTTGATGGAGAATTCCCCGGCTTCAAGGTCAATCTGGCAGAGGAGTTCAAGTCCTCTAACGGATACATTGTCGGCGTGCCTGGAGCCTTTACGGGGACCTGCTCCAGTGTGCATGTTCCTTCATACATCAACCATCCTGGATTGAAGAAGGCAGGCCAGGTTTTTGTGGTGTCTGTGAATGACCCTTCGTGTAAGTTGGTCTGTTTATGCATACTGGCTTGGGGGCCGTCATGCTGACAGACCGTGGCATGTAGTATGAAAGCCTGGGCGGAGCAGCTTGATCCTGCTGGAGAGACGGGCGTAGGTGCAGACCCTATCAATTGCTTCGAGACTAACACTATTCAATGACCGCTTTGTTTAACGGAAAATCCAGATTCGCTTCCTTGCTGACCCTTCAGCGGCATTCACCAAAGCTCTCGAGCTCGAATTTGACGGATCTGCAGTCTTTGGCGGCCTTCGCAGCAAGCGATATGCTCTCAAAATCGAGGATGGCAAGGTGGCAAAGACCTTTATTGAGCCAGATGGTACTGGGGCAAACGGTATGTAAACAACTCTTGGGCACTGAGAATGCCAGACACACGAGGAATGATGCTGACGGGTTTATCACAGTTTCGCTGGCCGAGAAGGTCCTGGGCTAAGGTGCAGCAATCGATAGGAAGGGGATATGTACGCTACAATCTCGGCTGGAGTAGAAAATGTCTTGATACCGATTCTTATGCAAGTTGGATATGTGGAATCCTGACTGGATGTGACGCTGTTGTGTTGAAGCAGAGTTTCTTGGTGACATCACTGACATGTAGCGAAGATGGGGGCCCTTAGTCCAGACAGGAGCTTCTAATACGGTGTCGCCTTTAACATCACGTAGCTGCGCACCGGAGACCATGGACGGATCGATTTAATAATGGATGGTCTTGCAAACATAAAATACATCCAGTATGGGGATCGGACTGGATGCATACTGGATGCACAACGTGATTGACCCAACATCAATCATCTGAGCAGATGCACAAAAGTGCCCCAAGTGCCCCAAGTGCCCTTGCGCTTGCGGGTCGGGTGGTTGGAGGTTGACACGTTCCCTAAACGGCCCTGGCTAGCCAATCGTGCCTATTGGTGCTTCCCGAGGATCATCCGCCGCCTGATCATTAGTAGCTAGCTGCTTGAGCCGTTGTCACCGTCATGGGTCCAGCTTGTGTCTCCGACGACTCTCCGATTCTGTCTGCG
The DNA here is from genome assembly GCA_023658505.1 of Epichloe gansuensis. Classification (NCBI taxonomy): domain Eukaryota; kingdom Fungi; phylum Ascomycota; class Sordariomycetes; order Hypocreales; family Clavicipitaceae; genus Epichloe; species Epichloe gansuensis. The sequence continues at coordinate 1,869,558 of CP098284.1, forward strand.
TCTGAGCCAGGCCGAAACTCTGAACTCATCCATCCAGATCCCGCCAGTTCTGACATCCTTGCAGCATCTGTTCAGACTTTCAACCTTGACGACGCCTTCTCCTCTAGAGGGCTATTATTTTGTCTCGTCCTTCATTCTTTTTTCTTTTTCCTCTCTCAACCCGTTGTACTACCTGCCGCCACACTATTTGCCACTTAGCGCCTGAGACAATCACAACGGCCGCCCGTTATTCCGCAATCAACCCTCGACCTTGCTGCACCAAAAGGTTTCCTTCCTCTCACTTCAAGCTCTTCTCTCACCTGCGGCAGCAGTCGACGAGTCTCGTCCCTCTTCTCGCCCGTGTTTCAAACCGCCACAATTTCTCCCACCACCAGGAAGCGAAAGGCTGCTGAGGCGACGATATCTTCTCAAGATCAAGAAGTGAAACCCCCAAAAGAGACTCGTCGCCTCACCTGCCGCCCCCAGCCGCTCCTCCTACACCAGTCACAACAGTAAGCATCGCCATGGATTCAGAAGAGGACTATATGTCAGCCATGTCGAGTGATGACGAGATGATGCAGGAGTACAGCGGGGATGAGATGTCTGCAGCTGAAGGTAAGCACGCAACAGACTATCCAGCCGGCTGACATACTTTGTCATTAGCAGATGGCTTCTTTTCCCCATCACATCACTTTTTCTTCTCTTCCACAGCTCGAAAGCTTACTAAACTATTTCTCTTGTCCAGATTTCGAAGACGACTTCGATGAGCCAGATCCAGACTTTGGCTTGTCCTCAAAGGATATTGGCAAGACCAAGCAACGAGCCCATATCACGACCTTCAAAGTCCTCGAGCCCTCCGACATTCAACACCAGCAGGATGGTATGATCGACGAGGTGAACATGATTCTGGATATGCGCAAGGAGGACGCTGCTATCATGCTGCGCCATTTTCATTGGAACAAGGAACGTCTGCTGGAAGATTACATGGATCGCCCTGAAAGGATTCTCGAGGCTGCTGGTTTAAGCAGCAAGACAACAACTCTACCCAAATTGGAGGCTGTCCCTGGCTTCATGTGCGATATTTGCTGTGAGGATGAAGAGGGCCTGCAGACTTTTGCTTTGAGGTGTGGCCATAGATACTGTGTTGACTGTTACCGACAGTACTTGACCCAGAAAATCAAAGGAGAGGGCGAGGCTGCCAGGATTCAGTGTCCGTCAGACGGCTGCGGTCGAATCCTGGACTTCCGATCGTTGGACCTGCTCGTAACACCCGAGCTGACTGGCCGATACCGCGAATTGCTCAACAGAACCTACGTCGAGGATAAGGACTACTTCAAGTGGTGTCCTGCCCCTGATTGCCCCAATGTCGTCGAATGCGGCATCAAGAAGAAAGACCTGGACAAGATTGTACCCACGGTAGAATGCCTCTGTGGATACAGATTTTGCTTTGGGTGTCCAAATCCTGATCATCAGCCCGCGCCGTGCGAATTGGTCAAGAGGTGGCTGAAGAAGTGCGCCGATGATTCCGAGACGGCCAACTGGATCTCAGCCAATACCAAGGAATGTCCAAAATGCAGCTCAACCATTGAGAAGAACGGTGGATGCAACCATATGACTTGTAGGAAGTGCAAATATGAGTTCTGCTGGATGTGCATGGGACTCTGGTCAGAACATGGAACTAGCTGGTACAATTGCAACCGCTTCGAAGAAAAGAGCGGCTCCGAGGCTCGAGACGCACAAGCCAAGTCTCGCACGTCACTCGAGAGATATTTGCACTACTACAATCGCTATGCCAACCACGAGCAATCCGCAAGACTGGACAAGGACATTGCCCAAAAGACGGAGAAGAAGATGGTTCAGCTGCAAACCACGTCAGGAATGTCATGGATCGAGGTGCAGTACCTCAACTCTGCATCGCAAGCGCTTCAAACCTGCCGCCAGACTCTGAAATGGACGTATGCCTTTGCCTTTTATTTGGCGAGAAACAATCTTACAGAGATTTTTGAGGACAACCAGAAAGATTTGGAATTGGCCGTAGAGAATTTATCCGAAATGTTTGAGAAGCCCATCCAGGAGCTCTCGGACCCGAAGCTCAAAGTCGACATCATGGACAGGACTTCATACTGCAACAAGCGACGTGTGATCTTGCTAGAGGATACTGCTGACAACCTCGCAAACGGTACATTTACCTCTTGACTTCCCCTGAACAACTGAGCGCTCGCAATGTGGAGTATGCACCTAACAGTTTCTTCCTTTTTCTAGCACGATGGACATTCAACGCCGATTTGACCAGCCCTTCCACACCAGCTGCACGACGATAGACCGGGGTGCCCTAATTCAGCATCGAACAGAAGACATCGCCCACCGCACAACCTTCCATTACACTCACGCTAGCCCTCTAATTCATATAGATTGCTTCTCTCCTCTCATGATGATTTTACGACCACTTCAACCTTTTCAGAAAGAAACGACGGATATGCCTACAAGCGAGATACTACACTTTGGGGAGGGGTGCATACTATTATACTACGCATTTCAGCCCGATACACGTGCAGTCTCATGTAACTTTGCCCTTTTCTGGCTGCCACTTGTTCCATCTTTCTTCTTTTTCCCTCCTGTTTATTTGCCTCCTGTCATGGCACAGGCGTTCTTGCTTTGTTCGGCAAATCACAATCTCCGGTGTTGAGGCTTGTTTCTCATCCATTGAATCGCGTAGCTTACTTATCAACCAACAAGAAAGACACACTGTTACTCGACAATATTCTACACACACATACCTAGTATTACATGGGCTGTGCGCCCGCGTGACTGGGCATTGCATGGCTGGAACACGGTGGAGGAGAAATGGGCTGGGGAGCTGGGAGCTGGGAGCGGGATGCTGGGACGTGGCATTTGTAGCGGTGGAGTCATTGGTTTTGATATAGCGTATGAATAAAGTACCGTCTGTATGTATGCGTTGCCGTGTCGCTGCCCGTGTCGTTGGAAGTGGATGCGCGAGAAGTCTTTTAGGCAGTTGTGCAATTCAGTTGACGATTTGCACGACTGTGACTAGGTTCAGTCAGAATCAGCCTGACAACCAACCATCTGATAGACACGGACAGGCAGGTGCCTCATTGCACAATGGCCCATGGCACGCCATGATAGTAGTCCCAACTGTCCCAGGCTCCCAGGCCATATTCCTTTACACATCCTTTGAGGACGCCTTGCAAAGGTACGGCACAGCCAACACCCCGACTCAAGTCATTGATGAAAATCAGGTGATGAATTATGTCTAGTGATACAGCGAAGCGAACTCGTCGCCATTATGACTAGTCGAACAATCCTATTCTTCCTTTATTCTCTTCAACGTCCAAGAGTTTCCCTCATCGTATTGCTCCAATCTCCCTCCTTCCCCTGTTCATCGATATGACTCCCGTTGCAGGCCATTTTGTCAATTTTAATCAATCAACGAGTTGAGGCAACTTCCTTGACAGCGCCGAGCACAGTCATGTGCCAGAATTCTATACAGTCCAAAACAGTCACGAACAATGAGAAACGCCGGGGTATGCTTCAGGAACGCCAAATTTATACAACTGGACACCGTAGTGAACCAAAGATAGGGGTTGGGGGCAGCAGGCATGTTGCATGTAGCGTGTCACATTGACGCTCAAAAAACGCAAACCGTGACAGGTTTAGTTTTCTCGGCGGTAGCTCGACTTCTTCGTCCACTTCGCCGTCACTATCGGGAATGATCTGATCCTCGCTTCCAACACATGGCCTATTGAGTGCCCCGACTTCAACCACATCAACCTTTGGTAGCGGTACAAATGATGGATTCACGGGCAAACCCTTGGCCATGCCATGGGCCAGCTTTGGATTCGGCTTCGGCTTGGTTTGTTGGGGCGATGCCATCGAGTGAATCGCGCGTGCGCCGAGTCTCTGCAGCGGAGTCAAGATGGATGCGGCTGTCGACGGTCCGGTGGACGGTGTAGGGCCCATACTAAATACTGATGACTGGTACGACATTGATGATGACGGTGTGGCCGAAGGTTGGGATGAAAAAGTGAACCGGCTGAGATTCGGTCGTGACGGTGTCGTGAGTGTCTGTTGCTGCTGGGGTTTGGTGACCTGCGGAGGCCGCATCATGCTATCGAGAGAATTCTCCTGTGTTTGCGACGGTATCGTGACTTGTGTGTCGCTGTTGGTGCCCTGGCTTGTCGATTGGCTAGCTTCATCTGCCATAGACCGACTCGTTTGTTGCTGTGAGGCCTGCGAGTCGTCGCTGAAGATGGCAATAGACTTGTCTCGTTTGCTTGACGGCTTCCACCCCTCGAAATCGGGCAAGTCGCGAAGGCTTTCTTCGATTGAGTCGTCTGAAAATAAGTACGCATCACTTTTGGCCCTTGCTGGACTCTTCCTGATTTTCGCGAGAGGAAAAATTTGCTCTTCTTCGGCGATGTGTCTACTTCACCATCGTCGTCACATAGGCGCAGTTTTTCTGTGGCCGGTTTGGAGGCTCGGATTGGGGAGCCACGGCTGGTGACGGAAGTAAAGCATCATCGAGAGATTTTGCTGGGGCAGGACTGCTCGCCACTCGTGCAAGCATACTAGAAATAGGTTCCGTTTTCCGTCGTTGAAGCCTGGGGATGTTCTGGTAGGAGCACATCTACTTCTCCTGGGTGTTGAGGCTGGATTACTAGCTGCTTGTCTAGAATTTTCGACGTATGGTCTAGGCAAGGAAACACCCGTGGAACCAGCCCCCATCGGTAATTTGCGCAACTCTTTGAGGGTCGACTGAAAAGCAATTGGCGTCCATTTCACCCATGGGTATTCGGCCCTGTCCCTTGAAGTAGGTCGTAATGGGTTTGCGCGGCGGTACAATCGTGGCCGCTGTCTGAGAGTGTCTCCTCTTAGAAGGCGTTGTCGCGATGACAATGGGTGTCTTCGTGATTGGGTTGACGTCACCAGCGGCAATGGCCGCGGCCAGCTCCGGTTCAACATAAGCACCAATAAAGGGCATTTCCTCAGCCGTTCGGGTGCCGTCTAATTCGGTAAGATGGACCAATCTCTTCTTCTTTGGACAAACACCCATTGATGCAAGAACGTTAGTTCAGCTTGGTAAAATTGGGTCAGGTAGTTCTCGGAGACGCGTTTCCCGTCGAATTGCAGCAGGCGGACCACTCGCTCGGGCGTTTTCGACTTGCGAAGCATGCGGTACGCGGTCTTTAGTCCCACCCCTGGAAGCCCATTGAGGTAATCACAGCCGCTCATGATGGCCATTCGTCTAAAGTCGGTATCGGTCCATCCAGTGAGGGACACCTCCCGACAAGCACAGAAATCGCGACGGTTTATCTCAATACAATTGCCATACTGATCCAGTTTGGTCAATAGACGCTTCGCACCAAATACAAGAAGATCTGAGTCGTCTGAAAGAATGCCACTGACTAAACCCTGACGCTCCAGATACACAAGCTGTGCATCGGCTTCATACGGAGCCACGACGTAAGGAATGCCCATCTGCTTGAGTTGCTGGATGAGACACGAAGCCATTTCCGGGGTGATATCAATGCATTTCTGAAACTCTTGGGCAGCCTGGGATGGCTTGCCTGCTTTGAGCAGTTCGTTGGCGAGCTTTTTCTTCTCCTCTCGCCTCTTTGCCCTAGAATCTTCGGTTGCGGCCTTACTTGGAAGGAAGTCACCATCAAAAACCATGTATGGAGTTACGCCAAAGTGCTGCAGCATTCGCACACGATGCAGTGCAGCGGTGACATATCTGCCATGTTGTGTTAGATCGATCAAGTGGTTAGTACGTTTATGGAAATAGTGTAACTGACCTTCTGGTCGGTTTGCCCTGTCCCAGCTCGACGGCGCACGAGTAGGCAGCTCGATGGAGCCATCCGTATGCGTCGACGGCTAGTGTCTCGCCATGACACTTCTTGAGTTCCACAGGGCGTTGAATGGATTTGAGCAAAGGTAGAAGCCCTGATCATTGTTAGTCTTGAAAGGCACACTTCTGATCTTGAAAGATATTGTACGGACCTGACACGCCCATCCTGAGGGGTTACAACGTCACGCAGGACCCGGGCAATTCGGGCGTTGTGATGAAACGCGGGTCAACACCAGTTGATCGATAACATTGGAGTTGCTACAATGCCGCTGTAGAAGCTGGCGGCTTCCAGCCGTTAGCGATTGGGTGATGGGCACGGTGTGAATGAAGCCAAAGCCCGACGCGTTTTTGTCGAGACGAATCTAAATATGATGATAATCAAGCTAGGAGGAGGTTGAAGATGACAGGCGACGTCGCAAACGAGACGAAGCGAGGTCAGGTCCGTGTTTTGCAAGCACCAAGACGCGTGGGCATTGAAGCTCAAGGAAGAAGAAGAAGGAGATGAAGAAGAAGCAGTCGCGCAAAGAGGACTCGAGGTAGACAAAGACGTCAGTTGCGATGAGGCGAGGCCGAGAATACAGTGGCCGACTGGGTCGAGGTCGGACGCGGTTGCAGGCAGGTGGACTGTTGTTGTTGTTTGGCGGACAGGACAGGAAAGATGGCGGCTTGTGGGCTGACGCGGGAGTGCAATAGCCACGAGCAGGCAGAGTACACCAGGAAGGACTGGACCGCCAAGTCTGAGAAGAGCTCGTGAGCAGACGGGCGTTGTCGTGGGCTTGAGAGGGCAAAGAGTTGTGAGAAGAAGGTTAAATTGACGAAACACAGCCATAATAACGCGTGCCACTTGCTGGTTGACAGGCAGCGCTACGTACCCAGGCCGCAGGTACCTAGGTACTTGGGCCCGCTCGCTGTATCGCGCTACCAGGACCGCTCCAAGGCCTGAAGCGGTATGGCTCCCGTGCGCCAACATTCCACCCGGCCAAGACAACGCACCTGCCGGGGCTCCGTGAGGCCAACTTGTATGTTTGATGCCGCTGGACGAATCTCTTGGAAGTCGGCCAGCTTGTCGTGCCCGACAAGATCAAATTTGGAAGTCTTCTGCCGGTCTTGGCTGTCTGGATTGGTGGAGTCGAGCAGTGCAGGTGGGGTCCCTCCCTCCCCCAAAAGGGACTAGCTTTCTGGCTTGCTTGTCATCGCAGACAACTTTTTTTCTTTCTTTTTTTTTTTCCCAAACAAGGGTCGTCGGCGTTGGAGTCGCCGCCAGCATCCAACTTCCCTTATAACTTATGTATGAACAACAGCACTCAAGATGCCCAGCTCACTAGAAAAGACGCGCAAGCAAATTGCCAAGAAGCGCAATGGAGAAGTCAACGCCTTGCATGTTAAGTCAAGAGACTCATTTCGCCTGCACAAAGCTGCCATTCGAGATCAAAGGCTGGGGAAGCTCGCTGCTGCAAGAGGCAAGAAAGAGCAACCCATTAGTATGTATCGGTTGCCGAGGAGAGAATGTCTTTGCTCCAGTCTGACTTACTGCGCGCTCAGTGGATCGAGTTGCCTTCTTCCAAAAAGGGCTGGCTGAGAGAGGCAATGATGAACCTCTCGATATAGAGGCACTCCAATCCCTGGTTCAAGAGTGAGACTACCTTAGCATATGGCCAAGACCACAACTGACTCGATTTTTCCAAGATTCATTCATCAGCACGATGAAGAATATGATGTTGTAAAGAAGGCTCGTCGACCTGGTCGTCCACCAAGCACCAAGGAAGATATGCTCAAGCTGAAGATCAAAGCCTTGGAGACCGAATACGAAAAGGGATTCGGTAGGCACACATTTTGAACAGCTCTGTTCTTGGACCACCGTGACTGATGAGATTCTAGTATTACCTGATATCACGTCAGCGGAGAACGCCAAACTGTTGGAGAATTGGAAGGGTGAATGGGCATACCTGGCAACGTTTTCCTGGGTCAAAGTATCGAGCGCTGGTCAAATGCGCCCTGCCGAGTTTCCTCAAAAGGCATCAATTAGTGGATTTGACCGTTCTAACGACTGGTGAGACGGCAACATATACAGCTGATCAGCAACGCGTAGTGTCAGGCGCAATGGCCGGATGATGTTGAGCAACCTCACGTTGGAGGACTACTGACATCGCAGCCAGCGCTTGCAAGTCTGCTCCCTGATCAGAAGGGAAAATGGCTCGGCCATCTTTTTTTTCCAAACAGGATAACTTCGGATGCGGCATGAGTATTCTCAGACCAAAAGTAAAGGCGTTTGCGGCGTTAAACACTACTTGATTCTGTCCGTGGTGTGGGTTTGCACCAAAACAAAATGAAGCCATAAGGAGATTTGTTCCTTACAAATTCACGCCTGGTAGATAAAACACGAAATGATGACTATCTAGATTCGTTCACTCAGATCTCAGAACTATTGGGAATCCTGACTAGCCTAATTTCTACGACGCCATTCACGCAATTAATAGCTTGCTGCGGTCACTTGCTATTGTTCCACGAATCCATGCTCACCCATCATGAGCGACCCTGGCCAATCACGTGCAGCCGTGGACCCCAGTCCGCTGGCCCCGGACCGGGATCCTATGTAAAAATTTCAGAAGCTCATTCTAGCCAACACAAAACCACCAAACGTCGTACTCATCCCTGGGTATAATAGTTTGCTCATCTCTCTTTCTCTTCCCCTTCACAGCTTCCAACTCCAAGAAGCCCATCAACGCATCTCATCACATTACATCACAATGCTTTCCATCCGAAGCTTTGCACGATCCGCTCCCGGGCTGTGGTTCGCCTCACCACCGCTTCAATGCGATCTGGCGTCGCCCGCCCCAGCACCTTCATCAAGACCTCAGCCGTGAGCGCCCTGCGGCAATCCACCGGCGCCACTTTCTCAACGACTGTCGGTCGCCGCGCTGCCGACGGCGAGACCGATGACGAGCTCGCTGCCAAGCTCGAGAGCGAGATCCAGATCGAAGAGGACATGAAGGCCCAGGAGCAGCAGCCCGCTAGCATCAAGGACTTTTTGGACAACAGCCCTTTGAGCTGATTGATATTCCCGGACAGGAGCTTGTCAAACTGGTTCGATCATTCGGCAACGAGAAGTCAGTACCCTATCCTCTCTCGAGAGGAATCTTCCTCGGCACCGCCCAAAAAAAAAAAAGAAAAGAAAAAAAGAAAAAGAAGAAAAAAACCTAATGTTTCTCTAGAATCACCGTCAGCTTCTCCATCTCCGACATCGCCAACTACGACCCTACGCCGAGGATGCCGCCCTCGAAGACGAAGAAATCGACGAATCCGCACAGTCTCCCAACAAGCAGGCCAATGGCCGTCCCGAAGAAGACGTCGACGAGATGGAAGACGAGCTCGACGACGAGGCCGCCGCCCCCATCAACCTCTCCATCGTCGTCGAGAAGCCCGGCAAGACGGCCGGCGCTCTCAACATTGACGCCACCGCCCAGGACGGCAACATTGTCGTCGAGAACATGTTCTTCTACGAGGACGCCAAGGTGGCAAAGATCGACAGCCCCGAGTCCGCCCAGAAGCGCGCCGACGTCTACCCCGGTCCCCCTTTGGCAGCCTTGACGAAGACTTGCAGGTCCTGATGGAGCGGTTCCTCGAGGAGCGCGGCATCACGCAGGCCCTGGCTGTCTTCGTCCCCGACTACGTGGACGTCAAGGAGCAGCGAGAGTACCTTAGGTGGTTGAGCAACGTCAAGGCTTTTGTCGACGCGTAAATGACCACCTGGTGCTTTTATCAACCCCCCAAAAAAAAAAAAAAAAAAAAGAATGTAAGTCTGTGGAAGTTTTTCTCAGCGCACTGTATTAATTTCTGGGCTAAAAGGCCTGGAAGACCCCGGGTCTAGTCTAGACACGGACTGACTTGAAGGAACATGAAACGATACTCACCTCACTCATGGCAGTGAAGTCTTATCAACCATGTCATAAAATATGTAACCTCATGTTGTAATATTAGTAGCAGTAATCTGCTTGTACAAAGAAGAAGAACAAGCAGTTGTTCCAGAATACACCCATATCAAAACGCTGCCGTGTCTCGGCGCATCAGTGATACACACAAGTCCATGTCCATCGTGACCTGCTGTCGACTTATCTGCCACGCCGTACGTGAACTCTCACAGATACATTTTAGTCATCGAACGCTCCGAGACCTGGACAATTCCCCGATACACCCACTTTGTTTCGATCGAAAACAACGCTGGCGAGGTACACAACTGCCACCTATTACTCGACATGAGCTAATACCAAAGGCAGTACATTCTCACGTTTTACCACCACCGTGTCCAAGACCAAGACCAAGACCGAGACATCCCTTGATTGCCGACAACTCCCATAAGTAGGCAATGCATGTAATTGTAATCGCGCCCCTAGCCCAACTTGGCGTTCCCAGAAAACGAATACGGCGCTTCCCACCGACTAAGCTTCTATTCACCCATGCGATATATGTATAAATGGATATGCAGCGCTTTTTTTTTTTTAGCGATCCCTACAGAATACCTTCCATTGACCATTCACCCCTTTGGGCCCGCTCCAGCACTTGTTTTCCCTTTTCCGTCAAGCCAGGTTTCCTGCCGTTGCCAACGACGTGTTCGAAAAACACGGGCTGCCACGTTTCGTTGTTTTTCTCACGCTCTCTAGCTTTCTCGCGTTGATTTTCTTCCAGCTCGACTTTGATCTCGGTTGCTTTGGAGAATTGCTTGGCGTGGATGGCTTTGGTAACGCCTCCCAGAGGATGAGGGATTCGTTGGGGAGTTGTTGGTCTTCGGGGGTATGACCTTTGATGCGACGTGGAGGGGGCCACGTCGATGATGGTGTATTGTTGCTCGGGTGGGATGGATTTCTATTTTGGAGGGAATAAGCAGTCGGCTTTGACGCATGTATTGATTGTCGCAGGAGAGGTGGATGGGGAGCTTTTGGGGCAAGACAGACTTACCACTGGTTTCGAACCAATTGTAAAGACAACCTTTTCTCTCCACGGGCCACTGAGTCGGATGAGGATATCCTCGTCGGGAACATCTTGAACTCGTGTCTTGTTATCGTTCTCGGGATCATATCGGAAGACAACGCCGTCGATTTTGTTTGTGGTCCGGCCGAGCCAACCTTCGTCGACGTAGTGAAGAATGGCTTTGATCTTGGTTTCAGGGCATGTGATGTAGGCCATCTCGCTGACAGACACGCTGAGAGATCCTCGCAGAATGCCGCCCAGATGGGCAGCAGGATGCGTAAGTTGGTAAGTCTCGCCGCCAAACTTATCCAACGAGATAAAAATACCCATGTTGTGCTCGCCCGGTAAGACTTTGACCGATGTACCTGTGAATTTGGCAGTGATCTGGTCAAAGCCGCGCGCGGTCAAACCCCTTTCGGGACAAGCTATGTGGAACGCGCTCACCGGAGGGTGATGGGATGTCTGTTCGGTGAGGTACGAAACTCGAATCGGTTTCTTGTCTGGTGCTGATGTGCCATGTTTGGGTACAGACAGCGAGACTGTCGATTCATTCTTGTCGCTCTTGGGAGGAACTTTCAGGCTGCGTAATGATCCCTTATCCGACCCCGAGGCGGTTGAGCCATTGAGTTCTGCGGTCTCGATTCTCGGCGCGTTGTCTTCTGTTTCCCAGTTGCACTATTCAAGAGAGGAGGGCAGAATATTTGTCAGCGAGAACGGAAACGAAGTCCTTGCCCGTCTTCACCTCGCATTCCCACGCTACTTTGCGCCACCAACGAATGCATGGTATGTTTGTGTGTGCAACGTACCCTGAAGAATTCACCGAGACAAGAATTGTACGGTTTGCAGGGCTTGCCCTTTGCATATTTCAAGTCTTTTGTCAGCCAGAAACGAATGACTTCGAGCATGCGGTCGAGCGGCTCGTCCGAGGTGCCAATAGCGACAAAGGCATTCGGTGCGTCGAGGTACGTCCAGTATTCAAGATTGGGTGTCGGTTCCAGAAGCTGCGAGGGAAGGGAAAACCGGACTGCGGCGAGGTCTGTCACGCCAATGAATCTAATGTCCACGTCATGATCAGTACAACGGACATGGTGATGACAGAAGCTTTGATTTTGACGTCAATGGCAGTTGCTCCCCTGCTGCATCTCCAAACGCACATCTTGAGCAAAAGTTCCGTCGGTGGCGCTCGGATTGAGCCCTGTCTCTCTCCGGGTTTGTCGCCGGCGGTGGACAAGAAAACATGGACAGGCAAAGAAAGAAACGGACGTACTTCTTCAAGATACCAAGAAAGGTTCGCAGCTTGGAGCCATCGCTCTGCGGTCCATCTGGCGCATCGACGGTGGCAGTCGCTGTCGATGACGACATGGCGATATCTCGGGTTGATGATATATTATGAGCTTACGGGCGGGAAGGTGGGCAAATCGGGGTCGGCCAGGCGAATGGGCAAAGTTTTGATGAAGCAGGTCGATCGTGAACCCACCGCGAAGAAATAGAAGATATTGTTCAAGAAGCAAAAGCTGGTGCGCATGGTCGAGCCGCCTGCTGACGGAAAATAGCCGACTATCGAGGAAGTGAGTAAAATGCAAAAAGTCGGTCGAGGCGAGGGCGGTTAGATTCTCCAACAAGGAACACATTGAGCGGACCGGAGCTTGCGCTGGGGCCAACGAGGATAACTTACATGTGCTTGGTGCTTGGTGCTTGGTGCCAGTGCCAGTGAATTCACACCGACCACCAGCCAGACCTCAGACCTCTTGACCCTATTGATTGATTGCTCTCCAAGGTGATCGATCTGTGACGTCTGCGGGGCGCAGCGCGGTTCCAGCGAGCCACACAGAAGGGCCCCTGGCGACTTGGATCGTGGTGGTGGTAGTACAGATACATGTATGTACATGTATGTACATACGGGTGGCACTGGTGGGGTAGAAGACCTCGGCAGGGCTCGTCTAGGCGAATGAGCCTCGATGAGCCTCGATGAGCCTCGGAGAATGCTCTATCATCGGGTTGATCCGCTTCTCCTTTGGGGAATATCGAATTTCGAGAGTGGACAGGATTGTTGTGAAATGTTCGGTCGGTGCTCTGCGCGCCAATTGCGTCCAATAAACGTGACACCTAGGAAATCATTACATCTGTTATGCCGCAAGAACAAACGTGTCTTTGCGCAATGAGCAGTGCATGCTGCAAAGCAGTGTTCCTGTCAAATGTACATTACGGAGTAGGCTACGGAGTACTCCGTACATGCATTCGATTAGACCTATACTAGCACCCTTCTGCCCGTTTCCGATTTGCCGGTGTAAACGTATAATCGACGAACGCAGAACAACTCAGGAAAGTGCAACTGGGCCAGTGGCAGCTGCTCGTCGTACACGTGTTGGAGCATGTTGGAGCAATCTTGGCACATGCACATGACGTGTTGGCCTGATTGCATGCACGCCTGCACTGCCCGCAAACCCCACCCCACCATGGGATCTTCCCAGCAACAAGAAACAGACTACGTTGTTTGCCCGAATCGGTGACCTATCGAATTAATTCCTGTTTGGTCCGATTTGAGCTTCACCCATCGACAAGCGATGCCCGCACCCAATACTAGAGATATCTGTGTCCGGTCAGCATGTCCAGCTTTCTGCGCAGCAAGCAGTCGGGGTTGCAGCATGACCTGTCAGCGAGTATCCGTCCGGAGCTGTTCACTCCCGATGATCAAGCTCGTTACGGCATAAACTCCCAAATCAGGTACGTCTTGAATCCCCCTCCCCGGGTGTCGAGGCTTCTTTCAACGTTTCTTCAAGGGACACAACTAATCTCTAGTCGTCAAATCCCACAGTTGTCTCGGTTACGATCCGGTGCAGTCGCTTCTAGCTATCGGGACGAACGAAAGCAAATTTGGACCTGGCAAGATCTACATCTTCGGTCAGCGCCGTGTGCAAAAAGTCCTTGAACCACCTCGCCCTACTTCCTTCAGAATCTTGCAGTTTACCGCCAACAAGTTAGTGAGCGTGGATAAGAAGAATGAACTTGGCGTTTGGGATTTAGATACCGGCGCACGAATTGCCGCCCAAGTTCTCGCCGGGCAGGTCGTCTCGTTGGTGACTGATCCCATGCTGGACTGGGCATTCATTGGACTGCAGAATGGAGACGTGGTCGCCTTCGACATGGACCGGAATAGTCTGTCTCGTGTCTTTCGCCTACCCAACTTTTGGCGAGACCGCGACCCGTCAGCGCGGGCGGCCAGTTTGGTGTGCATGTCTTTGCACCCTCGTGATGTTGGCAAATTACTTCTGGGATACTCACACGGCGCCGTAATTTACTCGTTTAAGCAGAACAAAGCAGTTCAATTCTTTGAGTATACGCTGCTGGCCGGTGCCCCGGGTGGCAACAGTGCAGGTCTGGACACAATGCGACGGCCGAGACTCACATGCGCTGTACCATCCCTCGGGAACCTTCATCGCCACGGCTCACGAGGATGGCAGCTTGGTTTTGTGGGATATAAAGGAACAGAAAGTAATCACTGCAAGAACTTTGAAGGATCATGGGGTAGAGAAACCAGGTCCCAACACGGCCAACCCTTCATTTTCGGAACCTTTACCAAAATCTCATGGTGTTGCAAAGAAAACTGTGACGATACGGGGATACTAGTCTCGGGTGGCGAGGAAACCGATGCCTCCCAAAGAACTTGACATTCATCGAGTTGGGCTTGACGCCCATGTACGCAACGTCATCCTGGCAGGTGTTAGCAGACTACTTTCGGGGCAGAAGAACCATTCCATTATCTCTACCACCGGGTTCCCAGGCCGTTGACTTTCTTTTGATCCCCGATCGTCCCCATTCTTTGCCGGCGCCCAGGACCCAATCGCTGTTATTGCCCTCCTGTCCTCGGGAGAACTCATCACCATGAGTTTCCCGTCAGGACATCCGATCAGTCCGACCAATCAGCTGCACCCTTCAACATTTTTGTGCATCCTTTCATCACAAAGCTCAATGTTTCCTGTTTGGAGCGCCCAAGATGGCTGTGTATGGAGGAGAAGCGAGATCAGGAGAGCCGTTGCTGAAGGGGGCGCCGAGGGGCCGAGACCCAGAAAAAGGTTCGAGGAAAGAACAATCATACAGGCGGCACATGGGGATAGCACCATTCGAATATGGGACTCGGGACATGCCGATGAAATTGAAAACGGCCTCCAGTTGCAAGTTGATGTTGCCCGTGCGTTGGATCGCTACGAGGACGTCGACATCACCGCAATGAGTATGGCTAGCAGCACAGGCGAATTTGTGGTTGGTACTCGTACTGGCGAGGCGGTCATCTTTCGATGGGGAATCAACAGACTCCATGGGCGAGACCAGCCGCAGCAGCTGGATCCCAATCCCAAAGGATTGACCGACATCAGCTCACGAGCAGAACCAACTCTCAAGGAAGGTCTGCAGCCATTCATTCTGTACGAGATGATGCAAGGCCCCATCACTGCTGTCCAAGTGTCCAACGTTGGGTTCTGTGGCAGTGGGCTCGCAACTTGATTTTTGACGTTGATAGATCTCCGCGGACCCAGAATATTTTATCAGGCCCCCATGACGGAGTTTGCCAAGCAAGACAAGCGGTCCTCCTTCTTCAAGCGAGACCATCACCACGGCACAAACGAAGCACCGCAAAAGGAATGGCCGGCAGTGATCGAGTTTAGTGTGATGACATTGGATGAGGACAAGTACTCAAGCATTTGCTGCTTCGTCGGCACCAATTTGGGGAAAGTGATTACATTTAAATTGCTCCTGTCTGCAGACGGGGCATATTCGGCACAGTTGGCCGGCGTTGTCACTTTCGATGGACCGGTTATCTCTCTGTCTCCTATCGAAGCCAACACTGGAAAGCCGGCACTTGCCACCGGCTCAATAGTCGCATCACTTCGTGAGGGCAGGCAAGTCGACGGCGCACTGGTTGCTGGTAAGTGTCTATTGTTTTTTTGTTTTTTTTTTCTTGAAACAAATGGCTTTGCTCAACATCATCTACTGACATGGTGGGGTGCAGTAACACAATCGGAAATCCGGGTGTTCAAACCAGCCAATTCCAAAGGCGCGTCAAGAGACTTTGACGACATCCTCTGTGATTCTGCGGCTGTTGCAGAGCTGGAATTGCAAGGGTTCGCAGTGGTTGCGCTTTTCGGTGACCGAACGCGCGCGCGTTTTCCATCCCAGCATTGAAAGAGATAGGCAAGGCAACCCTTCCGATGATCGACTCTAGCCGAAGTACTCGGCCGTGGTCACTCAGACCGGTGACATATTCGCATGGACTGGCCCTAGTGAGTTGGCGGTTGTCCACGTCTGGGGTACTGGAAAATCGCTCCAGCAATCGCCAGATACCATGATCAACCCCAAACTTGAATGCCCTCCTCGGCCGACAATTTCCAGCCTGCAATGGATCTCGGGCACACAGTATGTGTCGCCGTTGGACCTCGATTTACTGGTTGGAGGGCCAGACAGGCCACCAAGCAAGAGGATGCTGGACGCGGATGCGGCAGAAAGAAGGGCGGCCGCGGGGGGACGCTGGAACGATCGCAGCAGCAACAGGAGCAGCCAAGAGACATGGGGCTCCTACTTGTCGCGTCAACTCAATGAGAGAACAGAGAAATTGAATATCATGGGTGACAACATGAATAACCTACAGCAGCAGAGTCAGGGATGGGCAGACGACGTGAACAAATTCATTGGCAAGCAAAAGCGCAATTTGGTCATGGGAAGCATCAAGAGCAAGTTCTTTTGATGATTTGCGATGAAGCGATATTACGATGGTGAATACTGTGGCTTTCTTTGAGTGAAGCATGGAAATATCGAAAAGCAAAAGAGACGCAAATCGAGTACACCAGGGGTATCCAAAAGTCCATACTTGAGTACACAAAAGTCTCCTTCTCGGGCAGAGGGGCTAGGCGAGTCAAAGAGGTGGGAGATATTCCGACGAAGGGTCTTTCTCAAAATATGATCCATCACATGCATAGTTCTCTCTGTTGCTGTGAAGTCGCACCAATAGCCGCCGTCAGCTCTGCACATGAATCGTGCGTGACCTCGAGTCTTTTTCAGCCCATGCACATGTCTTCCTATCATAGCAGGGTTACCCATTGCGCTTCGGATGGTTCTTCTGCAGAGAATGGCCAAAAATGGCGGGCAATGATACCTCTTTGGGAAGTTCCTGATGTCAGAAGAACCATTCCGGTCGAGCCCGAGCCCGACACGGGACCAGCTGAAGCCACGACAGGCACAAAATCAATATTTGGCTAGGCAGCGGACCAGTTTGTCACGGCATAGCTCATCTTGGCGTGGCCAGCTCGAGCAGGGTGTGTGACTGTTTATGCGGGGGCGGTAGGAGCTGAAGGATACGGCGGTGTGGAGGTATGTCGGCCGCGGACTTGGGGATGTCTCAACTTTGTTCTTATGCTTTTTTTTTTCATCAGGTTTGTTGCTTTTCTGAACGTGGCTAATGGATTCGGAAACAAACACGAAATGGTGATTTCCGCGCTTGGTTTACTTTTTCTGACCCTGACTACTTACTTACTTACCCACGGTAGAGGACGAATCAGCATGAGGAGTCGCAGTTTATTTTAATTCCGATTCGACAACTGGGTTGTCGCAAATGTGAGGGCGACCGCAATTGCAACACGAACCACCGCATCGTGCAGAATTCGTGTCCACTTGGTCTACTCGGATGTGAATGTCGCCGCAGAAGAATGGGCGGGGACCGCCGGAGAAGAAGACAGACGCAGGACGAGATCATCAGCCGCCGTCATCATTTCGTCTGACATGCTTTCTGGTGGTCCCAGCGGATGCCACCAGTTTGACCTCACCATGAGGCTGTTCCGTGTGCTTTTCCGCCGTGAAAATCGTCAGGTTTTGGTTGTGGTCGGCATGGGCATTGAGAGATGCACCGCCAAGCCTGCTGATTGATGGCGGACGCCGCCGTATGCCGTGCGCCCTCGGGCATGAGCTGAGAAGCGTAGCGCGGACAATGTCTTGGCCTGACTTCCAATTTGCAGGGCCAATTTCTCCGTCATCCATGCAGTCAACTTACACGAGGCATTTGCGAGGATAGAGAGATGCAAGTGAACGGCCCTGCTCTGATCCCCGTCCCGTGATACGGATCGTCGTCCATTTTCCTAATTCATACGGGTTAGCTGAACCAGGCACAGAGAACTAGGGGGTGCCACGATTCGCAGGTGCGTGCGTGTGTGCGTGTGGTTTTTCTTTTTTTTCCCTTATTCTCGGGCTTTTCGGCTGAGGAGCTGCTCTTGTCCCTGGCTAGGACTATTAGGACATTCTTTTTCTCCGCGGAATAGATCATGGTTATAAAGTTGACCATGTCCGACCCAGCCATGAAAGCATGGCACTTTCGTCTATCCCTATATTGAAGCAAGAACAATAAAGGAAAAAGAAAAAAATCTCTCCACATCTTTCGTCTCGCTCGCTCTGGTAAGGTCGCTCCGTCCACCCATGTGGTTCGCTTCGTCGACGCTTCTTCTCTCGGCCGTCGTGCCCCTGGTGGCCGCCGGAGCCGTCTTCTACGATGGGATTCCCACGGTGGGAGTCCTGTACGACAAGGACATCAAGAAGCACTACTGCACGGCGAGCATCGTCGACAGCAAAAGGGCAACATGATCATCACGGCGGCGCACTGCCTCAGCACCGACGGCAAGGAAATCAGATTCGCGCCGGGCTACAACAACGGCAAGACGCCCTACGGGACGTACCTGGTGCTGGCGACGTACGTCAACCCCAGATGGAACAGATACCATGACGAGAAGGTCGACTTTGCCTTTATGACGCTCGGCAAGGGCAAGTTCAACGGCAAGATGGTGCACGCGCAGGAGGCGGCGGGCGGCGGCAACAAGCTCGTCACCAACGCGGGCTACGAGCAGACGGTCGAGATTGTCGGCTACGCCTACGGGGAGCAGCGCGCCCGCCACTGCTCGTCGGACACGTACAAGGCCAAGGCCGGCCAGATGGGCATCGAGTGCGGCCCCCTGCAGAGCGGCACCAGCGGCGCACCCTGGATCGCCAACTACGACGCCAAGACGAGGCGGGGGAGCGTCATTGGCGACATTGGCGGCTGGCACACGGGCGGCTGCGACGACTACGAGACCTTTCCTGCAAGTTCTCCCAGGCCACGCGGGACCTGTACGATCGCGCGGCCCGGGGCGGAGACGACGACGGCGACGAGGTGCGCGGCGGTGCTCCTGAGAACTGCAGCGGGACGGCCAGCAAGCAGGGCAAGACGCGGCTGGGGTTCCCAAGGTTCCTGGGTTACGGTTGCCCAAGGTCATCAAGGAGCCGCCGAAATGATGACGAGTAATAATGAATGGATGGACTGACTGGCTGACTGCATTGCATTGCGTCGATTTTTGTTTATTTTTTTAATTTTTTTTTTTCATGTGAATAGATTGGGATTGTGGCAGTATAACGTGTTCAGAATTCTGTCGAGTCAATCAATCATCTGTTTTTTCTGCAACTACGGCAATCGACACACTCTTGTGTCACATGAAACGCCGCCGCCTCCATCCAGCCCATGCAGCCATCACGAGGAGATTGCGCGTAGGCGCCAAATCGTTCTTCGCTCTGGGAGATTGAGCGCGGAAGGGGTGGTGGGTATTGGAGTGAGTTGCGGCTTTTATTTAATGAGCCGCTTTTTGCAAGTTGGGGTTGGGAATTCATGTATGTACGAAGTATGGAGCATGGAGTACATATTTTATACACTGAAATTCGGAGACGAAAAGACAACGTCGGGCGCGGCACGAGTAATGCAGTGCATACATGTACATGTACATGCATCCTGTCTAATCCCTGTTTGATTTTACAAGAGTTACATGTGTATATGTACAGGACTTGGGGTAGCAGGCCTGATAACAGACTTTCCGTGGCTTATTAGTGTAGCACTACTAAGTAGGGGAAAAGTACTTTGTATCTCTTTGAGGACCGTAAGACTACACTTCCGTACCGACCCGCTTTTCTGCGTTGGTTCAATAGAGCGACTTAAAGTGGGTCACTAAATGCGCATACCGCGTTAGTCCCAAAACGGAAGAAGTACCTTTCCACCCAATCCCCACCAAATATACCAGCTCTTTTTAGTGGCGAATGCAGGCAGCTCACAGCAACAATTAAGGTTAACACAAAGCCTTCCATTGCAGTCAATTAAAGCAGCCACTAACGCCAAGTTAGTCATTCTACAATGATCTCTCCGAGCTATTAAAGAGTTAAATGCAGTTTATCACGTACAATCCGCCGTTAGGGCAGTCATAATAGCTTTAATCAATAATATTAACACCTTCAAATATCGCACAAATAGGCATCTCAGTTACTAGTGAAAATTAACAGACACGAGCCACGCTGAAATTGGGTGTGGGGACAGTTCTTCCGGATTAGGACTAACGCGGTATGCGCATTTAATGACCCCTTATATAATACAGCTACTTATTAATGCATAGAGCTAATAGTGGACGCCCCACGTGGCGTTTATAGTCGTTCTAAACTCATTCAGGGCTTAGACCGTATCCGAGTACCTGGGATTATTACACGCCATAATGCTGGTCATGCTGGCTCGTTTCCGTCTTTCCCAAGATTTGAAGAGATCTAGATTCTATTCAGCAAAAACAACAAAAACTGGACCATGTGCCGAGTCATAGACGCCGACAAGAATCCAACTACATGCGAAAAAAAAAAAGGAAAAAAAGTCTACATAAACCTCCTGAGCCCCTGGGTGCCGTCCCTTCTTCTCACGCATGGCATCGAGATCATCATTCACGAGTCCAGGACCATCATGAAGTCAACCGCTTATTATTTGCTCTTACTACAACTGGCTGTTCTGAACATGTGTTCAGAAGCTTTTGGCGGTCCCGCATCTAAGAACTCGTTGAGGAGCATCAATAAGGATTCGGACCGTTGGACCCGCCTCAGCGAGACATGCAGCTTCCGCTTGGGACCATCTCGAGATCAAATCGAGGGCGCCTGCGCGTATGACGAAGATAAATGGGTACAAACAACGCTCAATCTGAATAGCTGCCTCGCCAATTCAGACGGCACGTTGGCGCAAAAACGATTGTAAGTTTCCCTGATGGATTGACATCTTCTCCGCAAAGAGCGCCTTATCGCAACATGCGTTTGTAGTTTTGCTATAAAAAAAAAAAAAAAAAACTGAATTATTTTAGTGGCGATTATGCGAAAAGCTGCGATACGAATTCATGCCATCTTGATAGGTTCATGTACAGATGCAAATGCAAAAACAGTGATAGCCAGTGGACCAAAACTTCCTACAACCTCAGTCAGTCTCTCCCACACTACAATCATGAAGTACTACTTGGCTAACTCGGAGGACCACCCTCTGCGGTAACAGCACTACTACTCGCCGACAGTGAATTTGGCATCTTGGGATGTTGGGGCATTTTTGGGAATTTTTCATTTCGTACTTCTAAGGAGGTTTTCACACGTTGATTGTGGTCACTTGTTCCAGCACAAGGAGGGGGTTATGTATGTGTACTTGATGCTTAGGCAAGCCTTTGCAGAGCAGAGCTTACTGAAGCGGGAGGAATCGTACTATTTCTCGCTAGAGGTAGAGGGGGAAACCACAAAGCGTAGGATAATCGGGCTCTGGCCAGCTTCCTCGGACAACCCCATCTTGCTTGCTGTTGAAAGGTTACCCGGTGGATCATGCCTTGTAGGAGACGACGCAATATCACGTCAATGCAGCTTCAATAATAGAAAATAGCCCCGAGGGTGCCTTCATCAGCCACTGTTCCTCCCGGAATTGCCCGTACTCGCCAATGTGCCAGCACATATATGTCTACAATCATGTCGAATAATCTCGCTGCAACTGGTTTTGAAGAGCCATGGGAATGCCGTAGTCGATGGCGCAGAGATGCGACATGAGCGCATGTATATGCGCCGCTACATAGTACACTGGCCTTGGACAAAATCTTGTTCGCGTCCATCTCGATAAAAGCATCTTGTTGAAAACTCTCTTTTGGACGTTTACGAATTTCTCTACAAGTTTGTCCTAATATTACGTCTTGATCGCCGCCCGGGCGCTTTTCCCCACATGAATTTTATAACTTTTTTTTCTTCTTCTTATTAAAGAGCATGTTCTATTGCACAAAAGAGATGGATCATAGCCGCAATTCTTTCCAAGGGCGCGCACCCTGTTTTTGGCCGAGTAGTTTCTCTTCATGTTCCACGCGCTTGTTACCCTTGCTTAACCTCGGCGATGTACAGTCTACCTCCTGAATGATTTTACAAATCTATATGCTCCATTTTTCTATTCCTCTCTAATAGCTGCAATTAGCTATAATTAATACCTATTATTAGAGAGCTATAAGGAAAATACATAGGGTATAAAGCGCTATACAAGAGAACATATATTTCTAGGGAATTACTAGTAATATAAGGTACCTTCTAATCCTAGCCCCTGTCCCCTTATTTCCTTGCTAACACCTGATTCGCTCAATTCCCCTGTTATGTAGATCTGTAAAATCATTCAAGGGTTGTACTGTACGATGTATGGGACTAGGATCCTGGCCATCTGGAACTACATGTGCGCTAGTACAGGTACTTGTTGGTGTGTGTCAAGCCGTTCCGTGTTGAGGCGGGCGGCCAAAACGTATCTTGTCGTGGTCGAAAGAACTTGAAGCTTTTTTTTTTTTGGCTCGTTTAAATGACCCGAAAAGCACCGAGCAAGAGAAGGGGATTGGCGATTGACCAATGATGTTGGGCGGGAAAACTTGGAAACGGGTGGTTGTATGTATGTATACTAGTCTATCATTTATACAAGTAATGAATGAAGATCAATCGCTTCCATCACTTACTTTCCCTTTGCCCTTGATGATGATCAATGCCGCACACAAAAGCCCCCCCAAACTCCGAGCTTGTATGTCTCCCAACACGAACGATTCGTTCTCTCAATATCGATAGAGTTCGTTTCTGACGAGCTTGATGATGACACTGTCAGGCCATGCGCTTAGTTCCCCGAGGATATTTGCGTTGTGTGGGTGAAGGGTTTCCTTGAGAGCGACACCCATTCGACCTCCTTTTTCACCACAGCCAATAAGTGCCGCTTTCTTCTCGTCTTCAGATGCGTCGACGCCTCCATCGATAACATCCGCAATGTCCAGGAGTGACACAACTGATGTTATGGCAGGGTTTAATTGCTGGGCCAATACTATGACCGACCCAGAATCGGGAATCTCGATGGGCCACTCGACACGGCGTGGGCCTTCGGGCATGATCCAGAATGATTCTTCTTTGCCGGCCCTGCACCGCCAATAGCTGCGGAGATACTGCGCAGCGTACGTGATGTGCTGGACTGTCAAGTTTTGCGACGGCATGCCTCGAGAATCCGGACCGTAGCAAATTCTGGAGAGGGTCGAACGTATTGTTGAGGCGCTTGCAAAGGCAGCAAGGCCCAGTGCAACTGCAGAGATTATGATTTTGTTGAGAAACATCTTGCCGGGATGAATGATCTAATAACTCGGATCGCAACGAGGGAGTGTGTCCTCTCCCTCTCTCTCTTTTATAGGCGATCCGGGACGGGAAGTGGCCGTTGGGATTCAGGGTTCATACCACGCCATGTTATTATGATTATTAGGTATATATTACATGAATTCTAGACCCTATTACATGAATTCTAGACCCTATTCTATGGTTCTAGACCTAACCCATGGGTCGGTTTTGGTCCTCCCCGCTAAACAGGAGTTGTTATAGGTATAATGTATCCACGCTACTGGGACACCAAGGCCTAATTTTCTCTGCATGAAGCTCCCCATTCGTGGGCCGCCAAGGATCTACGCCAAGGATCTAGAGTTGACCCGAACCACCGACTCATCGCCTTTGTCCCGGGTTTGTCGATGTTGTGATGCGTCGCAGTCTATTTACATATACCGTTGGGATAGTCAATCTGATTCTACTAGCTTATGCTCCAGCATCCTGAGCCATGGCACGTCTATTTTTCCTGCCTAGTCTGACCATGAGACCATTAAGTGAAGTGAAGTTAAGTGAAGTGAGGCCTATTCGTAGTCTGTCGGGACGAGCCCGATGATGCCCCGTTTACTGATTTGATGAAATTTGGACTTGGATGATTGAGGACATGATATCATCACTGCGAGCAGGGAACAATAGCATGCATGTGCTACAGGGTGGTTTTCGGGATTGACCAGAATGCACGTACTAGAACAAGAAAAACGTAGAGTATCGTCGAGAAAACACGATAAAAAGTTAGTCCGCTTCTGATACGACATTGAAGAGCTTGATGGCTGGTCATGTGATGTGCTGGTGGTGAGGAAAGAACGACAACGACCCTATCGGCCTCGACACAGATTCATTACCCGGAGCGTCTTCGCGCCGCAGCCACTCAATGCTATACGAGGAGATTCGGTAGAGGGCACCGAAGAATGAAGATGCGCAACCTTGTTCGGCTCGTAACCTTCCCTTGGTTGCAAGCAGCTTCTCTTGTCAGTGCAATTACAGCCTACGTTGACGCTGACGCTGTTGCCAAATGTCCTGGATACAAGGCATCCAACATCAAGACGACCAAAGATGGACTCAGCGCCGACTTGCATCTTGCTGGTCAAAGCTGCAATGCGTACGGCAAAGATCTAAACAATCTGAAACTTGATGTGACTGTGGAGACCTGTGAGTAGTACACGCACGCAATCAACATGTGTTCAGTCACTAGGGTATTAAAAAAAAAAAAAAAAAAAAAAGAGTTCGATCTTTGCATACCAGGACATGTCGAAGATGCTGACACGACATCTGAACAGCGGAAAGATTACACGTCAAAATATATGATGCTGCCGAACAGGTCTATCAAGTTCCGGAATACGTCTTTCCACGACCTGAATCCCGCCAGAATGGTGCGGAAAAGGCGGAGCTGAAATTTGGTCACAGGGAGAATCCTTTCTCTTTCCGCATCCTCAGAACAAAGACCGACGAAGTGCTTTTCGACTCTTCTGCTGCAGGGCTCGTCATAGAGGACCAGTATCTACGCCTGCGAACTCATCTGCCAAAAGACACCAATCTCTATGGTTTAGGCGAGCATTCCAACTCGTTCCGCTTGAAGACGAAGAACAACACCCTCACGTTATGGAATGCCGATGTACCATCCATTCCCAACAATGCGAATCTTTATGGCAGCCATCCTATCTACATTGAGCACAGAGCTACTGGGTCACATGGCGTCTTCTTACTCAATTCCAATGGCATGGATGTAATTGTTGAACAAGACAAGACTGGACAACAGTACCTGGAATACAACATCTTGGGCGGTGTGTTTGACTTTTACTTCTTGGCAGGACCAGGCCCCATTGATGTGACTAAGCAATATGCTGAGATAGCCGGCCTTCCGGTGACGATCCCATACTCTGCCCTGGGTTTCCACCAGTGCCGCTGGGGCTATCGAGATGTGTTCAATGTAGCCGAAGTTGTGTACAATTATAGCCAAGCTGGCATTCCGTTGGAGGCCATGTGGACCGATATCGATTACATGGACGGCCGAGCCGTACGTGTGCCCTCCTCCGCCATGGCCTCACGTGTCCACCTCCTGTCTGCTAACTGAACTGTTGATAGACCTTTTCCGTCGACCCTCAGCGGTTTCCAATGAAGACGATGCGCCAACTTGTTGCTCACCTGCATGCCAACAAGCAGAAATACGTCCTCATGGTCGATCCTGCTGTCGCGGCGAAAGACTATGCGCCATACAACAATGGTGTCAAGGATGATGTATTCCTTTGAACTCTACCAATCAAGTTTTCCACGGCGTCGTGTGGCCCGGACTGACAGCCTATCCGGACTGGTTTGCTAGCGGGACTCGGGAGTACTGGACTCGGGAATTCGCCAAGTTCTTCTCCCCAGAGACTGGTGTCGACATAGACTTCTTGTGGATCGACATGAACGAACCCGCCAATTTTTGCGCTCACCCGTGCCTCGACCCCGGAGCGGCTGCAAAGAATACCCTCCTCCTCCGCCTCCCGTACGCGAGCCTCCACGTGCCCTGCCCGGCTGGCCTTGCGATTTTCAGCCTCCTGGTGGTGCTAGCTGCAAGCACGTAGACTCGGAACAGCCTCTGTCTGATCCCCAGAACCTGGGCAATGTTGGCAAAATGGAGGCCGTATTGGTTCAAACACGTGCCGCCGTATCAACAGGAGACTCCCACACCAACAAATGGATGGGTCTCCCCAATCGCGAGTTCATCAGCCCCCTTACAGGATCAACAATACGTGGGGTCCTCTACCGGAAAAGACCATCAACACCAGTGTGAGGCATCACAACGGTCTCGCTCATTTTGATACCCACAACCTCTATGGAACGATGATGTCAGCTGCTTCTCGTGAAGCCATGCTCGCTCGTCGCCCTTCCAAGCGGCCACTTGTCATCACCCGCTCCACCTTTGCTGGTGCAGGGTCCCATGTCTCGCACTGGCTGGGCGATAATGATTCTGACTGGCCTCACTACCGCTGGAGCATCCGAGGCATGTTGCAGTTCGCTTCCATCTTCCAGGTCTCCATGGTGGGCTCCGACGTATGCGGATTCAATGGCAACACGACGGAGGAGTTGTGTGCTCGATGGGCAATGCTGGGAGCTTTCCAGCCTTTTTATCGCAACCACAATGCTGAAGAACAAGTAGATCAGGAGTTTTACGTCTGGAGTTCTGCAACGAAAGCTGCTCGCAAGGCCATCGATATCCGGTACAGATTACTAGACTATTTCTACACTGCCATGATGCAGCAGAGCCACGACGGCACCCCGGCCGTGAACCCAATGTTCTACATTTATCCAAACGATGAGAAAACGTTTAGTCTAGATCTCCAGTTCTTCTGGGGCCCGTCTCTGCTCGTGGCACCTGTTCACGAGCAAGGATCAACGAGTGTGGATGTATATCTCCCCGACGATGTCTTTTACGATTTCCACACCTACGAGCAGATCCGCGGGCAAGGCAAGAACATCACCAAGAGGGACCAAGGGCTGACCGACATTCCCTGTTCCTGCGCGGAGGTGTCATCATTCCTATGCGTGTCAAGTCGGCCATGACAACTGCCGATCTCCGAGAACAGGACTTTGAGCTCCTTATCCCAGTGGGGAAAGACGGCACCGCCAAGGGGTCATTATACTTGGACGACGGGAGAGCTTGAAGCCAGATGCCGTATCCAACATTGAGTTCGAGTTCAAGAAGGGTATGCTTTTCGTGAAAGGATCGTTTGGGTTCAAGACCAAGGCCAAACTAGCCAAGATTACTCTTCTCGGAAGAGGCAGCACGAAGAATGATGATGAGCAAAGCACCGTCCTCACGGTGGACAAGCCGCTTTCGCAACCTTTCACGGTAGATATTTAGAAGCATATTGTGAAACTATCATTTATTGACCCGACTGACAGTTGACAACGTTTTCCTTCTTGTTAACATCCCACTCCGCTTGATTGCAGTTGATGTGATTTGTGATTTGGCCACAGATACGGAGTACCCAGTGCGACATGGTAACATGGTACTGGCTAATACCCTTGTGCATACCTGGTAGTCACGGAATACGGAGTACTCCGTAGATGGCTCTTCTAGAAGATGAAGAAGAATTGCACGACGGAGTAAAAGTGGATGCGAAAAAGCACGCAATCCGGCATGGGAGAGGTTTCCTTTTCTTTTTTTTTCTTCGGCTAGATACGGCGGCATTCATTTTCGCATCATCATCATCATCATCTTTTATTCTTGCATCATTTCCACAGTCTGATCATGCCAGACAAGCCTCACCTGGGTTCCCGTCCCGCCGCAGAAGTAGACGACGATGGCGGCCGCTTCCGCGACTCGGACCATCTGAAGCGATCTCTGTCGGCGCGCCAGGTGCAGATGATTGCCATTGGGGAACAATAGGCAGTGGTCTTTTTCTCGGCTCGTCAAAGTCCCTCGCGACGGGTGGTCCGGCGTCCCTGCTCATCTGCTACGCCACGGTGGGGGCCATTGTCTTCATCACGATGCTCTCGCTCGGGGAGATGGCGGCTTTCGTTCCCGTCGCGGGAGTTTCTGTACCTTTGCCGGTCGCTTCGTGGACGACGCGTTCGGGTTCGCCCTCACGTGGAACTACTGGTTCAACGACGCCGTGTCCATGGCATCGGATCTGGTCGCCGTGCAGCTGCTGCTGCATTTCTGGACCGACGAGTTTCCCGGCTGGGCGCTCAGCCTGATATTCTGGGTCTTCCTGATTGCCGTCAACATGGCCACTGTGAGGACCTACGGCGAGCTGGAGTACTGGCTCAGTCTGCTCAAGGTCATTACCATTATCGTACGTTTTACTCCGTCCGGTCGAGCACCCCATTACTGAAAAAAAAAAAAAAAAAAATTGCTGCCGCATGTGCTCTGACTTTTCGACGGTAAAATAATAATGATAATGATAATAAAAAGGTCTTTATTATCGTCGGCATCGCGGTCAATTGTGGCGGCAATCGCGACGGCCGCTACATTGGCGGCGAGAATTGGCATATCCCTGGTGGCCCCTTTGTGGGGGCATCGGCGGCTTTGCGTCGGTGTTTGTCACGGCCTCGTTCGCCTGTAAGTTTAACCTTGATATATATGTGTGTGTGTGTTTATACATCTATTTGTTGATCGAACTGACAAGGCACGGCACCTCGCAGACGGCGGCACCGAAAGCATCGGGGTGACTGCAGGAGAAACACTGCGTCCCACCAAGACTATGCCAAGAGTCGTCAAGAATGTTTTCTGGCGAATCCTCCTCTTTTAGTAAGTCGTGTAGACAACAGACAATGGACAATGAACAACACAAACAATGTACCGTGAAACTCCTTGCTAACTTGACCCCCCCGCTGCGTGACTGCAGCCTCCTTTCCGTTCTTCTCATCGGCCTCAACGTTCCCTACAACTACCCCGGGCTGAACACCAAGGACAGCAAGACGTCGCCGTTCACAATCGTCTTCGAGATGGCTGGGGCCAGCGCCGCAGCGGGCGTCATCAACGCCGTCATCCTCACCAGCGTCCTGTCTGCCGGCAACCACGCGCTGTTCGCCGGCGTGCGGCTGCTCTACACGCTCGGCATCGAGGGCCACGCGCCACGAGTCTTTGCCAAGCTCAACAGACACCGGGTTCCGTGGGTGGCGGTCCTTGCTACGGGCTTCGTTTCAGGGCTGTGCTTCGCATCCAGCTTCATCGGGGCTGGCCAGCTCTGGACATGGCTGCAAAAGTGAGTTGCTACTTATTCCATCTTCCTCCAAGCCTATGTATACACTACATTACAGTACAGTACATGACCGATCGATCAATCATCTGATGCCTTTTTTTTTCTTGTCAGCCTCGTCGGCGTTTCCAACCAACTCAGCTGGATGGCCATTGGCATCGCCTCGATCCGATTCCGCGCCGGCCTCGAGCGCCAAGGCAGAACCCACCTGCTCCCTTCAAGAACTGGACGTACCCCTACGGGCCATGGGCGTCCATCTTCCTCAACGGCTTCCTCATCCTGGTCCAGGGATGGACGTGCTTCAGCCCCAGGTTCGACCCCGTCAGCTTCGTGAGCTTCTACATTGAGCTGCCCGTCATGTTCGTCATGTACGTGGCGTGGAAGCTCTACAAGCGCACCAGGTTTGTCAGGCTGGACGATATGGACCTCGTTACGAACGTGTATACTGCCGATGAGGAGGAGCCTGAGAAGAAGGGGGTGGTGGCAGTCTAGGACGAGAAACCTTGTCGGCTGGTTGTTCTGAGTTTTTTTTTTTTTTTTTTGCAAGGGATTCAAGACCAGGGTAGTACTCCGTACATGAGTTGACGGATTACTGGTAAGGTTATTATTCCATTCGTGCAAGAACAAATTTGTATCCGCAACTTGTCGTATGACCCTCTACAAGCCGGTGAAACAGCGGACAGTTGCCGTGATTCATTGGCCAGCGGAGTAAGGTTGAGCATTGTACATAAAAGCTCATTTATCGCAGCTATAAGGGGTGCGCACTCCTTCTCGGCCGTTTGGCGCTGTTCAATACAAGGGACTCGGGGCCCAATGTTTGAATCTCCACAAGCCGAATATTCGTGGGAAAAATCAAACGGCTCATCGCAAGTGCCCCGCACCTACGGCTCATCCCGTCCGTTGGACACACTAACAGGGGAAGGGGATTCCTCTTGCACCTCGTCTATACCATGCACCCCTTGAATTATTCTATAAATCTACATGATAGGGGAAGCAGCGAATGAGATATCAGCAGGGGGAGTAAGGGAAGCAAGGGCCAGGATCAACAGATGCCTTGTATTGTCCGTACACGGAAAGTAATGTATTTTTAGTAGCGCTTAAGGTCCTCCGTGACAAGTGGCTAGTTCCGCGGCTTGAATGTGTCGCCCGGGTGGCGCGGGTAACTGGTTATCCGTGCTCACACGAGCGGAGGAATGTATGACGTACACAACTTAAGAGCTAGGTAAGCTCTTTTACAGGCTCTTTCCCTTTATAAAAGGGATACTTATAATCTCTCTTCTATAACTAGATAACTATCTTTAATTTATATCTTCTTTATTACCTATTATTAGGGGCCCTATTAATTACTATATTACGTGCACGTTATTATCCCTTACATATATAAAAGTTATAAGCCTAGGAGGTCTATGCTTAGACCTATAACTTCCTACGCGCCCCTAGCATAAGAAGTATATATCTACCCTATCCTAACTAATTAACTACACTTCTAATAGTTACCTTAACCTCTCTTAACCTAAGCCTTAAGATAAATATTAAATTAGTGTTATTAGAGAAATAGGAGGAATAGTATAAAGTATTAAAGCAAGCTATATAGAGCTAGGAGATCTAGGAAAGAGTAAACCTAGAGCTCCTAACAAAAGAAACTAACTACTTAACTAAGCTCTTTATAGTTAAAGTAAAAGACTGCTTAAAGCTTATAGAGAAAGACATAGGAGGTTAAAAGCTTACCTTCTAAGAGGCCTTGTTATTCCTCTCTTATAAGTATAATATTAATTATTAATTACATAAGGCAAAGGGGTTTTTCTTCCCAATTAAGGGTTTTCCTTTGACAAAGCAGCAGGAGTACTAGTACTAGCCCTACATAGAGCTAGCTAGTGTAAATAATATATATATAATTACATAAGGCTCTTAAATTAAGAGAAAGGACTATTAGTACTTAGATTACTAATACTATTAATCCTAATATCTATATAATAATAATTAATAAGATTAAAGAGAAGCATAAGGATTAATCTCTAACACTTTAAGAGATTACTATAAGCCTTAAGGAGAAATTCTTACCTAGGCTTATAATTATTAAAGCACAGGTTATAGCTAAGTATATAGTATACCTTTAAGACACTAAACACGCTAATATTATATTTAAGCGTTAGATTAAGTAATAGGATAAGCTATACTAAAAGGGCTCTATATATAAGATTAATAAGGTATAAGGTACTAACGCAATCTGTAATTTTATATAAGTAATTAGAGCGTATTTTAACCCTTAATAGGCTAGGAACCGCATTATATAGCTTATATAGCTTACTAATAAATAAAATAACGCTATAATGCTATAAGGCATTGCTTCTAAATACACTAGATACTATAAGGCAGCGTATATAGTAAATATAGGCTTAGCTAAAGGGAGCTACACTACTATACTTAGTAAGCGCTCTAATAATAGCTAGAAGGGTAGTAAGGAGCTTATAAAATGCCCTTACTATACTAGTAACCTAGAAAAAGGGTTTATTATAAATAGAAGCCTAGAACTTACTATACTTTATATTACGCTATAACTAGTTAGAAAGTTAAAGGCTTCTAGCCTCTTAAGAAGCTTAATTATAAGAAAATTAAGAAATGCTATAAAGGTAATAATTAGAAGGATTTACGCATAGAAATCACAAAAGATAGTTAGGATATAAAGGGAAAGAAGGATTATAAAGAAAAGTATCCTAGGGTAATTACTATAGTAATTATAGACTTATTAACTATTAAAAAAAGAAACTAGTAAAGGAGAGCTATACTACGCTTAGTAATATAAGGCATAAGCTCTTAGAGAGTACTCTATTTAATAACTATAGCGCTCTTTATATTATAAATAATATAAGATTCCCTAAGCCTAGTATATTTAAAGAGACTTATAATAACTTTCTTAAAGCAAGCATAACCTCTTTCTAGATCTCTAGAAGAGGCATACGTGTAATTAAGGGCATTCTAAATAGGCTATAAGGATCTTAGACTAAGAGCCTTATATTATATAATATTACGATTATTAAGGGGTTTTATATAAATATTATATTAGAGAGCCTTCTTCTAAAAAGGGCGTTTAGTATTATAGAGTAAAGAGCTCCCTATATATTAGACTAATAGGTAATAGCTTATTACTAGTAAAGCTTTAAAGAAAGAATAATATTATTTTCCTTTAATATAAGCCTTTTTCTAATTACTTAAAGGGACCCTTAAAAGTAGTAATATTAACTATACTACTAGTAATCTTTTCTATATTTAGATTAGAAAAATGTATATATAATGCTTATAGCATAGGTAGCTAAGCAAAGAGCTATGCTTACCTTAAGCAAACCCTAAAAACTTTAGCATTTATATTCTAGGTACCTTAGAAAGGATGCCTTAAGTAAGACTAGTACCTATATAAGGGGAGTGCTCTTATAAGGAATAGCGCGTAAAAATTATAAGACATACGCTTATACGCTTACTTTTTAGGTTATTTCTAGGAGGCTACTAGAATATTAGTTACTAAGGCCTTTTAGAGAGTTTACTAGGATCTTTAAGATTATAAGCCTAGTTATAATAGCATATATATTATATTATTTACGCTAGCTAGCTCTATGTAGGGCTAGTACTAGTACTCCTACTGCTTTATTAAAAGGAAAACCCTTAAATAGGAAGAAAACCCCTTACGTCTATATTAAGGCTAACGCTAACCCTACACTAGGTTTACATCACGTTATATATAGCCTATTATAGGTATTTAATACTAGCTTACGCTAGCCTTATCCTATTAAAAAGAAAGAAAGAAAGAAAAAGAAAGAAAAAGAAAGAAAAAGAAAGAAAAAGAAAGAAAAAGAAAGAAAAAGAAAGAAAAAGAAAGAAAAAGAAAGAAAAAGAAAGAAAAAGAAAGAAAAAGAAAGAAAAAGAAAGAAAAAGAAAGAAAAAGAAAGAAAAAGAAAGAAAAAGAAAGAAAAAGAAAGAAAAAGAAAGAAAAAGAAAGAAAAAGAAAGAAAAAGAAAGAAAAAGAAAGAAAAGAAAGAAAAAGAAAGAAAATCCTAGGTTCCTAACCTTACTTAGCTCTATTCTAGGTTTACTCTAGCTCTATTCTAGGCTACTTATATTATCTTATAGCATACTAGATTTAGCTTTATAGTAGTAATTTACTTCTCTTTTACTTTTTAGCTAACTTCTTTATAGCCTTACTTTTTAGCTTTCTCTAGCCTAGGTTTAGCTTATTAGTCTAGGGAAGTTAAAGTACTTAATATTATTTATCTTTTATAAGGGGGTATAGTTTTAGTTTAAGTCCTAGGTATCTCTAGGCCTAGGTCTCCTAAGCATTATTTATCTAGATTTTTATCTGTTGGTATCACAGGTGCCTGACGTCAGGATCGTGGCCTAGGAATAGGAATTTATCTTCTATTCTAGGCGTTGTAATTAATTAGTCATATGTGTGTGTAGAAGAGAGGAAAAGAGAGGCTTTTCTAGATTATAAGAAGTGGCCACAAATGCGGTGCGTTTTGTGGGTTATATAACTTATAGGTCCTTGCCTAATTAGAGGGCAGGCCAATGAGTCATATATGGGGCCACCTCTTACGGGCGTGCGTTACGCGCGCGCCCTTATAGCCTAACCTTTTGCTAGGTAATTACGGTTACGTGCCGCGATTAATATTATACTTATTCTAATATTAGAACCTCTTTCTTTTTAATATGATTATTAATATATAATATTAATCTAAGAAGGGAAGATATAAGGGATTAAATAAATATATTATATAAATAAAAGAACTAATAAAAGAAATAATAATAATAGTCTCCCTTTCCTTCCCTTACGCGCTGCTAGCTTTAGATAACTAGCTTCTCTAATTGCTTATCCTTCTTCCTTACGGAAGGATACCTTTACCTTTTACCCTTACCTACGCTCCTTCCTTTAACTAGTGTAATGCGATATTAGATTACATTATAAGGGAAGGTTACCTATAATCCCTTCCTTATCTAAAGGTATAATCTTAGATTATCCCTCCTTATAGCCCTTTATTTAACTATAATGTAATATTAAATTATATTCCTAGGGGAAGATTACTTATAATTCTTTTCCTTCTAAAGGTATAATATTAGATTATACCTTCCTATACCCCTTTATACTCCCTTCTCTTCCCTCTCCTTACTAAAGAGACTTAGAAAGGGTGCTCCCTTCTATAGCTATAATTCCACGCCCCTTTCTAAAGATATAATTCTATGCCCTCTAATCCCTTAGCCTATGCCCTATATAACTATGCTATACTTAGGGTACCTTGTCTAGTGCCTCTAGCGCTAGTTTTAGCGTAGGCTTAGGTATAGGCTTTAGCGTAGGCTTAGGCGTGGGCTTTAGGGCTCTAGTCCCTTGCCTCTTTATAGGTAGTGCTAGGTCTAGGTAACCT
Source organism: Epichloe gansuensis (assembly GCA_023658505.1). Taxonomy (NCBI): domain Eukaryota; kingdom Fungi; phylum Ascomycota; class Sordariomycetes; order Hypocreales; family Clavicipitaceae; genus Epichloe; species Epichloe gansuensis. The sequence continues at coordinate 1,903,949 of CP098284.1, forward strand.
ATCCCTCTATCTAGATTATTGCTATATTACCTATAATAAACCTCTCTAGGGCTTTATTAGGTATTACCTTTATAAACGCATTAGCTAGGTTATCTTTGCTATTAATCTATCTAATCTTATATAACTTACGGCGTTTATATAATTACTAAAGGGCTATAATATTAATTATAAGCCACTTCTCCTTTATAGTCCTAAGCTTAATAAGGTATTTATATAATAAGTATAAATCTATATAGACTATAATTAGGATTTCTAAGAGGTTTAATTAATCTATAATAATCTTTAATGTTATTATAATTACGTAAGCTATGTTAACGCTTGCTACTATTCTATAGACCTCTAAAGTAAGCATACTTCTTATAACTCTCTTACTCTTTATTAAGCTATAGTGTATAATATTGCCTTATAGTGTAAACTTGCTATCTTTATACTCCTTATTAGCTAGGATAAGAATATAGCCTAGTTATAAGGTAAGGTCCTTATTATTAGCAAATAATCTATTAATAAATATAAATAGCTTTACTCTTTTAAGGTTAAGGGGTATAAAGATTAATCCTTAATCTAGGTAGTCTATTTACCACTTAATATAGCGATTAAGTTCCTTAATATTCTTAGTTATTAGTTCTTAATATTATGTGGTAACTAATAGATTAAAGCTTGCCTTAGGTTAGTAAATTAAAGTAATGTAAGCACTATAGGCCCTTTATTCTATATACTTCTTTTTAGGCTTTTCTAGTGGGATTAACTATAGCTTATTACTTTGCCCTTTTACTGTATCTTAATAGTGTTATTAGTTAGTTAAATAATTCTACTGTTAAATGTAAGGGGTTATTAGGCTTAATAAACTACTTTAGTTTTATAGCGAATTTAGCGGTAGCTAGTTAATCTTCTTCTTATTAGGAGAATCCTTTATCTAATAGGCTAAGGGTATTGTTAGTTTGCATTCCTATGCATCTAAATTTAGGGCTTTTAGCAGATATAACTAGTAAGCATGGATTATAGCTTAATATTATTATCTAGAGCTTTTCTCTATAGTGCTTATAGTAAGTTACCCACTAGTGTGTGCTAGCCTTTGTAATTCCGTAAAGGGGCTTAATAACTCTTATAATTATTCCTTTAGGGTACTGATTACGAATTTGGATAGGGAGTTAGGTAAGGATTATATAATTTAGCGGCGTTTCTAATTATATATATGCCTGCGTGATATCTTAAATCTATAGAAGGAATCCTTTATAAGAAGAGAAGGGGTAATTATAAGGATTAATTATTAGCTTGCCCTTTAGATTATTAGGGCTTGCGTAAGGATTGCTTGCTTTGCCTTATTGCTAAAGCCTTAGATTATAAGCCTTAATTTCTTATATAGCTAGCTTATTCTTCCTTTAACTTTATTAATAATATAGGAATTAAAGATTTAAATCCCTTAGTGCTTCTTTAGATTAAAAGCAATAAATTTAAACATGCCTTAGCTAATTAGGGCATTAATCTTAGCCTTTGTTAAGAGCTTAAAAGGTTTGCTAGGAGTTATAATTATGCCTTTCTTATATAATTAGATTATAATCTTAAGGTTTGCCTCCTCCTTGCTTAAGATAAATGCCTTAAGGTTATTTGCCTAATTAATAATTATAGGAGGGTTCTTTTATAGCCTTCCTAGCCTTCTTTTTAAAGGGGCTAGAGGCATTATATTATTAATTTATACCTCTTACTCTTCCCCTTTAATTACCTCTAGGTTATTACCTCCTGCTAGCAATAGCCTTTTCTTGCTTAGGTCTTTATTATAAGGCTTAATAGAGGTTAACCTAAAGACCTTAGAACCTTATAGAAGATTAAGGGTATAGCTCTCTCTATCTATTATAAGGAGCTTATATAGGCCTTACTATCCTTTATGCTCTTACTAGATAAGAACTAGTAATATAAGCAGGAGATTAAGGGTTTATAAGGTATTAGGGCTATTCCTTATAGTAAGGGCTTCCTTAACCTTATAGAGTGTGTGTAATCTCTTAATCTCCTTTATTGCTTTCTATACTATAAGAGCTTATTACTTAATATTAGGTAAGGGAGGGGAATTATTAATTATTTAAGGGTAAGCACTAAAGATAAGAAGGGTTAGAATAATGCTATTTAGTCCTACAGTATTATTAAGGGCTTTTATAGCTATTTATAGGGCTATAGCTTTAGGTATTAACGGGTATTTGCGTTAGATAATATTATAGGCTCTTTAGAGCAGCCTATAATATCTCTTAACCTTGCTAATGCTATAGTGTGCCTTAATAGGGACTTCTTTAATTAAGATTAATATTAAAGCTATAAATTAGCGGAATTCTTTGCTTCTAAACGTTATTCCAGTATTAGTTATAATCTAATCTAGAGGACCCTAGTAGGTATTAATCTAGTAGAGGCAAAGAGCTTCCTATGTTACCTTTACTATAATATCTTTTAGGAACCTAGCCGTATTAAACATAGTTACTATATTAATAGCGTGGAGAACAGGGCGATTGCTATCTAGATATATAATATCCATAATTACTTTATAGTTAAAGTTGTATTTATCCTTTAGGGTAAATTTAAAGCGATATGGATTATTTGCATTTAATTAGTATTAGTAGCAGATCTTTATTAATTATCTAATGGTTTCGAAATTTACCTTATGGCCTTATTTAGAAAGTATATTATAAAGTTAGCAGACAGAGGGGTAACTAAATTAGCAATGTAAGCGCTATAATTCTATCTTAGTTAGATAACTCTAGGTAATTAATTTCTCCTTCTATAGAAGTATCTAAGGATGCCCCTATTTATGGATAATAGGGACCTTAATATTACCTTATTAAAGGATATTCTAAGAGATATAGAAATTAATCTTTAGGCAGTCTATATTTACTAAATATAGTAAGAAGGGAGTGTTTATAGGCATTACATAGAATAGGATAATGCTAAAGGGAGTAAGCATATTAATTAATCTAATTAAGGGATTAGCTTATTACTTCTAAATTAAATTATTACCTCCCTAGCTTTAGATTTATTAAGCTAAATCTTAGGGATTAACTATTATAGGGTAAGGAATTAGGGGTGCCTTACTAATAAGTAACCTATAGCCCTAGTATTAGGGATAATGCCTTAGAACACACTTAAGGAGTAATAATCTTTAAGAAGGAAAGCAATTAGGGCTTTCTTTAGTTATTAGAGATTAAATAGATTCTCCTTTATAAGGGTATAGGTAGCTACTTAATTTATAAGGATCTCTATAGTTATATAGCTATTAATTATTATGCCTTATATAAAGAAGCTTATTAGTATCTTTTCTTTATTACTTTCTTCTTTAAATCTAAGTTCTATTATATAGGTAGAAATCTTATTTTCTTTAGAAAAGTAGTATTATTCTCTTTACCTTTATACTAGGTAAGGAAAGTATTATAGGAAGGGGTTATTAGTTCTATAAGGTAGTAGTTCTTAAAGCGTTAATATGCCTTCTTATATTTTTCTTTAGAGTGTTTAGTTAACTAATAGCCTTCCTTACTATATATATAATATTTCTTTATATATAGAGTGCCTTTATTACCTTATAATTATAATTATCTATAATAGGCTTCTTTACTATACCTATTATACTTATAGTTAGTCTAATACTACTCTCTTATATTAGGTATTAATAGGAATTAATACTTCTTATCTAATTTCTCTATAGTTATTCTTATTAATATCCTTATGCGTTTATAGAATAGCTAGAGGTTAGTAAGAGGGTTAATAAGGCAAGTTTTACACTTAGGTATGCTATAATAGGCAGAGATTAATTAATTCTAGAGTGCTCTTTTAGATTAAGTAATATCTAGGACTGCTTATTAAAGGTTTATAAGCTTTATTATAAGTTCTTTAAAGTAATTAATCTTTAGCTTATCTAGGTTTTCTTACATAATCTAGCGTAGCTTAGTATTCTACTACTTAAGAAAATACCTTTACTTTATGTTATTAGTCTTAAACCTTCTCTTAATATAGCTAATAAGAGTTTTAAGGTCTTAAGGATCTCCTAGCTTATATAGATACTTATAATAGTATATTAGAGCTTTCCCTTTAAGCATAGCCTTAAGGGCATACCTAGCTTTATAGGGTTTAATGCCTAGTATCTTATATTTCCTTAGAAAATTATTAACTTTAAGTTAAGGACCTTATAGTTATCTACGCTATATTAAATATTACTTATATAAAGCTTTACAAGATTAATTATTTACTTTAGTATAAGTCTAGAGGGAAAAAGTGCTCTTAGAGGTGTAAAAGGAGGGATTTCTTATCTTAATAGGGGATACCTCTAATAAGGGCTTTCCTAAGGATTATTATATAATTAGCCTAATAGGGTTAGGCTTAGGGAATAATATTAGCAAGATTATAGGATTCCTAGATTACTCTATTAGTAATATTATAATCTTAGCCTAATTAGGGGATTAGAAGGAGGTTATTAAGGAAGTCTTAGTCTTTAATGCGTTTTTAGAAGGGTATATACTTCCTTATAGCTTTCTATATCTCTTTTCTTACTAATCCTAGAATTCCTTATAGGTAGTGACTTTCTTAAGCATTACTATAATCTTCCTATAGGCTATTATATCTATATACATGCCTTAAAAGAGAAGGAAATTATATAGATACTTAGTAATTACTTAATCTATAATTATAAATACCTCTCTTATCTATCTATAGAAGTCTTTAATAAAGTTAGTAAAGAGACTTCTAGTAATAAGGCTCTTAGACTAGTATACCACTACCTTAAAGAGAATATAGGCTATAATAGCCTTAGGATTATTACCTTATTTATTAAGATTAAATAATTTTACTATCTTTAATATCTTAGATATAATAAAGTCTTATATCTCTAGGGAATGTGTCTTAGGAGAGGGTTATTAAGTTATAGACCTTTATCTCTTTAGTCTCTTTTAACTTTAGTGCTTTCTTTAGCATTACTAAAGTTAGGGCTAGAGAGAGAGGCTTTTAATAGTTCTCCTTATTAAGAAGCTTTTAACTTTCTTATCTCTATTATAGGAAGCTAGAATAAAGGTATTGTCAGGAGAGCTCCTAGAGCATCGGATGTGTGGATGCGGCCTGCGCATTGACTAGGATGAAACCCTCGATGAGACAACGGTGGAGACAATGTATCAGAAGTACCTCCGTAGACTAGTCATTACCATAGCGCACTATGTACCCTTCAGGTACAAAAGTCAGGTGCCGTCTGCACCTCTAATTGACCGAAATCGAACCTTTTCTATTAGCTACACCGACCCCTACCTTTAACAGTTATGAGCCCGGGAGGCTTCTATTGCCCTTATTGTTAATTATTAGAGGATAAAAGCTCTGTTAAAATTATCAATCTAACGCTTGCCTATATCAAGAGATAATCGCCCTTTGTTATAACAATCAGTTAAAACAACAACCCTGTGCTTCCTTTTAACCAGTACGGTTCCCTTTACGATGTCTAAAGAAACTCTAAATGTGGTATTATCGTTAGAGAAGGACTAGATTAAATGGTACGCGCAAACCAAGAATTACGCAGAATCTCACGGTGTCTAGGAGTATATTAATCTAAATCAGGATAAATTACTAGAAGAACCGACGATGCCTGCTCACCTAAAAAGAGATCCAAGACCAGAGATTACAGCGGATAACCCTAACGCTCTAGAAGACTAGAAGATCGCGTATAAAGACGCTAAAGACAAGTACAACTTCGAATGCAAGGATTTACAATTTAACCTTGTGAAATACACGAACCTATTAAGGCAGATGCCAAAGATCAGGGAATTCATTCGCAAGACCCTTTTAAAGAACATCTAAGACTCTCTTAACTTTAATAGCAAAGAGGAGGGAAAGGAGTTAGTTTATTAGCACTCTTAAAGAATATTAAAGCTTCTTTAGGATTAATACAAGCCAAACGCGAGGAAGATGTTAATTCTTACGGAAACGCGCCTTAATAATCACTTGCAAGCTAAAGGTTCCCGCAATTAGTACCAATAGGCAGTGATAACAGAGGTACTATGGAGGAATTGTCAAGACCTTGAGACCTAATGGACCGAGGAGATAATGCTGTACAAGTTCGTAATCCCTCTTCGTAGCAAATTTAAGTTATTTTAGAAGAAATAGAACGATCTGCTTAACGAGGGCACGAATCAGAGCTTTCTTAAGGCCGTTATAGAGTTTAAAAGAGACTACAAAGCTCCGCAGAGCGTACTAAAGGCTGCTAATGCGATTACAACCGATAAATCAACGGGATCGAATGATTCAACGAAATCCGAGAGGCCTAAGTGCCCTGGATGTACGAATCACACGGTCAGAGATGCCTTGAAGTGGTGGGAATCCTACAATTCGTTTAAGGCTCTGTACAAGTCAGACCTTACTCCTAAGAACTGGGAAGTTAGGAAGAACTCTAAAGATAACATTAAGAAGTATCTAAAAGAGAATCCACAAGAGAAAATAAAGGCTATGAATTAGAAGTTAAAGGAGAAGAGCAGCGGCGATATTATTATACCCTCGTAGAATCCTATGAACGACTCCGTGGCTGTTACTCCAGGCGAGAAGTCAGCTAATGTATCGTCATTCGTACGCGCTAGGCGCTCTCAATGCGTCACCCTGTCTTTAAACGCGGTTAATAGCTTAGAATCAAAGAGGAATATAGTCCTCTATGACTCTGGAGCTAATATTCATATCTTCAACAACCCTTGTTAGTTTAAGCAAGCTGAATTTAATAATACTGTTGTGACAGAGGTGGAGGCCGGTGGCACAATCTATGTGGCTTCAGGCGAAGGTCCAGTGCATATCTCAGTGACGGATCCGCTATCTAGAACGCCAAGGACGATTGTACTAGAGAAAGCGCTGCTAATCCCGGAATTTCACGTTAATCTCGTATTAGCAATGATTCTAATAAAGGCAGGGATCTTCTAGAATCAGAAGAAATGCTTCCTATATAAAGGATTAAGGCCTATGGCGAGAGTTCACGATATTAACGAGCTCCACGTGTTATCACGGCTATCAGAAGAGCCAAAAGAGGCCTACGCTATAACTAGCAGGGCACTAAGACTGCCTCAAAAAGGAGATGTAGAGCTTTGGCATTGACGATGCGGTTATCTAGGCGTACGCGCATTTGCAGAGCTCACGAACGCAGCTTTAGGGGTTAAATTAATAGGTCCCAAGCTTACGGAATGTGAGGTCTGTGCTACGGGCAAAGCTAAGCAATGGAGATCACAGGTTGCACCTAAAGGCCTTCCACAAGGGCCGGGTTACGGGCTTTCCGTTAATCTAGATTACTATGACTCTCCTTGTTAGAATGGTGATAGGTATTAGTGTGTTTTTACATGCCTTACGACCTTAATAAGGTTCTTTTATTCCTTTAAAATAAAGGACAGCATTTGCGATAGCTTTCGCATAATAACAGCGTTCCTAAGCACTTAATTTAGGGTTTAACTGCGCTTTCTACATAGTAACATTAAAAAGCCCTCTTTACGGAGCAAATGAAAGACGAGATGGCCCTCGCGGGTATCGTAGTCTATAATTCAGCTCCCTTAACGCCTAGCCAGAATAGAAAGGCAGAGAGATCTAGGGGGTGGTTAAGCAGAAAGCTCGTACGTTAAGCCTAGAGGCTCAGCTTCCAAAAGATCTTGATAATGAGGTCTTTAACACCGCGGTTTATCTATTAAATCGAACGCCTTTTAAGCATCGCGGAACCTAGATTACACCTTACGAGCTTTGGTGGAATTGGGCTAGGAAAACGGTTCCAGCCTATTCACAGATAGCAGAGGTCCAGAAGCCCTCAATTGCACATCTACGAGCTTACGGATGTAAGGCTTTTCCTATGACAACGAAGGCTCTAGAGCACGTCAAATCGCACAACGCGATCCCACAGTTAGAGCAGAAAGCTCACATCGGGTACCTTATTGGTTATAGAGGCAAGTCCTAATACATTATTTAGGTACCTTCGCTTCGTAATCGTAAAGTTATTGTATCGGCGTGCGTTCGATTCGATGAGAATTCCTTCTTTAAACCGGAAGAAGAGCTAGAATTAGCTCAAAAGGAGAAGATATTGACGATCGCGCTGCTCAAAGAGCTCGAAGCTAATGATATTAACGAGGAAATCAGTCAAGACCTCATTGGATTAGAATTGGAAGAGGAGGATCACACTCCTATGCCTTTAACTATAGAAGGAGAAAACAAACAGTTTGAAGCAGAAACACCACCTCGTGTGATAGGGGAAGAAGATAACCTTTCTGGTGCACTTTTAACCCCTCCTGACTCTTCTCATAAGGCACCGGTTGCTATAGAGAACAAAGAGCTTAGGATAGAAGGTAACAATGCGCTGTATTGTGAAATTGATGAATTTATGCGTGATGCGACGATTAAACACGCAGAGACTACCGCGGAGACTAGCGAAATTACTAGCGAAGGTGGTAAAGAAGTGGAGAATCATTGTCCCTAGGATAACGGCATTAATCTAGATAACATCGTCACCGGAAAACGCCAAAGAAAGGAAACACGCAAAGCCAGGCAGGCATAGTTTTCTTATGCCTTTTCTGCGGTATTATAAGGCACTTAACATAGTTTATGGATTGAAGATATGCCTCTAGAACCCGCCCATTATTAACAAGCTATGGCTTCACCCTATCGCGACCGCTAGAAGGAAGCGATTATAAAAGAACTTTCAAAGCTCCTATCCCTAAATTACTAGGAAGACGTACTAGATAAATCCCTTAATCTAGAACTTCATAGGAAATTATAGACCTTGGCTAGGTCTTTAAATACAAGACTAACAAGAAAGGAGTAGTAATAGAGTTTAAAGCTAGAATAGTTGTTCGAGGCAACCAACAACCGAAGGATAACCTTAATAACTACGCTATAACGCTCGCTTCACGATCTCTACGCATGCTACTCGCGGTCTACTGCGCTAATGATCTTAATACCTAATAATACAATGTTCGAAATGCCTTTCCACACGCAGAGCTCGAAGAACCTGTCTTTTGCAAGCCTCCAGAGGGTACAAACGCGAAAGGTTGTCTCTGGAAGATGACGAGAGCGTTATACGGGCTGCGAGAAGCTCCTTAACGATGGTTCCTTTATTTAACGAGATTTCTCTTAAATCTAGGCTTCATACAAGGGAAAGAAGACCCGTGCATCTTTACAAAAGACGATTTTATCCTGTTTTTCTACGTAGATGACATTGTGGTGCTCTACCCTAACGGATCTAAAGCAGAATTCGAAGAATTACACAAGCAACTAATAAACGGCCTAGACGTCAAGGACTAAGGCGAATTAAAGTGGTTCCTAGGCATTGAAATCATTAGAAACCGCAATACCAAAGAGATATGGTTATCGCAGGAATCATACATTCAAAAGATCGCTCAGAAATTCATTCCTAACGTCATTAATAACAATCTAAAGAACTTAACCTCTGCTCCTCTTCCTACGGCTACGATCCTCGCTAATACTAGCGAAGCTTCTAACAAAGAGATTAATTATTATAGAGCAGTTATCGGCTCCTTAGTGTATCTTTGCATTATAGGAAGACCTAACGTGGCATTTACAGCATCAAAGCTAGCCTCTTTTATGACAAATCCGTTGGCAAAGCATATTAAGCTCGCTAAAGGAGCTATTTTGTACGCTTGGAACACAAAGAAGCTTTGCATTCGCTACTCAGGCGCGGATAGCTTTAATACCCTGTTTTCTAGCACTAATGCTTCCCTCGGCGACAACCCTAATACTTGCAGATTAACGCAAGGCTACGTTTTTATTATGCACGGCGCCGCGATTGATTGGAAGTCAGGTAGGCAACATTATGTGATGACTTTAAGCATAGAAGCAAAGCTCTTTGCCCTAAATTACAGTGCAAAAGAGCGTATATCTCTAGGGAGGCTGCTTCGCGATATTAAGGTCCGCGTGCCGCCGCTTTCTATTATCTAGTGTGACAACAAGCAGACGATCCGAATTACAGAGCATACAGAAGGAAGGCTTCAAACTAGCCTTAAGCACCTTGATATGAATCAAATGTGGATTCGAGAGCAATGTGCGAAGGGCAACATCAAGGTCAATTGGTTAAAGACCTCCGAGATGCCTGCGGATGGCTTCACAAAGCCTCTGTCAGGTTAAATGCATAGGGATTTCTGTCACTGGATAGGATTACGCGAGATTCCCTCGTAACAACACCAGAAATTCGTCACGATCGCTTCCTACACTAATGAACTCCAGCTTCAATAGATATCTTAGCTAGGGGGTGTGTCAGGAGAGCTCCTAGAGCATCGGATGTGTGGATGCGGCCTGCGCATTAACTAGGATGAAACCCTCGATAAGACAACGGTGGAGACAATGTATCAGAAGTACCTCCGTAGACTAGTCATTACCATAGCGCACTGTGTACCCTTCAGGTACAAAAGTCGGGTGCCGTCTGCACCTCTGATTGACCGAAATCGAACCTTTTCTATTAGCTACACCGACCCCTACCTTTGACAGGTATAGTATTAGTTATATAGTAGGTTAAAGGATTATAAGTATAGCTATTATCTTTATCCCTTAGGGGTTCTTAGGATTAGATCTTAGGAGTAATAAGCTCCTTTCTTATTATAAGAGAGTGCTTAGACTTCCTTAGTATAACTATATACGCTTTTAGTAGCCCTCCTATTTTATAGGGTAGGTTTATAGTATAGCTATCTCTTCTAATTAACCTTACTAATCTATAGTTAGGAAAAACCATATGGTTATCTATAAAGTTAACTACTAATTGGTGTTAGTATTATAGGTGCCTAATATTAGGATTATAGCCTAGGGAATAGGAATTTATTTTCTATTCTAGGCATTATAATTAATTAGTTATATGTATGTGTAAAAGAGAGGAAAAGAGAGGCTTTTCTAGATCGTAAGAAGTGGCTATAAATATAGTGTGTTTTATAGGTTATATAACTTATGGGTCCTTGCCTAATTAGAGGGCAGGCCGATGAGTTATATGTGGGGCTACCTCTCGCGGGCGCGCGTTACGCGCGCGCCCTCGCGGCCTGACCTTTGCCGGGTAATTGCGGTTGCGTGCCGCGATTGATATCATGCTTGTTCCAACATTATCTTATATTCTTATTTCTTTATTAATATGTATAATTTAGCCCTCCTTCTTTATATAAGTATAAGAAGAGTTTTTTCTCCCTAAGGGATTTAACTTCTTTTCTCTTTCTTTATTAAACTTCTTATAGGTTTTTTTCTTTCTTAGAGCTATTTAAGGTATTTCTAGGTTAGTATTAGCTTAAATACTAACATTTATTATAAACTAGTTAAATCTATAATAAGATAGTACTAGTAGCTATAAGTACTCTTATATTCTATATTATTCTAGCTCTAATTTACCTAGGAAACTCTTAATTCTAAGCATTACCCTTAGAAGTTATTAACTAAAAAGTAACTTAAGTAAGCTATAGCTAAAGATCTTAAGGTAAAGTCCCTTTACCTTTATTTCAAGTTTACTTTAAGTTTAATCTATAGTAGTTAAGTAACCCTTAAGGGTTTAGTATATATCCTATAAGTCTTAGTTAATTAACTATCCTAGGTACTAGTATTATAATATTACTAGTAAGTCTAGCTTATTCTAGCTTAGAGATAAGGCTAACTAAGTTATATAAGGTTAGCTACTAATATATATTTTAATAACTAGGTTTAAAACTATAGTTATTCTAAGGTAGTTAGTGCCTTTACTCTAGGCCTAGTCCTATACTAACTTACTCTTAGCTTAATTTAACTAGTTAGTAAACTAAATACTAGTAATTAGTTAAGGTTTAGGTAGCTATAGTTACTAGGGGTAGTATAAGTAGTACTATACTAGTTTACTATTAGTTTTAATTTAGGTCTAATAGTTCTCTAGGTTTTAGATAATTATTAAGATTATATTAAAAAGCTTTATACTAGAAATTAGAGTAAGAAGAAGTAAAGTGCTTTTATAGTAAGTCTAGGCCCCTCCTAGGTACGAGGTAAAACTGCTTATATTATTACAGCCCGTTTTTCTTTAACATCTTATCTATCTTTTTCCTGTTTTCTCTAAGCTCTTATTACCCTTCTTATTCTTACTCTTTATAAAATCCTCCCTTATTTTTACTAACTTCCTAACCTCCTTTCTATTATAATTCTCCTTACTTTCTAATAGGTCTTTTTAGTTCCTTAACCTAGTGGTTATAGCCCCTAGCTTTAGGTTATCCTTTGCTATTCTATAAATCCATTAGCTAGGATAATAATTAACTAACAACGCAAGACCTACTTAGTGTGTTGTGGGGACTGTATATTAGAAGCAAGTGAGAATGAGTTGTGTGTGGTTCGCCTCGGAGCTTTAGGGCATAAGTGAGTGGTAAGGTGCGAGAAGATAGAAGAGATAGAGAGAGGGAATAAACACAGTTATAGAGAAAGGGGAATTGCGTTAATATCCTGCAAGCAAAACTTAAATAAATTTAAGTTTAACTGCGGTTATAACCTATAACTCTTACGCTAACGTAGCTATAAAGTTTATTATTAACAAACTTTACACTAACCTCACAGCCCCTATATTTATGCCCTTAAAGCTTATTCCTATATTAGGCTGCTTTTTCTATTATTATGGTACTATTAATTAGTTGTTTATTATTACACTGGCTAGGTATTGCTAGTAATTCTTATGTTATGTGTGAATTTTAGATGCATTGGCCACTGCCGATGAAAAATAAATTATAAAAATCATAGTAAGTCTAGGCTAATCTAGTACTAGAGAAGATTAGTATAATAAGGTTATCTTATAGTTATAGCGCTTAGATACTTATATAGTAAAGATAAACTATCTCCTAGCTATAGCCTTACTTACTAAGGAATAGGTAAAGGTAATAAAGAGAGTAATCCTAGTTTTAAAGAAAGAGTAGTTTAGTTAACTAGTTATAGTTTAGGGAAGGGGTAGGGGTAGGCTAGAGTAAGTAATAATACTAGGTATTTTAATAATTAATATTAATCTAATAATAGTTCTAGAATTATAAATCTATATCTAGCTTACTACTAGCTTTATATTATATAATCTTATACCTTTTCCTAATTATTTACTATATCTATATCCTAGTTATTTGTCCTAGCATATTAGAAGTAACCTAGCTCTTTCTCTCTCCTATATATATTAGTAGCTAGTTCCTATGCTAATAAGTAATATTAGAGTTATTTTATACTAAGAAACTATTTAGCTATAGCTCTTACCTTTAGGGGTAGTTTAAGGCTAGCCTTATCTCTTATATATCTTTAGGCTAGTGTAATTAGGGGTATTTATAGTTATACTTAAGGTAGTTAACTATAATATAGTATTAGTCTTTAATTACTTTACTATAGCTATATAGGGATAAGTTTACCCTAGGGATATCTCTTTAGAAAAGAAACTTATTAAGGCTAATCTTCCCTATATATAATTAGACTAGGGTTAAGGAGATATATTTTTCTAGTCCTATATAGAATCTCTAAATTTCCTTTAGGTTATAAGTAAGTAGTTAGTTCTTAGTTAGTTCTCTTATAAGCCTATATTACCCTAGGCATTCCTTATTATACTAGTTTTCCTAATATTATTTCTATTCCTTATAAAGCTTTATTACTAGCTTATTATTTATAGGAGGGAACGCAAGGGGTTTTTCTTCCTATTTAAGGGGTTTCCTTTGACGAAGCAGCAGGAGTACTAGTACTAGCCCTACATAGAGCTAGCTAGCGTAAATAATATATATATACTATTATACTTAAAATAATAAGACTTATATTAGGGTAAGTTAAGCCTTAAGGGATTACCTCTTAATTATTACTAACTTATTACTAGTATTCTATTTAAATTACTAAGCTATATAAATAGCTTTAGAATATACTCTATAATCTCCTAAAACTATACTATATTAGTAAAGTAAGTTATTCCCTAGTTTATTACTTTAATACTATTAATATACTACTAGGAGTTTATATAAGCTAAGAAGAAACTTTATAATACTTTTTTAGCCTTAAAAATACTAATAAATATAGGTAAGCTTATTATATATATCTTAAACCTTTGATACTTTTTCCGCACCGATCTAAAGGTCCGGAATCGCCTCTAAAATACAAACCACATTAATATTTAAATTCTCTACCTCTATTTACCCCTCCTATAATATTACATTATAATAGAGCTAGAGGTAAGCGTAAGGGTAAGATACTAATAGTAATTAACGCTAGAGAAAGGGGCTAGCATAGAGCTACTACTACCTAAACGCTAGAATAAGGTAATTTAATGCCTATAGACATAAGGATAACCTAATAATAGATTAGATATAATTTAAGTATCTAGATAATATAAAATTTTATAATAAGATTACTAGCCTTATCCCTAGCAATAAAGTCTTATAAGTTTAGAGTATTATAAAGGCTATAGCTTGCTAGGTAGCAAACCATGCCTATGCTAAGAAATAGGATTGACCTCTCTTAAACGTATTATTAGAAGGCTTTCCTAATTATCCTAATAAATAATACTAAATAGTACTACCTTAATTATCTCTTTGGTTAAAACCTCTTATATAAAGAGATAATTAGCTATATCTATTAATGCTTTAAGATAGAAAGTAACTAATAGTTCTACCGCTATAAATAAAGCAGCATAACTCTAAATAGTATAATTACTAAGAACCCTAATAAAAATAGGCTAGAGTATCTTAAGATTATACTAGCTACCCTTAAAAAGATCTATTAAGGCCTATATCCTTGTAATATAGTAAATACTAAGCTTTATAAGCAAATATTAAATGCTATAGCTAGTGTGCCTAAGTGTTAAATAGTAGAATATATTCACTCCTAGTCTTTAAGAGTCTTACTAGAGACCTCTATAAGGTAATTATAATCTTAGAGTTAAATAAAAAAGCTACCTAATACCTATAATTATAAGGGAGCTCTCCTAAGGCTATATTTACTAACTATTAATATAGATATTAGCCCTAAGGTAAGGGAGGCTATTATAGTAAGAGCCTAAGATATAGCCCTTAGTATTACTTTATATATAGTAAAAATAGCTATTAGTCTTTTAATTACTTTAATAAAGAATACTAAAAAGAGAAGGATTATTAGTTTACTAGTAAGACCTATTATACACCCCTTTAGAGAAGAGATTCTAGGCGTTTCTTACCTCCTATAAAGGGCTAGATAATAATAAGCCTAATAAGGGCCCTAGCTAAGGATAGGAACTATATTCTATAGCCTATATAAAAACTAAAGAGAGTAATAAGGATAATAAAGAACTATTACTAGTGGTATATCTAAGTATTATATAATTCTTTTGCTTAGAGCTATAGGATAATTATAATCTTATAAATACTAATATTCTTACTACCCTTAATAACTAAGCCTTTTAGTATACTTTTCTAAAGTAAGAACTATATTAATAGTAGAAATCTAATAAGGGATTAACCTACTATATCTCTAAAGAGCGCTATTCTAAAAAGTCTTTAAAGGGATTATACCTAATACTAAGGTAGTAGGCAAATTAATAGTAGGTTAGGGATAAGTAAAGGCTTTATTATAATTGATGCCTAACTGTTGGAACACCAAGGTGCCTGCGCAGGTGATAATACCGTTGTTATTGAAGTCTATGATAGTTGATGATCTAGATAAGAGAAGAGAGAGAGAGAGGAATCTAGCTTGCCAAAAGTGGGTGAAACCCGTAAGTGGGGCAAGGAGGGGTGGCGAAAAAGGGCAGCCAATCACAAGGCGTGCATCCCTCTGAGGGCCCCACTCGGCCCACAATTGGCGGGGTCTTTGGCTATGACTAATCCGATGATGATCCAAAGGAAGCAACACTAGCAGTCTCTCTTTTCTCGTGGCTAAAGGAGCCTAAAAACGCAATAAAAATCGAATCGAAGGAAAGTGTACACAAGTGGATCCCTTGATGGGAATCCGGAGCCCTGATTGGTCCGGTCAGCATTGGTTAATTTAATTGATCCAATCGCGACGAATCCTCCCCTTTGCCTCCGTTAATTCCCTCTCTACAACGCTTGTAACGTTCACAAAGGTCTCTTAACCTAGCCTTCCACACGGATCGTTAATTCGTTTGAATTGATCAAGGTTGTCAGCGCTTAATTTGGCAATCCCTTTGTCATCGCATTAGCCAGGTTATCGTTGCCGTTAATCTATCTAACCTCGTAGATCTCGCGCCTCTCGTACGATTGGCGAAGGGCTATGATATTAATCATTAGCCTCTTCTCTTTTGTTGTGCCTAGCTTGACAAGGCATTCGTATAATGAGAACGAGTCGGTACAAAGGATCGTAGGGATCTGAGGCATTTTTAATCGGTCCGTGATCTAACTGAGGGTTGTAGATATCGCGTACGCGATATTAGCACCTTAAACCATGCTATATAGCTTAGAGGCAAGCGCGCTACGCGTAACCCGCTTGCTCTTTGTTAAACTATATGTGATAATATTCCCTTTCGCGATAAAGGTGTTATTATCCCTCTTTGCCTCGTTACCAATTATAATTACATACCCGATCTATAAGCTAAGATCCTTATTGTTTATAAGCGATCCATCTACAAATATAAAGAGCTTCGCTTCTTTAAGGGTTAGTGGGATATAGCGTAATCCTTATTGCTAATTCTTAATCTGCCACTTAAGGCGTTTATTCAGGCGTACGATATCTTTGGCAGCTGGTTCTTAGTGTTAAGCTGTAATTAATAGATTGTATAAAGCTTCTGGTTAGCAGATAGTTGTGATGTAACTTCCTTAGGCTTGTTATTCTACGTAATCCTGCCTTGCTATTAGAGATTAAGGGTTAACTTCCTTAATCTTCTAACTTTAGCCTTTCTGGGTTAGGGTTAGTAAGTTATTAGCGTTTTAGGTTAGGATATAGCTATTAAAAGTGAGGGGATTCCCGTTTAATAGTCACTGCTTCTCTTTAGCTATGAAGTTAGCCTTCTAGAGCTCTTTTTCTTCTTTGTTAAAGAAGTTATCATCGCTTAGACCTAGCGTGTTATCCGTTTGCATTCTAACGATCCTAAAGAGGTTTTTATTATTTAGAGCTGTGATTAATAAGCAGGGATTATATGTTAACGTTGTTATATTAAGGTTATCCCTGTGATAACGGAAGTACGTTGCCCACCAGTGAGTTCCGGCCTTTGTAATGCTATAAAGAGGCTTGATAACCTTTATTACAGTGCCTTCTAGAAAGAGGTACGCGATCTATTCTGGTAATCTCACGATAATTAGCCTTATGAGTTTTGTTTGCGATTAAACGTAGGCTTAGGTAATATCGCGAATCTAGAGGTAAATCCTTTTTCTTTAATAAAGGAGCGATAGCTATAATTAGCCATTAGCTTGCCCATTGGATTGTTAGCGATTGCATTAGGATGAATTCCTTCTCCTTGTTATTATAGCCTTATATAACGAGGCAAGACTTCTCGTACAGCGAATCCATGCCTTTACCTTTAATCTCTCTCACTATACGAGAGTTAAAGATCCTATGGCTACTATGTTTCGCTTAATTAAACTTTGTGAATCTAAACATATTACAAGCTTACAGAGCGTTAATCTCGGCTTAATCTAATTGTTTAAAGGGCTTTCCTAGGGTTATAATCTTCCCTTCTTAGCGGAGTTAGAGGGTAAGGTCTTAGTTAGCTTTTTCCTTTGCTATTAGGAACACTTCTATTAGCAATCCTCTAGTTATAATCTCTTTAATTAATGCCTCCTCTTAATCTTTATTAATAACTATAAAGTCCTTGCAATCCTTAGGTCCTTCTATGCCTTAGTTAAGGGAGAATTAAACTATAAGGGCTTTCCTTAGCCTTCCATGCTTTCTTTTTACTAGCACTAGGAGTTCTACTCCTTCTTTTGCTCCTTCCCTTGCCTCTACCCCTATAGAGGCAAGAGAATCTCTCTTATTTATAGTCTCCTTAATAACTTAAGGTTTTATCTCCTATAGCCCCTCTATAGCACATAGGTCCTTATAGTAGGGCTTTACTACTATAGATTAGAATTTCGCTAGACCATAGGGTATTTAGATAGTGTAGGTCTTCCTATTAGTGGTGATTAGCTTATAAGGGCTATGCTAGCTGCCCTTCTCCTCTACACACATATATTAGCCTGTAGAGGCAGCTAATGTATTAGTAATGTGTTAGGGCTGTTCCAGGCGTTAAGGGCATCGCGGACCTGCCGTAAGGCTAGGTGGCGGCGTACCTTGTTAGTGGCCTTCCAAATTGCCTTAGCGCGTTAAATAACAGAGACGCTTAGCGGCGACTTGTCTATTATGTGTGGGTAGGCTCCAAAGACTAGTAGGGTTAGCACTAGTCTATTAGGGCCTGCTAAGTTATTAATGGCTTTAATAGCTATCTAAAGACATTGCTCTAGCGTGATCTTTATGCTAATTAAGTCTGTGATGATCTCGTAAGCCTAGCGTAAAGGTCTATGGTACTTTTTAACCTTTCTAATATTACTATAGGCTTTAATTAGTATCTTATTAATCTTAATTAATATTAATTAAGCGTAGTGCTTAAATTTAGCGGAGGAGAAGTTATTGCTAGCGTTATGAATAATCCAATCCAGCGGTCTAAGATAGGTATTAATCTAGCACTCTCTGATTGCATCCTAGATATCTTAGGCCTTTTGCTTCTTAGGATTAAGGAAGCGGGCTGCTTAGAACAAAGTCGCTAAATTAACAACGTGGAGGACTAGTTAGTTATCAATTTGCGCGATGTTAGCAATGATCTTATAGTTAAAGTCATGCTTGTCTTTAATTGTAAATTTAAACCAGCTAGGAGCTTTTCCTTTTATCTAATAATGGTGGTAGACTTTGGTTAACTTCTTAATTGCCTAGCGTTTAACATCATGACCGGCCTGCTAAAGGATCTTTGTAAGGCGTTAAACGGAAGGGTAACCAAAGTAATAATGTAATTAACGGATTTCTCCTTCCGAGAGGTAGAAGGTAACCGTTTCTTTAGCCTCTAGCAGCTACTAAGGATGTCCTTATTATCGCATAACGGGCATAGTCTTATTGCCTTGGATTAGCACGTTCGCGAGGTTATTAATCTTAACTTATAGCTTATCTATGTTAGTAATAGAAAAGAGGAAAGGAGTTACTATGTTAAGGACGTAGAATTCGAGTTCTCTAAGTTCTATAGGCATATAAAGCATGCCTTTTGCGATTATAAATCCGGCACCGAATTTGACAAGTTATGGCTTGTAGGGGATTATCTTTAACGAAGGCATTAATTGTAACAGAGCCTTTACTTATCCCTAACCTACTATTGATTTGCCTACCGCCCTAGTGTTAGGTATAATCCCTCTGAAGACTTCTTTAGAATAGCGCTCTTTAGAGATGTAGTAGGTTAATCCCTTATTAGATTCTTACTATTAATACGGTTCCTGCTTTAGGAAAGCGTGCTAAAAGGCTTAGTTATTAAGGGCAGCAAGAACGTTAGCATCTATGAGATTATAATTATCCTATAGCTCTAAGTAAAAGAATTATGTGATGCTTAGATATGCCACTAGCGATAGCTCTTTATTATCCTTATTGCTATCTTTAGTCTTTATATAAGCTATAAGATACGGTTCCTATTGTTAGCCAGGGCCCTTATTAGGCTTATTATTATCCAGCCCTTTGTAGGAGGTAAGAAACACCTAGAATCTCTTCTCTAAAGGGGTGTACAATGGATCTTGCTAGCGAACTAATAATCCTTCTCCTTTTAGCGTTCTTTATCAGAGTGATTAAAGGACTAACAGCTGTTCTTGCTATACATAAAGCAACGCTAAGGGCTATGCCTTAGGCTCTTACCGTAATAGCCTCCCTTGCCCTAGGGCTAATGTCTGTATTAATGGTTAGTAAATATAGCCTTAGGAGAGCTCCCTTGTGATTGTAGGTATTGGGTAGCCCTCTTATTTAACTCTAAGATTATAATTGCCTTACGGAGGTCTCTAGTAAGACTCTTAAAGCCTAGGAGTGGTTATACTCTACTATCTAGTATTTAGGCATACTGGCTATAGCATTTAACGTTTGCTTATAGAGCTTAGTATTTACTGTATTAGAAGGATATAGGCCTTAATAGATCTTCTTAAGGGTAGCTAGCATAATTTTAAGGCACTTAAGCCTAGTTTTGTTAGGGTTCTTAGTAATAGCGCTGCTTAGAGTTATGCTACTCTATTCGCAGCGGTAGAATTATTAATTGCTTTCCGTCTTAAAGCGTTAGCGGATATGGCTAATTATCTCTTTATATATAAGGTTTTAACCAAAGAGATAATCAAGGTAGTATTGCTTAGTATTGTTAATTAAGATAATTAGGAGAGCCTTTTAATAATACGTTTAAGGGAGGTTAATCCTATCACACTTATTCTTAAAGAGCGTGACTTTTAGGGCAAGGAAATCGTATAATTATCCGCTATAACAATCGCTATCTTTGTATATCTTCGTAAGTTCTAAGATCTT
The DNA here is from genome assembly GCA_023658505.1 of Epichloe gansuensis. Lineage (NCBI taxonomy): Eukaryota > Fungi > Ascomycota > Sordariomycetes > Hypocreales > Clavicipitaceae > Epichloe > Epichloe gansuensis. Next base: position 1,924,355 of record CP098284.1, read on the forward strand.
CTTTGTAATCTAGTCTTTAGAAGAGAATTATTATATAGGTGGCAAGGTTTGCTATGGATAGGGATCTTTAGGGTGAATTGCTTAATATAATAGGGTTCGCCGTAGAAGAGGCTTTCTTACGGGTTAAGGGGTTTAAAGGTGCTGTTAGGTTTAGGGAGGATAAGGTTCTAGGGTAAGCAGACAAGGGGTTAAGGAGGTTAATGTTTAGGGGGTTAGAGGATTGTGATCTCCCTTTAGGCCACGATAGCCTTGTTTCTTGTTAGACTACCTCTTCTAGAGATGTTATGATTGCTAATCCTTAGCCTTATCTTATAATAACACTATGGTCTCGCAGAGAATTCCGTAGCTCTTTAACAAGGTCTCTGTTAGCTATTGCGAAGGTGTTCTTAGACTATCCTTTAAAGTCTTCTTAGAATGATTCCTAAAGATTGTTATCCCTCTAGTCTTAATGCTCGCTAAGGTTAATAAACCTTATAATATAGTTATTAAGCTTAGTTAGTGTGGCGGAATTAGGGTTAACTATGATTTATTCTTTCTAATCTTTTGTGAGGGTATGGGAAAGAGGTTGTAGTTATGTTAGTAGTTTACTCTCTTAGGGTCTCTCAGGTACTATTAAGATTTAGGATGGTTTCTTATCACTAGAGAATTAAGGCTCTTCTCTTAGTGATAGTCTAGGCGATTGTGTAGCTTCTGCAGTAGCTTAGGTCTTCCCTCTTGTTGCTAGTCTAGCTTCCTAACTTATTGTGAGTAATGGTTATTAACGTTAGGTTCGAAGCGAATTAATTCGATTATTTGGTTAGTTTTCTTGTGGTGGGTGTAGGATTAGTCTCTCTGTTAAAGATAAAGATAATGATAGAAGAAGTTAATCCCTAGGTTTGTGATAGACGTAGGATCGGTCTCTTTATTAAAAGTGAAGATAATGATAGAAGAAGCTAATCCCTTAGAAGCCTAACAAGTCCGCAACCGGAATTCAAGTCTCTTCCTTTAGCACACTCTCGTAGCCATGCCCTTATTCCTAAGGATCTAGATAACAGGAAAATGACTATAGCGTCTGCAGAAATGTCTCTTCTTATAATACCTAACTTATCTGTGGTTATGACTAACCACTGATTAGTGTTGGAACACCAAGGTGCCTGCGCAGGTGATAATACCGTTGTTATTAAAGTCTATGATAGTTGATGATCTAGATAAGAGAAGAGAGAGAGAGAGGAATCTAGCTTGCCAAAAGTGGGTGAAACCCGTAAGTAGGGCAAGGAGGGGGTGGCGAAAAAGGGGCAGCTAATCACAAGGCGTGCATCCCTCTGAGGGCCCCACTCGGCCCACAATTGGCGGGGTCTTTGGCCACGACTAATCCGATGATGATCCGAAGGAAGCAACACTAACCTTTGATACTTTTTCCGCACCGATCTAAAGGTCTGGAATCGCCTCTAAAATACAAACCACATCGATATGCGAATTCCTTACCTTTGTTTACCCCTCCTATAATATTATATTATAATAGAGCTAGAGGCAGGTATAAGGGAGAGATGCTAATAGTAATTAACGCTAGAGAAAGGGGCTAGCATAGAGCTACTACTACCTAAACGTAGGAATAAGGCAATTTAATGCCTATAGACATAAGGATAACCTAATAATAGATTAGATATAATTTAAGCACCTAGATAATACAAAATTCTATAATAAGATTACTAGCCTTATCCCTAGCGATAAAGTCTTATAAGTTTAGAGCATTATAAAGGCTATAGCCTACTAGGTAGCAAACTATACCCACGCTAAAATAAGAGCTATAAATAATAATAATAATAATATTTACACTACTAAAGAAGCCCTTAAAGTAGCCCTTAAGAAGGCTATTAAGGAAGAAGTAAAAGGAACTAATACACTAACCTAGGTAAGCGTTATAGCTAGACTAGCACTAAGAAGGCTAAATAATAAAACCCCTTCCTTATAGGTCCTAGGTAGATAATATAAAGAAGTACTTATTAAAGGCAATATAATCTAGGAAACGCTCTAATCTTAAGGCACTAAAGATATAATAACTATAGTAAATAAGGCTACTAGCTAAACTATAGCTATAGTAGCTAGAAGACTCCCTAGTAAAGATATAATTATTACCTTTAAAGGAAATGCTACCTAATATAAAGAAGACTAAAAATAGATTACTAAAGCATTTAGACTAGAAGTAGCCCTCTACTACTATATACTTAGTATTATAGTTAAGGGATTCCTAATAAAGCATATATCTATTAAAAACCTAGTAACTAAGATTAGAAAAGTAAATAAAGTAAATATAATTAAGGTAACTATAAGGCGCCCTAAGTAGAAAACATATAGCGCACTACCCTAATTCTAGGACTAGTAGAAGTAAAAGATACTAATAAGATATGCTAAGATAGAATAGTCTTTAAAGTAAAGCTATTCTAAACTAAACTATATAATAAGTGTCATAACCCCAAAGGTGTGTGAGGTAAGCCACTAGACCAAAGATCCGCTAATGTTAGCTGTCGCTAACATTGCACCTTACAATCACTTAAGACCTATCGCTTTGCATGCCATACCTTATAGCTTCTCCTAGTAACGTGCATCGATGACTACGTGCCACTATGGGTGCCACGTCTTACCTAACGATTAGCGCCTTATAATTATCCCCCTTAGAATGGCTTGCCCTTAAGCCGCTAGGGGCTAGGCCTAGTTACTAAGGCCCTTTAGAAATCAGTGATTGCGAACCCCTAAGGACTAGGATGACATAAGCAAACTATATTACTATAGTGGGCCTTGCTAAACCTACCCTGTAAGCCTAACGTAAGCTGCTCACCTAGGAATCAAACCTAAGACCACCGCTAGGATTCGAACCTAAGACTATCGCAACTAGAAGACCTGTGACAGCTAACATTATTTTGGCTTGGGAGTGAATAACAGAGTGATGGTTAGATTGAAGTGTCGTAGCTATTAAACTGCTAGCTAGGGGTAGGTGCTTAAAAGGTTTAATCTCTAGCCTTTTCCCTTTGTTTATAGGAAAGCCCCTTTAAATAGCCTATAGCTCTCACGTAACTAGCCTATAGCTAGCCCTTAGCTCCGTGCCCCGCTAGGTTCTACCCTTATTAATACTATTACTACCCTTATAGATACTATTGCTATTCTACTCCTAATATAATACCCCCTCTTACTATAATTATCCTTAATTACATTAAGGTGCTATCTTAGGGTTAGGTTATAGTGTAAGAGTTCCTTTATTACTACTTACCATGGTAATTTTTATAAAGTAATATAGTAATATTCAGAGCTTTGCACTACAATACAATACATTTGGTGTATTGTGTATTGTATTGTATTGTATTGGCAATACAATACAATACAATACATTACACAATACAATACAAGTACTTTTTCACAATACAATACAATACAATACATGTATTATTTTGTATTTAATTGTATTTTTTTATTTTTTACGCTAAAGTAGATTTCCTTAATTATAAGGCACTAAAAGGTATATATATCTAATAATAAGTTATTATAAGTTATATAATATAATATAATACGCGAATAACCTAAAATTAACCTATAAAACTAATTAAATTATATAATTTCTTATATTTTAAGAATAAAACCTTAATAAAAATTTAAACTAAAATATATTTTATATACTTTATATAATTAAAAGGATAATAATAAAGCTACTAATTAAAAGTATAAAATTTATTACCTTAATTCTAACCCTAAACCTTTTTATCTATTATTTCTAATTAAAATAAGTTTAGAGAAAATACTTTTATTTAAAAAATAAAAAATATTCTTTTTAAAATTAACTTAAAATCCTTTAAATTTATTAGTAAAAGTAAGCCTTATAAGCTAATAAATGAATTATTAGTAATTAATAAGTTTTAATATTTAAAACTCTAGTACTTTTTCTTTTAAAGGTTTTATATTAACTTATATATTATTTACTCTAGCTAGCTCTATGTAGGGCTAGTACTAGTACTCCTACTGCTTCGTTAAAAGGAAAACCCTTAAATGGGAAGAAAAACCCTTGCATCTATGCCCAGGCCAACGCTAACCCTACACTAGGCCTGCGTTGCGTTGTTTATGGCCTATTATAGGTGTTTATTGCTAGCTTACGCTAGCCTTATCCTAATAAGAAGAAGAGAAAAGAAAGAAAAGGAAAATCCTAGGTTCTAAGCCTTACCTAGCTCTATCCTAGGTCTGCTCTAGCACTGCTCTAGGCCTCTTATACTATCTTATAGTGTGCTAGATTTAGTTTTATAGTAGTAATTTACTTCTCTTTTACTTTTTAGCTAGCTCTTCTATAGCCCCACTTTTTAGCCTTCTCTAGCCTAGGTCTAGCTTATTAGTCTAGGGAAGTTAGAGCACCTAATGTTATTTGTCTTCTATAGTAAGGGTATAGGTTTAGTTTAATTCCTAGCTATTTCTAGGCCTAGGTCTCTTAGGCATTAACTAACTAGATTCTTATCTTATATTCTTCTTTCTTTATTAATATCTATAATTTAGCCCCCTCCCTATATAAGTATAAGAAGGGTTCCTCCCCTAGAGGAGTCTTCCTTCTTTCCTTTTTTTTATTAAACTTCCTATAGGTTCTTTTCTTCCTTAGAGTTACCTAAGGCACTCCTAGGCTAGTATTAGCCTAAATGCTAATATTACTATAGATCTATTAAGTTATTTAACAAAATAGCGCTAGTAGCTATAAGTACTCCTATATCCTATGCTATTCTAGCTCTAATCTGCCTAGGAAACTCCTAAGAATAATTACTACCCTTAGAAGTTATTAACTAAGAAATAACTTAAGTAAGCTATAGCTAAAGATCTTAAGGTATAACCCCTACTACCCCTATACTAAGTCTACTCTAAGTCTAACCTATAATAGTTAGGGATTCCTATAGGATTTAATGTGTTTCCTATAAGTCTTAGTTTATTAACTATCCTAGGCATTAATGCTATAATATTACTAGTAAGTTAACTCTATTCTAGTTTAGAGGTAGGGCTAACTGTTTTACATAGGGCTTACTACTAATGCCTATTTTAATTATTAGGTTTAAAACTACTATTACTTAAAGGTAAGTAGTTAGCGTCTCTCTCCTAGGCCTAGTCCTATGCTAATTTGCTCTTAGCCTAATTTAACTAGTTAGCGAAATAAGCACTAGTAGTTAGTTAAGGTCTAGGCAGCTATAGTCGCTAGGGGTAATGTAAGTGCTACTATACTAGTTTACTATTAGTTCTAGTCTAGGTCTAATAGTCCTCTAGGTCCTAGATAATTATTAGGATTATGTTAAGAAACTCTATACTAGGAATTAGAGCAAAAGAAGCAAAGTGCTTCTATAGTAGGTTTAGGCTAGTCTAGTACTAGGGAGATTAGTATAATAAGGTTATCTTTTAGTTATAGCGCCTAGACGCCTACATAGCAGAGATAAACTATCTCCTAGCTATAGCTTTGCCTGCTAAGGGGCAGGCGAAGGTAATAGAGGGGTAATTCTAGTCCTAGAGGAGGAATAAATAATTAGGTAGTTATAGCTTAGTAAAGGGTAGGGGCAGACTAGTAGGGATTTTAATACCTAGTGTTTTTAATAGTTAAGATTAATCTAATAATAGTTCTAGAATTATAATCCTATAGCTAGCCTACTGCTAGTTCTAAACCACGTAGTCCTACGCTTCTCCCTGGTTATCTATTATATCTATATCCTAGTTATTAGTCCTAGCGTAGTAAAAGCGCCCTAGCTCTAGCTCTTCCTCTCTCTTACGTATGTTAGCTACTAGTTCCTATGCTAATAAGTAGTATTAGAGTTGTTTTATACTAAGGAACCATTTAGCTATAGCTCTTACCTTTAGGGAGTAGTTTAGGGCTAGCCTTACCTTCTATGCGTCTCTAGGCTATTGCGATTAGGGGCGTTAGTAATTATATTTAGGGTAGTTAACTATAATATAATATTAGTCCTTAACTACTTTACTATAGCTATATAGAGGCAAGTTTACCTAGGGATACCTCTTTAGAAGAGGAATTTATTAAGGCTAATCTTTCCTATGCGTAGTTAGACTATAGTTAAGAAGACGTGTTTTTCTAGTCCTATGTAAAATCTTTAGATTTCCTTTAGGTTATAAGTTAGCAGTTAGTCCTTGGTTAGCTCTCTTATAAGCCTATGCTACCCTAGGCATTCCTTACTATGCTATTTATCCTAGCATTATCTCTATTCCTTATGTAATTCCACTACTAGCTTATTATTCCTAGGGGAGGTTTTAGTTTATGCTATAGTACTATCTATACTAAGTTAGTAGTAGCTTAGATTATTATAGTTATTCTGCTCTCTATAATTCTCTCTTTAAACTTCTATTTTATCTTATTTAAGTATAGATCTAGGGGGATATAAGTCTTAACCTCTAGTTAGATAATAGGTATAGCCTTAAACACGCTAGCTATAATTTAGAGGTAGGTTAATTAGTCTATTATAAAGCTTTTAACTACTCCTCTTAGTTTTCTACCCTTCTTAGTTAGGGTATAGTAGGCGCTTACCCTATAGGCAAGGATAGGCTAGACTACCTATGTGTATAGGAGTTAGGTATCTCTAAAGCTATAACCCTAGGCTAATGCCGCTAGTAAGGAGAGTGTAAGCCGCTACTAGGCTAGTTTGCCTTTTAGGATATTCTTATAAGCGCTTTAATTAAGTTTCCTATTAACCTAGACTCTAAGGAACCTATATAACTCTATAGGCGCTATCTCTTTTACACTAAGTTAGACCCTAGCCTATAGGGGTTAGTATACTTTACTAAAGTATATAAGTTTAGTCTTTACTAGGTTAAACTTTACTCCTGCTTTTTACCTATTTTTACACACTTTTTACATAGCTTTAAGCCTCTTCTAGGTCTATATAGTATTCTTTCTAAATACCGCTATGTTTATATTATTTACAAATCCTATTACTACTATACCTAGGATAGCTTAGAGGCGCATATAGAGCTCCGCTAAGTAGAGTAGGAAGAGGATTAGTAAGAGGGTAAGCCTTATAGGGTGCTTGCCTTTATCTAGAAGGGTCTTAAGAGTTCGCTATTAAAGCTAAGCTAGCTTATTCTATCTGTAAGGAAGCTATGTATTATAGCTATTAGCTAGCGTAATATGCCTATTTAGATTAAAACGTAAATTAGGTATAGGTAGCTAACTCTATTAAATGCAGATAAGATGTCTATTTATGCTAATAAGGCAATGCTACCTCTGCCCTAGGCCTCTCTTACGTATTCTATAAGGACTTTAATTATGGTTTCTATTAATCTATTTGCCCTATTTCCTATTTATAGTTTAGGAAAGAGGCCCTTAGCCTTAGTAAAGGCTATAAGCTACCTTATAATCACTACTTCTATAATCTTACCTACTATATTTAGTAATAAGATAGGTCTTTATATATTAGCCCTTCTTATCTCCTTAGTGGTTTTTTCTAGCTTCTTAATTATTACTACTTATATAGTTTAGAACCATACTAGAAAATATCCTACTTTAAGGATAGCGTTTAGTAGGCATGCTATAGCTTCTTTAGCTAGTTTATTATAGGCCTTAATAAGGCCTGCTAGGAGCTTATTATCTCCTAGGGCTTTTTAGCTAGCTATATCTAATAGGATATTTCTAATATCTCCTACTCTAAACCATTCTTTATCTAGGACTAGTGTGTTATTAAGCTCTAGGAAGGAGAGGTCTAGGATATAGGAGAGGTTTACTATAGGCTTAGGGAAGAATCTTTATATAAGTATACTTGCCTTATCCTTATAGGTAGTAGCTAGGTTAGGTTATTATTAGTTCTTTCTAGGTCTAGGAGTCTAGGAAGCTCTAGGGGGCCTAGCTTTAGAGCTAGGCCTATCTCTTTAGTCTCTAAACTCTACTATCCTTTTCCTATGTATTAGCTTTTATAGGGCTTCTCTTTATATATTCCTTTTTCTTCCCTAATTATCTATTCCTAGTTATTATCTACCTTAGAGAAGGCTTACTAGTTTACTTTAGTCTTTTAGTGCCTCTATTATCTCTTAGCTTATCTAGCTTTAGTAACTGCCTCTTTTATTCTCCTTAACTACTACGCCTTTAGGCTAGGGAGTCCTTAGTGCTTTTATAGGGCTACTAGTTTTACTATCTATTAGAGGTTTATAATAAGCTATATTATATATGTATTAATTCCTTCCTTATCTTTTAGGTCTAGCGTGTTTTCCGCTTAGAGTTATACCGCTACTTCTGCTTTTACCTATAGTTTATTTATTATAGTCTAGGTGTGTTTAAGGGTAGGCAGGGCGCCTTCTTACTCCTTAGTAAAGATACTAATTAGTTATAGAATATGGTTAGAGCCTATAAGGTCTTCTATGCTATTATAGTAGACTTAGATATCTAGAGTTACTTATACTAGATCTATAGTGCTATCTCTGTCTTCTCTATATTATCTTATAGGTTCCCCTTAGGGTATTACTAGACTAAGCCTTTACTAGCTTATAAGGTCTAGTAGTTCCTCTGCTTCTCTAGTTATTCTATCTAAGCTATCCTAAAGGGGTTTTTAGTTAAAGTCTCCTATAAAAACGCTTTAGCTATAGGGCTCTTTTATATTAAAGGTATAAATAGGTATGTTCTAGTTATCTATATATCCTTCTAAGTAAAGGGAGTAAATATTTATACCTTTTATCTTTACTAGTAACTAGTTAGGTCCTCCCTAGGCTATCTATAACCCTATATTATGCTTCTTATTTATATATACTATATTCTATCCCTTATAGTATGCTAGTTAGAATTAGGCAAGGCCTAGTGCTAGGGGCTATAGGTGCCTTATGTGTTCCTACTCTTAGATTACTATTATATCTATATTAGTTTAGTGTTAGAGCACTATATGTATTAGGCTATCCTTCTTATTTACGTTCTAAAAGAGGACTTATAATATTACTATATTAATTAGGGGGTAGTAAGTCTCTACTATCTTATACTAGCTCTATTCTAGCCTTATTTTAAGACATGTATTATATAATACTCCCTGCCCTAGGCTATTTAGCACTTCTCTCTATATTTATTAGGCATTCCCTTTTCCTACTTACTATAATAATAGGTGCTATAGCTATGCTAGTTTCTTTATAGGGTAGCGTTAGGCTTTTATCTAGGAGTTACTAGTAAATTATAATAGTTACTCTAGGTAGCTTGCTTTTACTATATTTTACTTCTCTTTTAGGATAAGGCAGTCCCTTAACTATGCTAGGTATAGGCTAGAATATAAGATATAGTTTTCCTTTAGTTATTTACTAATTATTAGGTATAATATTTCTCCTTCCTTATATTAGCTAGCTCTGTACTTACTATACCTTAGGGCTGCCTTATAGAACTTTATAATATAGCTAGTTTAGAAGTAGTTATAGTATTATTAGGGTTATAGGGTCTTATTATATAGTTTAGTCTAGAATAGCTTCGCTTTAAAGACTATTCTATCTTAGCATATCTTATTAGTGTCTTCTACTTCTGCTAGTCCTAGGATTAGGGTAGTGCGCTATGCGTTTTTACTTAGGGGTGCCTTATAGTTACCTTAATTACGTTTACTTTATTTACTTTTCTAATCTTAGTTATAAGGTTCTTAATAGATATATACTTTATTAGGAATCCCTTAACTATAATGCTAAGTATATAGTAGTAAAGGGCTGCTTCTAGACTAAATACTTTAGTAATCTATTTTTAGTCCTCTCTATATTAGGCTACGTTTCCTTTAAAGGTAATAATTATATCTCCGCTAGGGAGTCTTCTAGCTACTATAGCTATGGTTTAGCTAGTAGCTCTATTTACTATAGTTATTATATCTTTAGTGCCTTAGGATTAGAGCGTTTCCTAAATTATATTACCTTTAATAAGTACTTCTCTATATTATCTGCCTAGGACCTATAAGGGGTTTTATTATTTAGCCTTCTTAGTGCTAGTCTAGCTATAATACTTACCTAGGTTAGTATATTAGTTCCTTTAGCTTCTTCCCTAATAGCCTCCTTAAGGGTTACTTTAAGGGCTTCTTTAGTAGTATAGATATTATTATTATTATTACTACTATTATTATTTATAGCTCTTATTTTAGCGTAGGCATGGTTTACTGCCTAGTAGGCTATAGCCTTTATAATGCTCTAAACTTAGGAGACTTTATTGCTAGGGATAAGGCTAGCAATCTTATTATAGAATTTCGTGTTATCTAGGTGCTTAAATTATATCTAATCTATTATTAGGTTATCTTTGCGTCTATAGGCATTAAATTGCCTTATTCCTACGTTTAGGTAGTAGTAGCTCTATGCTAGCCCCCTTTCTCTAGCGTTAATTACTATTAGCATCTTACCCTTACACCCGCCTCTAGCTCTATCGCGATGTAACATTATAGGAGGGGGTAAATAGAGGTGAGGAATTCGAATATCGATGTGGTTTGTATTTTAGAGGCGATTCTGGACCTTTAGATCGGTGCGGAAAGAGTATCAAAGGTTTTTATATTAACTTAATAATACTAATAATAAGTAATAAGGGTTTACTTTAGACTTACTTTTATATTATTAAATACTAATACCTTTTTATTATTAGTTTTAAAAGCTTTTTCTTACCTTAAAACCTAGTATCTAATAATAATATAATAGTAAGTCTAAAGTAAGTCTTTATTAACTTTATAATAGTATTACCTTCTTATTATTAGTTATAAAAACTTTTTCTTATTTTAAAACTTAGTATTTACTAATATTATTATAGTAGGTCTAAAGTAAGTCCTTATTAACTTTATAATAATATTCCCTTCTTAAAATAGTATTTTCTTATATTAAAACCTAGCATTTACTAATATTATAAAAGTGGGTCTAAAGAGGGTTCTTATTAACTTTAAAGTAGTATTACTTTCCTATAATAGCTTTTTCTCACTTTAAATCCTAATATTTACTAAAATCATAAAAGTGGGTCTAAAGTGAGTCTATATAATTTTTATAAGAGTATTGCCTTCTTATAATAACTTTTTTACTTTAAACCCTAGCATTTACTAATATTATAAAAGTGGGTCCTTATTAACTTTATTTTAGTACTACCTTCTTATTATAAGTTTTTATAGCTTTTCTTACTTTAAAACCTAGTATTTACTAATATTATAAAAGTGAGTCTTTATTAACTTTTTATTAGTATTACTCTCTTATAATAGCTTTTTCTTACTTTAAACATATTAAGAAGTAAATTAGGACTTACTTTTGACTTACTTTTATAATAATACTAAAGACTAGGTTATATAGCTATTAAAGCTATTAAAGCTATTAAATTATAATAGAAAAGACTATTTAGGACTTACTTTTAAGAGGAATATATTATATATTTTCCTTTTAAATTTTATTTTTGCTATCTTTAAAGCTAATTCTAGGAAGGTTTTTCCTTCTCTTTTACTTTTAGTTTAGTTTAAAAAGCTATAAAAGTAAATATAATTATTTATAATTCTAATAAAAGGTCTAATAGCTATAAGACTATTTTTTAAGTAATATAAAATTCCTTTATTCTTATAAAAGCTCTTAATATAGATAAATATTATTATTAGAGTTTTAGTTTATTTATATATAGGTATAATATTTTTCCTTAGGGTAAGTTTTACACTTAAAGTTAAGAAAAACTATTAAAAAGATAATAAATCTAAAAAAAAGGTATAAACTTAGAAAGACCTCTAAAATTAGTTACAAAAATTCTATAATAAGTTACATTTAAAATATGCTTTAATAGATGACTAAGCAGTAGTTGTTAGGTTAATATTCCAAATTAGCTAGATATTTAAAGATTTATAAAAAGCAAATAAATTATATTAAAAAAGTGGCTTATATTAACTAGATTAGTTCTTAAATCTACTATATAATAGAATTTTATAATACCCCACTTTTTTACCCCTAACAATACATTGTATTGTATGTATTGTATTGTATTGTATTGTATTGTATTGTATTGTATTGACAATACAATACACAATACAATACATAGGGCAATACAATACAATACAATACATCGAAGGGCCAAAAATACAATAAATACAATACATGCAAAGCTCTGGTAATATTAATAATATTAGGCTATATTAGCCTCTTTTATAGTAACCGCTTGCTAATAGAAGCTAGGTTATAGTTACTTCTTAACTTCCTCTCTATAGGTTATTCTTCCTAAGAGATTCTTCCTAACTAGACTAGTTAGCGCGATTTTTTAATTAGCCTAACTCTATAAGGCATAGATTACCCTACTCCTTCTATTTTTCTTTAAGCTTATAGTAGTAGCCTAATAAATTTGCAGTAAGCTTATAGTAATAACTTGTGAATCACAGTGATCTCTGTGAACACACTAGTTGTAATATATAGAAGATTCTAGTTAGAGTAGCTTAGATTAATCTAAGGCGCTTAAATTCCTATAAGAAAGGGTAATTTCCTTCTTTCTTTTCCTCTTTTCTTTCTCTTTTTAAGCCTCTTATTAACTTATAAGTCCCTTACTAATATAATAGCTACTATAACGCTGCTATTATATAATGTTAACTACTAACTATTATAGCTTAAGCTATTATATCCTATGCTACCGCTATTAAAGATCTTACTATTAAGATATCCTATAAGGGGAGAACCTTATAATTATTAAAGACTATGTAAGTTTACTACTTCTTTATTGCTTTTTATTACTAACTTAGAGCTAGTTTAATAAAAATTCTATATATACGTTATACCTAGTAATTAGCTATTTAGAATATAGCTCTAAGGAATAATAATAAAGATAAATTGTTAGAACACCAAGGTGCCTGCGCAGGTAATAATACCGTTGTTATTGAAGTCTATGATAGTTAATGATAATCATCTAGGAAAGAGAAGAGAGAGAGGAGAGGAATCTAGCTAGCTAAAAAGTGGGTGAAACCCATAAGTGAGGCAAAGAGAGGGTGGCGAAAGGGGTAGCTAATCACAAGGCATGCATCCCTTTAAGGGCTCCACTTAGCCTATAATTAGCGGGGTCTTTAGCTATGACTAATCCGATGATAATCTAAAGGAAGTAATATTAGTAGTCTCTCTTTTCTCGTGGCTAAAGGAGCCTATAAAAATCGAATTAAAGGAAAGTATATATAAGTAAATCCCTTAATGGGAATCCGGAGCCCTAATTGGCTTGGTTAGCATTGGTTAAATTAATTGATCTAATTGCAATGAATCCTCCCCTTTGTCTCTATTAATTCCCTCTTTATAACGCTCCTAAAGGTCTCTTAACCTAGCCTTTTATATAGATTATTAATTCGTTTAAATTAATTAAGGTTATAAGCGCCTAATTTAGCAATCCTTTTGTTATTACATTAGCTAGGTTATTGTTACCGTTAATCCATCTAACCTTGTAGATCTCGCGCCTCTTATATGATTAACGAAGGGCTATAATATTAATTATTAGCCTCTTCTCTTTTATTATGCCTAGCTTAATAAGGCATTTATATAATAAGAATAAGTTAGTATAAAGGATTGTAGGGATCCAAGGCATCTTTAATTAGTCCGTGATCTAATTAAGGGTTATAGATATTGCGTACGCGATATTAGCACCTTAAACCATGCTGTATAGCTCTAAGGCAAGCGCGCTACGTGTAACCCGCTTGCTCTTTATTAAACTATATGTAATAATATTCCCTTTTGCGATAAAAGTGTTATTATCCTTTTTGCCTTATTACTAATTACGATTACATACCTAATCTATAAGCTAAGATCCTTGTTATTTATAAGTAATCTATTTATAAATACAAAGAGCTTTGCTTCTTTAAGGGTTAGTAGGATATAGCATAATCCTTATTACTAATTCTTAATCTACTACTTAAGGCGTTTGTTTAGGTATATAATATCTTTAGTAGCTAGTTCTTAGTGTTAAGCTATAATTAATAGATTATATAAAGCTTTTAGTTAGCAAATAGTTATAATATAGCTTCCTTAGGCTTATTATTCTACGTAATCCTGCCTTGCTATTAGAGATTAAGGGTTAACTTTCTTAATCTTCTAGCTTTAGCCTTTCTAGGTTAGGATTAGTAAGTTATTAGTATTTTAGGTTAGAATATAGCTATTAAAAGTAAGGGATTCCTATTTAATAGTTATTACTTCTCTTTAGCTATAAAGTTAGCCTTCTAGAGCTCTTTTTCTTCTTTATTAAAGAAGTTATTATTGCTTAGACCTAGTGTGTTATCTATTTACATTCTAATAATCCTAAAGAGGTTTTTATTATTTAGAGCTATAATTAATAAGCAGGGATTGTATGTTAATATTGTTATATTAAGATTATCCCTGTGATAATAGAAGTACATTACTTACTAGTGAGTTCTAGCCTCTATAATGCTATAAAGAGGCTTAATAATCTCTATTACAGTGCCTTCTAGAAAGAGATATATAATCTATTCTAGTAATCTTATAATAATTAGCCTTATAAGTTTTGTTTGCGATTAAATATAGGCTTAGGTAATATCACGGATCTAGAGGCAAATCCTTTTACTTTAATAAAGGAGTAATAGCTATAATTAGCTATTAGCTTACCTATTAGATTATTAGTAATTACGTTAGGATAAATTCCTTCTCCTTATTATTATAGCCTTATATAATAAGGCAAGACTTCTTATATAGCGAATCTATGCCTTTATCTTTAATCTCTCTTACTATATAAGAGTTAAAGATCCTATAGCTACTATACTTTACTTAATTAAACTTTATAAATCTAAACATATTATAAGCTTATAGAGCGTTAATCTTAGCTTAATCTAATTACTTAAAGGGCTTTCCTAGGGTTATAATCTTCTCTTCTTAGTAGAGTTAAAAGGTAAGGTCCTAGTTAGCTTTTTCCTTTACTATTAGGAATGCTTCTATTAGCAATCCTCTAGTTATAATCTCTTTAATTAATGCCTTCTCTTAATCTTTATTAATAACTATAAAGTCCTTATAATCCTTAGGTCCTTCTATACCTTAGTTAAAGGAGAATTAAACTATAAGGGCTTTTCTTAGCCTTCCTTACTTTCTCTTTACTAGCACTAGGAGTTTTACTTCTTCTTTTACTCCTTCCCTTACCTTTACCCCTATAAAGGTAAGAGAATCTCTCTTATTTATAGTCTTCTTAATAACTTAAGGTTTTATCTCCTATAGCCCTCTATAGTATATAGGTCCTTATAGTAAGGCTTTATTACTATAGATTAGAATTTTACTAGGCTATAGGGTATTTAGATAGTATAGGTCTCCTTATTAGTGGTAATTAGCTTATAAGGGCTATGCTAGCTACCCTTCTCCCTCTATATATATATATTAGCCTATAGAGGTAGCTAATATATTAGTAATATATTAGGGCTATTCTAGGTATTAAGGGTATTATAGACCTGCTATAAGGCTAGGTAATGGCATACCTTATTAGTAGCCTTCTAAATTACCTTAGTGCGTTAAATAATAGAGACGCTTAGCAATAACTTATCTATTATGCATAGGTAAGCTCTAAAGACTAGTAGGGTTAGCACTAGTCTATTAGGGCTTGCTAAGTTATTAATAGCTTTAATAGCTATCTAAAGATATTACTCTAGCGTAATCTCTACGCTAATTAAGTCTATAATAATCTTATAAGCCTACCGTAAAGGTCTATAGTACTTTTTAACCTTTCTAATGCTATTATAGGCTTTAATTAGTATCTTATTAATCTTAATTAATATTAATTAAGTATAGTGCTTAAATTTAGTAAAGGAGAAGTTATTACTAGCATTATAAATAATCTAATCTAGCGGTCTAAGATAGGTATTAATCTAGCACTCTCTAATTATATCCTAGATATCTTAGGCCTTCTGCTTCTTAGGATTAAGAAAGCGAGCTACTTAGAATAAAGTTACTAAATTAATAACGTAAAGGACTAGTTAGTTATTAATCTACGCGATATTAGTAATAATCTTATAGTTAAAGTTATGCTTATCTTTAATTGTGAATTTAAACTAGCTAGGAGCTTTTCCTTTTATCTAATAATAGTAGTAGACTTTAGTTAACTTCTTAATTACCTAGCGTTTAATATTATAACTAGCCTACTAAAGGATCTTTATAAGGCATTAAATAAAGGGGTAACTAAAGTAATAATATAATTAACGGATTTCCCTTTCTAAGAGGTAAAAAGTAACTATTTCTTTAGCCTTTAGTAGCTACTAAGGATGTCCCTATTATTATATAATAGGTATAGTCTTATTGCCTTAGATTAGTATGTTTATAAGGTTATTAATCTTAACTTATAGCTTATCTATATTAGTAATAGAAAAGAGGAAAGGAGTCGCTATATTAAGGACATAGAATTTAAGCTCTCTAAGTTCTATAGGCATATAAAGCATGCCTTTTGCGGTTATAGATCTAGCACTAAATTTAATGATTTATAGCTTATAGGGATTATCTTTAATAAAGGTATTAATTATAGTAAAGCCTTTGCTTATCCCTAACCTACTATTAATTTACCTACTACTCTAGTATTAGGCATAATACCTCTAAAGACTTCTTTAGAATAGCGTTCTTTAGAGATATAGTAGGTTAATCCCTTATTAGATTCTTACTATTAATATAGTTCTTACTTTAGGAAAGCATGCTAAAAGGCTTAGTTATTAAGGGTAGTAAGAATATTAGTATTTATAAGATTATAATTATTCTATAGCTCTAAGTAAAAGAATTATATAATGCTTAGATATATTACTAGTAATAGCTCTTTATTATCCTTATTACTATCTTTAGTCTTTATATAGGCTATAAGATATAGTTCCTATTCTTAGCTAGGGCCCTTATTAGGCTTATTATTATCTAGCCCTTTATAGGAGGTAAGAAATGCCTAGAATCTCTTCTCTAAAGGGGGTGTATAATAGATCTTGCTAGTAAACTAATAATCCTTCTCCTTTTAGCTTTCTTTATTATAGTAATTAAAGGACTAATAGCTATTTTTACTATATATAAAGTAATACTAAGCGCTATGCCTTAGGCTCTTACTATAATAGCCTCCCTTACCTTAAGGCTAATATCTATATTAATAGTTAGTAAATATAGCCTTAGGAGAGCTCCTGTTATGAACTGGCCTTAGGGCAGCTGCACGTAAGCGTTCTAAGAGATATTATTATCCTTAGAGAGGAAGGATTAGACTAAGCTAGGTGTCGCATAGGAGCTAGCTTTATACCAGTGTGTGTGTGGGTCGCATAGGCCTAGGTAAAGCCCTAACCTATTCGCCTATAGTCCGCGTCCTTTGCGCGCCCTTTCTAGAACCTTTGCGCGCCCTTTCCGGACCTAAGATATAACCTAAGCTCCTAAGCTTAAGTCTATAATATACCCCTTACTTAGGCCTCCCTTCCCTTTGCCCTTATTATTAGAATATTCTAAGTAAGTGGTATATATATATAATTAATATAGCGTATTAGTGCAGGTTCTAGTGCAAGGCTTATGTATAGCCTAGTAGGCTAAAAATTTTCCTTATAGGCTACCCTACCCTAGCCTTTAAAATAACTAGCCCTGCCTAACTCTAGCCCCTATAACACTAGCTTACTCTATTTTCTTACCTGCTACTGGCTAATATTAAGCTTTACCCGCCTAGTTATTATTACTTTGTTTTTATACATTGCCTTTTACCTGTTAAATTCCCCTTTCCCCTAGCTATTGCTAGTCTTTCTAACCTCCTATTACTAACTATCTATAATCCCCTACTAGTCTATGTCTAAAGTAAGTGCGTAATTAGAGCTATCCTATGGCTATATCTAGATATAAATAATCCTACACATCCCCTACTTTTTCCCTTTCCTTTCCCTTTATATACCCTTATTTCTATTATCTTATTAGTTATCCGCTGCCTACCTCTCTTTAAATATCCTATTAAAACCCCTTTTCGCGTCTAGCCTACCTCCTATTATATCCGCTACTATTACCCTAAGCGCTATTACCGCCGCTACCTTTAGTAGTGCCCCCTACTACTGCCTCCTCCTCCCCTAAAAAGCTAAACTACCTTAGTAGTTATATCTTAGAGGGTAACTCTAATAACTCTAATAATTCTAATAGAGAGGAGCAAGAGGTCCTATGCATTTAATATATAAATAACCTTTGTAATAAGGGGACGCAAGAGTGTGCCCTAGGGTCTTATTAGGCCTATCTTCCTTATTAGCGTGCCTATTAATTATGTAGCTAGGAGCTACACTTATACTTAGGTAACCCTAAATTAAGATATATGTATAAGCACCTTATAAACCTTTTAGCTACTAGAAAAGCTATTAAAATACTAGCTATAAGGCGCACTGCCTCTAAAAGGGATATTACGCTATCCTAATAAAAACTTTTATCCGCTATTAAAAACGTTTTAATACTATTTTAGCCGCTGCCCGTATTAATCCCTCCGTAGTAATACCCTTTTATTATCCCTTACTAGGGCAGCATATGCCTAGGGCGCTACTAAATTATAGGCACTTATGCTTACCTAGTAGATAACTCCTACCTAATGTAGTAGTAACATAGTAATGGAATTCTTTCATGGCATATCTGTAATAAATAATAATCTTACCTACGTTACCTCTATTTAGGAAAATGCCGCTGCTAAGCAGCGTGCATTTAATAAGGCCCTTGCCTGCTAATTAACCGCTTATCCGCGCTATCCCCCTAGGTTAAACTAGAATAACCTAGCTCCTTCTCCTCCTCCTACCCCTTAGAATTAATTACTCTCTAATGTAGTGAAATACTAGCGCTAATACGCGCGTGGAGCAAAGGAAACTAGTTTTTTTGCTATTCCTTAGTAGTTAAATAAAAACGTACTCTTTTAGGCCTATTATGTGTTATTACGTTACTCTATTATGCTTTAAATCTATCTAGTGCCTCTATATCTTGCATGTTTTCTAGTGGTTCCTAAGTTAGCTATACGTATCCTTTTTATTTAACTAGTATATCCTAGTTTAACCCCTATCCTCTTACGTTCTTAGCTACTAGTATCTCTTTAACCTAATACTCTAAGAGATTAGGGTTAGCATTAGTTATCGTTAGTTCTAGTGGGGTTGCTTATCCGCTAATATTTAACTAGGTAATAGATTAGAAGCTGCCTATTATACTAAATCCACATGGAAAATAGGGTGAAGTCCCTATGGCATGTCTAACTTAATAGTTAAAGGTATAGGGACCTTTAGCACCTTGTATTTAGCTATAACCTAATCTAATTTCTTACATAGTCTATTTATCTTAAAATTTTATAGGTTTAACTATATATAGTTACTAACCTAAAAGCATTCCGCTAGACGCTAGCTACTATTTATTTTCTCCTATTACTATTACTAAATAAACGCTATAGTAGCTTATATTAAGTCTAAGCCCTCTTTAAGATATTATAAGAATACCTAGGCCCTTCCCTTTAATAAGGTATAGGATATCTCCTTATCTAGTGGTTCTTAAATTATTAATAGGTTATAACTATATAGGGCTATGTTCGCGCTAATCCCTATTACTAATAAGTCCCTATTATTTAAAGCGAGTTAATAAGTAAGGAGATATTCTAGCCATTTAAATTATGAAAATAATAGCATTACCCTTAGAATAGCCTAAACTTCTTAATTTGCCCTTTCTATGCCGCTGTCTATCTATAGATAATAAGCTATTAATAGTAACTACTGCGTACCTACCTAGTTGCAAAGTGTGGTCTAAAAATTACTTAACTAGTCTAAGCTATAATCTGTAATAATTTGCGTGGGAAAGCTATAGAACCGCTACTAGCACTGCTTAAACCGTTCCACGTATGCTTTAGCCCCTATTAATATTATAGCTTCTAGCTAGATGTACTTAGAGAGTCTATCTATAATAACTATAAGAAATCATAGGTTATCTAGGTGTTAAGCTAGTAGGTCTATTATAAAGTTAATAGAGATCTGTGACTAGTAATAATCTAGTGGAGGGATTAGTTTTAATAAGCCTTATCTTAGCTAGTAGCTCTTCCGCCCCTATAATAGTAATAGTTCCTTACAAAACAGGCAATCCCCTGTAATATGCTATCCTAATAAAAATCCCTCTAAAGCGTTTTAAAAGTTATGTTACGGCTAGGATAGCCTAGTAAGGGTGAATTATAAACCTGTTGCATTAAGGTTATAGTAAGGGGTTCCTAATTTAGAATCTAAGTCTAGCCCTAGAATTAAAGTATACCTTTAGCGCTAATCTAATAGTCCGCTATCTACTCCCTTATGTTTATAGCTTCTAGAAACTTCTAGGCCCTATCCCTAACTACCTTAAGCTATATCCTATATATAGCATTATAAACTAATAACTAGTCCTATAGAGATTAAAGATACGTATCCGCAAATATTATTGCCCCTGTTAGAAGACCTGTAAACCTACCTATAGTGTCCTTAGCCTTGCTACCCCTAATAATAACATAGGGTTTACACTAGAGATAAGTCTAGTTCTTTTATAACTATATAGGCCTAGGGTTATTGCTAAATATATAATTAGCTCCTCTAGTCCTGCCTTATTCTCCTCCCCTTAGAACTATCTTAATAGCATATCTAGTCTTACTGCCTATAGGCTAGGCTTATACTATAGGTAAAAATTAAATAGTAATAGTGTCTTTACTTATCTTGCCTGCTATTCTAATATCTCCCTTAGCGCTATAAAGTATTCTAAGTTCTTATAGTCTATAAGTATTATAAATAGCTTACTAACGCTACGTAGCTCTACTAACTAAGCCTTTAGGCATAATATAATTACTAATAGCTCCTTATTATATATAGTGTAGTTCTATTAAGCTAGCTATAGTTAAGCGGAATAATAAGTAACTAGGTATAAGATGCCTTTATTATTAAACTATAAGAGGTAACCCCTAGAGCTATCCCTAAATAGTTAGCTTTTACTACAGTGTCCTTATTAGGGTCCTATTGTATTAGGATAGGATATAATATAAAGGCTATCTTTAGCGCTTTAAATACTACATTACATTTATCTATTCACTAAAATAGAATGCCCTTCTTTATAAGTTTAATTAAAGGGCCTGTAATTATTAAGAAGTGTGGTATAAAGTCCTAATAAAAGTTAGTAAACCTAAGAAATCCTTATACCCCCTAACCTTCTTTAGCGCCTCCTAATCCTAGATAGCTATAATCTTTTCCCTATCTAGGCGAATTTCTTTCCCTATATAAATAATAAACCCTAGGTACTTAACTTTCTTTATTATAAAAACGTATTTCTTTATATCTAAGTTTAGTCCTACTTACTATAGCCTTAAGAGCATTACTTAGACCTTTTATATATAGTCTTTCTAAGACCCTCCTAAGTAGATAAGGATATTATTAAGGTAAGTAGTTATGTAGTCCCCTAGGATTCTACTAAGCGCGCTATTAATATATCTCTAAAAGGTAGCAGGTGTACCTGCTAGACTAAAGGGGCATATAAGCTACTTAAATAACCTAAAACACATCCAGAAGGCGGTCTAGTATTCCTTGCCTTTAGTAATATAGAGCTAGTAAAACACTGCTTATATATCTAACTTTATAAATTACTTTGCCTCTAATAATAATTATAGTGTCTCCTTTACTAAAGGTAAGGGATAATAGTCTTATTCTATAATCTTATTAAGGGCATAGTAGTCTACGCAAAACCGCTATCCTTCTCCTAGCTTTTTACTAATAATACTAGAGCCACTACTAAAGAGAAGCTAGCCTATATCTATCCCTTATCTATAAGGTTAGTTACTTACTTCTAGATTTTAAGGAAGTGCTACTAGGGCATATTATATAATAAGGCCTATAGGAGTTCTAGTTTAGATCTGTTTGCGTTACGCTTTAATTAAATATAGTAGTCTAATTATCCCTAGTGCAGTGGCAAGGCATTTACCTTGCTTTCTAGGAAGAGGTCTGTAAAGTCCTATAGCATGCTTAGTAATAAGGATAATAGGTCCTATTCTATAGCCTTAGGGGTTACGTCTATCTATAGAATTAATATGATTTCCTATAGGCTAGTGGCGTATAGTTAGATATGTTCTTTCTGCTTTTTCGCATACCTTATGATTCCCGCGAAGGTAAAGCCTAAGATAGATATTGTTAGTTGCTTAACCTTCCTATTGGTTAATGCCTGAATTTATAGGTTATTAGCTAATCCTACGCAGAGTTAATAGCGCGCTATGTCTAAGTTAATCTTATTCTATTCTATTTATAGTATCCCTAAAATTAGCTACCTTATTAACCTAGGGATTATATAGGTAACTATAGGTGTTTTCTATCTATCTAAATCCACTTAAAAACAGACAATATGCGTAATGTATAACCTCTTTTTATAGCTCTCTTTTCCCCTTATTTTACACTAACTATAGTGCGAACTAATCTCTTCTTTAAGAGAGGGAGGCGTTCTAACTAGAGTTTTTAGATAAGGCATTTGCTTATAGTAGTATAATAGTTATAGCCTATGTTAATAAGAGTATCTATAAAGGTAGTCTTATTAATTAATATAGGAACTAGAAAAGGTGCAGAGTCTATGTTAGACTAGATCTATTTAAAGTCCTTATTAGTAATAACTATTTGCTATAACACCCTCTATCTATCCTCCCTGCTACCCTAGTTAAATAACTTAATGCTAGGGTTTTCTTTTCTAACATATCCGCTATCTTCTCTTCTTTAGAGTTATCTTCCTCTTCCTTTATGTTATATATATTAATAGCTACCTTTCTATGCTAATATTTTAGTAGAAGTAAAGGGTAGTTAGAAACAAAATACTTTCCTAAACTATACTATAGGTATTTACCCTTCTTACAATACGTATTACGCATAGCCTAGCTAACCCACTTAGCCCGCTTACCGCTAGCCTTATTACCTAGCTTTGCCTTACGCTAATTTCCTAGTAACTTTCCGCGTCCTTTTAGGCCTATTCTAGGTATGTTAATTATATATCTATTATAGGAGTATCCTTATCCTAGGCAGGGGCCTTAGGTATATATGCCTGTCTTTATACACGGTTCTTCTCCTCTAATTAATAGGACTTAATATCTAATAAGATGCTATAATACTAGGCCGTTATCGCTAAGTAATCTATGCGTAATATATCTTATCTAATGCTATAGTCCCTTATCTACTTATTAAGGGCTATGCGTAGCTTAGCTAGCTTTATAGAGTCCTCCTAATCTAATCCCTAGCTAGCGCTAATTTTTGTTTAAAACGAATATAGAAGTTACTAAATTACTTATTTAGGCATTACGTAATCTAGTTAAGCTCTGTAATTACTAATTCCTATTAATAGGGGTTATTAAATATCTTAGTAAGGTAGTTTAAAAACTTCTATGGATTATAAAGCACTAAGTATCCCTTCTTAAAATAGGGAGTAACTTATGCCTAAACCTTTAGCAATAGGTTCTAGTAAATAAAGCACTACTAGTCCTACTAGGACCTAATAAACCCCTATCTATATCTAGCTTATAGGATATTAGGTTTTGCTATGCTATAAATAGGACCCTTTTACTATTAAATAAGGGTCCTATTAGCAAGGGTTTTTGCTTAATAAGTTAACTAGAAAAGTTAGATCTTTGCTTGCTAGTAAGGTCCTTAATTTGTTTTAATTACTAAGCAATAAGCTCCTATAAGATTGCTATTTTATTAGTCTTTATCCTATTTGCTAGTAGCGGTATATCTATTAGCTACTATGCCTCTATAGTGAAGGATAATAAATATTATAAACTAGCCTTAGGGCAGCTATATATAAGCATTCTAAGAGATATTATTATCCTTAGAGAGGAAGGATTAGACTAAGCTAGGTATTACATAGGAGCTAGCTTTATACTAGTGTGTGTGTAGGTCGCATAGGCCTAGGTAAAGCCTTAACCTATCCGCCTATAGTCCGCGTCCTTTGCGCGCCCTTTCCGGAACCTTTGCGCGCCCTTTCTGGACCCGAGACATGACCCGAGCTCCTAAGCTCGAGTCCATAACAGCTCCCTTATAATTATAGGTATTAGGTAGCTCTCTTATTTAACTCTAAGATTATAATTACCTTATAGAGGTCTCTAGCAAGACTCTTAAAGCCTAGGGAGTAGTTATACTTTACTATCTAGCATTTAGGTATACTAGCTATAGTATTTAATATTTACTTATAGAGCTTAGTATTTACTATATTAGAAGGATATAGGCCTTAATAGATCTTCTTAAGGGTAGCTAGTATAATTTTAAGGCACTCTAGCCTAGTTTTATTAGGGTTCTTAGCAATAGTGCTATTTAGAGTTATGCTACTCTATTTACATTAGTAGAACTATTAGTTACTTTTTATCTTAAAGCGTTAATAGATATAGCTAATTATCTCTTTATATATAAGGTTTTAACTAAAGAGGTAATTAAGGTAGTACTATTTAGCATTATTAATTAAGATAATTAGGAAAGCCTTCTAATAATGCGTTTAAGGGAGGTTAATCTTATTATACTTATTCTTAAAGAGCGTGACTTTTAGGGCAAGGAAATTATATAATTATCCGCTATAATAATTACTATCTTTGTATATCTTTATAAGTTCTAAGATCTTCTTTATAATCTAGTCTTTAGAAGAGAATTACTATATAGGTAGTAAGGTTTACTATAGATAGGGATCTTTAGGGTGAATTACTTAATATAATAGGGTTTGCTATAGAAGAGGCTATCTTATAGGTTAAGGGATTTAAAGGTATTATTAGGGTTAGGAAGGATAAAGTTCTAGGGTAAGTAGATAAGGGGTTAAGGAGGTTAATATTTAGGGGTTAGAGGATTATAATCTCCCTTTAGGCTATAATAGCCTTATTTCTTATTAGACCACTTCTTCTAGAGATATTATAATTACTAGTCCTTAGCCTTATCTTATAATAATACTATAATCTCATAGAGAATTCTATAGTTCTCTAACAAGGTCTTTATTAGCTATTACAAAGGTGTTCTTAGACTATCCTTTAAAGTCTTCTTAGAATAATTCCTAGAGGTTATTATCCCTCTAGTCTTAATACTTACTAAGGTTAATAAACCTTATAATATAATTATTAAGCTTAGATAGCATAGTGGAATTAGGGTTAACTACTATTTATTCTTTCTAATCTTTT
The DNA here is from genome assembly GCA_023658505.1 of Epichloe gansuensis. NCBI lineage: Eukaryota > Fungi > Ascomycota > Sordariomycetes > Hypocreales > Clavicipitaceae > Epichloe > Epichloe gansuensis. The sequence continues at coordinate 1,949,373 of CP098284.1, forward strand.
ATAAGGGCATAGGAAAGAGGTTATAGTTATATTAGTAGTTTACTCTCTTAGGGTCTCTTAGGTACTATTAAGATTTAGGATGGTTTCTTATTACTAGAGAATTAAGGCTTTTCTCTTAGTAATAGTCTAGGCAATTATATAGCTTCTACAGTAGCTTAGGTCTTCCCTTTTATTACTAGTCTAGCTTCCTAACTTATTATAAGTAAAGGTTATTAACATTAGGTTTAAAGCGAATGCCTTATAGCAATTAATTTAGTTATTTAGTTAGTTTTCTTATAGTAAGTATAGGATTAGTCTCTCTATTAAAGATAAAGATAATAATAAAAGAAGTTAATCCCTAGGTTTATAATAGACGTAGAATTAATCTCTTTATTAAAAGTGAAGATAATAATAGAAGAAGCTAATCCCTTAGAAGCCTAATAAGTCTATAACCGGAATTTAAGTCTCTTCCTTTAGCACACTCTTATAGCCATACCCCTATTCCTAAGGATTTAGATAATAGGAAAATAACTATAGTATCTATAGAAATGTCTCTTCTTATAATACCTAACTTATCTATAGTTATAATTAACCACTGATTAGTGTTAGAACACTAAGGTGCCTGCATAGGTAATTAATACCGTTGTTATTAAAGTCTATGATAGTTAATAATAATCTAGGAAAGAGAGAAGAGAGAGAGGGAGAGGAATTTAGCTAGCCAAAAGTGAGTGAAACCTATAAGTAGGGCAAAGAGAGGGTAGCGAAAAGGGGTAGCTAATCACAAGGCGTGCATCCTTTGAGGGCTCCACTCGGCCCATAATTAGCAGGGTCTTTGGCCACGACTAATCCGATGATGATCCGAAGGAAGCAACACTATTAATATTTAAAAATCAAGTTTTTATCCTATAGGGAATAAGAAAAGAAATCCTACTATTAATTTATAATAACCCTATTACTAGGCATTAAGGAATTATTAGAACTCTTTAATAAGTTACTAACTAATATTTTTAGCCTAGAATAAAAAGAGATATTAAGGTATATATATATACTTATATTAGCTATTAAGTTTTAAAACTATAAATACATAAACCTTATAGTAAGCTAGCTATACTACTAGTGCTAAATTACCCCTTTTAAGAATTATTAATAGACTTTATTACTAGACTCCTACTAGTTAAGGATTAGTAAGGTAAAATATATAATATAATCTTAGTAGTGGTTAATGAATTTATAAAATATAGTATTTATATCCCTATATCTATATAGTTAACTAGCAATAGACTAGTAACTATTTTCCTAGAATATATTTTTAAAGATTATAAAGCCCTAGAAGGTATTATTATAAACTAAGGTTTAATATTTACTAGTGGATTTTAGAGAATATTTTACTACCTCTTAGCGATAAAGCGGTGATTAAGCACTATGTTTTATCTATAAATAAATAGTTAAATAGAACGCTTAAATCAAGTTTTAGAGCACTATTTAAGAGTATTTATATGCGTAAAATAGACTAATTAGGTTAATTATCTCCTAATAGCACAGTTTGCTTATAACACAAGCGCACATATAAGTTACGGTTACACACCTGCGGAAGCGCTGCGAGGGTATAACCTAAGGGGATGTGATGATCTAGGCTTTGCCTAGACCTAGCAATATAGGTGTCAATTGAACAAGTCAATGTTGACTTGTTCAATACGTATCCTTTGCCCTTGCCTATAGCGTAACTGGATTAGGCATTCTACCTGTGCGTGCGCGCTTAACACCCACGATAGCCCCTATGGGGCTACACCGTAACATTTGAACAAGTCACCTAAGGTCATAGGTTTGAGCTAGCTGCGTGCAGAGAATATTATAATAGGGCTCTTCCTAGGCTTATAGGGATGAAAAGAGAGGGTCCCTAGGGGATGCGTGGTATTGCTAGCTAATAGAGAGAGAGAGAGAGAGAGATTAGGTCACATATGCTATATCGGAAGGAAGCCACTATAGGAAAGAGCCTATGTAATGATCTAGGCTTTGCCTAGACCTAGCAATATAGGTGTTAATTGAACAAGTTAATGTTGACTTGTTCAATACGTATCCTTTGCCCTTACCTATGGCGTAACTGGATTAGGCATTCTACCCATGCGTGCGCGCTTAACACCCACAATAGCCCCTGTGGGGCTGCACTGTAACATTTGAACAAGTCACCTAAGGTCATAGGTTCAAGCTAGCTGCGTGCAGAGAATATCATAACAGGGCTCTTCCTAGGCTTATAAGGACAAAAAGAGAGGGTCCCTAGGGGATACGTGGTATTGCTAGCTAATAGAGAGAGAGAGAGAGAGAGATTAGGTCACATACGCTATATCGGAAGGAAGCCACTATAGGAAAGAGCCTATATAATAATCTAGGCTTTGCCTAGACCTAGCAATATAGGTGTTAATTAAACAAGTCAATGTTAACTTGTTCAATACGTATCCTTTTGCCCTTGCCTATGGCGTAACTGGATTAGGCATTCTACCCGTGCGTGCGCGCTTAACACCCGCGATGGCCCCTGTGGGCTGCACCGTAACAGGGGACTAGATTAAGCAGTTACGCTAATTCTAATAGTTAATAATTAAGCTAAGAATAGAGTTTTAGAATTGAAGCATAAGCATATAGAGATTAAGCAGCTATTAAGCTACTTATAGGCCCTATAGAAAAGTATTATAATTAGAAAAGAGTGCTAATAAAGTTTAACGTAGGTAACTATATCTTACTCTAAACTAAAAATATTAATCTATAATGCCCTAGCTAAAAGCTAGCTATGAAGTACTTAGGACTATATAAGATTAAAAAAGAAGTTAGCTATTATGGTTTAGCTTATTAATTAAAGTTACCTAAAGGAACGCGCTTATATAATGTTTTTAATATTATAAGCTTAGAACCTTTTAGAGGAAATCTAAGTAACGCGGTTAAAATAACCTTACTATAAGATAACGTCAAAGAGGATTAAGAGGAATTTAAAGTTAAACGAATTATTGCTTACAAATATAACAGTAAACGGCGCAAATATTTAGTGAAATAGAAGAATTATAATAATTCTAAGAATTTGTGAGTACTACGGAGAGACTTTATAATAAAAGAGGTTATTAAAGACTATAAGCGGTAACTAAGCAGCTAAATCTTAACTTTTTAGCTGCTTAATTAACTCTTAATTACAATTTAAAATGATCGTTAAATCGCAGCGATTTAATTAGGAAATAATTCACTTAATAATGATTTAAACTACTAAATAAATCTTGTATTTAAAGCAAAAACTTAGCATAGACTTATAGCTATCTAATAGCTAGACCTTAGAGATATATTTAGACGTATTTTTAGCATGATTTCTAACTTTATTAACCTTAGACTTATTATTACTAAAGGCTTAAACTTACAATTCCTTAGGGAGTTCTAAAGGTCTAATATACATAGGGAGAGTAGCTTAAGTAGTAGTAAACTAGCAGTGAGTTAGTAAAGAATAAGTAGTAAAGTTAATAGTACTAACTATAGGGCTATAAGTAGCTATAAACTAAAGATAATTAGTAATCTTAATCTAGGTTTCTAGATTAATAATATTAATTAGCTATAAGAAAGTAGTGCGTTTATTACACTTTACTTCTTAAGAAGCCTTAGCTATAAGATATATATAATAAGCTTACCTATGTTTATTAGTATTTTTAAGGCTAAAAGAGTATTATAAAGTTTCTTCTTAGCTTATATAAACTCCTAGTAGCGTATTAGTAGTATTAAAGTAGTAAATTAAGGGAAACTTACTTTACTAATATAGTATAGTTCTAGAAGGTTATAAAGAATACCCTAAAGCTATTTATATAGCTTTATAATTTAAATAGAATACTAGTAAGGAGTTAGTAGTAATTAAGAGGTAATCCCTTAAGGCTTAACTTACCTAATATAAGTCTTATTATTTTAAGCGTAATAATAGTATTTTAGAGAATTACTTATAAAAAGCTAAATATTAGTAATAATAGTAGCAAGCTAGTAGTAAGTTTATACTAGAGGAGTAACTATATTTAGTTAGAGCAGGCTTTCCCTTAGTAATATACTAAGACTATTTATGTTGCTTCCTTCGGATCATCATCGGATTAGTCGTGGCCAAAGACCCCGCCAATTGTAAGCCAAGTGGAGCCCTCAAAGGGATGCACGCCTTGTGATTAGCTACCCCTTTTCGCCACCCCTCTTTGCCTTACTTACGGGTTTTACCCACTTTTTAGCTAGCTAGATTCCTCTCCCTCTCTCTCTTCTCTTTCCTAGATAATTATTATTAACTATTATAGACTTTAATAACAATAGTATTATTACCTGCGTAGGCACCTTAGTGTTCTAACACTAATTAGTGGTTAATCATAACCATAGATAAGTTAGGTATTATAAGAAAAGACATTTCTACAAACACTATAGTTATTTTCCTATTATCTAGATCCTTAGGAATAGGGGCATAGTGTTAGGACCAGAACAGCGACGGCATCCATAAGGGTGGCGACGGCATCGATGAGGTAGAACCGAGCGGGGCACGGAGCTAAGGGCTAGCTACGGGCTAGTCACGTGAGAGCTGCGGGCTATTTAAAGGGGCTTTCCTATAAACAAAGGGAAAGGGCCAGAGATTAAACCTTTTAAGCACCCACCCCTAGCTAGCAGATCAATAGCTACGACACTTCAATCTAACCTTCACTCTGTTATTCACTCCCAAGCCAAAAGCCTTGACACATAGCTATAAGAGTATGCTAAAGGAAAAGACTTAAATTCCGGTTACAGACTTATTAGGCTTCTAAGGGATTAGCTTCTTCTATTATTATCTTTACTTTTAATAAAGAGATTAATTCTATATCTATTATAAACCTAGGGATTAACTTCTTCTATTATTATCTTTATCTTTAATAGAGAGACTAATCCTATACTTACTATAAGAAAACTAACTAAATAACTAAATTAATTGCCATAAGGCATTCGCTTTAAACCTAACGTTAATAACTATCACTTATAATAAGTTAGTAACTTTATTCTAAGCAGCCTGCTTCCTTAATCCTAAGAAGCAAAGGCCTAAGATATCTAGGATGCTATTAGAGAGTGCTAGATTAATACCTATCTTAGACCGCTAGATTAGATTATTTATAACGCTAGTAATAACTCCTCTTCCGCTGAATTTAAGCACTATGCTTAATTAATGTTAATTAAGATTAATAAGATACTAATTAAAGCCTATAATAGTATTAGAAAAGTTAAAAAGTACTATAGACCTTTACGCTAGGCTTACAAGATTATTATAGACTTAATTAGCATAGAGATTACGCTAGAGCAGTGTCTTTAAATAGCTATTAAAGCTATTAATAACTTAGTAAGCCCTAATAGACTAGTGCTAACCCTACTAGTCTTTAGAGCTTACCTATATATAATAGATAAGTTATTGCTAAGTGTCTTTATTATTTAATACGCTAAGGTAATTTAGAAGGCTACTAATAAGGTATGCTACTACCTAGCCTTATAGCAGGTCTGCAATGCCCTTAACGCCTAGAATAGCCCTAATATATTACTAATACATTAGCTATCTTTATAGGCTAATATACGTGTGTGAAGGGAGAAGGGCAGCTAGTATAGCCCTTATAAGCTAATTACTACTAATAGGAGACCTATACTATCTAAATACCCTATAGCCTAGCGAAATTCTAATCTATAGTAGTAAAGCCTTACTATAAGTACCTATATACTATAAAGAGGCTATAGGAGATAAAACCTTAAGTTATTAAGAAGACTATAAATAAGAGAGATTCTCTTACCTTTATAAGGGTAAAGGTAAGGAAAGGAGTAAAAGAAAAGTAAAACTCCTAGTACTAGTAAAGAGAAAGTAAGGAAGGCTAAGAAAAGTCCTTATAGTTTAATTCTCCCTTAACTAAGGCATAGAAGGACCTAAGAATCGTAAGGACTTTATAGTTATTAATAAAGATTAAGAGAAGGTATTAATTAAAGAGATTATAACTAGAGGATTACTAATAGAGGCATTCCTTATAGTAAAGGAAAAAGCTAACTAGGACCTTACTCTCTAACTCTACTAAGAAAGGAAGATTATAACCCTAGGAAAGCCCTTTAAGTAATTAGATTAAGCTAAGATTAACGCTTTATAAACTTATAATATGTTTAGATTTATAAAGTTTAATTAAGTAAAGTATAGTGACTATAGGATCTTTAACTCTTATATAGTAAGAGAGATTAAAGGTAAAGGCATGGATTTGCTATATAAGAAGTCTTGCCTTATTATACAAGGCTATAATAATAAGGAGAAGGAATTTATCCTAACGTAATCACTAATGATCTAACAGGTAAGCTAATAGCTAATTATAGCTATTACTCCTTTATTAAAGCAAAAGGATTTACCTCTAGATCTGTGATATTACCTAAGCCTACGTTTAATTATAAACAAAACTCATAAGGCTAATTATTATAAGATTACCGGAATAGATTGCGCACCTCTTTCTAGAAGGCACTGTAATAGAGGTTATTAAGCCTCTTTATAGTATTATAAAGGCTAGAACTTACTAGTAGGTAATGTACTTCTATTATTACAGGGATAATCTTAATATAATAATGTAAATATATAATCCCTGCTTATTAATTATAGCTCTAAATAATAAAAACCTCTTTAGGATTGTTAGAATGCAAATAGATAATACGCTAGGTCTAAGCAATAATAACTTCTTTAATAAAGAAGAAAAAGAGCTCTAGAAGGCTAACTTTATAGCTAAAGAGAAGTAGTAACTATTAAACAGGAATTCCCTTACTTTTAATAGCTATATTCTAACCTAAAACGCTAATAACTTACTAACCCTAACCTAGAAAGGCTAAAGTTAGAAGATTAAGGAAGTTAACCCTTAATCTCTAATAGTAAGGTAGGATTACGTAGAATAACAGGCCTAAGGAAGCTATATTATAACTATCTGCTAACTAGAAGCTTTATATAATCTATTAATTATAGCTTAACACTAAGAACTAGCTACTAAAGATATTATATGCCTAAACAAACGCCTTAAGTAGTAAATTAAGAATTAGTAATAAGGATTACGCTATATCCTACTAACCCTTAAAGAAGTGAAGCTCTTTATATTTATAGATAGATTGCTTGCAAACAATAAGGATCTTAGCTTATAGATTAGGTATGTAATTATAATTAGTAACAAGGTAAAGAGGGATAATAACACCTTTATTACAAAAGGGAATATTATTATATATAGTTTAACAAAGAGCAAGCGGGTTACGCGCAGCGCTTACCTCTAAACTATATAGTATAGTTTAAGGTGCTAATATTGCGTACGCAATATCTATGACCCTTAATTAGATTACGGACTAATTAAAGATGCCTTAGATCCCTACAATCCTCTATACTAACTCGTTCTTATTATACGAATGCCTTGTTAAGCTAGGCATAATAAAAAGAAGAGGCTAATAATTAATATTATAGCCCTTTGCTAATTATACAAGAGGCGCGAGATCTATGAGGTTAGATGGATTAACAGCAATAATAACCTAGCTAATGCGATAACAAAGGGATCACTAAATTAAGCGCTTATAACCTTAATTAATTTAAACGAATTAATAATCCGTGTGAAAGGCTAGGTTAAGAGACCTTTATAAGCATTACAAGCATTATAGAGAGGAATTAACAGAGGCGAAGGAGGATTCGTTGCGATTAGATTAATTAAATTAACTAATGCTAACCGGGCTAATCAGGGCTCTGGATTCCTATTAAGGGATTCACTTATGTATACTTTCCTTTAATTCGATTTTTATTACGTTTTTAGGCTCCTTTAGCCACAAGAAAAGAGAGACTACTAGTGTTACTTCCTTTGGATTATTATTAGATTAGTCATGGCTAAAGACCTCGCTAATTATAGGCCAAGTGAAGCCCTTAAAGGGATGCACGCCTTGTGATTAGCTGCCCTTTTCGCCACCCTCTCTTTGCCTTACTTACGGGTTTCACTCACTTTTTGGCTAGCTAGATTCCTCTCCCTCTCTCTCTTCTCTCTTTCCTAGATTATCATCAACTATCATAGACTTCAATAACAACGGTATCAATTACCTGCGCAGGCACCTTGGTGTTCTAACAAATAGCTTAGAGGGTTTAATAGACTATATTTATAATATATTTAGGTTATTGCTTAATAGTAGCGCCCTTTTCTTTATAATAAAGGCATCCCTTTATTATATATCTAAAAGTAAGACTTAGATTAGGGTTTTAATTCTATGTCTTCTATAAATATAGCGGAGTTTAACTTAGAAGAGATTCTTTATACTACTAAGACCCTAGCTATAATGTATTTACTAGGTTATAACTCCTTAGCTAGTGAATTTAGTCTTACGTATAGTCTATTCCTTACTATAATACCTATATTAAGCATATTTAGTCTAATAGGCTTCTCTAAAATTAATAAGACCTAGCTATTACACTACTACTAGGTAGTAACTCCTTAGCTAGTAGGCTTAGTCTTATATATAGTCCCCTTATACTATAATAATATCCTTAGAATATATCTAGACTATTAGGCTTTTCTAAAATTAATAAGACCCTAGCTATTACACTACTACTAGGTAATAACTCCTTAGCTAGCAGGCTTAGTCTTATATATAGTCCCCTTATGCTATAATAATATCCTTAGAATATATCTAGACTATTAGGTTTCTTTAAAATTAAGAAGACCTAGCTAACACACTACTACTAGGTAGTAACTCCTTAGCTAGTAGGTTTAGTCTTATATATAGTCTACCCTAATCTAGTTAATAGGTAGGGGTGATTTTATAGAGCGCTAGATATTAATAGTTTTATTATAGCGTCCTTATAGCCTATTATCTATAAACTAAACACACTATATTATCTTAGAGCACTAGATACTAGTAGTTTTATTATAGTATTCTTATAGTGTATTATTTATAAATTTAGTAAGAAAGGTTAGTAATTATAAGGATATTACCTCTACCTTCCTCTCTTTACTTATATAATCTAATCTCCTTAATAGAGCGTTAGTAAGGTTTAACTTACTTACTTTATATTTAATTATAAAGTTAAATAAATAGAGTTTATTTAGTGTAGTAACTTATCTACTAGTTAACTTTAGCTTTATAGCTAGGTACTTATAGTTTAAGTAATCTATAATTACTATAACTAGATATATTAAGTATATAAGGTAATGCCTCTAAGTTTAGAATACCTCTTAGATAGCTAGTAACTCTATATCTAGTGTTATATAGCATAGCTCTATCTTATTTAACTTTCTTAATATATATACCACTAGGTGCTAGTAACCTAGCACTAACTACGCTAGGATAGCCCTAAGTGCATGTCCTAAGGCATTTATCTTAACCCTTAATAGGGCTAGTAAATTAAAGTATACTAGAATTAGCGCCTCTTAGAATCGTTTTTATAGCTCCTAAACGTAACTAACTTATTAGCTCTAGCTTAAACTTTGCTAGTTAGTCTTCTTAGAGTTAATTAGTTAATAGGATAACTATTTTACTATAGCCTTTAATAAACTATCTTTAAAATCCTATAAAGCCTAGGAATAACTAGATATTAAAGACACTATAAGGTACTAGCTAAGTTACTATTGTCTTAATTCTCGCGGGCTTTATTACGATTCCTTCTTTAGATATAATAAATCCTAGAATTTAACCTCCTTATATAAGAATTTACACTTTTCTAGGTTAATAAAGAGGCTTGCTTCTTAGAGCTTCTAAAGGACTTATTTTACATGCCCCTTATACGTAGCTATATCGCTACTATAGATTAGGATATTATCTAAATATATAACGCAAATCATATCTATAAGGCCTTTAAGGGCATTATTAATATATTCTTAAAAGGTTATAGGTGCATTAACTAGTCTAAAAGGCATTATAAGATATTTAAAGTAACTATATTTACATTAGAACGCTGTTTTCCACTTATTACCCTTATAGATATATAGCTAATAGTATGTATCTTTAAGGTCTAATTTTATATAGACCTTTACTCCCTTTAATTAGTTTAAGATCTCTATAATTAGCAGTAATAGTGCTTTATCTTTAATAGTAATTCTATTAAGGGCTTTATAATCTACGTAAAGGCGTAATTTTCCTCCTTTCTTTAGTATAAATAATATTAGGGCTTTAGCTAGGCTAATAGATCTTTAAATCTATCCCTTTTGCTACGCGCTTACTAAGTACTCGCAGAGTATTTCTAGCTCCTTTTCTACTAAATTATATATTAGTCCCTATAGGGGCGTTTTCCTCTCTTCTAATTTAATAGTATAAGTTTAGCTACCTAGTATAGGAGAATACCTATAAGTTTATTTAAAAGATATCCTTAAACTCTTTATAAGCTTAGGGTATTTATATAATTAACTTATAGGCTTTGCTTATCTCTATAGTTACTAGGTTATTATAGGGCTTATCTTTATCTACTATTAAGACATTATTATCTTTTATATAATTTTAGTTATTAACCCCTATAAGATAAATCTAATATATACGTGTTTTGCCTCCTTATATACCTATTATATCCTTACTGCTAGTCTAAGATATTCTTTTGTAATAAGGTATCTCTAGTACTTATCTATCTAGGATATAATTACAAGTTTGTATATAATTACCTAGTTATGCCCTAATAATAGGTCTTTACTAGTATTAGCTATATAGTAGCTAACTTAACACATTCTTACGTAGCCTATGCTATCCTTAATTAATAGGGTTTATAATAAGATCCCTAAATGCTTAATTTTAGTAAGGGTAGCACTCTTAAGGGTTATATTATCCTTTTTACGTTAGCCTAATTAACTACTATTAGTAACTTTAGGTAGATAATTAAATAGGTTATGCTAGGGTTAAATAACGCCTTTATAGCTACCTATTTATATTCTTACTATAACTTTACCTTAACTCTTAGTCTTAGATCTTTAGGTAATAATTTAATAAGAGCGCTTTCCTAGGGTTACACTAAGCTAATAGGGTCTTATTAAAGTCTAATAGGTCTTTGTCTTTAACCTAGTTATAGCTACTCTTATATATCTTTATTATATAGTTACTTCTCTTATAAATAGAATAATCTAGTTTAGTGTAGCTTAGTGAAGCGTGTCTAGCTTACTATACTTATAGTATATAAACGGTAAATTTATCTTTCTATTACTACTTTATTACTATAGCCTTTCTAGCAAATTAGAATATTATTATCTTTTCTAACTATTATTACCTTAATTACTTAATTAGCCTCCTTTAGTTATAACCTTTGCCTTTCTTCCTTAGCCTACTAGGTAGGTCTAACTCTTAGGAACTCTTAGCTAAGTACTTACTTCTTTATAGCGTTATTAAGGCTATTAATAAACATATAGATTTATAGGCATTTAGGAATTGCTTTAGGTAGCTTAGCCTCTGCCTTACCCTAGATCTTTATAAATATCTAAAATAATTAGTGATTTTCTTATCTAAGACCTATTAATGTCCTTATTGCTTCTAAGCACTATGTATTCTTATCTATAGTTCCTGTCTTTAGCTAATCTATAAATCTATCCTAGGTATAACCCTAGTAATTTACATAACTATCTATAGCTATATAACGTATCTATTATTGCTTTGCGTTATTTGCTAGGTAGCTGCTAGTATAGGTAACCTTAGTTATATTATCTATAAAGGTTCTATAATCTATAGTAAAAGCTACGTTTAAATCCGCTAGGAAATTCTAAAGACTCTTAAAAGTATTCCCTTTATATATAGGTGCTTTTAATTATATCTTTATAAGGCTATATTACTATATAATAGGTATTACCTAAGGTACTAAAGGAAAGGTATTTATAAGTCCTATATTTAAGTTACCTAAGGATATAGCTTTTCTATTATTTATAGGTTTTGCTATAATTAAGCAAGTTTCTATCTCTTTTCTATAATATATATTTAGGTTACTACTTCTTTAAGGCGCTAGTTTAGTGTTATCTCCTTATTATTAATAAGTATTCCGCTCTGCTAGTTATCTAATAAGGACTAGCGGACTACTCCGGTTAGGTTTAGTGGTGTAATATTCTCCTACTTATCTATAGCGTGGTTAGGGCTACTACCTAATTAGGTCGCTATGCAATAAATTCTAGACATCTTAATCTAACTAATAGTTTATTACCTAAAGGAAGAGAGATTAATTTATTAAGGCTTTTAGCTTAGGAGTAAATAATAGAGTAATAGTTAGATTAAAGTATTATAGCTATTAAACTACTAGCTAGGGGTAAGTGCTTAAAAGGTTTAATCTCTAGCCTTTTCCCTTTATTTATAGGAAAGCCCCTTTAAATAGCCTATAGCTCTTACGTAACTAGCCCGTAGCTAGCCCTTAGCTCCATGCCCCGCTGGGTTCTACCCTTATTAATGCCGTCGCCACCCTCATGGATGCCGTCGCTGTTCTGCTCCTGACAATAAGACCTTATAACCCTAATAATACTATAACTACTTCTAAACTAGCTATATTATAAAGTTCTATAAGGTAGCCCTAAGGTATAGTAAGTATAGAGCTATCTAATATAAAGAAGGAGAAATATTATACCTAATAATTAGTGAATAACTAAAGGAAAACTATATCCTATACTCTAGCTTATACCTAGTATAATAAAGGGACTATTCTATCCTAAAAGAGAAGTAAAATATAGTAAAAGTAAGCTACCTAAAGTAACTATTATGATTTACTAGTAACTCCCTAGATAGAAGCCTAATACTACTTTATAAGAGAACTAGCATAGCTATAAAACCTATTATTATAGTAAGTAGAAAAAGGGAATACCTTATAAATATAGAAAGGAGCGCTAAATAGCCTAGGGTAAGGAGTATTATATAGTATATATCTTATAATAGGGCTAGAATAGAACTAGTATAAGATAGTAGAAACCTACTACCTCCTTAATTAATATAGTAATAATATAAGTCCTTTTTAGAATATAAATAAGAAGGATAGCCTAATATACATAGCGCTCTAGTACTAAACTAATATAAACATAATAGTAATTTAAGAGTAGGAATATATAAGATACCTATAGCCCCTAGTACTAGGCCTTACCTAATTCTAACTAGTATACTATAAAGGATAAAATATAGTATATATAAATAAGAAGTATAATATAGGGTTATAAATAGCCTAGGGAGGACCTAACTAGTTACTAGTAAAGATAAAAGGCATAAATATCTACTCCTTTACTTAGAAGGTTATATAGATAACTAGAATATACCTATTTATACTTTTAATATAGAAAAGCCCTATAACTAAAGCGTTTTTATAGGAGACTTTAACTAAAAGCACTCTCTTTAGGATAGCTTAGATAGAATAACTAAAGGAGTAAAGAAACTACTAGACCTTATAAGCTAGTAAAGGCTTAGCCTAGTAATATCCTAAGGAAACCTATAAGATAATATAGAGAAGATAGAGATAGCACTATAAATCTAGTATAAGTAACTCTAGATATCTAAGTCTACTATAATAGTATAAAAGACCTTATAGGTTCTAACTATATCCTATAGCTAATTAGTATCTTTACTAAGGAGTAAGAAGGCGCCCTGCCTACCCTTAAACACACCTAGACCTTAATAAATAAACTATAGGTAAAGGTAAAAGCAGTAATATAACTCTAAGCAGAAAATACACTAAACCTATAAGATAAGGAAGGAATTAATATATATATAATATAGCTTATTATAAACCTATAATAGATAGTAAAATTAGTAGCCCTATAGAAGCGCTAAGGACTCCTAGCCTAAAGGTATAGTAATTAAGAAGAATAAAAGAGGTAGTTACTAAAGCTAAATAAGCTAAGAGATAATAGAGGCGCTAAAAGACTAAAGTAAACTAGTAAGCCTTCTCTAAGGTAGATAATAACTAGGAATAGATAGTTAGAGAAGAGAAGAGAAATTGTTGGTATCACAGGTGCCTAACGTTAGGATCGTGGCCTAGGGAATAGGAATTTATCTTCTATTCTAGGCGTTGTAATCAATTAGTCATATGTGTGTGTAGAAGAGAGGAAAAGAGGCTTTTCCGGATTGTAAGAAGTGGCTATAAACGCGGTGCGTTTTATAGGTCATATAACTTATAGGTCCTCGCCTAATTAAAGGGGGCAGGCTAATGAGTTATATATAGGGCTACCTCTTGCGGGCGCGCGTTGCGTACGCGCCCTTATAGCCTAACCTTTTGCTAGGTAATTATGGTTACGTGCCGTGATTAATATTATGCTTATTCTAACATTAGAACCTCTTTCTTTTTAACATAATTGTTAACGCATAATATTAATCTAAGAAGGGAAGATATAAGGGATTAAATAAATGTGTTATATAAATAAAAGAACTAACAAAAGAAATAACAATAATAGTCCCCTTTCCTTCCCTATACGCTGCTAGCTTTAGATAACTAGCTTCTCTAATTACTTATCCTTCTTCCTTATAGAAGGATACCTCTACCTTCTACCCTTACCTACGCTCCTTCCTTTAACTAGTGTAACATAATATTGGATTACATTATAAGGGAAGGTTACCTATAATCCCTTCCCTATCTAAAGGTATAATATTAGATTATCCCTCCCTATAGCCTTTTATTTAACTATAATATAATATTAAATTATATTCCTAGGGAAAGATTACCTATAATTCTTCCCCTTCTAAAGGTATAATATTAGATTATACCTTCCTATACCCCTTTATGCTCCTCCTTTTCCCCTCCCTACTAGAGAGACTTAAGAGAGGTACCCCTTTCTATAGCTATAATTCCGCGCCCCTTCTAAAGATATAATTCCGCGCCCTCTAATCCCTTAGCCTATACCCTACGTAACTATGCTATACTTAGGGTACCTTATCTAGTGCCTCTAGCGCTAGTTTTAGCGCAGGCTTAGGCATAGGCTTTAGCGTAGGCTTAGGCATAGGCTTTAGGGCTTTAGTTCCCTACCTCTTTATAGGCAGTGCTAGGTCTAGGTAACCTATCCCTCTATCTAGATTATTACTATATTACCTATAATAAACCTCTCTAGGGCTTTATTAGGCATTACCTTTATAAACGTATTAGCTAGGTTATCTTCGCTATTAATCTATCTAATCTTATATAACTTATAGCGTTTATATAATTACTAAAGGGCTATAATATTAATTATAAGCCGCTTCTCCTTTATAGTCCTAAGCTTAATAAGGTATTTATATAATAAGTATAAATCTATATAGACTATAATTAGGATTTCTAGGAGGTTTAATTAATCTATAATAATCTTTAATATTATTATAATTACGTAAGCTATATTAACGCTTGCTACTATTCTATAGACCTTTAAAGCAAGCATACTTCTTATAACTCTCTTGCTCTTTGTTAAGCTATAGTGTATAATGTTACCTTATAGTATAAACTTACTATCTTTATACTTCTTATTAGCTAGGATAAGAACATAGCCTAGTTATAAGGTAAGGTCCTTATTATTAGCAAATAATCCGTTAATAAATATAAATAGCTTTGCTTTTTTAAGGTTAAGGGGTATAAAGATTAATCCTTAATCTAGGTAGTCTATTTACTACTTAATATAGCGATTAAGTTCCTTAATATTCTTAGTTATTAGTTCTTAATATTATGCGGTAACTAATAGATTAAAGCTTACCTTAGGTTAGTAGATTAAAGCAATATAGGTATTATAGGCCCTTTATTCTATATACTTCTTTTAGGCTCTTCTAGCGGGATTAACTATAGCTTATTACTTTGCCCTTTTACTATATCTTAATAGTATTATTAGTTAGTTAAATAATTCCACTGTTAAATATAAGGGGTTGTTAGGCTTAATAAACTGCTTTGGTTTTATAGCGAATTTAGCGGTAGCTAGTTAATCTTCTTCTTATTAGGAGAATCCTTTATCTAATAGGCTAAGGGTATTATTAGTCTACATTCCTACGTATCTAAATTAAGGGCTTTTAGCAGATGTGACTAGCAAGCATAGATTATAGCTTAATGTTATTATCTAAAGCTTTTCTCTATAGTGCCCTTGGTAAGTTACCTACTAGTGTGTGCTAGCCTTTGTAATTCCGTAAAGGGGCTTAATAACTCTTATAATTATTCCTTTAGGGTGCTAATTATAAATTTAGATAGGGAGTTAGGCAAGGATTATATAATTTATCGGCATTTCTAATTATACGTATGCCTATGTAATATCTTAAATCTATAGGAGGAATCCTTTTATAAGAAAAGAAAGGGTAATTATAAGGATTAATCATTAGCTTGCCCTTTAGATCATTAGGGCTTACGTAAGGATCGCTTACTTTGCCTTATTACTAAAGCCTTAGATTATAAGCCTTAATTTCTTATACAGCTAGCTTATTCTTCCTTTAACTTTATTAATAATATAGGAATTAAAGATTTAAATCCCTTAGTGCTTCTTTAGATTAAAAGCGATAAATATAAACATGCCTTAGCTAATTAGGGCATTAATCTTAGCCTTTATTAAGAGCTTAAAAGGTTTGCTAGGAGTTATGATTATGCCTTTCTTATGTAATTAGATTATAATCTTAAGGTCTGCCTTCTCCTTACTTCAGATAAATGCCTTAAGGTTATTTACCTAATTAATAATTATAGGAGGGTTCTTTTATAGCCTTCCTAGCCTTTTTTTAGAGGGCTAGAGTGTTAGGAGCAGAACAGCGACGGCATCCATGAGGGTGGCGACGGCATCGATGAGGGTGGAACCCAGCGGGGCACGGAGCTAAGGGCTAGCTACGGGCTAGTTACGTGAGAGCTGCGGGCTATTTAAAGGGGCTTTCCTATAAACGAAGGGAAAGGGCTAGAGATTAAACCTTTTAAGCACCTACCCCTAGCTAGTAGATTAATAGCTATAACACTTTAATCTAACCTTTACTCTATTATTTACTTCTAAGCTAAAAGCCTTAATAAATTAATCTCTCTTCTCTTTAGGGTAATAGACTGTTAGTTAGATTAAGATATCTAGAATTTATTGCATAGCGACCCGATTAGGTAATAGCTATAACCACGCTACGGATAAGCAAGAGAATGTTATACTACTAAACCTAACTAGAGTAGCCCGCTAGTCCTATTAGATAACTAGCAAAGCGAAACACTTATTAATAATAAGGAGGTAACACTAAATTAGCGCCTTAAAGAAGTAGTAACCTAAATACGTATTACAGAAAAGAGATAAAAACTTGCTTACTTATAGCAAAACCTATAAATAATAGAAGAAGCTATATCCTTAGGTAACTTAGACATAGGACCTATAAATACCCTTTCTTTAGCACCTTAGGTAGCACCTATTACGTAGTAATATAGCCTTATAAAGATATAATTAAAAGCACCTATATATAAAGGGAACACTTTTAAGAGTCTTTAGAATTTCCTAGCGGATTTAAACGTAGCTTTTACTATAGATTATAGAACCTTTATAGATAATATAACTAAGGTTACCTATACTAGCAGCTACCTAGCAAATAACGTAAAGCAATAATAGATGCGTTATATAGCTACGGATAGTTATGTAAATTACTAGGGTTATACCTAGGATAGATTTATGGATTAGCTAAAGATAGGAACTATAGATAAGAATATATAGTGCTTAGAAGTAATAAGGATGTTAATAGGTCTTAGATAAGAAAATTACTAATTATTCTAGATGTTTATAAAGATCTAGGGTAAGGCAAAGGCTAAGCTGCCTAAAGCAATTCCTAAACGCCTATAAATCTGCATATTTATTAATAGCCTTAATAATGCTATAAAGAAGCAGGTACTTACCTAAGAGTTCCCTAAGAGTTAGACTTACCTAGTAAGCTAAGGAAGAAAGGTAGAGGTTATAACTAAAGGAGGCTAATTAAGTGATTAAGGTAATAATAGTTAGAAAAGATAATAACGTTTTACTTTACTAGAAAGGCTATAGTAATAAAGCGGTAATAGAAAGATAAATTCGCTATTTATATATATTCTAAGTGTAGTAAGCTAGGATATACTTTACTAAGCTACACTAAACTAGATTACTCTATTTATAAGAGAAGCAATTATATAATAAAGACGTATAAGAGTAGCTATAACTAGGCTAGAGATAAAGACCTATTAGACTTAAATAAGACCCCTATTAGCTTAGTATAACCCTAGGAAGACACTCTTATTAAATTATTACCTAAAGATCTAAGACTAAGAGTTAAGGTAAAGTTATAGTAAGAACACAAATAGGTAGCTATAAAGGCGCTGTTTAACCCTAGCGTAACCTATTTAATTATTTACCTAAAGTTACTAATAGCAGTTAATTAGGCTAATGTAAAAAGGATAATATAACCCTTAAGAGTGCTACCCTTACTAAAATTAAGCATTAAGGGATCTTATTAAAAACCTTATTAATTAAGGATAGCATAGGCTACGTAAGAATATATTAAGTTAGCTACTACGTAGCTAATACTAGTAAAGACCTATTATTAGGGCATAACTAGGCAGTTATATACGAACTAGTAATTATATCCTAGATAGATAGTTACTAGAGACACCCTATTATAAAGAATGTCTTAGACTAGTAGTAGGGACGCGATAGGCATATAAGGAGGCAAAACGCGCTTACATTAGATTTATCTTATAGGGATAATAACCGAAATTATATAAAAAGATAATAACGTCTTAATAGTAAATAAAGACAGGCCCTATAATAACCTAGTAACTATAGAGATAAGTAAAGCCTATAAGTTAACCACGCAAATACCCTAAGCCTATAAGGAGTTTAAGGATATCTTTTAAACGAACTTATAGGTATTCTCCTATGCTAGGTAGCTAAACTTATACTATTAAATTAGAAAAGGGAAAACGCCCTATAGGGACTAATATATAATTTAGTAAAAAGGAGCTAGAAGTGCTCTATAAGTACTTAGCAAGCGTATAGCGAAAGGGATAGATTTGAAGATCTATTAGCCTAGCTAGAGCCTAATATTATTTATACTAAAGAAAGGAGGAAAATTATACCTTTACGTGGATTATAAAGCCCTTAATAGGATTACTATTAAAGATAAAGCGCTATTACTGCTAATTATAGAGATCTTAAACTAATTAAAGGGAGCAAAGGTCTATATAAAATTAGACCTTAAAGATACGTACCACTAGCTATGTATCCGTAAGGGCAATAAGTAGAAAACAGTATTCTAATGTAAATACAGTCACTTTAAATATCTTATAATGCCTTTTAGGCTAATTAATACACCTATAACCTTTTAAGAATATATTAATAATGCCCTTAAAGGCCTTATAGATACGATTTGCGTTATGTATTTAGATAATATTCTAATCTATAGCAGCGATATAGCCGCGCATAAGGGGCATGTGAAATAAGTCCTTTAGAAGCTCTAAGAAGTAAGCCTCTTTATTAACCTAGAAAAGTGCAAATTTTTATATAAGGAGGTTAAATTCCTAGGCTTTATTATATCTAAAGAAGGAATTATAATAGAGCCCGCTAGAATTAAGATAATAGTAACTTAGCTAGTACCTTACAGCGTCTTTAATATCTAGTTATTCCTAGGCTTTACAGGATTTTACAGATAGTTTATTAAAGGCTATAGTAAAATAGTTATCCTATTAACTAATTAACTCTAAGGAGACTAACTAGTAAAGTTTAAGCTAAATCCTAATAAGTTAGCTATGTTTAGGGAGCTATAAAAACAATTCTAAGAGGCGCTAATTCTAGTGCACTTTAATCCACTAGCCCTATTAAGGGTTAAGATAAACGCCTTAGGACACGCACTTAGGGCTATCCTAGCGTAGTTAATACTAGGTCACTAGCACCTAGTGGTATATATATTAAGAAAGTTAAATAAGATAGAGCTACGCTATATAACACTAGATATAGAGTTACTAGCTATCTAAGAGGTATTCTAAACTTAAAGGCACTACCTTATATACTTAATGTATCTAGTTATAGTAGTTATAAATCACTTAAACTATAAGTACCTAGCTATAAAGCTAAAGTTAACTAGCAGATAGGTTACTACGCTAGATAAACTCTATCTATTTAACTTTATAATTAAATATAGAGTAAGTAAGTTAAACCCCGCTAATACTCTATTAAGGAGGTTAGATTATATAAGTAAAGAGAGGAAGGTAAAGGCAGTGTCCTTATAATTACTAACCTTTCTTACTAAATTTACAAATAACACACTATAAGAATGCTATAATAGAACTACTAGCATCTAGTGCTCTAAGAAAACACAGCGTGTTTAGTTTATAGATAATAGGCTACAAGGATGCTATAATAAAACTATTAATATCTAGCGCTCTATAAAATCGCCCCCTACTTATTAACTAGATAAGAATAGACTGCACGTAAGACTAGACCCGCTAGCTAAGGAGTTACTCCTAGCAGTAGTGTATTAGCTAGGGTCTCCTTAATTTTAAAGAAACCTAATAGTTTAGATATATTTAAAGGATGTTATTATAGCGTAGGAGGACTGTATATAAGACTAAGCCCGCTAGCTAAGGAGTTACTACCTAGTAGTAGTATAATAGCTAGGGTCTTATTAATTTTAGAAAAGCCTAATAGTCTAGATATATTTAAAGGATATTATTATAGCATAGGGGGACTATATATAAGACTAAGCCTACTAGCTAAGGAGTTACTACCTAGTAGTAGTATAATAGCTAGGGTTTTATTAATTTTAGAGAAGCCTATTAGACTAGACGCACTTAACATAGGCGTTATAGTAGGGAATAGACTATATATAAGACTAAATTCGCTAGCTAAGGAGTTATAACCTAGTAGATACGTTATAGCTAGGGTCTTAGCGGTATAGAGAACCTCTTCTAAGTTAAACTCCGCTATATTTATAGAAGACACGGAATTAAAACCCTTAATCTAAGTCTTACTTTTAGATATATAATAGAGGATGTCTTTATTATAAAGAAAAGGGCACTACTATTAAGTAATAACCTAAATATATTATAGACATAGTCTATTAGACCCTCTAAGCTATTAATATTTAAAAATTAAGTTTTTATCCTATAGAGAATAAGAAAAGAAATCCTACTACTAATTTATAATAACCTTACTACTAGGTATTAAGGAATTACTAGAACTCTTTAATAAGTTACTAACTAATATTTTTAGCTAGGGATAAAAAGAGACATTAAGGTATATATATATACTTATATTAGCTATTAAGTTTTAAAACTATAAATATATAAACCTTATAGTAAGCTAGCTATACTACTAGTGCTAGATTACCTCTTTTAAGAATTATTAATAGATTTTATTACTAGACTTTTACTAGTTAAAGATTAGCAAGGCAAAACGTATAATATAATCTTAGTGGTGGTTAATAGATTTATAAAATATAGTATCTATATCCCTATATCTACGCGGTTAACTAGCAATAGACTAGTAACTATCTTCCTAGAATATATTTTTAAAGATTATAAAGCCTTAGAAGGTATTATTATAAACTAAGGTTTAATATTTACTAGTGGATTTTAAAGAATATTCTACTACCTCTTAGCAATAAAGTAGTAATTAAGCACCGCGTTTTATTTATAAATAGATAGTTAAATAGAATGCTTAAATTAAGTTTTAGAGCACTATTTAAGAGCATTTATATACATAGAGTAGACTAATTAGGTTAATTATCTCCTAATAGTATAGTTCGCTTATAACATAAGCGCGTATATAAGTCACGGTTATATACCTATAGAAGCGCTATAAGGGTATAACCTAAGGGGACTAGATTAAGCAGTTACGCTAATTCTAATAGTTAATAATTAAGCTAAAAATAGAGTTTTAGAATTAAAGCATAAGCATATAGAGATTAAGTAGCTATTAAGCTACTTATAGGCCTTATAGAAAAAGTATTATAATTAAAAGAGAGTGCTAATAAAGTTTAATATAGGTAACTATATCTTACTCTTAACTAAGAATATTAATCTATAATACCCTAGCTAAAAGCTAGCTATAAAGTACTTAGGACTATATAAGATTAAAAATAAAGTTAGCTATTATAGTTTAGCTTATTAATTAAAGTTACCTAAAGGAACGCGCTTATATAATGTTTTTAATATTATAAGCTTAGAACCTTTTAGAGGAAATCTAAGCAATACGGTTAAAATAACCTTACTATAAGATAACGTTAAAGAGGATTAAGAGGAATTTAAAGTTAAACGAATTATTACCTATAAATATAATAGTAAACAGTGTAAATATTTAGTAAAATAGAAGAATTATAATAATTCTAAGAATTCTTAGGTGCTACGTAAAGACTTTATAATAAAAGAGGTTATTAAAGATTATAAGTGGTAACTAAGTAGCTAAATCTTAACTTCTTAGCTGCTTAATTAACTCTTAATTATAATCTAAAATAATTATTAGATTATAGTAATTTAATTAGGGAATAATTCACTTAATAATAATTTAGACTACTAAATAAATCTTATATTTAAAGCAAAAACTTAGCATAGACTTATAGCTATCTAATAGCTAGACTTTAGAGATATATTTAGACTGATTTTTAGTATAATTTCTAACTTTATTAGCCTTAGACTTATTATTACTAAAGGCTTAAACTTATAATTCCTTAGGGAGTTCTAAAGGTCTAATACGCGTAGGGAGAGTAGCTTAAGCAGTAGTAAACTAGCAGTGAGTTAGTAAAGAATAAGTAGTAAAGCTAATAGCACTAACTATAGGGCTATAAGTGGCTATAAATGTAAGGGCTTGGGCTTTGCCCAAGCCTTAGTGTTGACATACGAGTGGGGAGTGGGGAAGGGGGCTGACATAAGCCGACCAGGGGATATAAGGGGCTCGTACGGGATCCGTAATATTCTCCTTTTCCTTCCTTCCTTTAAGTTTCTTAATATCATCACGATAGCCTATAGCTTTACCTTAGGGCTAGTCTATAACATTTGAGAAACTTCCTTTAGCCTTAAAGAAGGCTACTGAAAACGCAATAAGTGCATTAAACATTATAGACGCAATGGACATAACAGACATAACGGATTCGCTACGCCCTAGAGACTAACACTCTTAGGGAAGCATAACACTACTAACAGACACCACTCCGCCTATAGAGGCCCTCTTAGCCTAACTTAAGTCACTTTAACTCGTAATTAAACAATAATAAGGAAATCATAACGCTATATAAACAGGTTAAAACAAAGCAGTCCCTAGGGGCTTAACCTGAATAGATTCCCTTCCTAGTCCTACCTATTACGCCGCCGGTTATACCTAGATTAGACAGAAACCAATCCTAATAGGCAACCCTTATAATAGCGATAAGGCTACGTTCACTTCCTAGAAGATTCTTATAGAGCATAAACTAGTGGCAGATAAGGATTTTATTAGTACTAATAAGGACTAGTAGATGTTTATATACTAGAACTTAGGGCCTAAGGTCTAACCCCGCATCGCAGCATTCTTTAAAGTAGGCTATAAATATAATTATAAACCCACCTCCTTTCTGGATTACTTAGAATCTATATTTGCTAACCCCTACCAATAAGAAATAGCCCTTACTAAACTTAACTATATTAAATAGGGGCTAGGGAGGTATTTACCTTATTCTTTATCCGCTTTAAATAGAAGCTTTCCTAGCAGGAGGTAGCTTATAGGCAGGTAAGGTAAAACTAGCAAAACTTTAACATACACTTAATAAGCGTATAAGGGAGTGTACTATTAGTAAAGGGGTAGACTATAAGGACTACTCTTTAGCGGTTAGCTAATTCTATAGTATTATAGTTAATATTAAGGCTAACGCCTTAGAGGAAAAGTTTTATTCCTGCTACATGCCTATCCTAGTTAAGACACTAGCTCCTAAGTTAATTATAACAGTGACATACTAATAATAAGTGTTCGCGTGGCAGGAACTTAGGCAGGTAAACGTAAGAAGCTAGAGGGGAAAAAGGGTAGACTAAGGAAGATAACTAAACTATAATATGCTAAGTGGGTTATAGCAGAGGAAATGACTAGGCATTGTAAGGATAAGTGTTATTTATGCTACGGCTTAAAGGATTACTAGATACAGGAGTACCCTTTACTCTTACCTTACTGACTAAAAGTGCGTATTAATACCTACAGGGCAGAGACAGATAGCGGGGATAAAGGGGTTAAGACTTACTTATTAGAAAACAAGTAGCCCCTAAGCAAAGGCTTGCACAGGGGCGTGAAGGCTAGCTAGCCTAGCTAGATAATCTTAACTATAATTAGTGCATAGTGTTAGAAGAGGGAGTTAAATAGTATATGGATTAACTACTATTCTTAGTCCCTATACTCTTTAATACACATAAGTATCTCTATGTTTAAATCAATTATGGTTGCGATTATTATAGCGCTATCAGCGAATTAGTAGCGTAGCGGCTAAACCTAGAGCTTATTTAATTACTAAAATAAAGATAAGTTTAAACCGCGGTAGAAATAGAAAGAAAAGGAAAGCAAGTAAGGGAGGAAACCTTATCTATTACTCACATAGTACGTACCTAGATTAACATAGATAGCTAGGAATCTTTAGTATACCTCTATATTATTCCAGGTTTAACCTATGATATAATCTTTAGGATGCTATGGTTAGAACACCGCGATATAGTAATCCACGCAGTAAAGAGATAGCTAGTCATTAGGATGGCTAAGGGCCTATGCATTTTAGAATCCTTAGAGCATACTATAGAGATACTAACACAGGGGATAATTAGTTCCTTGTTTGCTGCGGAGGCATGCTATGCATAATAACAGAAGGATATTACTATAAGGTTTATTGCTATAAGCTTAAAAGAAATTACAATAGTATTACAACTTTCTGCTCTAAGACTAAAACCAGAATGGCTTAATACCTTAGCACTACCTAGGAGCTTATAGACTTTGCGGACCTATTTAATAAGTTAAAAGCAAACGGCCTACCCTTACATAGGGGCTCCTTAGACTATTATATCCACCTTTAAAAGAACGCGGATGGATTATAACTAGCACTCCTATAGGGACCTCTATATAACATGCCCTAGGACTAGCTATTAGAGATTAGGCATTAAGTTACTAACCTTATAGATAAGGGATGGATCTGTGCTAGCTCCTCTTTAGCGGTAGCGCCTGTTCTATTAGTTAAAAAGGCAAACGGTGGTTAGAGGTTTTGCGTTAACTACTGCGTACTTAATAAGATAATAGCACAAGACCGCTATCCCCTCCTATTAATTAAGGAAACACTCTATTCCTTATCCTAAGCGTATTAGTTTATAAAAGTGAATATACGCTTAGCGTTTCATAAGCTACGTATAGCAGAAGGACAGGAGTATCTTATAGCATTTCGCACTAGATTTAGACTGTTTAAATAGCTAGTTTGCCTATTTAGCCTAGCAGGTACACTAGCGATGTTCTAACGTTACGTAAACAAATCCTTAGGGGATGCGTTAGGGGACTTTATTACGGCCTATTTAGATAATATTCTTATCTATTTAGGGGGTTAAAGAAGGATTATATAGCTAAGGTACGGCTAATACTAGGTAGATTAAGGGCAGCGGGCCTATATCTAGATCTAGACAAATCTGCATTTACTGTGAAGGAGGTTCAATACCTTAGCTATATTATTATGGCAGGATGCTTAATTTGCCCTAACCCCGTGAAGGTAGCGGCAATTAGGGAATGGTTAGCCCTTATAAAGTTACAGGGGTCTGTAGCTTCCTTAGATTTACGAACTTTTATTATAACTTTATTAGGGACTTCTCTAAAATAGTAGCCCCCTAATCTAGCTTACTAGGAAGGACGTTCCCTTTTAATAAGGCCTAGAGGAAAATAACGCTTTTAAACGATTAAAGGAATCATTTATTAAACACCCGGTCCTCGCATAATAGGACCCTAACTAGGATACAGTGGTAGAAGCTAATTGCTCTAGCACGGCTTTAGGGTTGTCTATCATAGGAAGGCCCTAATAGTGTGCTATATCTAGTCGCTTATTACTCTGTAAGCTTAACAGCCCCTAAAGGAACTATACCATTCACAATAAGGAACTACTAGCTATTATATCTTGCCTTAAGGCGTGATTAGCAGAGTTATAGGGCGTCTCGCGCCTATTCATAATATATACGGATTATAAGAACCTAGAGTACTTCACTACTCCTTGCCTTATAACGGAATGTTAAGCACGGTAAGCAGATGTCCTCTCCTATTTAACTTCTATTTACGTTATAGACCTAGTGCTTAAGTATAATAACTAGATGCCCTTTCTTAAAGGGAGTAGGATAGGGTAGGCAAGCCTTTAAGAATAGGATATATCCTATAACCCATTACTATTACAGCGCTCTTATAACCATACATTAGGACCTAGACTAACTCTAGTTTAGGTCCGTCCCTACCCTAGGTAGCTTTATTACCACTAGGGAATGCCTCTTTATAATAAAATATCTTTAGACTCTTTAGGACTAGGTAGTTTTATTAGACCTAACCTACCTTATCTGTTTATAGGCTATATAGGAAGGGGCATAGAAGTTTCCCTAGAGGCAATAATAAGAGAATAGGTAACGGATTGCACAATTAGCGCACACAGGGCGCTCTAGTTTAGGGGTTAAACCTAGGTCCTAGCCTAGGAGCCATTAATAATGACCCTTATCTAGCAATCCCATAACTTACTAGTAGCAGGGCACCTAGGGCATAACACCACGTTCTAGATTTTATAATAGTAATTTCACTAGGATAGGATAGCTTAGGACATAGGTAGGTTTGTCTGTAATTATTTCTGCTAGGGTAGCTATAAGAGTTAGCAACGCTACTAGGGCTTGCTAAAGCCACTACTAATACCTAATAGATACTAGTCTTAAATCTCTATTAATTTCATAACAAACTTACTAACGTCTTCCCTAGAGACTATAGTTCCTTATAGTTATTACAGATAGGCTATCTAAGTTTATGTAGCTAGAGGTAATAACTTCTATTGCGGCT
The DNA here is from genome assembly GCA_023658505.1 of Epichloe gansuensis. NCBI lineage: Eukaryota > Fungi > Ascomycota > Sordariomycetes > Hypocreales > Clavicipitaceae > Epichloe > Epichloe gansuensis. The sequence continues at coordinate 1,976,246 of CP098284.1, forward strand.
AAGGTGTGCGTAGAACGTTTTAAAATGGTTTAGTAGCGGTTCTAGGGATTTCCCTAATTAATTATTATAGATAGGGGTTCCGATTAGCTAGGGAACTTTTAGATAATGTTATGTTTAAGTGTTAGTATAGACTAGCTCCTTTCTACCTCTTATTACCTATAGACTAATAGCGGCATAGAGAGAATAAACTAAGAGGTATAGGCAATACTATAGGTATACGTTTCCTTTTTATAGTATAACTAGCCTAAACACCTTATGGCTTACTAGCTAGCGATTAATAATAGGAACTCTTTAGTCACAGGGGTAAGCCTAAATAAACTCCTATACGGTTACGACTTATAACCTATTTAAACACAGTTAGATATAGTCCCGTTAGCAACTACATTAAAAGGGAGAGCTGTTTGTTTCCTAGAATACCTCTAAGAGGGTATATCTCTTGCCTAGGCTGCTATCGCATATACGCAGCAATAATAGCAGGATGCCTCCGTAGCCTTACGACGTCTAGCGGAACAATTCTATGTAGGGGATAAAGTGTGGTTATCACTTAGGAATATTAAAACTAATTAGCCCTTACGTAAACTTAACTAGGTAGCGGCTAAGTACACTATAGTTAAGGTCCTAACACCGCTTACTATTTAACTTAATATCCTAAAGGGCATACACCTAGTTTTCTACATAGATCTTGTTAAACAAGCGGTAACGGACCCTCTCCTAAGCTAATGGTTATAGGACTCCTAGCTAGACCTAGAATAGGTTCTAATAGAGGATAACCCTAAACTTATAGAGGAATACCATGTGGAAAGGATTTTAGCGGCTTAAAACGCACTAGGTAAGGGAGGGAACTAGAACGCTCTTGTAAAGTAGGTAGGATATACGTAACTAACATAGGAACCAGTAGAAAACGTGAAAGACATATAGGCACTAGATAAGTTTAAAAGGAATAGGGGATATATAATATAATAATAGACCGGTTTAATTTAATAAAACTTATCCTTAAAAGGAGATTATATATAGGACCTAGGTTACACCCTTTTAGCTTTCTATTCCTACTTATATATTAGAATACTTATACTTATCCTTACCCTCCTCCCTGCTATTAGCGTTTATAGTAAGGTCTTCTACCTCGCTTCTAGGAGGGTTACTGCGTGAGTTTTAAGGCTAGTAAGACCTAGTTAAGGTCTAATAGGGGTTCTAGAGGGTTAACTCATAGGCTTAACTTATTTAATAGAAGGGGAGTCTTAAGGGTTATAGGGCGCATAGTGGACACGATAGGATTTATTATAACCACTGCCTATGTTCTAGGCGTGGCGCTTACGCTGCTAGTGAGAAGGAGAAATATCGCTAGCTTTAATAACATAGGATATGCTAGACAGGCCCTAGGAGGCCCTACTAGGAGTATTATTACCACGAAGTTCTTAGCGGATAGCGGCTAGGCCGCTTACGATCTAGCGGTTCTATTAGAATAGAACGCCTGTGACTTATTACATTTAATTTCCTATACCACGGCTAGTTAAGGGACTGCTATGGTTATACGGAATTACTTTATTCCTAGTTACGTTTAAGGCAGAGAAGGATAATGCTAGAGGGGTCTAAGAGAGGACTAGATAAGGGCTAGGTTAAATTAGGCTTCTTATAGAAGAGTAGTCTAATAGGTAATAAGAGCGTAATAGCGCTAGGAGAGAACCAGTATTTTTCGCTTTTAAGTTAGGGTCTAAGGGACCCTAGGGCGGATAATGTGTGTTCCTAAGGTAATCTCTTTTTAAGATCTTTTAACGCGCGTTAGAGGCAGGGATTAGCGAATAGGAACCTAGTTAACTAAACATAGGTAATATAATTTCCCTGGCAAGAGGATAAGACTTACTAGACTTAGGGGGTGACATTCTAGTACGCCTATGGTAAGGGCTTATTTAATACACAGCCTATAAGGATAAAAAACCGCTTTAGGGGTGGTATACTAATTATTATTAGAGTCTCTCTCTAGGAGAAATTCCCTAAGGGCCTAAGCTAGACGTAGGGTAGAGGGGGTCTTAGGGGAACTAGACTATTGCTAGTTAGGGGAAGAGTGGGTTAATAGGGATAAGGCATAATACTATTAGGTATAGTATAGATAAGGGTAGCTTAAGAGTAAGGTAATAATAGATTAAGGCAGGAGAAAGAACGGATAGTGAGATAGGTTTATAATAGGAAGGGGATAGTTGTTATTAAGGGAAGGTTTAGATTAGATAGGATTCTTAGTAGGATATTTATATGTGCAACTGCGGGGCGGGATAGGACACGAATAGGTAGGGTAAGGGGGATAATAATAATAATAATAATAGAGGGGTATAAGTTATAGCGGGGCATAACACTTAAGACAGACGCGTGTAAACTAACCATAAGGAGGGGTTATATTATCGCCTTACCTACACACAACTTAAACACGCTATGTTAATAAGGGGATTATTAAAATAGTTATTCACAGTAAATGCTAGGGTAAGAGTAAGGGGAGACACAAAGGCTGCTAGGATAACAAGGGAGGGGTATAGCGCTATATTAAACATAATGCGCAAACGGGTAGGCATGGATAATCACCTAGTGAGGGCGATTTATAATAACGTTAACACAAATAGGCAAGGAAGGGGCGAGTAAGGGTATATGTAAGGGCTTAGGCTTTGCCTAAGCCTTAGTGTTAACATATAAGTAGGGAGTGGGGAAGGGGGCTAACATAAGCCGACTAGGGGATATAAGGGGCTCGTACGGGATCCGCAATATTCTCCTTTTCCTTCCTTCCTTTAAGTTTCTTAATATTATCACGATAGCCTATAGCTTTGCCTTAGGGCTAGTCCATAACAATAAATTAAAGATAATTAGTAATTTTAATCTAGGTTTCTAGATTAATAATATTAATTAGCTATAAGAAAGCAGCGCGTTTATTACACTCTACTTCTTAAGAAGCCTTAGCTATAAGATATGTGTAATAAGCTTACCTATATTTATTAGTATTTTTAAGGCTAAAAGAGTATTATAAAGTTTCTTCTTAGCTTATATAAACTCCTAGTAGTGTATTAGTAATATTAAAGTAGTAAAGTAAAGGGTACTTATATTACTAATATAGTATAGTTCTAGAAGATTATAAAGTATATCCTAAAGCTATTTATATAGCTTTATAATTTAAATAGAATACTAGTAAGGAGTTAGCAGTAATTAAGAGGTAATCCCTTAAGGCTTAACTTACCTAATATAAGTCTTATTATTTTAAGTATAATAATAGTATTTTAGAGAATTACCTGCGAAAAGCTAAATATTAGTAGTAATAGTAGTAAGCTAGTAGCAAGTTTATACTAGAGGAGTAACTATATTTAGTTAGAGTAAGCTTTCCCTTAGTAATATACTAAGGCTATTTATCTTTATTATTATCCCTTAGAGCTATATTCTAAATAGCTAACCACTAGGTATAATATATATATAGAATTTTTATTAAACTAGCTCTAAGTTAGTAATAAAAAGTAATAAAGAAGTAGTAAACTTACGTAGTCTTTAATAATTATAAGGTTCTCCCCTTATAGGATAGCTTAATAGTAGGATCTTTAATAGTGGTAGTATAAGATATAATAGCTTAAGCTATAATAGTTAGTAGTTAATATTACATAATAGTAGCGTTATAGTAGCTATTATATTAGTAAGGGACTTATAAGTTAATAAGAGGCTTAAAGAAAAGAAAGAAAAGAGAGAAAAGAAGGAAGGAAATCACCCTTCTTATAGGAATTTAGGCGCCTTAGATTAATCTAAGCTACTCTAACTAGAATCTTCTATGCATTATAACTAGTGTGTTTATAGAGATTACTATGATTTATAAGTTATTACTATAAGCTTACTATAAATTTATTAGGCCACTACTATAAGCTTAAAGAAAAATAGAAGGAGTAGGGTAATCTATGCCTTATAGAGTTAAGCTAATTAAAAAATCGCGCTAACTAGTCTAGTTAAGAAGAATCTCTTAGGAAGAATAACCTATAGAGAGGAAGTTAGGAAGTAACTATAACCTAGCTTCTATTAGTAAGCGATTACTATGAAAAAGGCTAATATAGCCTAATAGTATTAATATTACTACATTGCTTTATAAAAATCACTATAGTAAGTAGCGATAAAGGAACTCTTGCGCTATGACCTAACCCTAAGATAGTACCCTAATGCAATTAAGGACAATCGCAGTGAGAGGGGTATTATATTAGGAGTAGAATAGCAATAGTATCTATAAGGGTAGCGATAGTATTAATAAGGGTAAAACCTAGCGGGGCATAGAGCTAAGGGCTAGCTATAGGCTAGTCACGTGAGAGCTATAGGCTATTTAAAGGGGCTTTCCTATAAACGAAGGGAAAGGGCTAGAGATTAAACCTTTTAAGCACCTACCCTAGCTAGCAGATTAATAGCTATAACACTTCAATCTAACCTTCACTCTGTTATTCACTCCCAAGCCAAAAGCCTTGACATAGAGGCACTGTGTTATTAATTTATACCTCTTACTCTTCCCCTTTAATTACCTCTAGGTTATTACCTCCTACTAGTAATAGCCTTTCCTTACTTAGGTCTTTATTATAGGGCTTAATAGAGGTTAACCTAAAGACCTTAGGACCTTATAGAAGATTAAGGGTATAGCTCTCTCTATCTATTATAAGGAGCTTGTATAGGCCTTACTATTCTTTATACTCTTACTAGATAAGAACTAGTAATATAAGCAGGAGATTAAGGGTTTATAAGGTATTAGGGCTATTCCTTATAGTAAGGGCTTCCTTAACCTTATAGAGTGTGTATAACCTCTTAATCTCTTTTATTACCTTTTATACTATAAGAGCTTATTGCTTAATATTAGGTAAGGGAGGAATTATTAATTATTTAAGGGTAGGCGCTAAAGATAAGAAGGGTTAGAATAATACTATTTAGTCCTATAGTATTATTAAGGGCTTTTATAGCTATTTATAGGGCTATAGCTTTAGGTGTTAATAGGCATTCGCATTAGATAATATTATAGGCTCTTTAGAGCGGCCTGTAATATCTCTTAACCTTGCTAATGCTATAGTGTGCCTTAATAGGGACTTCTTTAATTAAGATTAATATTAAAGCTATAAATTAGCGGAATTCTTTACTTCTAAACATTATTCTGGCATTAGTTATAATCTAATCTAGAGGACCCTAGTAGGTATTAATCTAGTAAAGGCAAAGAGCTTCCTATATTACCTTTACTATAATATCTTTTAGGAACCTAGCTGCGTTAAACGCAGTTGCTATATTAATAGCGTGGAGAATAGGGCAATTACCATCTAGATACATAATATCTATAATCACTTTGTAGTTAAAGTTATATTTATCCTTTAGGGTGAATTTAAAGCGATATAGATTATCTGCATTTAATTAGCATTAGTGGCAGATCTTTGTTAATTATCTAATGGTTTTAAAATCTACCTCATAGCCTAATTTAGAAAGCATATTATAAAGTTAGCGGATAGAGGGTAACTAAATTAGCAATACAAGCGCTATAATTCTATCTTAGTTAGATAACTCTAGGTAATTAATTTCTCCTTCTACAGAAGTATCTAAGGATGCCCCTATTTACGGATAATAGGGACCTTAATATTACCTTATTAAAGGATGTTCTAAGAGATATAGAAATTAATCTTTAGGTAGTCTATATCTGCTAAACATAGTAAGAAGGGAGTGTTTATAGGCATTATATAGAATAGGATAATACTAAAGGGAGTAAGCATATTAATTAATCTAATTAAGGGGATTAGCTTATTACTTCTAAATTAAATTATTATCTCCTTAGCTCTAGATTTATTAAGCTAGATCTTAGGGATTAACTATTATAGGGCAAGGAATTAGGGGTGCCCTGCTAATAAGTAACCTATAGCCCTAGTATTAGGGATAATGCCTTAGAATACACTTAAGGAGTAATAATCTTTAAGAAGGAAAGTAATTAGGGCTTCCTTTAGTTATTAGAGATTAAATAAATCCTCCTTTATAAGGGCGTGGGTAGCTACTTAATTTATAAGGATCTCTGCAGTTATATAGCTATTAATTATTATGCCTTATATAAAGAAGCTTATTAGTATCTCTTCTTTATTGCTTTCTTCTTTAAATTTAAGTTCTATTATATAGGTAGAAATCTTATTTTCTTTAGAAGAAGTAGTGTTATTCTCTTTGCCTTTATACTAGGTAAGGAAAGCGTTATAAGAAGGTGTTATTAGTTCTATAAGGTAGTGGTTCTTAAAGCGTTAATATACCTTCTTACGTTCCTCTTTAGAGTGTTTAGTTAACTAATAGCCTTTCTTACTATATATATAATATTTCTTTATACGTAGAGCGCCTTTATTACCTAATAATTATAATTATCTATAACAGGCTTCTTTATAATACCTATTATACTTATGGTTAGTCTAATACTACTCTTTTATATTAGGCGTTAATAGGAATTAATGCTTCTTATCTAATTCCTCTGTAGTTATTCTTATTAATATCCTTATGCGTTTGTAAAATAGCTAGAGGTTAGCAGGAGGGTTAATAAGGTAAGTTTTATACTTAGGTATGCTATAATAGGCAGAGATTAATTAATTCTAGAGTGCTCTTTTAGATTAAGTAATATCTAGGACTACTTATTAAAGGTTTATAAGCTTTATTATAAGTTCTTTAAAGTAATTAATCTTTAGCTTATCTAGGTTTTCTTATATAATCTAGCGTAGCTTAGTGTTCTACTACTTAAGGAGATACCTTTGCTTTGTGTTATTAGTCTTAAACCTTCTCTTAATATAGCTAATAAGAGTTTTAAGGTCTTAAGGATCTCTAGCTTATATAAATACTTATAATAGTATATTAGAGCTTTCCCTTTAAGCATAGCCTTAAGGGCATACCTAGCTTTATAGGGTTTAATACCTAGTATCTTATATTTCCCTTAGAAAATTATTAACTTTAAGTTAAGAACCTTATAGTTATCTATACTATATTAAATATTACTTATATAAAGCTTTATAAGATTAATTATTTACTTTAGTGTAAGTCTAGAGGAAAAAGTGCTCTTAGAGGTGTAGAAGGAGGGATTTCTTATCTTAATAGGGGATACCTCTAATAAGGGCTTTCTAAGGATTATTATGTAATTAGCCTAATAGGGTTAGGCTTAGGGAATAATATTAGCAAGATTATAGGATTCCTAGATTACTCTATTAGCAATGTTATAATCTTAGCCTAATTAGGGGATTAGAAGGAGGTTATTAAGGAAGTCTTAGTCTTTAATGCGTTTTTAGAAGGGTATGTACTTCCTTATAGCTTCCTATATCTCTTCTTCTTGCTAATCCTAGAATTCCTTATAGGTAGTGACTTCCTTAAGTATTACTATAATCTTCCTATAGGCTATTATATCTATATATATGCCTTAGAAGAGAAGGAAATTATATAGATACTTAGTAATTGCTTAATCTATAATTATAAATACCTCTCTTATCTATCTATAGAAGTCTTTAATAAAGTTAGTAAAGAGACTTCTAGTAATAAGGCTCTTAGACTAGTATGCTACTGCCTTAAAGAGAATATAGGCTATAATAGCCTTAGGATTATTACCTTATTTATTAAGATTAAATAATTTTACTATCTTTAATATCTTAGATATAATAAAGTCTTATATCTCTAGGGAATGTTTCTTAGGAGAGGGTTATTAAGTAATAGACCTTTGCCTCTTTAGTCTCTTTTAACTTTAGTGCTTTCTTTAGTATTACTAAAGTTAGGGCTAAAGAGAGAGGCTTTTAATAGTTTTCTTATTAAGAAGCTTTTAACTTTCTTATCTCTATTATAGGAAGCTAGAATAGAGGTATAGTATTAGTTATATAGTAGGTTAAAGGATTATAAGCGTAGTTATTATCTTTATCCCTTAGGGATTCTTAGGATTAAATCTTAGGAGTAATAAGCTCCTTTCTTATTATAAGAGAATGCCTTCTAAGGGTTAGGTATATAGTGGAACGCGCTAACTAAGTAATTAAAGATAGGTTAGACTAGTTACTAACTAGGCCTTAATCCTTTAATAGCTTAAAAGTCTTTATAAGGTCTTAGGATTAGATCTTAGGAGTTATAAGGCTCCTTTCTTATTATAAGAGAGTGCTTAGACTTCCTTAGCATAACTATATATGCTTTTAGTAGCCCTCCTATTTTATAGGGTAGGTTTATAGTATAGCTATCTTTTCTAATTAACCTTACTAATCTGTGGTTAGGAAAAACCATGTGGTTATCTATAAAGTTAACCACTAATTAGTATTAGTATTATAGGTGCCTAATATTAGGATTATAGCCTAGGGAATAGGAATTTATCTTCTATTCTAGGCATTGTAATTAATTAGTTATATATATGTGTAAAAGAGAGGAAAGAGAGGCTTTTCTAGATTATAAGAAGTGGCTATAAACGCGGTGTGTTTTATAGGTTATATAACTTATAGGTCCTTGCCTAATTAGAGGGCAGGCTAATGAGTTATATGTGAGGCTACCTCTCGCGGGCGCGCGTTGCGCGCGCCCTCGCGGCCCGACCTTTTGCCGGGTAATTGCGGTTGCGTGCCGCGATTGATATCATGCTTGTTCCAACAGAAATATATAGAGAGAAGCCCTATAAAAAGCTAATATATAGGAAAAGGATAGAGGAGTTTAGAGACTAGAGAGATAGGCCTATGTCAAGGCTTTTGGCTTGGGAGTGAATAACAGAGTGAAGGTTAGATTGAAGTGTCGTAGCTATTGATCTGCTAGCTAGGGGTAGGTGCTTAAAGGTTTAATCTCTAGCCCTTTCCCTTTATTTATAGGAAAGCCCCTTTAAATAGCCCGTAGCTCTTACATAACTAGCCTATAGCTAGCCCTTAGCTCCATGCCCCGCTAGGTTCTACCCTTATTAATACTATTGCTACCCTTATAGATACTATTACTATTCTGCTCCTAATATAATACCCTCTCTCACTGCGATTATCCTTAATTACATTAAGGTGCTATCTTAGGGTTAGGTTATAGTATAAGAGTTCCTTTATCTTTACTTGCTATAGTGATTTTTATAAAGCAATATAGTAATATTAATAACGTTAGGCTATATTAGCCTTTTTATAATAACCGCTTACTAATAGAAGCTAGGTTATAGTTACTTCTTAACTTCCTCTCTATAGGTTATTCTTCCTAAGAGATTCTCCTAACTAGACTAGTTAGCGTGATTTTTAATTAGCTTAACTCTATAGGGCATAGATTACCCTACTCCTTCTGTTTTTCTTTAAGCTTATAGTAGTAGCCTAATAAATTTATAGTAAGCTTATAGTAATAACTTATAAATTATAGTAATCTCTATAAATATACTAGTTATAATGCATAGAAGATTCTAGTTAGAGTAGCTTAGATTAATCTAAGGCACCTAAATTCCTATAAGAAGGAGTAATTTCCTTCCTTCTTTTCTCTCTTTTCTTTCTCTTCTTTAAGCCTCTTATTAACTTATAAGTCCCTTACTAATATAATAGCTACTATAACACTACTATTATATAATATTAACTACTAACTATTATAGCTTAAGCTATTATATCTTATACTACTGCTATTAAAGATCTTACTATTAAGCTATCCTATAAGGGAGAACCTTATAATTATTAAAGACTATATAAGTTTACTACTTCTTTATTACTTTTTATTACTAACTTAAAGCTAGTTTAATAAAAATTCTATATATATATTATACCTAGTGGTTAGCTATTTAGAATATAGCTCTAAGGGATAATAATAAAGATAAATAGCCTTATTATATTACTAAGGAAAGCCTACTCTAACTAAATATAGTTACTTCTCTAGTATAAACTTACTACTAGCTTATTACTATTACTACTAATATTTAGCTTTTTATAGGTAATTCTCTAAAATACTATTATTACGCTTAAAATAATAAGACTTATATTAGGGTAAGTTAAGCCTTAAGGGATTACCTCTTAATTACTACTAACTCCTTACTAGTGTCTTATTTAAATTATAAAGCTATATAAATAGCTTTAGGATATTCTTTATAATCTTCTAAAACTATACTATATTAGTAATATAAGTACCCTTTAGTCTACTACTTTAATATTACTAATATATTACTAGGAGTTTATATAAGCTAAGAAGAAATTTTATAATACTCTTTTAGCCTTAAAAATACTAATAAATTTAGGTAAGCTTATTATACATGTCTTATAGCTAAGGCTTCTTAAGAAGTAAAGTGTAATAAACGCACTACTTTCTTATAGCTAATTAATATTATTAATCTAGAAACCTAGATTAAAATTACTAATTACCTTTAGTTTATAGCTACTTATAGCCTTATAGTTAGTACTATTAACTTTACTGCTTATTCTTTATTAACTTACTGCTAGTTTACTATTACTTAAGCTACTCTCCCTATATATATTAGACCTTTAGAACTCCTAAGGAATTATAAGTTTAAGCCTTTAGTAATAATAAGTCTAAGGCTAATAAAGTTAGAAATTATACTAAAAATACATCTAAATATATCTCTAAAGTCTAGCTATTAGATAGCTATAAGTTTATGCTAAGTTTTTGCTTTAAATATAAGATTTATTTAGTAGTCTAAATTATTATTAAGTGAATTATTTCCTAATTAAATCGCTGCAATCTAATGATTATTTTAAATTATAATTAAGAGTTAATTAAGTAGCTAAGAAGTTAAGATTTAGCTACTTAGTTACTGCTTATAGTCTTTAATAACCTCTTTTATTATAAAGTCTCTTTATAGTACCTAAGAATTCTTAGAATTATTATAATTCTTTTATTTTACTAAATATTTATGCTATTTACTATTATATTTATAAGTAATAATTTATTTAACTTTAAATTCCTCTTAATCCTCTTTAATATTATCTTATAGTAAGGTTATCTTAACCGCATTGCTTAGATTTCCTTTAAAAGGTTCTAAGCTTATAATGTTAAAAATATTATATAAGCGCGTTCCTTTAGGTAACTTTAATTAATAAGCTAAACTATAATAGCTAATCTCTTTTTAATCTTATATAGTCCTAAGTACTTTATAGCTAGCTTTTAGCTAGGGCATTATAAATTAATATTCTTAGTTAAGAGTAAGATATAGTTACCTATATTAAACTTTATTAGCACTCTTTTTAATTATAATACTTTTTCTATAAGGCCTATAAGTAGCTTAATAGCTACTTAATCTCTATATGCTTATGCTTTAATTCTAAAACTCTATTTTTAGCTTAATTATTAACTATTAGAATTAGCGTAATTACTTAATCTAGTCCCCTTAGGTTATACCCTTATAGCGCTTCCATAGGTATATAGCTATAACTTATATGCGCGCTTATATTATAAGCAAACTATGCTATTAGGAGATAATTAACCTAATTAGTCTACTCTATATATATAAATACTCTTAAATAGTGCTCTAAAACTTAATTTAAGCGTTTTATCTAACTATTTATTTATAAATAAAATATAGTACTTAATCGCTACTTTATTACTAAGAGGTAGTAGAATATTCTCTAAAATCCACTAGTAAATATTAAACCTTAGTTTATAATAATACCTTCTAGGGCTTTATAATCTTTAAAAATATATTCTAGGAAGATAGTTACTAGTTTATTACTAGTTAACTGCGTAGATATAGGGATATAAATACTATATTTTATAAATCTATTAATTACTACTAAGATTATATTATACGTTTTACCTTGCTAATCCTTAACTAGTAGAAGTCTAGTAATAAAATCTATTAATAATTCTTAAAAGGGGTAATCTAGCACTAGTAGTATAGCTAGCTTACTATAAGGTTTATATATTTATAGTTTTAAAACTTAATAGCTAATATAAGTATATATATATACCTTAATATCTCTTTTTATTCCTAGCTAAAAATATTAGTTAGTAACTTATTAAAGAGTTTTAGTAACTCCTTAATGCCTAGTAGCAGGGTTATTATAAATTAATAATAGGATTTCTTTTCTTATTCCCTATAGGATAAAAACTTAATTTTTAAATATTAATAGCTTAGAGGGTCTAATAGACTATATCTATAATATATCTAGGTTATTGCTTAATAGCAGCGCTCTCTTTTTTATAATAAAGGCATCTCTTTATTATATATCTAAAAGTAAGACTTAGATTAGGGGTTCTAATTCTATATCTTCTATAAATATAGCGGAGTTTAACTTAGAAAAGGTTCTCTATATTACTAAGACCTAGCTATAACGCATCTACTAGGTTATAACTCCTTAGCTAGTAAATTTAGTCTTATATATAGTCTATTCCTTACTATAATACCTATATTAAGCATATCTAGTCTAATAGGCTTTTCTAAAATTAATAAGACCTTAGCTATTATACTACTACTAGGTAGTAACTCCTTAGCTAGTAGGCTTAGTCTTATATATAGTCCTCTTACACTATAATAATATCCTTAGAATATATCTAGACTATTAGGCTTTTCTAAAATTAATAAGACCTAGCTATTACACTACTGCTAGGTAGCTACTCCTTAGCTAGTAGGCTTAGTCTTATATATAGTTCCCTTACGCTATAATAATATCCTTAGAGTGTATCTAGACTATTAGGTTTCTTTAAAATTAAGGAGACCTTAGCTAACACACTACTACTAGGAGTAACTCCTAGCTAGTAGGTCTAGTCTTATATATAGTTTGCCCTTATCTAGTTAATAGGTAAGGGTGATTTTATAAAGCGCTAGATATTAATAGTTTTATTATAGCGTTCTTATAGCCTATTATCTATAAACTAAACATACTATATTTTCTTAGAGCACTAAATACTAGTAGTTTTATTACAGTGTCCTTATAGTATATTATTTATAAATTTAGTAAGAAAGGTTAGTAATTATAAGGATACTACCTCTGCCTTTCTCTTTTTACTTATATAATCTAATCTCCTTAATAGAGCGTTAGTAGGGTTTAACTTACCTACTCTATATTTAATTATAAAGTTAAATAGATAAAGTTTATCTAGCGTAGTAACCTATTTACTAGTTAACTTTAGCTTTATAGCTAGGTACTTATAGTTTAAGTAATTTATAACTACTATAACTAAATATATTAAGTATATAAGGTAATGCCTCTAAGTTTAGAATACCTCTTAGATAGCTAGTAACTCTATATCTAGTGTTATATAGCATAGCTCTATCTTATTTAACTTTCTTAATATATACGCTACTAGGTGCTAGTAACCTAGCACTAACTATACTAGGATAGCCCTAAGTGCGTGTCCTAAGGCGTTTATCTTAACCCTTAATAGGGCTAGTGGATTAAAGTGCACTAGAATTAGTGCCTCTTAGAATTATTTTTATAGCTCCTAAACATAGCTAACTTATTAGGATTTAGCTTAAACTTTACTAGTTAGTCTTCTTAGAGTTAATTAGTTAATAGGATAACTATTTTACTATAGCCTTTAATAAACTATCTGTAAAATCCTATAAAGCCTAGGAATAACTAGATATTAAAGACACTATAAGGTACTAGCTAAGTTACTATTATCTTAATTCTAGCAGGCTCTATTATAATTCCTTCTTTAGATATAATAAAGCCTAGAATTTAACCTCCTTATATAAGAATTTGCACTTTTCTAGGTTAATAAAGAGGCTTACTTCTTAGAGCTTCTAAAGGACTTATTTTACATGCCCCTTATGCGTAGCTATATTGCTACTATAGATTAGAATATTATCTAAATATATAATGTAAATTATATCTATAAGGCCTTTAAGGGCATTATTAATATATTCTTAAAAGGTTATAGGTATATTAACTAGTCTAAAAGGCATTATAAGATATTTAAAGTAGCTATATTTGCATTAGAACGCTGTTTTCTACTTATGACCCTTATAGATATATAGCTAGTGGTATATATCTTTAAGGTCTAATTTTATATAGACCTTTACTCCCTTTAATTAGTTTAAGATCTCTATAATTAGTAGTAATAGCGCTTTATTTTTAATAGTAATTCTATTAAGGGCTTTATAATCTATATAGAGGCATAATTTTCCTCCTTTCTTTAGCATAAATAATATTAGGGCTTTAGCTAGGCTAATAGATCTTTAAATCTATTCTTTTTGCTATATGCTTACTAAGTACTTACAGAGCACTTCTAGCTCCTTCTTTACTAAATTATATATTAGTCCCTATAAGGGTGTTTTCCTCTCTTCTAATTTAATAGTATAAGTTTAGCTACCTAGTATAGGGAGGATACCTATAAGTTTATTTAAAAGATATCCTTAAACTCCTTATAGGCTTAGGGTATTTGCGTAGTTAACTTATAGGCTCTGCTTATCTCTATAGTTACTAGGTTATTATAGGGCTTATCTTTATTTACTATTAAGGCATTATTATCTTTTTATATAATTTTAGTTATTATCCCCTATAAGATAAATCTAATGTATACGCGTTTTACCTCCTTATATGCCTATTACATCCCTATTACTAGTCTAAGACATTCTTTTATAATAGGGTATCTCTAGTAACTATTTATCTAGGATATAATTACTGGTTTATATGTAACTACCTAGTTATACCCTAATAATAGGTCTTCACTAGTATTAGCTATATAATAGCTAACTTAACACATTCTCGCGTAGCCTATGCTATCCTTAATTAATAGGGTTTATAATAAGATCCTTTAATACTTAATTTTAGTAAGGGTAGCACTCTTAAGGGTTATATTATCCTTTTTACGTTAGCCTAATTAACTACTATTAGTAACTTTAGGTAGATAATTAAATAGGTTACGCTAGGGTTAAACAGTGCCTTTATAGCTACCTATTTATGTTCTTACTATAACTTTACCTTAAACCTTTAATACTTTTTCCGCACTGATCTAAAGGTCCGGAATCGCCCCTAAAATACAAACCACATCGATATTCGAATTCCTCACCTCCGTTTACCCCCTCCTATAATGTTACATTACGATAGAGCTAGAGGCAAGTGCGAGAGCAAGATACTAATAGTAATTAATACTAGAGAAAGGGGCTAGCATAGAAACTACTACCACCCGAACGCAGGAATAGGGCAATTTAATGCCTATAGACATAAGGATAACCTAACAATAGATTAGATATAATTTAAGCACCTAGATAATACAAAATTCTATAATAAGATTACTAGCCTTATCCTAGCAATAAAGTCTCCTAAGTTTAGAGTATTATAAAGGCCATAGCCCGCTAGGCAGCGAACCGCGCTTACGCTAAAATAAGAGCTATAAATAATAATAGTAGTAATAATAATAATAATATCCGCACTACTAAAGAAGCCCTTAAAGTAGCCCTTAAGGAGGCTATTAGGGAAGAAGCTAAAGGAACTAATACACTAACCTAGGTAAGTATTATAGCTAGACTAGTACTAAGAAGGCTAAATAACAAAACCCCTTCCTTATAGGTCCTAGGTAAATAATATAGAGAAGTACTTATTAAAGGCAATATAATTTAGGAAACGCTCTAGTCCTAAGGCGCTAAAGATATAATAACTATAGTAAATAGAGCCACTAGCTAAACTATAGCTATAGTAGCTAGAAGACTCCCTAGCGAAGACATAATTATTACCTTTAAAGGAAACGTAGCCTAATATAAAGAGGACTAAAAATAGATTACTAAAGCATTTAGTCTAGAAGTAGCCCTTTACTACTATATACTTAGTATTATAGTTAAGGGATTCCTAATAAAGCATATATCTATTAAGAACCTTATAACTAAGATTAGAAAAGCGAATAAAGTAAATGTAATTAAGGTAACTATAAGGCGCCCCTAAGCAGAAAATATATAGCGCACTACCT
Organism: Epichloe gansuensis; assembly: GCA_023658505.1. NCBI lineage: Eukaryota > Fungi > Ascomycota > Sordariomycetes > Hypocreales > Clavicipitaceae > Epichloe > Epichloe gansuensis. The sequence goes on from CP098284.1 coordinate 1,992,053, forward strand.
AATCCTAGGACTAGTAGAAGTAAAGATACTAATAAGATATGCTAAGATAGAATAGTCTTTAAAGTAGAGCTATTCTAGACTAAACTATATAATAAGACCCTATAACCCTAATAATACTATAACTGCTTCTAAACTAGCTATATTATAAAGTTCTATAAGGTAGCCCTAAGGTATAGTAGGTATAGAGCTAGCTAATATAAGAAAGGAGAAACATTATACCTAATAATTAGCGGATAACTAAAGGAAAACTATATCTTATATTCTAGCTTATATCTAGCGTAGTTAAGGGACTGCCTTATCCTAAAAGAGAGGTAAAATATAGCAAAAGTAAGCTACTTAGAGTAACTATTATAATTTGCTAGTAACTCCTAGATAGAAGCCTAACACTACCCTATAAGGGAACTAGTATAGCTATAGTACCTATTATTATAGTAAGTAGGAAAAGGGGATGCCCTATAAATATAAAGAGAAGTGCTAAATAGCCTAGGGTAGGGAGTATTATATAATATATGTCTTAAAATAGGGCTAGAATAGAGCTAGCGCAAGATAGCAAAGACTTACTACCTCCTAATTAATATAGTAATATTATAAGTTCTCTTTTAGAATATAAATAAGAAGGATAGCCTAATACATATAGCGCTCTAGCACTAGACTAATATAGATGTAATAGTGATCTAAGAGTGGGAACACATAAGGCACCCATAGCCCCTAGCACTAGGCCTTGCCTAATTTTAACTAGCACACTATAAGGGATAAAATATAGTATATATAAATAAGAAGTATAATATAAGGTTATAGATAGCCTAGGGAGGACCTAATTAGTTACTAGTAGAGATAAAAGGCATGAATATTTACTCCCTTTACTTAGAAGGATATATAGATAACTAGAACATACCTATTTGCACTTTTAATACAGAAGAGCCCTATAGCTAAAGCGTTTTTATAGGAGACTTTAACTAAAAACACCCCTTTAGGATAGCTTAGATAGAATAACTAGAGGAGTAGAGGAACTACTAGACCTTATAAGCTAGTAAAGGCTTAGTCTAGTAATGCCCTAAGGGAACCTATAAGATAATATAGAGAAGATAGAGATAGCACTATAGATCTAGCATAGGTAACTCTAGATATCTAAGTCCACTATAATAGTGTAAAAGACCTTATAGGCTCTAACTATATTCTATAGCTAATTAGCATCTTTACTAAGGAGTAAGAAGGCGCCCTACCTACCCTTAAATACACCTAGACCACAATAAATAAACTATAGGTAAAGGTAAAAGTAATAATATAACTCTAAGCGGAAAACGCACTAGACCTAAAAGATAAGGAAGGAATTAATATATATATAATATAGCTTATTACAAACCTCTAATAGATAGTAGAACTAGTAGCCCCGCGGAAGCGCTAAGGACTCCTAGCCTAGAGGTATAGTAATTAAGGAGAATAAAAGAGGTAGTTACTAAAGCTAGATAAGCTAAGAGATAATAGAGGCGCTAGAAGACTAAAGCAAACTAGCAAGCCTTTTCTAAGGTAAATAATAACTAGGAACAAATAGTTAGGGAAGAAAAAGGAATACGTAAAGAGAAGCCCTATAAAAGCTAACACATAGGAAAAGGATAGTGGAGTTTAAAGACTAGAGAGATAGGCCTAGCTCTAAAGCTAGGCCCCTTAGAGCTCCCTAGACTCCTAGACCTAGAAAGAACTAATAATAACCCTAACCTAGCTACTACCTATAAGGATAAGGTAAGCACACTTACACAAAGGTTCTTCCCTAAGCCTATAGTAAACCTCTCCTATATCCTAGACCTCTCCTTCCTAAAGCTTAATAATGCACTAGTCCTAGATAAAGAATGGTTTAAAGCAGGAGATATTAGAAATATCCTATTAGATATAGCTAGCTAGAAAGCCCTAGGAGATAATAAACTCCTAGCAGGCCTTATTAAGGCCTATAATAAACTAGCTAAAGAAGCTATAGTGCGCTTACTAAATGCTATCCTTAAAGTAAGATATTTCCTAGTATAGTTCTAAACCGTATAAGTAGTAGTAATTAGGAAGCTAGGAAAAACCACTAAGGAGATAAGAAGGGCTAACGTATAAAGACCTATCTTACTACTAAATATAGTAAGAAAGATTATAGAAGTAGTGATTATAAGGTAGCTTATAGCCTTTGCTAAGGCTAAGGGCCTTCTCCTAAGCTATAAATAGGAAATAGAGTAAATAGATTAATAGAAACCATAATTAGAGTCCTTATAGAATACGTAAGAGAGGCTTAGGGTAAAGGTAGCATTGCCTTATTAGCGCAGATAGATATCTTATCTGCATTTAATAGAGTTAGCTACCTATATCTAATCTATGTTTTAATTTAAATAGGCATACTACGCTAGCTAATAGCCGTAATACATAGCTTCCTTATAGATAGAATAAGCTAGCTTAGCTTTAATAGTAAACTCTTAAGACCCTTTTAGATAAAGGCAGGCACCCTATAAGGCTCTTCTCTCTTACTAATCCTCTTCTTACTTTACTTAGCAAAGCTTTACATATACCTCTAAGCTATCCTAGGCATAGTGGTAATAGGATTTATAGATAATATAAATATAGTAGCGTTTAGAAAAAACACTATATAGACCTAAAAGAGGCTTAAAGCTATGTAAAAAGTATACGAAAAATAGGTAAAAGAAGTGAGAGTAAAGTTTAACCTAGTAAAGACTAAACTTATATACTTTAGTAAAGCATACTAACCCCTATAGGCTAGGGTTTAACTTAGTATAAAGGAGATAATGCTTATAAAGTTATATAGGTTCCTTAGAGTCTAGGTTAATAGGAAACTTAATTAGAGTGCCTATAAGAATATCCTAAAAGGTAAACTAGCCTAGTAGCGGCTTACACTCTCTTTACTAGTGGCGTTAGCCTAGGGTTATAGCTTTAGAGATACCTAACTCCTATATATGTAGGTAGTCTAGCCTATCCTTACCTATAGGGTAAGCGCTTACTATACCCTAACTAAGAAGGGTAAAAAGCTAAGAGAAGTGGTTAAAAGCTTTATAATAGACTAATTAGCCTACCTTTAAATTATAGCTAATGTGTTTAAGGCTATACCTATTGCCTAACTAGAGGTTAAGACTTACGTCCCCCTAGATCTATACCTAAATAAGATAAAATAGAAGTTTAAAGAGAGAATTATAGAGAGCAGAATAGCTATAATAATCTAAACCGCTACTAACTTAGTATAGTTAGTATTACGTTATAGATAAAGACCCCCTAGGAGTAATAAACTAGTGGTAGAACTATATAAGGAATAGAGATAACGCTAGGATAAATAGCATAGCAAGGAATGCCTAGGATAGCATAGACTTATAAGAGAGCTAACTAAGGATTAACCACTAACTTATAACCCTAAGGAAATCTAAAGATTCCATATAGGCTTAGAAAAGCATATCTCCTTAACTATAGTCTAACTATATATAGGAAAGATTAGTCTTAATAAGTTCCTCTTCTAGAGAGGCATTCCTAGGGTAAACTTGCCGCTATATAGCTATAGCAAAGCAGTTAAGGACTAATATTATATTATAGTAAACTACCTAAATATAATTACTAATGCCCCTAAACGCGCTAGCCTAGAGACGTATAGGAGGTAAGGCTAGCCCTAAACTACCCCTAAAGGTAAGAGTAATAGCTAAATAGTTCCTTAGCATAAAATAACTCTAATACTACTTATTAGCATAAGAACTAGTAGCTAATATACATAGTAAAGAGGAGGAGCTAGAACTAGGTTAATTCCAGCGCACTAGGACTAATAACTAGGATATAGATATAATAGATAACTAGGGAGAGATATAAGATTATATAGTTTAGAGCTAGCAGCAGGCTAGCTAAAGAATTATAATTCTAGAACTATTATTAGATTAATTTTAAATATATAATGCTAGGTATTATAAACCCCTCTAGTCCGCTACCGCCCCTCTACTAAGCTATATTTACCTAACTAATTACTCCTTCTCTAGGACTAGAATTACCCTCTCTATTACCTTAGCCTACCCCTTAGCGGGTAAGGCTATGGCTAGGAGATAGTTTATCTCCGCGGCGCGGGCATCTAGGCGCTGTAACTAAAATATTAGCTTATTATGTTAATCCCCTCTAGCACTAGCCTAGCCTAGGCCTACTATAAAGGCACTCCTCTTCTTCTTACTCTAATTACTAGCGCAGAGCTTCTTTATATAATCTTAATAATTATCTAGGACTTATAGAGTAGTTAAACCTAGGATAGAACTAGCAGAGGACTAACAGAGAAGCACTTATACTACCCTAGTAATAATATCTGCCTAGACCTTAACTAATCACTAGTGCTTATTCCGCTACCTAGTTAAATTAGGCTAGAAGTAGGTTAGCGCTAGACTAGGCCTAGGAGAGGGCGCTAGCTACTTACCTTTAAATAACTATAGTTTTAAACCTAATAATTAAAATAAGCGTTAGTAGTAAGCCCTATGTAAAACAGTTAGCCTTACCCTAAGCTAGAGTAGAGCTAACTTACTAGCAATATTATAGCATTAATGCCTAGGATAGTCTATAGACTAAGACTTATAGGAAATATATTAAATCCCATAGGGATCCCTAACTATTACAGATTAGACTTAGAGCAGACTTAGTATAGGGGCAGTAGGGGTCTTACCTTAAGATCTTTAGCTATAGCCCGCTTAAGTTACTTCTTAGTTAATAACTTCTAAGGGTAGCGCTTATTCTTAGGAGTTTCCTAGGTAGATTAGAGCTAGAATAGCATAGGACATAGGAATACTTATAGCCGCTAGTGCTATTTTATTAAATAACTTAATAGATCTATAGTAACGTTAGCATTTAGGCTAACACTAGCCTAGGAGCGCCTTAGGTAGCTCTAAGGAAGAAAAGAACCTATAGGAAGTTTAATAAAAAAGAGGAAAAAGGAAAACCCCTCTAGGGGAGGAACCTTTCTTATACTTATATAGGGGGGCTAAATTATAGATATTAATAAAGAAAGAAAAACATAAGATAAGAATCTAGTTAGTTAATGCCTAAGAGACCTAGGCCTAGAAATAGCTAGGAATTAAACTAAACCCATACCCTTACCATAGAAGATAAATAATATTAGGTGCTCTAACTTCCCTAGACTAATAAGCTAGACCTAGGCTAGAGAAGGCTAAAAAGTAGGGCTATAGAAGAGTTAGCTAAAAAGTGAAAGAGAAGTGAATTACCACTATAAAACTAAATCTAGCACGCTATAAGATAGTATAAGAGGCCTAGAGCAGTACTAGAGCAGACCTAGGATAGAGATAGGCAAGGCTAGGAACCTAGGTTTTCCTTTTTCTTTCTTTTCTTTTCTTCTTATTAGGATAAGGCTAGCGTAAGCTAGTAACAAACACCCGCGATAGGCCACAGACAACGCGACGCAGACCTAGCGTAGGGTTAGCGTTGGCCTAAACATAGATGTAAGGGGTTTTCTTCCTATTTAAGGGTTTTCCTTTTAACAAAGCAGCAGGAGTACTAGTACTAGCCCTACATAGAGCTAGCTAGCGTAAATAATATATATATAACTTTACCTTAACTCTTAGTTTTAGATCTTTAGGTAATAATTTAATAAGAGCGTTTTCCTAGGGTTATACTAAGCTAATAAGGGTCTTATTTAAGTCTAATAAGTCTTTATCTCTAGCTTAGTTATAGCTACTCTTATATGTCTCTATTATATAGTTACTTCTCTTATAAATAAAGTAATCTAGTTTAGTATAGCTTAGTAAAGCGTATTTTAGCTTACTATACTTAAAGCATATAAATAGTAAATTTATCTTTCTATTACCGCTTTATTACTATAGCCTTTCTAGCAAAGTAAAATATTATTATCTTTTCTAACTATTATTACCTTAATTACTTAATTAGCCTCCTTTAGTTATAATCTCTACCTTTTTCCTTAGCCTACTAGGTAAGTCTAACTCTTAGGGAACTCTTAGCTAAGTACTTACTTCTTTATAGTATTATTAAGGCTATTAATAAATATATAGATTTATAGGTATTTAGGAATTACTTTAGGTAGCTTAGCCTTTGCCTTACCTAGATCTTTATAAACATCTAGAATAATTAGTGATTTTCTTATCTAAGACCTATTAATATCCTTATTACTTCTAAGCACTATATATTCTTATCTATAGTTCCTATCTTTAGCTAATCCACAAATCTATCCTAGGTATAACCCTAGTAGTTTATATAACTATCCATAGCTATATAACGTATTTACTATTACTTTATATTATCTACTAGGTAGTTACTAGCATAGGTAACCTTAGTTATATTATCTATAAAGGTTTTATAATCTATAGTAAAAGCTATATTTAAATCCGCTAGGAAATTCTAAAGACTCTTAAAAGTATTCCCTTTATATATAGGTGCTTTTAATTATATCTTTATAAGGCTATATTACTATATAATAGGTATTACCTAAGGTGCTAAAGGAGGGGTATTTATAAGTCCTATGTTTAAGTTACCTAAGGATATAGCTTCTTCTATTATCTATAGGTTTCGCTATAATTAGGTAAGTTTCTATCTCTTTTCTATAATATATATTTAGGTTATTACTTCTTTAAGGCACTAATTTAGTATTACCTCCTTATTATTAATAAGTATTTTACTCTACTAGTTATCTAATAGGGACTAGCAGACTACTCTAGTTAGGTTTAGTAGTGTAATATTCTCCTGCTTATCTATAGCGTAGTTATAGCTACTACCTAATTAGGTTACTATATAATCAATTCTAGATATCTTAATTTAACTAATAGTCTATTACCCTAAAGGAAAGAGAGATTAATTTATTAAGGCTTTTAGCTTAGGAGTAAATAATAAAGTAAAGGTGTTGGAACACTAAGGTGCCTGCGCAGGTAATAGTACCGTTGTTATTGAAGTCTATGATAGTTAATAATGATTATCTAGGAAAGAGAAGAGAGAGAGGAGAGGAATCTAGCTAGCTAAAAAGTGAGTGAAACCCGTAAGTAAGGCAAAGAGGGGTGGCGAAAGGGGCAGCTAATCACAAGGCATGCATCCCTATAAGGGCTCCACTCGGCCTATAATTAGCGGGGTCTTTAGCCATAACTAATCTAATGATAATCCAAAGGAAGTAACACTAGTAGTCTCTCTTTTTCTCGTGGCTAAAGGAGCCTAAAAATGTAATAAAAATCAAATTAAAGGAAAGTGTATATAAGTGAATCCCTTAATAGGAATCCAGAGCCCTAATTAGCCTGGTTAGCATTGGTTAATTTAATTAATCTAATCGCGACGAATCCTTCCCTTTGCCTCTGTTAATTCCCTTTCTATAACGCTTATAATGCTTATAAAGGTCTCTTAACCTAGCCTTCCACACGGATTGTTAATTCGTTTAAATTAATTAAGGTTATTAGCGCTTAATTTAGCGATCCCTTTGTCATCGTATTAGCCAGGTTATTGTTACCGTTAATCTATCTAACCTTATAGATCTTGCGCCTCTTATATAATTAGCGAAGGGCTATAATATTAATCATTAGCCTCTTCTCTTTTATAGTGCCTAGCTTAACAAGGCATTCGTATAATAAGAACAAGTTAGTATAAAGGATTATAGGGATCTAAGGTATCTTTAATCGGTCTGTGATCTAATTAAGGGTTATAGATATTGCGTACGTGATATTAGCACCTTAAACCATGCTATATAGCTTAGAGGCAAGCGCGCTACGCGTAACCCGCTTACTCTTTGTTAAACTATATGTAATAATATTTCCTTTCGCGATAAAGGTGTTATTATCCCTCTTTACCTTATTACTAATTATAATTATATACCTAATCTATAAGCTAAGATCCTTGTTGTTTGCAAGCAATCTATCTATAAATATAAAGAGCTTTGCTTCTTTAAGGGTTAGTGGGATATAGCGTAATCCTTATTACTAATTCTTAATCTGCTACTTAAGGCGTTTATTTAGGTGTATAATATCTTTAGTAGCTGGTTCTTAGTGTTAAGCTATAATTAATAGATTATACAAAGCTTCTAGTTAGCAGATGGTTACAATGTAACTTCCTTAGGCTTGTTATTCTATGTAATCCTGCCTTGCTATTAGAGATTAAGGGTTAACTTCCTTAATCTTCTAACTTTAGCCTTTCTAGGTTAGGGTTAGTAAGTTATTAGCATTTTAGGTTAGGATATAGCTATTGAAAGTAAGGGGATTCCTATTTAATAGTCGCTGCTTCTCTTTAGCTATAAAGTTAGCCTTCTAGAGCTCTTTTTCTTCTTTGTTAAAGAAGTTATTATTGCTTAGACCTAGCGTGTTATCTATTTGCATTCTAATAATCCTAAAGAGGTTTTTATTATTTAGAGCTATAATTAATAAGCAGGGATTATATGTTAACGTTATTATGTTAAGATTATCCCTGTGATAGCGGAAGTATATTACCTACTAGTGAGTTCTAGCCTCTGTAATGCTGTAAAGAGGCTTAATAACCTTTATTACAGTACCTTCTAGAAAGAGGTGCGCGATCTGTTCTGGCAATCTTACGATAATTAGCCTTATGAGTTTTGTTTGTAATTAAACGTAGGCTTAGGTAATATTACGGATCTAGAGGTAAATCCCTTTTTATTTTAACAAAGGAGCAATCACTATAATTAGCCGTTGGCTTACCTGTTAGATTGTTAGCAATTGCGTTAGGATAAATTCCTTCTCCTTGTTATTATAGCCTTGTATAACAAGGCAAGACTTCTTATACGGCAAATCCGTGCCTTTACCTTTAATCTCTCTTACTATGCGAGAGTTAAAGATCCTATAGCTACTGTGTTTCGCTTAATTAAACTTTGTGAATCTAAACATATTATAAGCTTGCAGAGCGTTAATCTTAGCTTAATCTAATTATTTAAAGGGCTTTCCTAGGGTTATAATCTTCCTTTCTTAGTGGAGTTAGAGGTAAGGTCCTAGTTAGCTTTTTCCTTTGCTATTAGGAACACTTCTATTAGCAATTCTCTGGTTATAATCTCTTTAATTAATACCTCCTCTTAATCTTTATTAATAACTATAAAGTCCTTATAGTCCTTAGGTCCTTCTATGCCTTAGTTAAGGGAGAATTAAACTATAAGGGCTTTTCTTAGCCTTTCTTACTTTCTCTTTACTAGCACTAGGAGTTCTACTCTTTTTTGCTCCTTCCCTTACCTTTACCCCTATAGAGATAAGAGAATCTCTCTTATTTATAGTCTCCTTAATAACTTAAGGTTTTATTTTCTATAGCCTCTCTATAGCATATAGGTCCTTATAGTAGGGCTTTATTACTATAGATTAGAATTTCGCTAGGCTATAGGGTATTTAGATAGTGTAGGTCTCCCTATTAGTAGTAATTAGCTTATAAGGGCTATGCTAGCTACCCTTCTCCCTCTACACATATATATTAGCCTGTAGAGGTAGCTAATGTATTAGTAATGTATTAGGGCCGTTCTAGGCATGAAGGGCATCATGGACCTGCCGTAAGGCTAGGTAGTGGCATACCTTGTTAGTAGCCTTCTAAATTACCTTAGCGTGTTAAATAATAGAGACGCTTAGTAATAACTTATCTATTATACATAGGTAAGCTCTAAAGACTAGTAGGGTTAGCACTAGTCTATTAGGGCTTGCTAAGTTATTAATAGCTTTAATAGCTATCTAAAGACATTGCTCTAGTGTGATTTCTATGCTAATTAAGTCTGTGATAATCTTATAAGCCTAGCGTAAAGGTCTATAGTACTTTTTAACCTTTCTAACGCTACTATAGGCTTTAATTAGTATCTTATTAATCTTAATGAATATTAACTAGGCATAGTGTTTAAATTTAGCAGAGGAGAAGTTATTACTAGCGTTATAGATAATCTAATCTAGCGGTCCGAGATAGGTATTAATCTAGCACTCTCTAATTATATCCTAGATATCTTAGGCCTTTTGCTTCTTAGTATTAAGGAAGCGAGCTGCTTAGAACGAAGTCACTGAATTAATAACGTAAAGGACTAGTTAGTTATTAATCTACGCGATGTTAGCAATAATCTTATAGTTAAAGTTATGCTTATCTTTAATTATGAATTTAAACTGGCTAGGAGCTTTTCCTTTTATCTAATAATAGTGACAGACTTTAGTTAACTTCTTAATTACCTAGCGTTTAATATTATAACCAGCCCGCTAAAGGATCTTTGTAAGGCATTAAATAGAGGGTAACTAAAGCAATAATATAATTAATAGATTTCCCCTTCTAAGAGGTAGAAGGTAACTATTTCTTTAGCCTCTAGCAGCTACTAAGGATATCCCTATTATCGCACAATAGGCATAGTCTTATTGCCTTAAATTAGCATGTTCGTAAGGTTATTAATTTTGACTTATAGCTTATCTATATTAGTAATAGAAAAGAGGAAAGGAGTTGCTATATTAAGGACATAGAACTTAAGTTCTCTAAGTTCTATAGGCATATAAAGCATGCCTTTTGCGGTTATAGATCTAGCACCGAATTTAATGAGTTATAGCTTGTAAGGGATTATCTTTAATAAAGGCATTAATTATAATAGAGCCTTTACTTATCCCTAACCTACCGTTAATTTGCCTACTACCCTAGTATTAGGTATAATCCCTCTAAAGACTTCTTTAGAATAGCGCTCTTTAGAGATATAGTAGGTTAATCCCTTATTAGATTCTTGCTATTAATATAGTTCCTGCTTTAGGAAAGCATGCTAAAAGGCTTAGTTATTAAGGGCAGTAAGAACGTTAGCATCTATAAGATTATAATTATCCTATAGCTCTAAGCAAAAGAATTATATAATGCTTAGATATACCGCTAGTAATAGCTCTTTATTATCCTTATCGCTATCTTTAGTCTTTATATAGGCTATAAGATACGGTTCCTATCCTTAGCTAGGGCCCTTATTAGGCTTATTATTATCTAGCCCTTTATAGGAGGCAAGAAATGCCTAGAATCTCTTCTCTAAAGGGGGTGTATAATAGATCTTACTAGCGAACTAATAATCCTTCTCCTTTTAGCGTTCTTTATTAGAGTAATTAAAGGACTAATAGCTATTCTTACTATATATAAAGTAACGCTAAGGGCTATGCCTTAGGCTCTTACTATAATAGCCTCCCTTGCCTTAGGGCTAATATCCGTATTAATAGTTAGTAAACATAGCCTTAGGAGAGCTCCCTTATAATTATAGGTATTAGGTAGCTCTCTTATTTAACTCTAAGATTATAATTACCTTATAGAGGTCTCTAGCAAGACTCTTAAAGCCTAGGAGTGGTTATACTTTACTATCTAGCATTTAGGCACACTAGCTATAGTATTTAATGTTTACTTATAAAGCTTAGTATTTACTATATTAGAAGGATATAGGCCTTAATAGATTTTCTTAAGGGTAGCTAGTATAATTTTAAGGCACTTAAGCCTAGTTTTATTAAGGTTCTTAGTAATAGTACTGCTTAGAGTTATACTACTCTATTTATAGTGGTAGAATTATTAATTACTTTCTATCTTAAAGCATTAGCAAATATAGCTAATTATCTCTTTATATATAAGGTTTTAACCAAAGAGATAATCAAGGTAGTATTGCTTAGTATTATTAATTAAGATAATTAGGAGAGCCTTCTAATAATGCATTTAAGGGAGGTTAATCCTATTATACTTATTCTTAAAGAGCGTGACTTTTAGGGCAAGGAAATTATATAATTATCCGCTATAATAATCACTATCTTTATATATCTTTGTAAGTTCTAAGATCTTCTTTATAATCTAGTCTTTAGAAGAGAATTATTATATAGGTAGTAAGGTTTGCTATAGATAGGGATCTTTAGGGTAAATTGCTTAATGTAATAGGGTTTGCTATAGAAGAGGCTCTCTTATAGGTTAAGGGGTTTAAAGGTGCTATTAGGGTTAGGAAGGATAAGGTTCTAGGGTAAGTAGATAAGGGGTTAAGGAGGTTAATGTTTAGGGGGTTAGAGGATTGTGATCTCCCTTTAGGCTATGATAGCCTTGTTTCTTGTTAGACCACCTCTTCTAGAGATATTATAATTGCTAATCCTTAGCCTTATCTTATAATAACACTATAGTCTCGCAGAGAATTCTATAGTTCTCTAATAAGGTCTTTATTAGCTATTATAAAGGTATTCTTAGACTATCCTTTAAAGTCTTCTTAGAATAATTCCTAAAGGTTATTATCCCTCTAGTCTTAATGCTCGCTAAGGTTAATAAACCTTATAATATAGTTATTAAGCTTAGACAGCGTAGTAGAATTAGGGTTAACTATAATTTGTTCTTTCTAATCTTTTATAAGGGTATAGGAAAGAGGTTATAGTTATGTTAGCAGTTTACTCTCTTAGGGTCTCTTAGGTGCTATTAAGATTTAGGATGGTTTCTTATTACTAGAGAATTAAGGCTCTTCTCTTAGTAATAGTCAGAGCTTTGCATGTATTGTATTTATTGTATTTTTGGCCCTTTGATGTATTGTATTGTATTGTATTGCCCTATGTATTGTATTGTGTATTGTATTGTTAATACAATACAATACAATACAATACAATACATACAATACAATGTATTGTTAGGGGTAAAAAAAGTGGGGTATTATAAAATTCTATTATATAGTACATTTTATAACTAATCTAGTTAATATAAGCCACTTTTTTAATATAATTTATTTGCTTTTCTATAAATCTTTAAATATCTAGCTAATTTAGAATATTAACCTAATAACTACTGCTTAGTCATCCTTTATAGTATATTTTAAACGTAACGTATTAAAGAATTTTTTAACTAATTTTAGAGGTCTTTCTAAGTTTATACCTTTTTCTTAGATTTATTATCTTTTTAATATCATTTCGCTGACCAGTCAAATCAGGCTAAGAGCGAATTAGCACAGGACCAGGCCCGGAGAGAGGCGCTAACTACCTACCTTTAAGTAACCGCAGTTTCGAACCTAATAATTAAAACAGGCGTTAGTAGCAAGCCCTACGTAAAACAGTTAGCCCCGCCTCTAAACCGGAATAGAGTTAACTCACTGGCGATATTATAGCATTAATGCCTAGGATAGTTAATAAACTAAGACTTATAGGAAACACATTAGATCCTATAGGGATCCCCTAACTATTATAGGTTAGACTTAGAGTAGACTTAGTATAGGGGCAGCAGTAGTTATACCTTAAGATCTTTAGCTATAGCCTACTTAAGTTACTTCTTAGTTAATAACTTCTAAGGGTAGTGATTGTTCTTAGGAGTTTCCTAGGCGGATTAGAGCTAGAATAGCATAGGACATAGGAGTACTTATAGCTGCTAGCGCTATTTTATTAAATAACTTAATAGATCTATAGTAATATTAGCATTTAGGCTAACACTAGCCTAGGAGTGCCTTAGGTAGCTCTAAGGAAGAAAAGAACCTATAGGAAGTTTAATAAAAAGAGGAAAGAAGGAAGACCCTCTAGGGGAGGAACCCTTCTTATACTTATATAGGGGGCTAAATCATAGATATTAATAAAGAAAGAAGAACATAAGATAAGAATCTAGTTAGTTAATACCTAAGAGACCTAGGCCTAGAAATAGCTAGGAATTAAACTAAACCTACACCCTTACTATAGAAGATAAATAATATTAGGTGCTCTAACTTCCTAGACTAATAAGCTAGACCTAGGCTAGAGAAGGCTAAAAAGTAGGACTATAAAAGAGCTAGCTAAAAAGTGAAAGAGAAGTAAATTACTACCATGAAACCAAATCTAGCACGCTATAAGATAGTATAATAGGCCTAGAGCAATGCTAGAGCAGACCTAGGATAGAGCTAGGTAGGGCTTAGAACCTAGGATTTTCCTTTTCCTTTCTTCTTTCTTTTCTTATTAGGATAAGGCTAGCGTAAGCTAGTAACAAACACCTATAATAGGCCACACACAACGCGACGCAGGCCTAGTGTAGGGTTAGCGTTAGCCTAAACATAGATGCAAGGGGTTTTCTTCCTATTCAAGGGTTTTCCCTTTTAACGAAGCAGCAGGAGTACTAGTACTAGCCCTACATAGAGCTAGCTAGCGTAAATAATATATACATCTTTTTAATAGTTTTTCTTAACTTTAAGTGTAAAACTTACCTAAGGAAAAACATTATAACTATATATAAGTAAACTAAAACTCTAATAATAATATTTAGATATACTAAGAACTTATATAAGAATAAAGGAATTTTATTTTACTTAAAAAATAGTCTTATAGCTATAAACCCTTTTATTAGAATTATAAATAATTATATTTACTTTTAAAGCTTTTAAAACTAAAGTAAAAGTAAAGAGAAGGAAAAAACCTATCTAGAATTAACTTTAAAGTTAGTAAAAATTAAAAATAAAAGGAAAGTATATAATATATTTCTCTTAAAAGTAAGTCCTAAATAGTCTTTTCTATTATAATTTAATAGCTTTAATAGCTTTAATAGCTTTAATAGCTTTAATAGCTATATAACCTAGTCTTTAGTATTATTATAAAAGTAAGTCTAAAGTAAGTCCTTATTTACTTGTGAATAATAGGTTTTAAACTAAGTAAAGCTATTATAAGAGAGTAATACTAATATAAAGTTAATAAAGACCCACTTTTATAATATTAGTAAATACTAGGTTTCTAAGTAAAAAAAGCTATCATAACTAATAATAAGAAGGTAATACTTATATAAAGTTAATAAGGATCCACTTTAAGACCCACTTTTATAAAGTTTAAACATACTACGTTTTAAAGTAAGAAAAACGTATAATAACTAATAAGAAGGAGGTAATACTAATATAGAGTTTTAAGGGCCCACTTTAAGACCCACTTTTATAAAGTTCAAACATACTACGTTTTAAAGTAAGAAACATATAATAACTAATAATAAGAAGGTAATACTAATATAAAGTTTTAAGGACCCACTTTTAGACCCACTTTAATAATATTTACAAATACTAGGCTTTTAAGTGAGAAAACGCTATAAAAACTTATAATAAGAAGGTAGTACTAAAATAAAGTTATCAAGGATCCACTTTTATAATATTAGTAAATGCTAGGTTTTAAAGTAGAAAAAGTTATTATAAGAAGGCAATACTCTTATAAAAATTAAATAGACCCACTTTAGACCCACTTTTATGATTTTAGTAAATACTAGGATTTAAAGTGAGAAAAAGCTATTATAGGAAAGTAATACTACTTTAAAGTTAATAAGGACTTACTTTTAGACCCACTTTTATAATATAAGCAAATACTAGGTTTTAAAGTAAGAAAAGGCTCTTAAAACTAATAATAAGAAGGTAATACTAATATTAAGTTAATAAGAACTCTCTTTAGACCCACTTTTATAATATTAGTGAATACTAGGTTTTAATGTAAGAAAATACTATTTCAAGAAGGGAATATTATTATAAAGTTAATAAGGACTTACTCTAGACCTACTATAATAATATTAGTAAATACTAGGTTTTAAAGTAAGAAAAAGCTTTTATAACTAATAATAAGAAGGTAATACTATTATAAAGTTAATAAAGACTTACTTTAGACTTACTATTATATTATTATTAGATACTAGGTTTTAAGGCAAGAAAAAGCTCTTAAAACTAATAATAAGAAGGTATTACTATATAATAATATAAAAGTAAGTCTAAAGTAAACCCTTATTACTTATTATTAGATATATATACCTTATAATGCCTTATAATTAAGGAAATCTACTTTAGCGTAGAAAAATAAAAAAATACAATTAAATACAAAATAATACATGTATTGTATTGTATTGTGAAAAAGTACTTGTATTGTATTGTGTATTGTATTGTATTGTATTGTATTGTCAATACAATACAATACAATACACAATACACCAAATGTATTGTATTGTAGTGCAAAGCTCTGGTAATAGTCTAGGCGATTGTGTAGCTTTTACAGTAGCTTAGGTCTTCCCTCTTATTACTAGTCTAGCTTCCTAACTTATTATGAGTAATGGTTATTAATGTTAGGTTTAAAGCGAATTAATTTGATTGTTTGGTTAGTTTTCTTTATGGTAGGTATAGGATTAGTCTCTCTATTAAAGATAAAGATAATAATAGAAGAAGTTAATCCCTAGGTTCGTGATAGACGTAGAATTAGTCTCTTTATTAAAAGTGAAGATAATAATAGAAGAAGCTAATCCCTTAGAAGCCTAATAAGTCTATAACTGGAATTTAAGTCTCTTCCTTTAGCACACTCTCGTAGCTATGCCCCTATTCCTAAGGATCTAGATAATAGGAAAATAACTATAGCATTTACAGAAATGTCTTTTCTTATGATACCTAACTTATCTGTGGTTATAATTAACCACTAATCAGTGTTAGAACACCAAGGTGCCTGCGTAGGTAATAGTACCGTTGTTATTAAAGTCTATAATAGTTAATAATGATTATCTAGGAAAGAGAGAGAGAGAGAGAGGAATCTAGCTAGCTAAAAAGTGGGTGAAACCCGTAAGTGGGGCAAAGAGGGTGGCGAAAGGGCAGCTAATCACAAGGCGTGCATCCCTATGAGGGCTCCACTCGGCCCACAATTGGCGGGGTCTTTAGCCACAACTAATCCGATGATGATCCGAAGGAAGCAACAAAGGTTAGATTAAAGTATTATAGCTATTAATCTACTAGCTAGGGTAAGTGCTTAAAGGTTTAATCTCTAGCCCTTTCCCTTTATTTATAGGAAAGCCCCTTTAAATAGCCTATAGCTCTTACGTAACTAGCCCGTAGCTAGCCCTTAGCTCTATGCCCCGCTGGGTTCCACCCTTATCGATGCCGTCGCCACCCTCATGGATGCCGTCGCTGTTCTGCTCCTGACACTATATTAAATTTTTGCTAAAAGAAAATTAGCTAGAACAAAGACTAAGATCTACCATTAATCATCAGATTAGAATCAAGAAGAATAAGCTAAATACATCACAATCAATTCGAGGTTCTAACCCTCATCGTTGTTATCATTGTGTGAGCTATTTTTATGTTTATTGCCATCTCATTCACGGATGGTGCATCTTTCTGCCCCAAAAGGTCTTTCACAAGGATAATAACAAAGAGGGTTGAAGCCTTACGATGGTTTTTGATCAATCCATGTATTCTGATCTTCTCTCTGATGATGGTTACGGTCTCATGTTCTAGCTAATTTTTCCAGCGAAAAATTTATCATAGGTGTGGGTGGGGCGCACCTGCCCATCTCTGCCCTCAACCAGATCACCGGTCCATGGTAATTATGTATGTCTACGATCGATGACCACTGACGGCCAATCGAATCCTGCCTCAGTGACAGGATATACCTGTGGCCAGAAGCATGCACCAGAAGAATAAAGAAGAATCCCTCCACAGCGAAGAAATAACTGCCCAAAAGGCATTGAGAGGCACTCCGTACCTGCCCGAAGAGAAGTGTGCATGTGTACATGTGGCAGAGTCTCAGGTTCCTTCAATACAAACATGCAGCCAATACTCTGACAGAATGTCGCCATACTTGGGATGGGCAGGTGCGCCCCACCCACACCTATGATAAATTTTTCGCTAGGGAGAATTAGCTAAAACTTAAGACCTTCTTACATCA
Source organism: Epichloe gansuensis (assembly GCA_023658505.1). Classification (NCBI taxonomy): domain Eukaryota; kingdom Fungi; phylum Ascomycota; class Sordariomycetes; order Hypocreales; family Clavicipitaceae; genus Epichloe; species Epichloe gansuensis. The sequence goes on from CP098284.1 coordinate 2,009,602, forward strand.
ATCATCAGATCATCAGAAAACCAAGATCAATACATCACAGTCAATACAAGGGTGTGACCCTCTTTGTTACCTTTGTTGCCAGCTATTCTTTTACTTGGATGTTTGTCTACCCGCGAAATCCACTTGGAAAACGGAAGCCCTTGGTCACGGGCATGAGCAGCGACGTAATGAGCCACGGGAGCGACATGGCTGATCCAGGAACCGATATGGCCGGATGAAGTCGTGAGATCAAGAAGGTGTTCGCCAACGTTGGGAATATGATAAATCAGTGTAATTAATGTAAGCTACGTCAGCGACGCGTCAATGGCAAACGTAAATCAAAGCAGCTGGAAAACCTAACGCCATTCTATTACTTGCCTTCACGCCTATCAGCATCAGCAAACCTGTTGCAAATGACAATGATACTTGTATTAAAGTAGAATCTGGTAGAGGCTGGATGTCGTTCAACGTCGCATCACGAATCGTAGACCAGTTAACAATACTCTCAGCGACTCCAAACCCATCTTTCATGTGCTGGCCCTACTGATTCAAGCGGCTTCGTCTCGCTTTCTTGGCTGGCCCAGTTCCAGTGAAGGAGGTGCTCGGAGTTGCATCGGCTCGGACCCCATCGGGTTCTTTACCGGAATCAGCTTCTAATTGCGACTGCGACAGGCTGTAACTCTCAAGGTCACGGGCGACGGAGTCTTGCAGCGAGACAACGTCGGGGTTCGTGAGACTGGGCAACTGGTCAATGGCAGAATGAATCATTGATAAATGGCCGGGCATCCATCTCTCGTATACATTCTTGATGAACTGATATGAGGTGCATTTTCTCTGCCATCGAGCTCTGTGAAATCGAAGGTGCGTATCGGATGGCGGTAAAACAGGGCATCTCCATCTGTGCATTCAGCGTAATGGCCGTAGAGTCGTACTTGTCGATGGTCGTGCGACACAGAAAACGCAAGTATCTTGCGGTCAATTTCGGACTCGCGCTTCACCGCAATGAATAACTCAACAACGCCTCGCACCGCTAATGTAGCCGTGTGGGCGTTTTGGCGGTCCGCCTCATCGAGCCCTATTGAACCGCACTTCACTTCGCAAGATAGAAATGGAAAGTACATCAGGTGCGTTGCCATTATTTTTGACTGGTCCCCGGCGATTCGATTGCCAATCAACGGGGCCATTTTCTCGAGCTGCTCCTTGGAGAATGCCTCCCGCTTGAATCAACAGAATAATCCGGCTGTGGACGAGGATTCGTCAAGGGATCCGAATTAGTCCATGCCTCATTGGTGCTCTCAACAAGACATTCCAGCTTGCTTAACCCGCGGTGAGCAAGCTTTTCAGCAGATGGTACAAGCTCCGGCGTGATATCGCGGAGGATGCGAGCTTCATTTCTATCCACTACGCTCTGGCATGTCTTTGTGAACAAAGCGTCGCTGAATGATGAGTATTGCGGAGGCTTTTGCTCAGACTCTAGCAGCTCCCAAATTTGCCTCTTACTTTCGTCAGATATACCCAGATCTGAGACCTTCATAAAGCTCTTGTTATCTTCCAAGTTATGCATGTAACGAACGTCGCGATACGGAGTCCTCTTCTCTTCTCTTGAGGGTTGGTCGCTCGGGGTTAGGGAGGTCGTCGTCGACCCGGGCTGCAGCCGCTTACGGCTGTGTCCCCGGAATAATGAAGAAGTCGACTTCTTCTTAGCTAAGATTCGATCCATGGGATGATCAAAAGGAACGCGGGCCACCGACTATTCTCCACCCAAGAAGCAACAGGATCAATTCGCCGATGAATAGAATCAGACTCCTCTTTCGCCTTGGATTTTTCGGTGGGAGTGACAGAGGCGAAGTCAGTGCTTTCGTCCTCTTGATCGTGCGCGGCTCTTGAAGTTGTATTTTACGTTTCTTGCCTCTCGCTCTACTGGCTGGATCTATCGCAGGATAAGCAGATGCATTATTGATGGACGGTTTGTGAAGCATATACCTTCGCAACGAGTGGGGACTGATCACCACGATCGGAATGAGGCCGAAGGCATCTTTGTGACCGTGTGCGTACCATGACGATATGTTGATGGCTCCTGCTATGTTATATGATGTGCATGACGGTGTTGAGAGATAAGGTGGCATGTGGCGCTTCGGATTGATTGGAGTATGGCAATTTTCGCCCCGGCTCTGGGCGGTTGATTCCTTCCATTAATATGCTCTGGGCAAGTAAATCTCGGCTCTAGCAAAGTTCGTCTCGTATCCAGGGGAGCCTCTAAATCCTATTTAGGTAGGCGGTGAAAAATTACGTTATATATTAAGCATGTGCTTAAGATTATAATTGACTGATTAACTGACCGAGATGGGCAGGTGCGCCCCACCCATATCTATATCAAATTTTTCGCTAAAAACAAATTAGCTAGGACTTGGGACCTTATCCATCATTAGAGAAGATTAATAATACACGTATTTACAAAGCTTTCATTGCGAGGCAATAACCCTGATTTCGTTCCATCACTGCAGTGAGCCATTTTCTGACTGACTGACTGACTGACTGATTGACCGATTGACTGATTGACCGATTGACTGATTGACCGATTGACTGACTGATAGATTAAGTCAATCGGTTAATTAATCAGTTAATCAGTCAGTCAGTCAGTCAGTCAATCAGTCAATCATTCAATCGGTCAGTCAGTCAGTCAGTTTGTCAATTAGTCAATCGGTTAGTCAGTTAGTTAATATTTGCCTTTCTTTTGTGTGGACTCGTAGGTTTTCCATTCTTCGCAATCACGATAAATGTGAGGGAAAGGCCAGGCACCAGTACGCCACGGCTATCTCGCAACTCGCTGTTAGCCAATCTCTCCTCCGGGCGTCATACACAATATTCACCCTCGCGAATAGCTTTAAAATAGCTCACAAGATGACGATGATGAGGGCTGCACTCCTGTGATGATTGTGATTTTATTGAGCTCCTCTCCGATGATCTGATTGATGATGGTTCCGGTCTCCCGTTCTAGCTAATTTTTCAGCGAAAAATCTGACATAGGTGTGGGTGGGCCGCACCTGCCCATCTGCTTTGTCTCAACCTCGCATACAAGCGCAAAATAGCTTGCTTCGACGATAGAACAAAGTGAGGGTTATTCCCTCGTGATGAAAGCTTCGTTAACACGTGTATTGGTAATCTTCTAATAATAGGGGTGTGATCCAAGTCGGCGCAGTCTCGTAAAATTCGTCGTTTTTAGACCCACTGGCGCGTAATAATTAGCACTTTTCTAGACGCGTTTAGCAATTTTATATTATACACCCTAGGTGATTACTATACCTCTAAAAGCCCTTATTTATAATATATCTTTTAAGTAAGGGCTAGCCAGATAGCTAAAGAGAGAAGCTATAGAAAAAAAGTTATGTTTCTATTACTAGTATAGTAAAAAGAGTACGCTAAAAATTTAGCGCGCTCTAGTTAATTAGCGTACTCTATTAGCGCACTTAACCTCCCTTCTCTAACGCGTGTTATTGTAAAGATAAATATATAATTCTTTTCTTTAGAGTAATTCCCATTTAAATTAGTATAAGATAATAAGGATATATATATATTATTTACGCTAGCTAGCTCTATGTAGGGCTAGTACTAGTACTCCTGCTGCTTTATTAAAAGGAAAACCCTTAAATAGGAAGAAAAACCCCTTATATCTATGTTTAGGCTAACGCTAACCTTACACTAGGTCTGCGTTATATTATATATAGCCTATTATAGGTGCTTAATACTAGCTTATACTAGCCTTATCCTATTAAAAAGAAAGAAAGAAAGAAAAGAAGGAAATCCTAGGTTCCTAGCCTTACTTAGCTCTATTCTAGGTTTACTCTAGCTTTATTCTAGGCTACTTATACTATCTTATAGCGTGCTAAATTTAGCTTTGCGGTAGTAATTCACTTCTCTTTCACTTTTCCGCTAACTCCTCCATGGCCCCACATTTCAGCCTTCTCCGGCCCGGTTATAATTATTATATTAACCCTTTATAATACTCTTTTATATTATAACTTACCGTAAAATAATGCTTATCCTCCTATAACTAGCCTTATAAGGCATAGTTTACTAATAGCCTTAATAGCTTTCTATAAGACTATTCTTTACTCCTCTAATTCATTCTTTAGAGAGATTCTTCGCATGCTAAAGTGTCGGATACACCAAGGCATTTGCACTAGTGTAAAGGGTTAAAGCTTAAGGTCAAAGCTAACGATAGTTATAACTAACTAAATTAATTAATCTATAATAAAAGGGAGAAGGAGAGGAGTCTAGCTAGCTATGAAAGTAAGAGAAAGTAAACAGAGATATAGGGTAGTAGTAGTAAAGTTAAGAGAGGGTAGCAAAAGGGGTAGCTAATTATATAGTATATATCCCTTTAAGGGCCTTACTTAGCAGTAGTAAGGCGGTAGTGTGTAATATAACTAATTATAACGTAGCACTTATGTTATGCTTTACTTTCCGTGCGTAGCTAGATTTAACTATTCTAATATTAGTAGTTTTCTCTTTTAAAGGAAAGTGAGAAAAAGTAAAAAGAGAGTGGATATAAAAGTAAGGATAAAAGAGGGGTAATAAAAATTTACAAAGTAGGTTAAAAGAAAGGATCCGTAACTCTTATTAGTTAGTTATAATTTAAAGAGAGAGTTAGAAGAGGATTAAAGGGAAAAAGTATAAGAGAGGTTAAAAGCTCTAAAAGCTTTAAAAACGTAATAAAAATCGAATTAAATGAAAGTATACACAAGTGGATCTAGATAATCAGATCCAGGCCTCTTATTGGTTTAGTCGCTTGTTATTCCGTTATCTAGTTATCCCTTAGAACTTGGTTATAAATAGCGAGATCTTGTTAAAGTTAATATTATTATCTTTATCTGCTTACCTATTATTATAACCTTTATAAGATATAAGGAATGCTTAGAACTTCTTCTCTAAAGGAGGTTTATAATGTCTTTTGCTCTTCCACTAGTAATCCTCTTCTTATTATTACTCTTTATCTAGATAATTTATTCACTAGCAGCCGCTTTTACTGTAGATAAAGCACCTATAACCCTACCTATAGCCTCTATTATAACCTCATGTGTTATATTAATGGTTAATATACATTGTGTTATGGACTCGAGCTTAGGAGCTCGGGTTATGTTTCAGGTCTGGAAAGGGCGCGCAAAGGACGCGGACTATGAGCGGATAGGTTAGGGCTTTACCTAAGCCTATATAACCTATATATATACACTAGTATAAAGCTAGTTCCTATATAACCTCTAGCTTAGTCTAATCTTTTCTCTCTAAGGATAATAATATCTCTTAGAATGCTTATATATAGTTACCCTAAGGCTAGTTTATAATATTTATTATCCTTTACTATAGAGGTATAGTAGCTAGCAAATATACTACTACTATTAGATAGGATAAAGACTAATAAAATAGTAGGCTTATAGGAGCTTATTACTTAATAGTTAAGATAAATTTAAGAACTTACTAGTAGGTAAAGAGTTAACTTAATTAGTTAACTTATTAAGTATAAACCCTTGCTAATAGGACCTCTATTTAATAGCAAAAGGGTTTTATTTATAGTATAGTAAAACCTAATATCTTATAAGCTAGATATAGATAGAGGGTTTATTAGGTCTTAGTAGGACTAATAGTGCTTTATTTACTAGAACCTATTACTAAAGATCTAGGTATAAGTTACCCCTTTCTTTAAGAAGGGATACTTAGTATATTATAATCTATAGAAGTTCTTAAACTACCTTAGTAAGATATTTAATAACCCCTATTAATAGGAGCTAGTAATTATAAAGCTTAACTAGATTATATAATACCTAAATAAGTGTTATGGACTAGCCCGAAGACAAAGCTATAGGCTATCGTGATAATATTAAGAAACTTAAAGGAAGGAAGGAAAAGGAGGATTTTATAGATCCTATATAAGCCCCTTATATCCCCTAGTTAGCTTATATTAGCCCCTTCCCTATACCCTACTTATATATTAACACTAAGGCTTAGGCAAAGCCTAAGCCCTTACATATACCCTTACTTACCCTTCCTTACCTATTTATATTAATATTATTATAAATTGCCCCTTACTAGGTGATTATCTATGCCTGCCTATTTACGCGTTATATTTAATATAGCGCTATACCCCTCCCTTATTATCCTAGTAGCCTTTATATCTCCCTTTACTCTTACCCTTATATTTACTATAAATAACTACTTAATAATCCCCTTATTAATATAGCGTGTTTAAGTTATATATAGGTAAGGTAATAGTATAACCCTCCTTATGGTTAGTTTACATATGTTTGTCTTAAGTGTTATGCCTTACTATAACTTATACCCCTCCTTTATTATTATTATTATTTCCTCTCCTTACCTATTTGCGTCCTACCTTACTTTAAGTTATATATTTAAATATCCTACTAAGAATCCCATTAGATCTAAACCTTTCCTAATAATAACTATCCCTTTCCTATTATAAAACTATTTTATTACCTACCCTTTTTCTTACCCTATTCTATTATTATCCTACTCTTAAGCCCTTCTTATCTATCTTATTCCTAATAATATTATATATTATACCTATTACCTAGCACTTCCTCTTACTAGCACTAGTTTAGACCCCTTAAACCCTCTCTACCCTATATTTAGCTTAGGCCCTTAGGGAGTTCCTCTTAGAGAGAGACTCTAATAATAAGTAGTTTACTACTCCTAAGGTAGTTTTTATCTCTATAGGCTATGTATTAAATAGGCCCTTACTATAGGTATACTAGAATATTACCCCCTAAGTCTAGTAAGTCCTATCCCTTTTATTAGGAAACTATATTACCTATATTTAGTTAACTAGGTACCTATTTACTAAACCCTACCTTTACTATATATTAAAAGATCTTAAAAAGAGATTACTATAGGAATATATATTATCTACCCTAGGGTCCCTTAGACCCTAACCTAGAAGCAAAGATACTAGTTCTTTCCTAGCGCTATTACGCTCTTATCTCCTACTAGACTACTTTTCTCTAGAAAGCCTAGTTTAATCTAGCTCCTATTTAGTCCTCTCTTAGACCCCTCTAGCCTCTAACTTAACTACCCTAAATATAATTAGGAATAAAGTTATCCTATATAGTTATAGTAGTCCCTTAACTAGTTATAGTATAGGGAACTAAATATAATAAGTTATAGGCATTCTATTCTAATAGAATCACTAGATTATTAGTAGCCTAGCCGCTATTTGCTAGGAACTTTATAGAAATAGCACTCCTAGCAAAACCTATTAGGGTTTATCTAGTATATCCTATAATATTAAAGCTAGTAATATATCTCCTTCTTATTAATAATATAAGCGCTAAGCCTAGAATCCTAGTAGTAGCTATAATAAATCCTATTACATACGCTACGTGCCTTATAATCCCTAAGATTCCCTCTCTTATTATACTAGTTAAGCCTATAAGCTACCCCTAGAATACCTATTAACCCTTACCTAGGTCTTACTGCCTATAAACCTTATATAGTATCCCCCTAGTAGTAAGGTATAGGACCTTACTATAGATTATAATAGTAAGGATAAGGATAAAGATAAGTTTAAGAATATACCCTTATATTCTAATATATAAGTAGTAGTAAAGGATAAAGAGGGTATAACCTAGGTTCTATATATAATCTCCTTCTAAGGATAAGTTTTATTAAATTAAACTAGTCTATTATTATAGTATATATTCCCTTATTCCTTTTTAAACTTATTTAGTGCTTATATATCTCTTATATTTTCTACTAGTTCCTATATTAGTTATATATATCTTACTTACTTTATAAGAGTATTCTAGTTCCCTCCCTTACCTAGTGTGTTTTAAGCTACTAAAATCCTTTCTATATAGTATTTCTCTATAAGTTTAGAGTTAACCTTTACTAGGACCTATTCTAGGCCTAGCTTAGAGTCCTATAACTATTAGCTTAGGAGAGGGTTTATTATAGCTTACTTAATAAGATTTACGTAGAAAACTAGATATATACCCTTTAGGATATTAAGTTAAACTATAAGTAAAGTTAGGACTTTAACTATAGTGTACTTAGCTATTACCTAGTTAAGTTTGCGTAAAGGCTAATTAGTTTTAATATTCCTAAGTAATAATTACACTTTATCCCTATATAGAATTATTTTACTAGGTATTATAAGGCTATAGAAGTATTCTACTATTATTGCTATATATATGTAATAGTAGCCTAGGTAAGAGATATACTCTCTTAGAGGTATTCTAGGAAATAAATAGCTCTCCTTTTAATATAGTTACTAATAGGACTATATCTAACTATATTTAAATAGGTTATAAGTTATAACTATATAGGAGTTTATTTAGGCTTACCTTTATAACTAAAGAGTTCCTATTATTAATTACTAGCTAATAAGCTATAAGGTATTTAGGCTAGTTATACTATAAAAAGAAAACATATATATATAGTATTACCTATACCTCTTAGTTTATTCTCTTTATATTACTATTAGTCTATAGGTAGTAAGAGGTAAAAAGAAGCTAGTCTATACTAATACTTAAATATAATATTATCTAAAAGTTCCCTAGCTAATTAAAACCCTTATCTATAATAATTAATTAGGAAATCCCTAGAACCTTTACTAAACTATCTTAAAGTATTTTATATATACCTTAGCTATAATAGAAGTTATTACCTTTAGCTATATAAACTTAGATAGCCTTTTATAATAACTATAAGGAACTATAGCCTCTCTAGGGAAGATATTAGTAGGTTTATTATAAAATTAATAGAGATTTATAACTAGTATCTATTAGGAATTAGTAATAGCTTTAGCAAGCCTTAGTAGTATTACTAACTCTTATAACTACCCTAGTAAAAATAATTATAGATAAACCTACCTATATCCTAAGCTATCCTATCCTAGTAAAATTACTATTATAAAATCTAGAATATAGTGTTATACCCTAGGTGCCCTATTACTAGTAAGTTATAGGCTTACTAGATAAGGGTTATTATTAAAGGTTCCTAGGCTAGGACCTAGGTCTAACCCCTAAACTAAAGCACCCTATATACGCTAATTATATAATTTACTACCTATTCTCTTATTATTACCTTTAGAGGAAACTTCTATGCCCCTTTCTATATAGCTTATAAATAAATAAGGTAGGTTAAGTCTAATAAAATCACTTAGTTCTAAAGAGTCTAAAGATATTTTATTATAAAAAGGCATTCCCTAGTAAAGGTAAAGCTACCTAGAGTAAGGATAAACCTAAGCTAAAGTCTATCTAGGTTCTAATATATAGTTATAAGAGTGCTATAATAGTAATAGATTATAAGATATATTCTATTCTTAAAGGCTTACCTACCCTATCCTACTCCCTTTAAGAAAGAGTATTTAGTTATTATACCTAAGTACTAGGTCTATAATATAAATAAAAGTTAAATAGGGAGAGAATATTTGCTTACTATACTTAATATTCTATTATAAGGCAAGGAGTAGTAAAGTACTCTAGGTTCTTATAATCTATATATATTATAAATAAGCGTAAGATACCTTATAACTCTGCTAACTATACCTTAAGGTAAGATATAATAGCTAGTAGTTTCTTATTATAAATAGTATAGTTCCTTTAGGGGCTATTAAGCTTATAGAGTAGTAAGTAACTAGATATAATATACTATTAGGGCTTTCCTATAATAAGTAACCCCTAAAGCTATGCTAGAGTAATTAGCTTTTACTGTTATAGACTAGCCCAAAGACAAAGCTATAGGCTATCGTGATAATATTAAGAAACTTAAAGGAAGGAAGGAAAAGGAGGATATTACGGATCCTATACAAGCCCCTTATATCCCCTAGTTAGCTTATATTAGCCCCCTTCCCTTATACCTTACTTATATATTAATACTAAGGCTTAGGCAAAGCCTAAGCTCTTATATATACCCTTACTTACCCCTTCCTTACCTATTTATATTAATGTTATGATAAATCGCCCCTTACTAGGTAATTATCTATGCTTACCTGTTTGCGCGTTACGTTTAATATAGCGCTATACCCCTTATTATTATCCTAGTAGCCTCTATATCTTCCCTTACTCTTACCCTTATATTTACTATAAATAACTATTTAATAGTCCCTTATTAATATAGTGTGTTTAAGTTATATATAGGTAAGGTAATAGTATAACCCCTCCTTATAGTTAGTTTAAATGTGTTTATCTTAAGTATTATACCTTACTATAACTTATACCCCTCTATTATTATTATTATTATTTTCCCCCTTACCTATTTATATCCTACCCTGCCCTATAGTTACATATATAAATATCCTACTAAGAATCCTATATAATCTAAACCTTCCCTTAATAATAACTATCCCCTTCCTATTATAAACCTATCTTACTACCTATTCTTTCTCTTACCTTAATCTATTATTATCCTATTCTTAAGCTACCCTTATCCTTCCTATACCTAATAGTATTATACCTTATTATTAAACCGCTCTTCCCTTAACTAGCACTAGTCTAGTTCCCCTAAGACTCCCTTTACCCTATATCTAGCTTAGGCCCTTAGGAGTTTCCCTAGAGAGAGACTCTAATAATAAGTAGTATACTACCCCTAAGGCAGTTTTTATCCTTATAAGCTATGTATTAAATAAGCCCTTACTATAGGTATACTAGAATATTACCCCCTAAGTCTAGTAAGTCTTATCCCTCTTACTAGGGAAATCACATTACCTATATTTAGTTAACTAGGTTTCTATTCGCTAATCCTTACCTCTAATATATATTAAAAGATCTTAAAAAAGAGATTACTATAGCGATATATATTATCTATCCTAGGGTCCCTTAAACCCTAACTTAAAAGTAAAAATACTAGTCCTCTCCTAGCGCTATTACACTCTTATTACCTATTAAACTACTTTTCTATAAGAAGCCTAATTTAACCTAGCCCTTATCTAGTCCTCTCTTAGACTCCTTTAGCATTATCCTTCTTTACCTTAAACGTAACTAGGAATAAAGTAATTCTATATAACTATAGTAATCCCTTAACTAGCTATAGTATAGGAAATTAAATATAATAAGTTATAGGTATTCTATTCTAATAGAACCACTAGATTATAAGTAGCCTAGCTACTATTTATTAAGAACTTTATAGTAATAGTACTCCTAGCAGGGCCTCCTAGGGTCTATCTAGTATATCCTATATTATTAAAGCTAGTAATATTTTTCCTTCTTACTAGTAATGTAAGCGCTATGCCTAGAATATAAGTAGTGGTTATAATAAATCCTATTATACCTATTATATACCCTATAACCCTTTAGACTTCCTCTCCTATTAAATAAGTTAAGCCTATAAGTTAACCCTCTAGAACCCCTATTAGACCCTAACTAGGTCTTACTAGCCTTAAAACTTATATAGTATTTCTCCTAGTAGTAAGGTAAAAGACCTTACTATAGATACTAATAGTAAGGAGAAGGGTAAAGATAAGTATAAGGATATACCCTTATATTCTAATATATAAGTAAGGGTAGAAAGCCAAAAGGGTATAACCTAGGTTCTATATATAATCTCCTTTTAGGGATAAGTTTTATTAAATTAAACTAGTCTATTATTATAGCGTATATCTCTCTATTCCTTTTTAAATTTATCTAGTGCTTATATATCCCTTATGTTTTCCACTAGTTCCTATATTAGTTATATATATTTTACTTACTTTATAAGAGCGTTCTAGTTCCCTCCCTTACCTAGTGTATTTTAAGCTACTAGAATTCTTTTTATATAATATTTCTCTATAAGTTCTAGGTTATCCTCTACTAGGACTTATTCTAGGCCTAACTAGGAGTCCTATAACTATTAGCTTAGGAGAGGGTCTATTACCGCTTATTTAATAAGATCTATATATATATATATATAATTACGCTAGTTAGCTCTATGTAGGGCTAGTACTAGTACTCCTGCTGCTTTGTTAAAAGGAAAACCCTTAAATAGGAAGAAAAACCCTTATATCTATGTTTAGGCTAGCGCTAACCTTGCACTAGGCCTGCGTTACGTTATATATAGCCTATTATAGGTATTTATTACTAGCTTACGCTAGCCTTATCCTAATAAGAAGAAAAGAAAAGAAAGAAAAAGAAAAATCCTAGGTTTTAAGCCTTACCTAGCTCTATCCTAGGTTTACTCTAGCATTACTCTAGGCCTCTTATACTATCTTATAGCATACTAGATTTAGTTTTATAGTAGTAATTTACTTCTTTTTTACTTTTTAGCTAGCTCTTCTATAGCCTTACTTTTTAGCCTTCTTTAGCCTAGGTTTAGCTTATTAGTCTAGGGAAGTTAAAGCACCTAATATTATTTATTTTCTATAGTAAGGGTATAGGTTTAGTTTAATTCTAGCTATTTCTAGGCCTAGGTCTCTTAGGCATTATCTAACTAGATTTTTATCTTATATTCTTCTTTCTTTATTAATATCTATAATTTAGCCCCCTCCCTATATAAGTATAAGAAGGGTTCCTCCCCTAGAGAGGTCTTCCTTCTTTTCTCTTTTTATTAAACTTCCTATAGGTTCTTTTCTTCCTTAGAACTACCTAAGGCACTCCTAGGCTAGTATTAGCCTAAATACTAATATTACTATAAATCTATTAAGTTATCTAATAAAATAGCGCTAGCTACTATAAGTACTCTTATATTCTATACTTATCTAGCTTTAATCTACCTAGAAACTCCTAAAAATAAGTAATATCCTTAAAAGTCTTTAACTAAGAAGTAGCTTAAGTAGGCTATAGCTAAGAATTTAAAGGTATAACCCCTCTAGCCCTAGCCTACCTTTACTCTAGTACTAATTTACTATAGTTAGGGGATCCCTATAGGATCTAGTATATCTCTTATAAATCTTAGTTAATTAACTACCCTAGGCACTAGTGCTATAATATTACTAGTAAGTTAAATCTCTTCTAGCTTAGAAGTAAGGCTAACTATTTTACATAGGACTAGCTACTAATACTTGCTTTAACTATTAGGTCTAAAACTATAGTTATTTAAAGGTAGTCTATGCCCCTATTCTAAGCCTAGTCTAGTGCTAATCTATTCTTAGCTTAACTTAAGTAGTTAATAAAATAAGCACTAGTAGCTAGTAAAGGTCTAGGTAGCTATAGTCAGAGCTTTGCACTACAATACAATACATTTGGTGTATTGTGTATTGTATTGTATTGTATTAGCAATACAATATAATACAATACATTACACAATACAATACAAGTACTTTTTCACAATACAATACAATACATGTATTATTTTGTATTTAATTGTATTTTTTTATTTTTACGCTAAAGTAGATTTCCTTAATTATAAGGCACTAAAGGTATATATATCTAATAATAAGTTATTATAAGTTATATAATATAATATAATACGCGAATAACCTAAAATTAACCTATAAAACTAATTAAATTATATAATTTCTTATATTTTAAGAATAAAACCTTAATAAAAATTTAAACTAAAATATATTTTATATACTTTATATAATTAAAAGGATAATAATGAAGCTACTAATTAAAAGTATAAAATTTATTACCTTAATTCTAACCCTAAACCTTTTTATCTATTATTTCTAATTAAAATAAGTTTAGAGAAAATACTTTTATTTAAAAAAATAAAAAATATTCTTTTTAAAATTAACTTAAAATCCTTTAAATTTATTAGTAAAAGTAAGCCTTATAAGCTAATAAATGAATTATTAGTAATTAATAAGTTTTAATATTTAAAACTCTAGTACTTTTTCTTTTAAAGGTTTTATATTAACTTAATAATACTAATAATAAGTAATAAGGGTTTACTTTAGACTTACTTTTATATTATTAAATACTAATACCTTTTATTATTAGTTTTAAAAGCTTTTTCTTACCTTAAAACCTAGTATCTAATAATAATATAATAGTAAGTCTAAAGTAAGTCTTTATTAACTTTATAATAGTATTACCTTCTTATTATTAGTTATAAAAACTTTTTCTTATTTTAAAACTTAGTATTTACTAATATTATTATAGTAGGTCTAAAGTAAGTCCTTATTAACTTTATAATAATATTCCCTTCTTAAAATAGTATTTTCTTATATTAAAACCTAGCATTTACTAATATTATAAAAGTGGGTCTAAAGAGGGTTCTTATTAACTTTAAAGTAGTATTACTTTCCTATAATAGCTTTTTCTCACTTTAAATCCTAATATTTACTAAAATCATAAAAGTGGGTCTAAAGTGGGTCTATATAATTTTTATAAGAGTATTGCCTTCTTATAATAACTTTTTACTTTAAACCCTAGCATTTACTAATATTATAAAAGTGGGTCCTTATTAACTTTATTTTAGTACTACCTTCTTATTATAAGTTTTTATAGCTTTTCTTACTTTAAAACCTAGTATTTATAAACATTATTAAAGTGGGTCTAAAAGTGGGTCCTTATAACTTTCTATTAGTATTACCTTCTTATGATTTTTATAATTTATGTTTTTCTTACTTTAAAACGTAGTATTTTTAAACGTTATAAAAGTGGGTCTTAAAGTGGGTCCTTATTAACTTTATATAAGTATTACCCTCTTATTATTAGTTATTATAGCTTTTTCTTACTTTAAAACCTAGTATTTACTAATATTATAAAAGTGGGTCTTTATTAACTTTTTATTAGTATTACTCTCTTATAATAGCTTTTTCTTACTTTAAACATATTAAGAAGTAAATTAGGACTTACTTTTGACTTACTTTTATAATAATACTAAAGACTAGGTTATATAGCTATTAAAGCTATTAAAGCTATTAAATTATAATAGAAAAGACTATTTAGGACTTACTTTTAAGAGGAATATATTATATATTTTCCTTTTAAATTTTATTTTGCTATCTTTAAAGCTAATTCTAGGAAGGTTTTTCCTTCTCTTTTACTTTTAGTTTAGTTTAAAAAGCTATAAAAGTAAATATAATTATTTATAATTCTAATAAAAAGGTCTAATAGCTATAAGACTATTTTTTAAGTAATATAAAATTCCTTTATTCTTATAAAAGTTCTTAATATAGATAAATATTATTATTAGAGTTTTAGTTTATTTATATATAGGTATAATATTTTTCCTTAGGGTAAGTTTTACACTTAAAGTTAAGAAAAACTATTAAAAAAGATAATAAATCTAAAAAAGGTATAAACTTAGAAAGACCTCTAAAATTAGTTACAAAAATTCTATAATAAGTTACATTTAAAATATGCTTTAATAGATGACTAAGCAGTAGTTGTTAGGTTAATATTCCAAATTAGCTAGATATTTAAAGATTTATAAAAAAGCAAATAAATTATATTAAAAAAGTGGCTTATATTAACTAGATTAGTTCTTAAATCTACTATATAATAGAATTTTATAATACCCCACTTTTTTACCCCTAACAATACATTGTATTGTATGTATTGTATTGTATTGTATTGTATTGTATTGACAATACAATACACAATACAATACATAGGGCAATACAATACAATACAATACATCGAAGGGCCAAAAATACAATAAATACAATACATGCAAAGCTCTGGCTATAGTTACTAGGGGTAGTATAAGTGCTACTATGCTAGTTTACTATTAGGTCTAGTCTAGGTCTAATAGTTCTCTAGGTCCTAGCTAATTATTAGGATTATATAAAAAGCTCTATACTAGTAATTAAAGTAAAAAAAGCATAGCGCCTTTACTATAGGTTTAGGCTAGTCTAGTGCTAGGGGAGAATAATATAATAAGGTTATCTTTTAGCTATAGTGTTTAGATACCTATATTATAGAGATAAACTATCTCCTAGCTATAGCCTTACCTACTAAGGGGTAGGCTAAGGTAATAGAGAGGGTAATTCTAGTCCTAGAGAAGGAGTAATTAATTAGATAATTATAGCTTAGTAAAGGGATAGGGGTAAACTAGTGTAGTTTATAATACCTAGCGTTAAGTAGTTAAAATTAATCTAATATTAGTTCTAGAGTTATAAATCTATAGCTAGCCTACCGCTAGCTCTAAACTATATAATCTTATGCCTCTCTCTAGTAGTCTATTATATCTATATTCTAGTTATTAGTCCTAGTATATTAGAAGCGCCCTAGCTCTAGCTCCTTCTCTTTACTATATATATTAGCTACTAGTTCTTATACTAATAAGTTGTATTAGAGTTATTTTATACTAAGAAACTATTTAGCTATAGCTCTTACCTTTAGGGGTAGTTTAGGGCTAGCCTTACCTCCTATATATCTTTAGGCTAGCGTAACTAAGGGTATTAGTAATTATATTTAGGGTAGTTAACTATAATATAATATTAGTCTTTAACTACTTTACTATAGCTATATAGTAATAAGTTTACCCTAGGGATATCTCTTTAGAAGAGAAACTTATTAAGACTAATCTTTCCTATATATAGTTAGACTATAGTTAAGGAAATGTGTTTTTCTAGGCCTATATAAAATCTTTAGATTTCCTTTAGGTTATAAGTTAGTAATTAGTCCTTAGTTAGTTCTCTTATAAGCCTATACTACCCTAAGCATTCCTTACTATGCTATTTATCCTAGTATTATCTCTATTCCTTATATAGTTTTACTACTAGCTTATTATTCCTAGGGGGTCTCTATCTATAATATAATACTATCTATACTAAGTTAGTAGTAGCTTAGATTATTATAGTTATTTTGCTCTTTATAATTCTCTCTTTAAACTTCTATTTTATCTTATTTAGGTATAAATCTAGGGGAGGGATATAAGTCTTAACCTTTAGTTAGGTAATAGGCATAGCCTTAAATACGCTAGCTATAATCTAGAGATAGGTTAATTAGTCTATTATAAAGCTTTTAACTACTCCTCTTAGTTTTCTACCCTTCTTAGTTAAGGTATAGTAGCGCTTACCCTATAGGTAAGGATAGGCTAGACTACTTATATATATAGGAGTTAAGTATTTCTAAAGCTATAACCCTAGGCTAATACTACTAGTAAGGAGAGTGTAAGCTATTACTAGGCTAGTTTACCTTTTAGGATATTCTTATAAGCACTTTAATTAAGTTTCCTATTAACCTAGACTCTAAGGAACTTATATAACTCTATAAGCACTATCTCTTTTATACTAAGTTAGACCCTAGCCTATAGGGATTAGTATACTTTACTAAAGTATATAAGTTTAGTCTTTACTAGGTTAAACTTTACTCTTACTTTTTTACCTATTTTTATATACTTTTTATATAGCTTTAAGCCTTTTCTAGGTTTATATAGTGTTTTTCTAAACACTACTATATTTATATTATTTATAAATCCTATTATCACTATACCTAGGATAGCTTAGAGGTATATATAAAGCTTTACTAAGTAAAGTAAGAAGAGGATTAGTAAGAGAGGTAAGCCTTATAAGGTTCTTACCTTTATCTAGAAAGGTCTTAAGAGTTTACTATTAAAGCTAAGCTAGCTTATTCTATCTATAAGGAAGCTATATATTATAGCTATTAGCTAGTGTAATATACCTATTTTAATTAAAATATAAATTAGGTATAGGTAGCTAACTCTATTAAAAGCTAATAAGATATCTATTTACGCTAATAAGGTAATACTACCTTTGCCCTAAGCCTCTTTTATATATTCTATAAGGACTTTAATTATAGTTTCTATTAACCTATTTACCCTATTTCTTATTTATAGCTTAGGGAGAAGGCCCTTAGCCTTAGTAAAGGCTATAAGCTACCTTATAATTACTACTTCTATAATCTTTCCTACTATATTTAGTAGTAAGATAGGTCTTTATATATTAGCCTTTTTATCTCCTTAGTAGTTTTTCCTAGCTTCCTAATTATTACTACTTATATAGTTTAGAACTAGGCTAGAAATATTCTACTTTAAGGATAGTATTTAGTAAGCATACTATAGCTTCTTTAGCTAGCTTATTATAAGCCTTAATAAGGCCTATTAGGAGTTTATTATCTCCTAGGGCTTTCTAGCTAGCTATATCTAATAGGATATTTCTAATATCCCTTACTTTAAACTATTCTTTATCTAGAACTAGTATATTATTTAGCTCTAGGAAGGAGAGGTCTAGGATATAGGAGAGGTTTACTATAGGTTTAGGGAAGAACCTTTATATAAGTATACTTACCTTATTCTTATAGGTAATAGCTAGGTTAGGGTTATTATTAGTTCTTTCTAGGTTTAGGAGTCTAGGAAGCTCTAGGGGGCCTAGCTCTAAAGCTAGGCCTATCTCTTTAGTCTTTAAACTCCTTTATCCTTTTCCTATATATTAGCTTTTTATAAGGCCTCTTTTTATATATTTCTTTTCTCTTCCTTAACAATCTATTCCTAGTTATTATCTACCTTAGAGAAGGCTTACTAGTTTACTTTAGTCTTCTAGTACCTTTATTATCTCTTAGCCTATTTAGCTTTAGTAATTACCTCTTTTATTCTCCTTAATTACTATACCTCTAGGCTAAGGAGTCCTTAGCGCTTCTATAGGGCTATTAATTCTACTATTTATTATAAGTTTATAATAAGCTATATTATATATATATTCACCCCCACCACAGAAGACAAACAACATTAGGTGCTCTGACTTCCCTAGACTGACGAGCCAGACCCGGGCCAGAGAAGGCTGAAAAGTGAGGCCACAGAAGAGTTAGCTAAAAAGTGAAAGAGAAGTGAATCACTACCGTGAAACCGAATCTAGCATGCTATAAGATAGTATAAGAGGCCTAGAGCAGTGCCGGAGCAGACCTAGGATAGAGCTAGGTAGGACTAGGAACCTAGGTTTTTCCTTTTTCTTTCTTTTCTTTTCTTCTTATTAGGATAAGGCTAGCGTAAGCTAGCAATAAACACCCACGACTGGCCATAGATAACGCGACGCAGACCTGGCGTAGGGTTAGCGTTAGCCTAAACATAGACGTAAGGGGTTTTTCTTCCCATTTAAGGGTTTTCCCTTTTAACGAAGCAGCAGGAGTACTAGTACTAGCCCTACATAGAGCTAGCTAGCGTAAATAATATATATATATATATATTAATTCCTTCCTTATCTTATAGGTCTAGTATATTTTCTACTTAGAGTTATACTATTACTTTTACCTTTACCTATAGTTTATTTATTAAGGTTTAGGTATATTTAAGGGTAGGTAAGGTACCTTCTTACTCCTTAGTAAAGATACTAATTAGCTATAGGATATAGTTAGAACCTATAAGGTTCTCTATACTATTATAGTAAACTTAGATATCTAGGGTTACCTATACTAGATCTATAGTGCTATCTCTATCTTCTCTATATTATCTTATAGGTTCCCCTTAGGGTATTACTAGTCTAAGCCTTTACTAGCTTATAAGGTCTAGTAGTTCCTCCGCTCCTTTAGTTATTCTATCTAAGCTATCCTAGAGAGGGTGTTTTTAGTTAAAGTCTCTTATAAAGACGCTTTAGCTATAGGGCTTTTTATATTAAAAGTGTAAATAGGTATATTCTAGTTATCTATATAGCCTTCTAAGTAAAGGAGTAAATATTTATACCTTTTATCTTTACTAGTAACTAGTTAGGCCCCCTAGGCTATCTATAACCCTATATTATGCTTTTTATTTATATATACTATATTCTATCCTTTATAGTGTGCTAGTTAGAATTAGATAAGGCCTAGTGCTAAGGGCTATAGGTACCTTATATATTCTTACTCTTAAATTACTATTATATCTATATTAGTTTAGTGCTAGAGCGCTATGTGTATTAGGCTATCCTTTTTATTTATATTCTAAAAGAGAACTTATAATATTACTATATTAATTAAGGGGTAGTAAGTCTTTACTATCTTATGCTAGTTCTATTCTAGCTTTATTTTAAGATATATATTATATAATGCTCCTTACCCTAGGCTATTTAGCACTTCTCTTTATATTTATAAGGTATTCCCTTTTTCTACTTACTATAATAATAGGTTCTATAGCTATACCTATTCTCTTATAAGGTAATATTAGGCTTCTATCTAGGGAGTTACTAGTAAATTATAATAATTACTCTAGGTAGCTTGCTTTTACTATATTTTACTTCTCTTTTAGGATAGAGTAGTCCCTTAACTATGCTAGGTGTAAGCTAGAATATAAGATATAGTTTTCCTTTAGTTATTCACTAATTTTTAGGTATAATATTTCTTCTTCCTTATATTAGCTAGCTTTGCACTTACTATACCTTAGGGCTACCTTATAGAACTTTATAATATAGCTAGTTTAGAAGTAGTTATAGTATTATTAGGGTTATAAGGTCTTATTATATAGTTTAGTTTAGAATAGCTTTACTTTAAAGACTATTTTATCTTAGTATATCTTATTAGTATCTTTTACTTTTACTAGTCCTAGGATTAGGGTAGTATACTATATATTTTCTACTTAGGGATACCTTATAATTACCTTAATTATATTTACTTTATTTGCTTTTCTAATCTTAGCTATAAGGTTCTTAATAGATATATACTTTATTAGGAATCCCTTAACTATAACACTAAGTATATAGTAGTAAAGGGCTACTTCTAGTTTAAATGCTTTAGTAATCTATTTTTAGTCTTCTCTATATTAGGCAGTATTTCCTTTAAAGATAATAATTATATCTCTACTAGGGAGTCTTCTAGCTACTATAGCTATAGTTTAGCTAATAGCCTTATTTACTATAGTTATTATATCTTTAGCGCCTTAGGATTAGAGCGTTTCCTAGATTATATTACCTTTAATAAGTTCTTCTCTATATTATCTACCTAGGACCTATAAGGGGGTTTTATTATTTAGCCTTCTTAGTACTAGTCTAGCTATAATACTTACCTAGGTTAGTATATTAGTTCCTTTTGCTTCTTCCTTAATAGCCTCCTTAAGGGCTACTTTAAGGGCTTCTTTAGTAGTATAAATATTATTATTATTATTATTTATAGCTCTTATTTTAGCGTAGGCACGGTTTACTACCTAGTAGGCTATAGCCTTTATAATGCTCTAAACTTATAAGACTTTATTACTAGGGATAAGGCTAGTAATCTTATTATAGAATTTCGTGTTATCTAGGTATTTAAATTATATCTAATCCATTATTAGGTTATCCTTACGTCTATAGGCGTTAAATTACCCTATTCCTATATTTAGGTAGTAGTAGCTTTATACTAGCCCCTTTCTCTAGCGTTAATTACTATTAGCATCTTACCCTCACACCTGCCTCTAGCTCTGCCATAATATGACATTATAGGAGGGGTAAACAGAGGTGAGGAATTCGAATATTAATATGGTTTGTATTTTAGAGGCGATTCCGGACCTTTAGATCAGTGCGGAAAAAGTATCAAAGGTCGTTTTAAAGATTTATAGAAAAGCAGATAAATTATATTAAAAAAGTGGCTTATATTAACTAGATTAGT
The DNA here is from genome assembly GCA_023658505.1 of Epichloe gansuensis. Lineage (NCBI taxonomy): Eukaryota > Fungi > Ascomycota > Sordariomycetes > Hypocreales > Clavicipitaceae > Epichloe > Epichloe gansuensis. Next base: position 2,030,967 of record CP098284.1, read on the forward strand.
TATTAAATCTAATATATTATAGAATTTTATAATACCCCACTTTTTTTACCCCTAACAATACATAGGGCAATACAATACAATACAATACATCGAAGGGCCAAAAATACAATAAATACAATACATGCAAAGCTCTGCCTATAACTAAAGAGTTCCTATTATTAATTGCTAGCTAATAAGCCCTAAGGTATTTAGGCTAGTTATACTATAAAAAGGAAATGTATATATATAGTATTACCTATATGTCAAGGCTTTTGGCTTGGGAGTGAATAACAGAGTGAAGGTTAGATTGAAATGTCGTAGCTATTAATCTGCTAGCTAGGGTAGGTGCTTGAAAGGTTTAATCTCTAGCCCTTTCCCTTTGTTTATAGGAAAGCCCCTTTAAATAGCCTGTAGCTCTTACGTGACTAGCCTGTAGCTAGCCCTTAGCTCCGTGCCCTGCTAGGTTCTACCCTTATTAATGCCATCGCTACCCTTATAGATACTATTACTATTCTGCTCCTAATATAATACCCCTCTTACTGTAATTGTCCTTAATCGCATTAAGGTGCTATCTTAGGGTTAGGTTATAGCGTAAGAGTTCCTTTATTACTACTTACTATAGTGATTTTTATAAAGCAACGTAGTAATATTAATAACATTAGGCTACATTAGCCTTTTTCACAGTAATCGCTTGCTAATAGAAGCTAGGTTATAGTTACTTCTTAACTTCCTCTCCACGGGTTATTCTTCCTAAGAGATTCTTCTTAACTAGACTAGTTAGCATGATTTTTAATTAGCTTAACTCTATAGGGTATAGATCACCCTGCTCCTTCCGTTTTCCTTTAAGCTTGCAGTAGTAGCCTAATAAATTCGTAGTGAGCTCGTAGTAATAACTCGTGAATCACAGTGATCTCTATGAACACACTAGTCGCAACGCACGGAAGATTCTAGTTAGAGCAGCTTAGATTAATCTAAGGCACCTGAATTCCTATAAGAAAGGGCGATTTCCTTCCTTCTTTTCCCTTTTTCTTTCTCTTCTTTAAGCCTCTTATTAACTTATAAGTCCCTTACTAATATAATAGCTACTATAACGCTACTATTATATAATATTAACTACTAACTATTATAGCTTAAGCTATTATATCTTATACTACCGCTATTAAAGATTCCGCTATTAAGCTATCCTATAAGGGAAGAACCTTACGATTATTAAAGACCGCGTAAGTTCACTGCTTCTTTATTGCTTTTTATTGCTAACTTAGAGCTAGTTTAACAAAATTCCATATATATATTATACCTAGTGATTAGCTATTTAGAATGTAGCTCTAAGGGATAATAATAAAGATAAATAGCCTTAGTATATTACTAAGGGAAAGCCTACTCTAACTAAATGTAGTTACTCCTCTAGTATAAACTCGCTACTAGCTTGCTACTATTACTACTAATGTTTAGCTTTTTATAGGTAATTCTCTAAAATGCTATTATTACGCTTAAAATAACAAGACTTATATTAGGGTAAGTTAAGCCTTAAGGGATTACCTCTTAATTGCTGCTAACTCCTTACTAGTGTCCTATTTAAATTGCAAAGCTATATAAATGGCTTTAGGATATACTTTATAATCTTCTAGAACTATACTATATTAGTAATATAAGTACCCTTTACTCCGCTACTTTAATATTACTAATATGCTACTAGGAGTTTATATAAGCTAAGAAGAAACTTTATAATACTCTTTTAGCCTTAAAAATGCTAATAAACACAGGCAAGCTTATTGCGCGTGTCTTATAGCTAAGGCTTCTTAAGAAGCGGAGTGTAATAAACGCGCTGCTTTCTTATAGCTAATTAATATTATTAATCTAGAAACCTAGATTAAAATTGCTAATTATCTTTAATTCATAGCCACTCATAGCCCTATAGTTAGTGCTATTAGCTTCGCTACTTATTCTTTACTAATTCATAGCTACTCTTAACTACGCGTATTAGACCTTTAGAACTCCCTAAGGAATTACGAGTTTAAGCCTTTAGTAATAATAAGTCTAAGGCTAATAAAGTTAGAAATTATGCTGAAAATTAGTCTAAATATGTCTCTAAAGTCTAGCTATTAGATAGCTATAAGTCTATGCTAAGTTTTTACTTTAAATATAAGATTTATTTAGTAGTCTAAATTGTTATTAAGTAAATTATTCCCCTATTAAATTGCTGCGATCTAATAATTATTTTAGATTATAATTAGGAGTTAATTAAGTAGCTAGGAAGTTAAGATTTAGCTGCTTAGTTACCGCTTATAGTCTTTAATAACCTCTTTTATTATAAAGTCTTTACGCAGCACCTAAGAATTCTTAGAATTATTATAATTCTTCCATTTTACCAAATATTTACGCCGTTTGCTATTATATTTATAGGTAATAATTTGTTTAACTTTAAATTCCTCTTAATCCTCTTTAACGTTATCTCGTAGCGAGGTTATTTTAACCGCGTTGCTTAGATTTCCTCTAAAGGTTCTAAGCTTATAATATTAAAAACATTATATAAGTGCGTTCCTTTAGGTAACTTTAATTAATAAGCTAAACTATAATAGCTAACTTCTTTTTAATCTTATATAGTCCTAAGTACTTTATAGCTAGCTTTTAGCTAGGGCGTTATAGATTAATATTCTTAGTTAAGAGTAAGATATAGTTACCTATATTAAACTTTATTAGCACTCTCTTTTAATTATAATACTTTTCTATAGGGCCTATAAGTAGCTTAATAGCTACTTAATCTCTATATGCTTATGCTTTAATTCTAAAACTCTATTTTTAGCTTAATTATTAACTATTAGAATTAGCGTAACTGCTTAATCTAGTCCCCTTAGGTTATACCCTTATAGCGCTTCCGTAGGTGTGTAACCGTGACTTATATACGCGCTTATGTTATAAGCAAACTATGCTATTAGGAGATAATTAACCTAATTAGTCTGCTTTACGCATATAAATACTCTTAAATAATACTCTAAAACTTAATTTAAGCGTTTTATTTAACCATTTATCTATAGATAAAATGCAGTGCTTAATCGCCGCTTTATCGCTAAGAGATAGCAGAATATTCTCTAAAATCCACTAGTAAATATTAAACCTTAGTCTATAATAATACCTTCTAGGGCTTTATAATCTTTAAAAATATATTCTAGGAAGATAGTTACTAGTCTATTACTAGTTAACCGCGTAGATATAGGGATATAAATACTATATTTTATAAATCTATTAACTACTACTAGGATTATATTATACGTTCTACCTTACTAATCTTTAACTAGTAGGAGTCTAGTAATAAAATCCATTAATAATTCTTAAAAGGGGCAATCTAGCACTAGCAGCATAGCTAGCTTACCATAAGGTTTATGCATTTACGGTTTTAAAACTTAATAGCTAACATAAGTACGTATATATACCTTAATATCTCTTTTTATTCCTAGCTAAAAATATTAGTTAGTAACTTATTAAAGAGTTCTAGTAACTCCTTAATGCCTAGCAGTAGGGTTATTATAAATTAGTAATAGGATTTCTTTTCTTATTCCCTATAGAATAAAAACTCGATTTTTAAATATTAATAGCTTAGAGGGTCTAATAGACTATATCTATAATATATCTAGGTTACCACTTAATAGCAGTGCCCTCTTCTTTATAATAAAGGCATCCCTCTATTATATATCTAAAAGTAAGACTTAGATTAGGGGTTCTAATTCTATGTCTTCTATAAATACAGCGGAATTTAACTTAGAAGAGGTTCTTTATACCGCTAAGACCCTAGCTATAACGCATCTACTAGGCCATAACTCCTTAGCTAGCGAATTTAGTCTTATATATAGTCTATTCCCTATTATAACGCTTACGTTAAGCATGTCTAGTCTAATAGGCTTCTCTAAAATTAATAAGACCTTAGCTATTATACTACTGCTAGGTAGTAACTCCTTAGCTAGTAGGCTTAGTCTTATATACAGTCTCCCTATGCTATAATAATATCCTTAGAATATATCTAGATTATTAGGCTTTTCTAAAATTAATAAGACCCTAGCTATTACACCACTGCTAGGTAGCCACTCCTTAGCTAGTAGGCTTAGTCTTACGTGCAGTCCCCTACGCTATAATAATATCCTTAGAGTGCGTCTAGACTATTAGGTTTCTTTAAAATTAAGGAGACCCTAGCTAATACACTACTACTAGGAGTAACTCCTTAGCTAGCGGGTTTAGTCTTATATATAGTCTATCCTTATCTAGTTAATAGGTAAGGGTGATTTTATAAAGCGCTAAATATTAATAGTTTTATTATAGCATCCTTATAGCCTATTATTTACAAACTAAACACACTACGTTTTCTTAGAGCACTAGATACTAGTAGTTCTATTATAGCGTCCTTATAGCGTGTTATTTATAAATTTAGCAAGAAAGGTTAGTAATTATAAAGACGCTATCTCTGCCTTCCTCTCTTTACTTATATAATCTAACCTCCTTAATAGAGCATTAGTAGGGTTTAACTTACCTACTCTATATTTAATTATAAAGTTAAATAAATAGAGTTTATCTAGCATAGTAACCTATCTGCTAGTTAACTTTAGCTTTATGGCTAGGTACTTATAGTTTAAGTAATCCGTAACTACTATAACTAGATGCGTTAAGTATATAAGGTAGTGCCTCTAAGTTTAGAATACCTCTTAGATAGCTAGTAACTCTATATCTAGTGTTACGTAGCATAGCTCTATCTTGTTTAACTTTCTTAATATATACGTAACTAAGTGCTAGTGACCTAGCACTAACTACGCTAGGATAGCCCTAAGTGCGTGTCCTAAGGCATTTATCTTAACCCTTAATAGGGCTAGTGGATTAAAGTGCACTAGAATTAGCGCCTCTTAGAATTATTTTTATAGCTCCCTAAACATAGCTAACTTATTAGGATCTAGCTTAAACTTCGCTAGTTAGTCTCCTTAGAGTTAATTAGTTAACAGGATAACTATTTTACTATAGCCTTTAATAAACCGTCTGTAAAATCCTATAAAGCCTAGGAATAACTAGATATTAAAGACGCTATAAGGTACTAGCTAAGTTACTATTATCTTAATTCTAGCGGGCTTTATCATAATTCCTTCTTTAGATATAATAAAGCCTAGGAATTCGATCTCCTTGTATAAGAATTTGCACTTTTCTAGGTTAATAAAGAGGCTTACTTCTTAGAGCTTCTAAAGGACTTGTTTTATATGCCTCTTATGCGTAGCTACATTGCTACTATAGATTAGGATATTGTCTAAATACATAACATAAATTATATCTATAAGGCCTTTAAGGGCATTATTAATATATTCTTAAAAGGTTATAGGTGCATTAACTAGCCTAAAAGGCATTATAAGATATTCAAAGTGACCGTATTTGCATTAGAACGCCGTTTTCCACTCATTGCCCTTATGGATACGTAGCTAATAGTACGCATCTTTAAGGTCTAATTTTATATAGACCTTTGCTCCCTTTAATTAGTTTAAGATCTCTATAATCAGCGGTAATAGCGCTTTATCTTTAATAGTAATCCTATTAAGGGCTCTATAATCCACACAGAGGCGTAATTTTCCTCCTTTCTTTAGTATAAATAATATTAGGGCTCTAGCTAGGCTAATAGATCTTTAAATCTATCCCTTTTGCTACGCGCTTACTAAGTACTTACAGAGCACTTCTAGCTCCTTTTCTACTAAATTATATATTAGTCCCTATAAGGGCGTTTTCCCTCTTCTAATTTAATAGCATAAGTTTAGCTACCTAGTATAGGAGGACACCTATAAGTTCATTTAAAAAGATATCCTTAAACTCCTTATAGGCTTAGGGTATTTACATAGTTAACTTATAGGCTCCGCTTATCTCTATAGTTACTAGGTCATTGCAGGGCCTATCTTTGTTTACTATTAAGACATTATTATCTTTTTATATAATTTTGGTTATTATCCCCTATAAGATAAATCTAATGCAAGCGCGTTTTACCTCCTTACGTGCCTATTATGTCCTTACTACTAGTCTAAGACATTCTTTTATAATAGGGTATCTCTAGTAACCATCTGTCTAGGACATAATCACTGGTTTATATGTAACTGCCTAGTTATGCCCTAATAATAAGTCTTTACTAGTATTAGCTATATAGTAGCTAACTTAACACATTCTTACGTAGCCTATACTATCCTTAATTAATAAGGTTTGTAATAAGATCCCTTAATGCTTAATTTTAGTAAGGGTAGCACTCTTAAGGGTTATATTATCCTTTTTACATTAGCCTAATTAACTACCGTTAGTAACTTTAGGTGGATAATTAAATAGGTTACGCTAGGGTTAAATAGCGCCTTTATAGCTACCTATTTATGTTCTTACTATAACTTTACCTTAACTCTTAGTCTTAGATCTTTAGGCAATAGTTTAATAAGAGCGTCTTCCTAGGGTTACACTAAGCTAATAGGGGTCTTATTTAAGTCTAATAGGTCTTTATCTCTAGCCTAGTTACGGCTACTCTTATGCGTCTCTGTTATATAGTTACTTCTCTTATAAATAGAGCAATCTAGTTTAGTGTAGCTTAGTAAAGCATGTCCTAGCTTACTATACTTAAAACATATAAACAGCGAATTTATCTTTCTATTACTGCTTTATTACTATAGCCTTTCTAGCAAAGTAAAACGTTATTATCTTTTCTAACCGTTATTACCTTAATCGCTTAATTAGCCTTCTTTAGTTATAACCTCTGCCTTTCTTCCTTAGCCTACTAGGTAGGTCTAACTCTTAGGGAACTCTTAGCTAAGTACCTACTTCTTTATAGCGTTATTAAGGCTATTAATAAATATATAGATTTATAAGCGTTTAGGAATTGCTTTAGGCAGCTTAGCCTCTGCCTTACCCTAGATCTTTATAAATATCTAGAATAATTAGTGATTTTCTTGCCTAAGACCTATTAACATCCTCATTACTTCTAAGCACTATGTATTCTTATCTATAGTTCCTATCTTTAGCTAATTCACAAATCTATCCTAGGTATAACCCTAGTAATTTACATAACTATCCGTAGCTACATAACGCATCTATTATCGCTTCGCGTTATCTGCTAGGTAGCTACTAGCATAGGTAACCTTAGTTATATTATTCACAAAGGTTCTATAATCTATAGTAAAAGCCACATTTAAATCCGCTAGGAAATTCTAAAGACTCTTAAAAGTATCCCCTTTGTATATAGGTACTTTTAATTATATCTTCGCAAGGCTATATCGCTGCGTAATAGGTGCTACCTAAGGTGCTAAAGGAGAGGTATTTATAGGTCCTACGTCTAAGTTACCTAAGGACATAGCTTCTTCTATTATCTATAGGTTTTGCTATAAGTAAGCAAGTTTCTATCTCTTTTCTATAATACGTATCTAGGTTACTACTTCTTTAAGGCGCTAATTTAGTGTTACCTCCTTATTATTAATAAGTATTCCGCTCTGCTAGTTATCTAATAAGGACTAGCGGACTACTCTAGTTAGGTTTAGTGGTATAATATTCTCCTGCTTATCTATAGCGTAGTTATAGCTACTACCTAATTAGGTTACCATGCGATAAATTCTAGACATCCTAATCTAACTAATAGTCTATTACCCTAAAGGAAAGAGAGATTAATTTATTAAGGCTTTTAGCTTAGGAGTAAATAACAGAGTAAAGGTTAGATTAAAATATCATAGCTATTAATCTGCTAGCTAGGGGTAGGTGCTTAAAAGGTTTAATCTCTAGCCCTTTCCCTTTGTTTATGGGAAAGCCCCTTTAAATAGCCCGCAGCTCTCACGTGACTAGCCCGTAGCTAGCCCTTAGCTCCGTGCCCCGCTGGGTTCCACCCTTATCGATGCCGTCGCCACCCTCATGGATGCCGTCGCTGTTCTGCTCCTGACACTATACCTCTTAGTTTATTCTCTTTATACTACTATTAGTCTATAGGTAGTAAGAGGTAAAGAGAAGCTAGTTTATACTAATACTTTAATATAATATTATCTAAAAGTTCCCTAGCTAATTAAAATCCTTAGCTATAATAATTAATTAGGAAATCCCTAAACTATTACTAAACTATTTTAAAATGTTTTATATATACCTTAGCTATAATAGAAGTTATTACCTTTAGCTATATAAACTTAGATAGTCTATCTATAATTACTATAAGGAACTATAGTCTCTCTAGGAAGGATATTAGTAAGTTTATTATAAAATTAATAAAGATTTATAACTAGTATTTATTAGGTATTAGTAGTAGCTTTAGTAAGCCCTAGCGGTATTATTAGCTCTTATAACTACCCTAGTAGAAATAATTATAGATAAACCTACCTATATCCTAAGCTATCCTATCCTAGTGGAATTACTATTATAAAATCTAAAATATAGTATTATACCCTAGGTATCTTACTACTCGTAAGTTATAGGATTATTAAATAAGGGTTATTATTAAAGGTTCTTAGGCTAGGACCTAAGTTTAGCCCCTAAACTAAAGCATCCTATATATGCTAATTATATAATCCACTACCTATTCTCTTATTATTACCTCTAGGGAAACTTCTATACCCCTTCCTATATAGCTTATAAATAAATAAGGTAGGTTAGGTTTAATAAAACTACTTAGTCCTAAAGAGTCTAAAGATATTTTATTATAAAAGGCATTCCTCTAGTAAAGGTAAAGCTACCTAGGGTAGGGATAGACCTAAACTAGAGTTTATTTAGGTCCTAATATATAGTTATAAGAGTAATATAATAGTAATAGGTTATAAGATATATCCTATTCTTAAAGGCTTACCTACCCTATTTTACTCCCTTTAAGAAAAAGTATCTAGTTATTATATCTAAGCACTAGGTCTATAATATAAATAGAAGTTAAATAAGGAGAGGATATTTGCTTACTATGCTTATTATTCTATTATAAGGTAAGGAGTAGTAAAGTACTCTAGGTTCTTATAATCTATATATATTATAAATAGGTATAAGACACCCTATAACTTTACTAACTATACCTTAAGGTAAGATATAATAGCTAGTAGTTCCTTATTATAAATAGTATAGTTCCTTTAGGGGCTATTAAGCTTATAGAGTAATAAGTAACTAGATATAGTATACTATTAAGGCCTTCCTATAATAGGTAACCCCTAAAGCTATACTAAAGTAATTAGCTTTTACTATAGTATTCTAATTAGGGTCTTATTATATAAGGACTAGGTGTTTAATAAATAACTCTTTTAGTTATTTAAAAGCGTTATTTTCCTCTAGGCCTTATTAAAAGGGAATGTTCTTTCTAGTAAGCTAGATTAAGGAGGCTACTATTTTAGAGAAGTCCCTAATAAAGTTATAATAGAAGTTTATAAACCTAAGGAAGCTATAAACCTCCTATAACTTTATAAGGGCTAACTATTCCCTAATTACCACTACCTTTATAGGGTTAGGGCAAATTAAGTATCTTACTATAATAATATAGCTAAGGTATTAAACCTCCTTTATAGTAAATATAGATTTATCTAGATCTAGATATAGGCTTACTGCCCTTAATCTACCTAGTATTAGCTATACCTTAGCTATATAATCCTTCTTTAACCCCCTAAGTAGATAAGAATATTATCTAGATAGGCTATAATAAAGTCCCTTAATACATTCCCTAAGGATTTATTTATATAATATTAGAATATTACTAGTGCACTTACTAGGCTAAATAGGTAAACTAGCTATTTAAATAGTCTAAATCTTATATAGAATACTATAAGATACTCCTATCCTTTTACTATATATAGCTTATAAAATACTAAGTATATATTTACTTTTATAAACTAATACACTTAGAATAAGGAGTAAAGTATTTCCTTAATTAGTAAAAGGAGGTAGTAGTCTTATACTATTATCTTATTAAGTGTATAGTAGTTAATATAAAACCTTTAACTACTATTTACCTTTTTAACTAGTAAGATAAGTATTACTACTAAAGAGAAGCTAGTATAAATCTATCCCTTATTTATAAGGTTAGTAACTTAATACCTAATCTCTAATAGCTAGTCCTAGGGTATATTATATAGAGGTCCCTATAGGAGTGCTAGTTATAATCTATCTATATTCTTTTAAAGATAAATATAGTAGTCTAATAAGCCCTTATATAGAGGTAAGCTATTTACCTTTAACTTATTAAATAGGTCTATAAAGTCTATAAGCTCCCTAGGTAATACTAAGGTATTAAGCTATTCTAGTCTTAGTCTTAGAGTAAAGAGTTATAATACTATTATAATTTCTTTTAAGCTTATAGTAATAAACCTTATAGTAATATCCTTCTATTATTATATATAGCATGCCTCTATAGTAAATAAGGAACTAATTATCCCCTATATTAGTGTCTCTATAGTATACTCTAAGGATTCTAAAATATATAGGCCCTTAGCTACCCTAATAACTAGCTATTACTTTACTATGTAAATTACTATATTATAGTATTCTAATATAGTATCCTAAAGATTATATTATAGGTTAAACCTAGAATAATATAGAGATATACTAAGGATTCCTAGCTATCTATATTAATCTAGGTATATACTATATAAGTAATAAATAAGGTTTCCTCTCTTACTTACTTTCCTTTTCTTACTATTTTTACTATAGTTTAAACTTATCTTTATTTTAGTAATTAAATAAGCTCTAGGCTTAGCTACTATACTACTAATTTGCTTATAGCGCTATAATAATTATAACTATAATTAATTTAAATATAAAGATACTTATATATATTAAAGAGTATAAGGACTAAGAATAGTAATTAATTTATATACTATTTAACTCTCTTTTCTAACACTATATACTAATTATAGTTAAGATTATCTAGCTAGGCTAGCTAGCCTTTACACCCCTATATAAGCCTTTACTTAGGGGCTACTTATTTTCTAATAAATAAGTCTTAACCCTTTTATCCTTACTATTTATCTTTACCCTATAGGTATTAATACATACTCTTAGTTAGTAAGGTAAGAGTAAAGGGTACTCCTATATTTAGTAATCCTTTAAGCTATAGTATAAATAATACTTATTCTTATAATATCTAGTTATTTCCTTTATTATAACTTACTTAGTATATTATAGTTTAGTTATCTTCCTTAGTTTACTGTTAGAACAAGCATGATATCAATCGCGGCACGCAGCCGCAATTACCCGGCAAAGGTCAGGCCGCGAGGGCGCGCGTAACGCGCGCCCGCGAGAGGTAGCCTTACATATAACTTATTAGCCCGCCCCTTTAATTAGGCAAGGACCTATAAGTTATATAACCCATAAAACGCACCATGTTTATGGCTACTTCTTATAATCTAAAAAAGCCTCTCTTTTCCTCTCTAGAACATACACTTATAACTAATTAATTATAATACCTAGAATAGAAGAATAATTCCTATTCCCTAGGCTATAATCCTAACGTTAGGCACCTATAATACTAACACTGATTAGTGGTTAACTTTATAGATAACCATATGGTTTTTCTAACCATAGATTAGTTAGGTTAATTAGAAGAGATAGCTATACTATAAACCTACCCTATAAAATAGGAGGGCCGCTAAAAGTAAGTGTAGTTATGCTAAGGAAGTCTAAGCACTCTCTTATAATAAGAAAGGAGCCTTATAACTCCTAAGATTTAATCCTAAGACCTTATAAAGACTTTAAAGCTATTAAAGGATTAAGGCCTAGTTAGTAACTAGTCTAACCTATCTTTAATTACTTAGTTAGCGCGTTTTACTATATACCTAACCCTTAGAAGGCATTCTCCTATAATAAGAAAGGAACTTATTACTCCTAAGATCTAATCCTAAGAACCCCTAAGGAATAAAAATAATAGCTACGCTTATAATCCTTTAACCTACTATATAACTAATACTATACCTCTATTCTATCTTCCTATAATAAAGATAAGGAAGTTAAAAGCTTCTTAATAAGGAGAACTATTAAAAGCCTCTCTCTCTAGCCCTAACTTTAGTAATACTAAAGAAGGCACTAAAGTTAAGAAAGACTAATAAGGTAAAGGTTTATAACTTAATAACCCTCTCCTAAGACACATTCCCCTAGAGATATAAGACTTTATTATATCTAAGATATTAAAGATAGCGAAATTATTTAATCTTAATAAATAAGGTAATAATCCTAAGGCTATTATAGCCTATATTCTCTTTAAGATAGTAGTATACTAGTCTAAGAGCCTTATTACTAGAAGTCTCTTTACTAACTTTTTAAAGACTTTTACAGATAGATAAGAGAGGTATTTATAATTATAGACTAAGTAATTACTAAGTATCTATATAATTTCCTTCTTTTCTAAGGTATATATATAGACATAATAGCCTATAGGAAGATTATAGTAATGCTTAAGGAAGTTACTACCTATAAGGAATTCTAGGATTAGTAAGAAGAAGAGATATAGGAAGCTATAAGGAAGTATATACCCTTCTAAAAATGCATTAAAAACTAAGACTTCCTTAATAACCTCCTTCTAATCCCTCTAATTAGGCTAAGATTATAATATTACTAATAGAGTAATCTAGGAATCCTATAATCTTGCTAATATTATTCCCTAAGCCTAACCCTATTAGGCTAATTATATAATAATCCTTAGAAAGCTCTTATTAGAGGTATTCCCTATTAAGATAAGAAATCCCTCCTTTTACACCTCTAAGAGCACTTTTTCCTCTAGACTTATACTAAAGTAAATAATTAATCTTATAAAGCTTTATATAAGTAATATTTAATATAGCGTAGATAACTATAAGGTCCTTAACTTAAAGTTAATAATCTTCTAAGGAAATATAAGATATTAGGTATTAAACCTTATAAAGCTAGGTATGCCCTTAAGGCTATGCTTAAAGGGAAAGCTTTAATATACTATTATAAGCATTTATATAAGCTAGAGATCCTTAAGACCTTAAGACTCTTATTAGCTATATTAAGAGAAGGTTTAAGACTAATAATATAAAGTAAAGGTATTTCCTTAAATAGTAGAACACTAAGCTACATTAGATTATATAAGAAAACCTAGATAAGCTAAAGATTAATTGCTTTAAAGAACTTATAATAAAGCTTATAAACCTTTAATAAGCAGTCCTAGATATTACTTAATCTAAAAGAGCACTCTAGAATTAATTAATCTCTACCTATTATAGTATACCTAAGTGTAAAACTTACCTTATTAACCCTCTTACTAACCTCTAGCTATTTTACAAACGCATAAGGATATTAATAAGAGTAACTATAGAGGAATTAGATAAAAAGTATTAATTCCTATTAATGCCTAATATAAGAGAGTAGTATTAGACTAACTATAAGTATAATAGGTATAGTAAAGAAGCCTATTACAGATAATTATAATTATAAGGCAATAAAGGCGCTCTATATATAAAGAAATGCTATATATATAGTAAGGAAGGCTATTAGTTAACTAAATACTCTAAGGAGGAATGTAAAAAGGCATACTAATACTTTAAGAACCACTACCTTATAGAACTAATAACCCCTTCCTATAATGCTTTCCTTACTTAGTATAAAGGGAAGAGAATAATACTACTTTTTCTAAAGAAGATAAGATTTCTACCTATATAATAGAACTTAGATTTAAAGAAGAAAGTAAGAAAGGAGAGATGCTAATAAGCTTCTTTATATAAGGTATAATAATTAATAGCTATGTAACTATAGAGATCCTTATAAATTAAGTAGCTACCTATACCCTTATAAAGGAGAATCTATTTAATCTCTAATAACTAAAGAAAGCCTTAACTGCCTTCCTTCTTTAAGATTATTACTCCTTAGGTATATTCTAAGGCATTATTCCTAATACTAGGGCTATAGGTTACTTATTAGCAAGGCACCCTAATTCCTTACCCTATAATAGTTAATCCCTAAGATCTAGCTTAATAAATCTAGAGCTAGGGAGGTAATAATTTAATTTAGAAGTAGTAAGCTAATCCCCTTAATTAGATTAATTAATATGCCTACTCCCTTTAGTATTATCCTATTCTATGTAATACCTATAAACACTCCTTTCTTACTATATTTAGCAAATATAGACTGCCTAAAGATTAATTTTTATATCTCTTAGAATATCCTTTAATAAGGTAATATTAAGGTCCTTATTATCTATAAATAGGGATATCCTTAGATACTTCTACAGAAGGAGAGATTAATTGCCTAGAGTTATCTAACTAAGATAGAATTATAGCGCTTATATTGCTAATTTAGTTACCCTTCTGTTCGCTAACTTTATAATATGCTTTCTAAATTAGGCTATAAGGTAGATTTCGAAACCATTAGATAATTAACAAAGATCTACCACTAATGCTAATTAAATGCAGATAATTCACATCGCTTTAAATTTACCCTAAAGGATAAATATAACTTTAACTATAAAGTAATTATAGATATTATATATCTAGATAGCAATTACCCTATTCTTTACGCTATTAATACGGCCACCGCGTTTAACACAGCTAGATTCCTTAAGGATATTATAGCAAAGGTAACCTAGGAAGCTCTTTGCCTTTACTAGATTAATACCTATAAGGGTCCTCTAGATTAGATTATAACTAATACTAGCATAACGTTTAGAAGTAAGGAATTCCGCTAATTTATAGCTTTAATATTAATCTTAATTAAAGAAGTCCCTATTAAGGCATACTATAGTATTAGAAAGGTTAAGAGATATTATAGGCTACTCTAAAGAGCCTATAATATTATCTAACGCGAATACCTGTTAATACCTAAAGCTATAGCCTTATAAATAGCTATAAAAGCCCTTAATAATATTACAGGCCTAAATAGCATTATTCTAACTCTTCTCATCTTTAGTGCCTACCCTTAAATAATTAATAATTCTCCTCCCTTACCTAATATTAAGTAATAAGCTCTTATAGTATAGAAGGTAATAAAGGAGATTAAGAGGTTATATATACTATGTAAAGTTAAGGAAGCCCTTACTATAAGGAATAGCCCTAATACCTTACTAACCCTTAATCTCCTACTTATATTACTAGTTCTTATCTAGTAAGAGCATAAAGGATAGTAAGGCCTATATAAGCTCCTTATAATAGATAGAGAGAGCTATACCCTTAATCTTCTATAAGGTCCTAAGGTCTTTAGGTTAACCTTTATTAAGCCTTATAATAAAGATTTAAGTAAGGAAAGGCTATTACTAGTAAGAGGTAATAACCTAGAGGTAATTAAAGGGAAGAGTAAGAGGTATAAATTAATAACGCAGTGCCTCTAGCCCTCTAAAAGAAGGCTAGGAAGACTATAAAAGAACCCTCCTATAATTATTAATTAGGTAAATAACCTTAAGGTATTTATCTTAGGTAAGGAGAAGGCAGACCTTAAGCTTATAATCTAATTACGTAAGAAAGGTATAATTATAACTCCTAGCGAACCTTTTAAGCTCTTAACAAAGGCTAAGATTAATGCCCTAATTAGCTAAGGTGTATTTAAATTTATTGCTTTTAATCTAAAGGAGCACTAAGGGATTTAAATCTTTAATTCCTGTATTATTAACAAAGTTAAAGGAAGAATAAGCTAGCTATATAAGAAATTAAGGCTTATAATCTAAGGCTTTAGTAATAAAGCAAAGCAAGTAATCCTTATATAAGCCCTAACGATCTAAAGGGCAAGCTAATAATTAATCCTTATAATTACCCCTTCTCTTCTTATAAAAGGATTTCTCCTATAGATTTAAGATATTACATAGGCGTATATATAATTAGAAACACTGCTAAATTATACAATCCTTGCCTAACTCCCTATCTAAATTCATGATTAGTACCCTAAAGGAATGATTATAAGAGTTATTAAGCCCCTCTACGGAATTGCAAAGGCTAGCACACACTAGTAGGTGACTTATTATAAGCCCTATAGAGAAAAGCTTTAGATAATAATATTAAGCTATAATCCATGCTTATTAGTTATATCTGCTAAAAGCCCTTACTTTAGATGCGTAGGAATATAGACTAATAATACCCTTAGCCTATTAGATAAAGGATTCTCCTAATAAGAAGAAGATTAACTAGCTACTGCTAAATTCACTATAAAACCAAAGCAGTTTATTAAGCCTAATAACCCCTTATATTTAATAGTGGAATTATTTAACTAACTAATAACACTATTAAGATACGGCAAAAGGGCAAAGTAATAAGCTATAGTCAATCCCGCTAGAAGAGCTAGAAAAGAAGTACGTGGAATAAAGGGCCTGTGGTGCCTATATTGCTTTAATCTGCTAACCTAAGGCAAGCTTTAATCTATTAGTTACCGTATAATACTAAGAACTAATTACTAAGAATGTTAAGGGACTTAATCGCTATATTAAGTAGTAAATTGTCAAGGCTTTTGGCTTGGGAGTGAATAACAGAGTGAAGGTTAGATTAAAGTGTCGTAGCTATTGATCTGCTAGCTAGGGGTAGGTGCTTAAAGGTTTAATCTCTGGCCCTTTCCCTTTGTTTATAGGAAAGCCCTTTAAATAGCCCGTAGCTCTTACGTAACTAGCCCGCAGCTAGCCCTTAGCTTCGTGCCCCGCTAGGTTCTACCCTTATTAATGCCGTCGCTACCCTTATGGATGCTATTGCTGTTCTACTCCTAACATAATACCCCTCTTACTATAATTATCCTTAATCGCATTAAGGTGCTATCTTAGGGTTAGGTTATAGCGTAAGAGTTCCTTTATTACTACTTGCTATAGTGATTTTTTATAAAGCAACGTAGTAATGTTAATAACGTTAGGCTGCATTAGCCTTCTTCATAGTAACCGCTTGCTAATAAAAGCTAGGTTATAGTTACTTCTTAACTTCCTCTCTATAGGTTATTCTTCCTAAGAGATTCTTCTTAACTAGACTAGTTAGCGCGATTTTTAATTAGCTTAACTCTATAGGGCATAGATTACCTTACTCCTTCTATTTTCCTTTAAGCTTATAGTAGTGGCCTAATAAATTCGCAGTAAGCTCATAGTAATAACTTATAAATTACAGTGATCTCTATGAACACACTAGTCATAACGCATAGAAGATTCTAGTTAGAGCAGCTTAGATTAATCTAAGGCGCCTGAATTCCTATAAGAAGGGCAATTTCCTTCCTTCTTTTCCCTCTTTTCTTTCTTTTCTTTAAGCCTCTTATTAACTTATAAGTCCCTTACTAATATAATAGCTACTATAACACTACTATTATATAATATTAACTACTAACTATTTGTCAAGGCTTTTGGCTTGGGAGTGAATAACAGAGTGAAGGTAAGATTGAAGTGTCGTAGCTATTAATCTGCTAGCTAGGGTGGGTGCTTGAAAGGTTTAATCTCTAGCCCTTTCCTTCGTTTATAGGAAAGCCCCTTTAAATAGCCCGCAGCTCTCACGTGACTAGCCTATAGCTAGCCCTTAGCTCCGTGCCCCGCTAGGTTCTACCCTTATAGATGCCATTACCACCCTTATAGATGCCATTGCTGTTCTACTCCTAATATAATACCCCCTCTCACTATAATTATCCTTAATTACATTAAGGTGCTATCTTAGGGTTAGGTTATAGCGCAAGAGTTCCTTTATTACTACTTGCTATAGTGATTTTTTACAAAGCGACGTAGTAATATTAATAACATTAGGCTACATTAGCCTTTTTATAGTAACTGCTTGCTAATAGAGGCTAGGTTATAGTTACTTCTTAACTTCCTCTCCATGGGTTATTCTTCCTAAGGGATTCTTCTTAACTAGACTAGTTAGCGCGATTTTTAATTAGCTTAACTCTATAGGGCATAGATCACCCTACTCCTTCTGTTTTTCTTTAAGCTTGTAGTAGTGGCCTAATAAATTCGCAGTAAGCTCGCAGTGATAACTTGTAAATCATAGTAATCTCTATAAACACACTAGTTATAACGCACGGAAGATTCTAGTTAGAGTAGCTTAGATTAATCTAAGGCGCCTGAATTCCTATAAGAAGGGTAATTCCTTTCCTTCTTTTCCCTCTTTTCTTTCTTTTCTTTAAGCCTCTTATTAACTTATAAGTCCCCCACTAATATAATAGCTACTATAACGCTACTATTATGTAATATTAACTACTAACTATTATAGCTTAAGCTATTATATCTTATACTATCACTATTAAAGATCTTACTATTAAGCTATCCTATAAGGGAAGAACCTTATAATTATTAAAGACTACGTAAGTTTACTACTTCTTTATTGCTTTTTATTGCTAACTTAGAGCTAGTTTAACAAAATTCTATGCATGCGTTATGCCTAGTGGTTAGCTATTTAGAACGTAGCTCTAAGGGATAATAATAAAGATAAATAGCCTTAGTATATTACTAAGGGAAAGCCTGCTCTAACTAAATATAATTACTCCTCTAGTATAAACTCGCTGCTAGCTTACTGCTATTACTACTAATGTTTAGCTTTTCGCAGGTAATTCTTTAAAATACTATTATTACGCTTAAAATAATAAGACTTATATTAGGGTAAGTTAAGCCTTAAGGGATTACCTCTTAATTACTACTAACTCCTTACTAGTATTCTATTTAAATTACAAAGCTATATAAATAGCTTTAGAATATACTTTATAATCTTCTAGAACCATACTATATTAGCAACGTAAGTACCCTTACTCCGCTGCTTTAATATTACTAATACGCTACTAGGAGTTTATATAAGCTAAGAAGAAACTTTATAATGCTCTTTTAGCCTTAAAAATGCTAATAAACGCAGGCAAGCCTGTCGCGCGTGTCTTATAGCAAAGGCTTCTTAAGAAGCAAAGTGTAATAAACGCGCTACTTTCTTATAGCTAATTAATATTATTAATCTAGAAACCTAGATTAAAATTGCTAATTATCTTTAATTTATAGCCACTTATAGCCCTATGGTTAGTGCTATTAGCTTTACTACTTGTTCTTTACTAACTCGCTACTAGTTTACTACTACTTAAGCTACTCTTCCTATGCGTATTAGACCTTTAGAACTCCCTAAGGAATTGTAAGTTTAAGCCTTTAGTAATAATAAGTCTAAGGCTAATAAAGTTAGAAATCATACTGAAAATCAGTCTAAATATATCTCTAAAGTCTAGCTATTAGATAGCTACGAGTCTATGCTAAGTTTTTGCTTTAAATATAAGATTTATTTAGTAGTCTAAATTATTATTAAGTGAATTATTCCCTAATTAAATCGCTGCGGTCTAACGATTATTTTAGATTATAATTAAGAGTTAATTAAGCAGCTAAGAAGTTAGGATTTAGCTACTTAGTTACCGCTTATAGTCTTTAATAACCTCTTTTATTATAAAGTCTCTATATAGCACCTAAGAATTCTTAGAATTATTATAATTCTTCTATTTCACTAAATATTTGCGCTATTTGCCATTATATTTATAGGCGATAATTTGTTTAACTTTAAATTCCTCTTAATCCTCTTTAACGTTATCTCGCAGCAAGGTTATTTTAATCGTATTGCTTGGATTTCCTCTAAAAGGTTCTAAGCTTATGATATTAAAAACATTATATAAGCGTATTCCTTTAGGCAACTTTAATTAATAAGCTAAACTATAATAGCTAACTTCTTTTTAATCTTATACAGTCCTAAGTACTTTATAGCTAGCTTTTAGCTAGGGCGTTATAGATTAATATTCTTAGTTAAGAGTAAGATATAGTTACCTATGTTAAACTTTATTAGCACTCTCTTTTAATTATAATACTTTTCTATAGGGCCTGTGAGTGGCTTAATAGCTACTTAATCTCTATGTGCTTATGCTTTAATTCTAAAACTCTATTTTTAGCTTAATTATTAACCATTAGAATTAGCGCGACTGCTTAATCTAGTCCCCTTAGGTTATACCCTTATAGCGCTTCTATAGGTATATAACCATAACTTATATACGCGCTTATATTATAAGCAAACTATGCTATTAGGAGATAATTAACCTAATTAGTCTGCTCTACGCATATAAATACTCTTAAATAGTGCTCTAAAACTTAATTTAAGCGTTTTATCTAACTATTTATCTATAGATAAAACGCAGTGCTTAATCGCCACTTTATCGCTAAGAGGTAGTAGAATATTCTCTAAAATCCACTAGTAAATGTTAAACCTTAGTCTATAATAATACCTTCTAGGGCTTTATAATCTTTAAAAATATATTCTAGGAAGATAGTTACTAGTCTATTGCTAGTTAACTATATAGATATAGGGATATAGATACTATATTTTGTAAATCTATTAACCACTACTAAGATTACATTGTATGTTCTGCCTTGCTAATCTTTAACTAGTAGGAGTCTAGTAATAAAATCTATTAATAACTCTTAAAAGGGGTAATCTAGCACTAGTAGCGTAGCTAGCTTACCGTAAGGTTTGTGTATTCACGGTTTTAAAACTTAATAGCTAACATAAGTATATATATGTACCTTAATATCTCTTTTTATTCCTAGCTAAAAATATTAGTTAGTAACTTATTAAAGAGTTCTAGTAACCCCTTAATACCTAGTAGTAGGGTTATTATAAATTAGTAATAGGATTTCTTTTCTTATTCCCTATAGGATAAAAACTTAATTTTTAAACATTAATAGCTTAGAGGGTCTAATAGACTATGTCTGTAATACATCTAGGTTACTGCTTAATAGCAGCGCCCTCTTCTTTATAATAAAGGCATCCCTCTATTATATATCTAAAAGTAAGACTTAGATTAGGGGTTCTAATTCTATGTCTTCTATAAATACGGCGGAGTTTAACTTAGAAAAGGTTCTCTATACCACTAAGACCCTAGCTATAATGCATTTACTAGGTCATAACTCCTTAGCTAGCGAATTTAGTCTTACGTGTAGTCTATTCCCTACTATAACGCCTATATTAAGCGCGTCTAGTCTAATAGGCTTCTCTAAAATTAATAAGACCCTAGCTATTATACCACTGCTAGGTAGCCACTCCTTAGCTAGCAGGCTTAGTCTTATGTGCAGTCCCCTATGCCGTAATAATATCCTTTAAATATATCTAGACTATTAGGCTTTTCTAAAATTAATAAGACCCTAGCTATTATACCACTGCTAGGTAGCCACTCCTTAGCTAGCGGGCTTAGTCTTACGTGCAGTCCCCCACGCTATGATAACATCCTTTAAATGTGTTTAGACTATTAGGTTTCTTTAAAATCAAGGAGACCCTAGCTAACACACCACCGCTAGGAGTAACTCCTTAGCTAGCGGGTCTAGTCTTACGTGCAGTCCCCCACGCCGCGATAATATTCTTTAAATATGTCTAGACTATTAGGTTTCTTTAAAATCAAGGAGACCCTAGCTAACACACTACCGCTAGGGAGTAACTCCTTAGCTAGCGAGTCTAGTCTTATATATAGTCTATCCTTATCTAGTTAATAGGCAAGGGGCGATTTTATAGAGCGCTAGACGTTAATAGTTTTATTATAGCGTCCTCATAGCCTATTATTTACAAACTAAACACACCGCGTTTTCTTAGAGCACTAAACGCTAGCAGTTCTATTATAGCGTCCTTACAGCACATTATTTATAAATTTAGTAAGAAAGGTTAGTAATTATAAGGACGCTGCCTTTGCCTTCCTCTCTTTACTTATATAATCTAACCTCCTTAATAAAGCATTAGTAGGGTTTAACTTACCTGCTTTATATTTAATTATAAAGTTAAATAGATAGAGTTTATCTAGTGCAGTAACCTATTTGCTAGTTAACTTTAGCTTTATAGCTAAGTACTTATAGTTTAAGTAATCCGTAACCACTATAACTAGATGCGTTAAGTATATAAGGTAGTGCCTTTAAGTTTAGAATGCCTCTTAGATAGCTAGCAACTCTATATCTAGTATTACGTAGCATAGCTTTGTCTTATTTAACTTTCTTAATATATACGCCACTAGGTGCTAGTAACCTAGCACTAACTACGCTAGGATAGCCCTAAGTGCATGTCCTAAGGCGTTTATCTTAACCCTTAATAGGGCTAGTGGATTAAAGTGTACTAGAATTAGCGCCTCTTAGAATTATTTTTATAGCTCCCTAAACGCAGCTAACTTATTAGGATTTAGCTTAAACTTTACTAGTTAGTCTCCTTAGAGTTAATTAGTTAATAGGATAACTATTTTGCTATAGCCTTTAATAAACTATCTGTAAAATCCTATAAAGCCTAGGAATAACTAGATATTAAAGACGCTATAAGGTACTAGCTAAGTTACTATTATCTTAATTCTAGCGGGCTCTATTACGATTCCTTCTTTAGATATAATAAAGCCTAGGAATTCGACCTCCTTGCATAAAAATTTGCACTTTTCTAGGTTAATAAAGAGGCTTACTTCTTAGAGCTTCTAAAGGACTTGTTTCACATGCCCCTTATGCGCGGCTACATCGCTGCTATAGATTAGGATATTGTCTAAATACACAACGCAAATCATATCCATAAGGCCTTTAAGGGCATTGTTAATATATTCTTAAAAGGTTACGGGTGCATTAACTAGCCTAAAAGGCATTACAAGATATTCGAAGTGACCGTATTTACATTAGAACGCTGTTTTCCACTTATTACCCTTGTGGATACGTAGCCAGTGGTATATATCTTTAAGGTCTAATTTTGTATAGACCTTTGCTCCCTTTAATCGGTTTAAGATCTCTGTAATTAGCGGTAATAGCGCTTTGTCTTTAATGGTAATCCGATTAAGGGCTTTATAATTCATATAAAGGCGTAATTTTCCTCCTTTCTTTAGCACAAATAATATTAGGGCTCTAGCTAGGCTAACGGATCTTTAAATCCATTCCTTTTGCTACGCGCTCGCTAAGTACTTATAGAGCACTTCTAGCTCCTTTTCTGCTAAATTATATATTAGTCCCTATAGGGCGTTTTCCCTCTTCTAATTTAATAGCATAAGTTTAGCTACCTAGTGTAGGGAGGACACCTATAAGTTTGTTTAAAAAGATATCCTTGAATTCCTTATAGGCTTAGGGTATTTGCGTGGTTAACTTATAGGCTCTACTTATCTCTATAGTTACTAGGTTATTATAGGGCCTGTCTTTGTTTACCATTAGGACATTATTGTCTTTTATATAATTTCGGTTATTATCCCCTATAAGATAAATCCAATGTAAGCGCGTTTTGCCTCCTTACGTGCCTATTACGTCCCTACTACTAGTCTAAGACGTTCTTTTGTGATAGGGTATCTCTAGTAACTATCTATCTAGGATATAATCACTAGTTTATATGTAATTACCTAGTTATGCCCTAATAATAGGTCTTTACTAGTATTAGCTACATAGTAGCTAACTTAACACATTCTTGCGTAGCCTATGCTATCCTTAATTAATAAAGTTTATAATAAGATCCCTTAATGCTTAATTTCAGTAAGGGCAGCACTCTTAAGGGTTATGTTATCCTTTTTACATTAGCCTAATCAACTACCGTTAGTAACTTTAGGTGGATAATTAAATAGGTTACGCTAGGGTTAAATAGCGCCTTTATAGCTACCTATTTATGTTCTTACTATAACTTTACCTTAACTCTTAGTCTTAGATCTTTAGGTAATAATTTAATAAGAGTGTCTTCCTAGGGTTACACTAAGCTAATAGGGGTCTTGTTTAAGTCTAATAGGTCTTTATCTCTAGCCTAGTCACAGCTACTCTTATACATCTCCGTTATATGGTTACTTCTCTTATAAATAGAATAATCTAGTTTAGTGTAGCTTAGTAAAGCGTGTCCTAGCTTACTACACTTAAAACACGTAAATAGCAAACTTGTCTTTCTATCGCCGCTTTATTGCTGTGGCCTTTCTAGCGAAGTAGAATATTATTATCTTTTCTAACTATTATTACCTTAATCGCTTAATTAGCCTCCTTTAGTTATAACCTTTGCCTTTCTTCCTTAGCCTACTAGGTAGGTCTAACTCTTAGGGAACTCTTAGCTAAGTACTTACTTCTTTATAGCGTTATTAAGGCTATTAATAAATATGTAGATTTATAGGCGTTTAGGAATTGCTTTAGGTAGCTTAGCCTCTGCCTTACCCTAGATCTTTATGAACGTCTAGAATAATTAGTGATTTTCTTATCTAAGACCTATTAATATCCTTATTGCTTCTAAGCACTATATATTCTTATCCATGGTTCCTGTCTTTAGCTAATCCACGAATCCGTCCTAGGTATAACCCTAGTAGTTTACATAACTATCTATAGCTGCATAACGCATCCATTATCGCTTCGCGTTATCTGCTAGGCAGCTGCTAGCATAGGTAACCTTAGTTACATTATCCATAAAGGTTCTATAATCTATAGTAAAAGCCACGTTTAAATCCACTAGGAAATTCTAAAGACTCTTAAAAGTATTCCCTTTATATATAGGTGCTTTTAATTATATCTTTACAAGGCTATATCGCTATGTAATAGGTGCTACCTAAGGTGCTAAAGGAGGGGTATTTATAGGTCCTATGTCTAAGTTACCTAAGGACGTGGCTTCTTCCATTATCTATAGGTTTCGCTGTAAGTAAGCAAGTTTCTATCTCTTTTCTATAATACATATCTAGGTTACTACTTCTTTAAGGCACTAATTTAGTATTACCTCCTTATTATTAATAAGTGTTCCGCTCTGCTAGTTATCTAATAGGGACTAGCGGACTACTCCGGTTAGGTTCAGTGGTATAACATTCTCCTGCTTATCTATAGCATAGTTATGGCTACCACCTAATCGGGTTGCTATATAATAAATTCCAGACATCTTAATCTAACCAATAGTCTATTGCCCTAAAGGAAGAGAGATTAATTTATTAAGGCTTTTAGCTTAGGAGTGAATAACAGAGTAAAGGTAAGATTAAAGTGTCGTAGCTATTAATCTGCTAGCTAGGGGTGAGTGCTTAAAAGGTTTAATCTCTAGCCCTTTCCCTTCGTTTATAGGAAAGCCCCTTTAAATAGCCCGCAGCTCTCACGTAACTAGCCCGTAGCTAGCCCTTAGCTCCGTGCCCCGCTGGGTTCCACCCTCATGGATGCCGTCGCCACCCTCATGGATGCCGTCGCTGTTCTGCTCCTAACACTATTATAGCTTAAGCTATTATATCTTATGCTACTACTATTAAAGATTCCGCTATTAAGCTATCCTATAAGGGGAGAACCTTATAATTATTAAAGACCACGTAAGTTTGCTACTTCTTTATTGCTTTTTTATTACTAACTTAGAGCTAGTTTAATAAAAATCCTATATATGCGTTATGCCTAGTGGTTAGCTATTTAGAATATAGCTCTAAGGGATAATAATAAAGATAAATAGCCTTAGTACATTACTAAGGAAAGCCTGCTCTAACTAAATGTGGTTACTCCTCTAGTATAAACTCGCTACTAGCTTACTACTATTACTACTAATGTTTAGCTTTTTGTAGGTAATTCTCTAAAATGCTATTATTACGCTTAAAATAATAAGACTTATATTAGGGTAAGTTAAGCCTTAAGGGATTACCTCTTAATCACTACTAACTCCTTACTAGTATCCTATTTAAATTATAAAGCTATATAAATAGCTTTAGGATATACTTTATAATCTTCTAGAACTATACTATATTAGCAATATAAGTACCCTTTACTCCGCTGCTTTAATATTACTAATATGCTACTAGGAGTTTATATAAGCTAAGAAGAAACTTTATAATGCTCTTTTAGCCTTAAAAATGCTAATAAACGCGGGCAAGCTTATTATGTATATCTTATAGCTAAGGCTTCTTAAGAAGCAAAGTGTAATAAACGCGCTGCTTTCTTATAGCTAATTAATATTATTAATCTAGAAACCTAGATTAAAATTGCTAATTATCTTTAATTTATAGCTACTTATAGCCCTATAGTTAGTGCTATTAGCTTCGCTGCTTATTCTTTACTAACTTACTACTAGTTTACTACTGCTTAAGCTACTCTCCCTATGTGTATTAGACCTTTAGAACTCCCTAAGGAATTGCAAGTTTAAGCCTTTAGTAATAATAAGTCTAAGGCTAATAAAGTTAGAAATTATACTAAAAATCAGTCTAAATATGTCTCTAAAGTCTAGCTATTAGATAGCTATAAGTCTATGCTAAGTTTTTACTTTAAATACAAGATTTGTTTAGTAGTCTAAATTGTTATTAAGTGAATTATTTCCCTATTAAATCGCTATAATCTAATGATTATTTTAGATTATAATTAGGAATTAATTAAGCAGCTAAGAAGTTAAGATTTAGCTGCTTAGTTACCGCTTATAGTCTTTAATAACCTCTTTTATTATAAAGTCTTTACGTAGCACCTAAGAATTCTTAGAATTATTGTAATTCTTCTATTTTACTAAATATTTGCGCTGTTTGCTGTTATATTTATAAGCGATAATTTGTTTAACTTTAAATTCCTCTTAATCCTCTTTAATGTTATCTTATAGTAAGGTTATTTTAACCGTGTTACTTAGATTTCCTCTAAAAGGTTCTAAGCTTATAATATTAAAAACATTATATAAGCGCGTTCCTTTAGGTAACTTTAATTAATAAGCTAAACCATAATAGCTAACTTCTTTTTAATCTTATATAGTCCTAAGTACTTTATAGCTAGCTTTTAGCTAAGGTATTATAGATTAATATTCTTAGTTAAGAGTAAGATATAGTTACCTATATTAAACTTTATTAGCACTCTCTTTTAATTATAATACTTTTTCTACAAAGCCTATAAGTAGCTTAATAGCTACTTAATCTCTATATGCTTATACTTTAATTCTAAAACTCTATTTTTAGCTTAATTATTAACCATTAGAATTAGCATAACTACTTAATCTAGTCCCCTTAGGTTATACCCTTATAGTGCTTCTATAGGTATATAACCGTGACTTATATGCGCGCTTATGTTATAAGCAAACTATGCTATTAGGAGATGATTAACCTAATTAGTCTGCTCTACGCATATAAATACTCTTAAATAGTGCTCTAAAACTTAATTTAAGCGTTCTATCTAACTATTTATCTATAGATAAAATACGGTGCTTAATTACCGCTTTATTACTAAGAGGTAGCAGAATATTCTCTAAAATCCACTAGTAAATATTAAACCTTAGTCTATAATAATACCCTCTAGGGCTTTATAATCTTTAAAAATGTATTCTAGGAAGACAGTTACTAGTCTATTACTAGTTAATCGCATAGATATAGGGATATAAATACTATATTTTATAAATCTATTAACCACTACTAAGATTACATTATGCGTTCTACCTTACTAATCTTTAACTAGTAGGAGTCTAGTGATAAAATCTATTAATAATTCTTAAAAGGAGTAATCTAGCACTAGTAGCATAGCTAGCTTACTATAAGGTTTATACATTCGCGGTTTTAAAACTTAATAGCTAATATAAGTATATATATATATCTTAATGTCTCTTTTTATTCCTAGCTAAAAATATTAGTTAGTAACTTATTAAAGAGTTCTAGTAACTCCTTAATGCTTAGTAGTAAGGTTATTATAAATTAGCAGTAGGATTTCTTTTCTTATTCCCTATAGGATAAAAACTTAATTTTTAAATATTAATAGCTTAGAGGGTTTAATAGACTATGTCTATAACACATCTAGGTTATTGCTTAATAGCAGCGCCCTCTTCTTTATAATAAAGGCATCCCTTTATTATATATCTAAAAGTAAGACTTAGATTAGGGTTCTAATTCCGTGTCTTCTATAAATATAGCGGAATTTAACTTAGAAGAGGTTTTCTATACCGCTAAGACCCTAGCTATAATGTATTTACTAGGTTATAACTCCTTAGCTAGCGAATTTAGTCTTATATATAGTCTATTCCCTGCTATAATGCCTATATTAAGCGCATCTAGTCTAATAGGCTTCTCTAAAATTAATAAGACCCTAGCTATTATACCACTGCTAGGTAGTAACTCCTTAGCTAGCGGGCTTAGTCTTATATATAATCCCCTTACGCTATAATAATATCCTTAGAATATATCTAGACTATTAGGCTTTTCTAAAATTAATAAGACCTTAGCTATTACACTACTACTAGGTAGCCACTCCTTAGCTAGCAGGCTTAGTCTTATATACAGTCCCCTACGCTATAATAATATCCTTAGAGTGTGTCTAGACTATTAGGTTTCTTTAAAATTAAGGAGACCCTAGCTAATATACCACCGCTAGGAAGCAACTCCTTAGCTAGTGGGTCTAGTCTTACGTATAGTCTATCCTTATCTAGTTAATAGGCAAGGGTGATTTTATAGAGCGCTAGATATTAATAGTTTTATTATAGTATCCTTATAGCCTATTATCTATAAACTAAACACGCTGCGTTTTCTTAGAGCACTAGATACTAGCAGTTCTATTATAGTATCCTTATAGTGCATTATTTATAAATTTAGTAAGAAAGGTTAGTAATTATAAGGATGCTACCTCTACCTTCCTCTCTTTACTTATATAATCTAACCTCCTTAATAAAGCATTAGCAGGGTTTAACTTACCTACTCTATGTTTAATTATAAAGTTAAATAGATAGAGTTTATCTAGCGTAGTAACCTATCTGCTAGTTAACTTTAGCTTTGTGGCTAGGTACTTATGGTTTAAGTAATCCATAACTATTATAACCGGATGTATTAAGTATGCAAGGTAGTGCCTCTAAGTTTAGAATGCCTCTTAGATAGCTAGTAACTCTATATCTAGTGTTACGTAGCGTAGCTTTATCTTATTTAACTTTCTTAATATATATGCTACTAGGTGCTAGTAACCTAGCACTAACTACGCTAGGATAGCCCTAAGTGCGTGTCCTAAGGCGTTTATCTTAACCCTTAATAGGGCTAGTGGATTAAAGTGCACTAGAATTAGCACCTCTTAGAATTATTTTTATAGCTCCTAAACGCAGCTAACTTATTAGGATCTAGCTTAAACTTTGCTAGTTAGTCTCCTTAGAGTTAATTAGTTAATAGGATAACTATTTTGCTATAGCCTTTAATAAACCATCTGTAAAATCCTATAAAGCCTAGGAATAACTAGATATCAAAGATGCTATAAGGTACTAGCTAAGTTACTATTATCTTAATTCTAGCGGGCTCTATTGTAATTCCTTCTTTAGATATAATAAAGCCTAGGAATTTAACCTCCTTGCATAAGAATTTACACTTTTCTAGGTTAACGAAGAGGCTTACTTCTTAGAGCTTCTAAAGGACTTGTTTTATATGCCCCTTATGCGTAGCTATATTGCTACTATAGATTAGGATATTATCTAAATACATAACGCAAATTATATCTATAAGGCCTTTAAGGGCATTATTAATATATTCTTAAAAGGTTATAGGTGTATTAACTAGCCTGAAAGGTATTATAAGATATTTAAAGTGACCATATCTGTATTAGAACGCTATTTTTACTTATCGCCCTCGCGGATACATAGCTAATAGTACGCATCTTTAAGGTCTAATTTTATATAGACCTTTGCTCCCTTTAATCGGTTTAAGATCTCCGTGATTAGCAGTAATAGCGCTTTATCTTTAATAGTAATCCTATTAAGGGCTCTATAATTCATATAAAGGCGTAATTTTCCTCCTTTCTTTAGCACAAATAATATTAGGGCTCTAGCTAGGCTAATAGATCTTTAAATCTATCCCTTTTGCTACGCGCTTACTAAGTACTTACAGAGCACTTCTAGCTCCTTTTCTACTAAATTATATATTAGTCCCTATAGGGCGTTTTCCCTCTTCTAATTTAATAGTATAAGTTTAGCTACCTAGTATAGGAGGATACCTATAAGTTTGTTTAAAAAGATATCCTTAAACTCCTTATAGGCTTAGGGTATTTATATAGTTAACTTATAGGCTCCGCTTATCTCTATAGTTACTAGGTTATTACAAGGCCTATCTTTATTTACTATTAAGATATTATTATCTTTTTATATAATTTTAGTTATTATCCCCTATAAGATAAATCTAATATAAGCGCGTTTTGCCTCCTTACATGCCTATCGCGTCCTTACTACTAGTCTAAGACATTCTTTTATAATAGGGTATCTCTAGTAACTATCTATCTAGGACATAATCACTAGTTCATATGTAACTGCCTAGTTATGCCCTAATAATAGGTCTTCACTAGTATTAGCTACGTAGTAGCTAACTTAACATATTCTTACGTAGCCTATGCTATCCTTAATTAATAAGGTTTGCGATAAGATCCCTTAATGCTTAATTTCAGTAAGGGCAGCACTCTTAAGGGTTATGTTATCCTTTTTACATTAGCCTAATTAACTACTATTAGTAACTTTAGGTAGATAATTAAATAGGTTACGCTAGGGTTAAACAGCGCCTTTATAGCTATCTATTTATATTCTTACTATAACTTTACCTTAACTCTTAGTCTTAGATCTTTAGGTAATAATTTAATAAGAGCGTTTTCCTAGGGTTACACTAAGCTAATAAGGGTCTTATTTAAGTCTAATAGGTCTTTATCTCTAGCCTAGTTATGGCTACTCTTATGCGTCTCTGTTATATAGTTACTTCTCTTGCAAATAGAGTAATCTAGTTTAGTGTAACTTAGTGAAGCATATCCTAGCTTACTATACTTAAAACATATAAACAGCGAATTTGTCTTTCTATTACCGCTTTATTACTATAGCCTTTCTAGCAAAGTGAAATATTATTATCTTTTCTAACTGTTATTACCTTAATTACTTAATTAGCCTCCTTTAGTTATAACCTCTACCTTTCTTCCTTAGCCTGCTAGGTAAGTCTAACTCTTAGGGAACTCTTAGCTAAGTACTTGCTTCTTTATAGCGTTATTAAGGCTATTAATAAACATGCAGATTTATAGGCATTTAGGAATTACTTTAGGCAGCTTAGCCTCTGCCTTACCCTAGATCTTTATAAATATCTAGAATAATTAGTGATTTTCTTATCTAAGACCTATTAATATCCTTATTGCTTCTAAGCATTATGCATTCTTATCCATGGTTCCTATCTTTAGCTAATCTATAAATCTATCCTAGGTGTAACCCTAGTAATTTACATAACTATCTATAGCTATATAACACATCTATTATTGCTTTACGTTATCTGCTAGGTAGCTGCTAGCATAGGTAACCTTAGTTATATTATCCATAAAGGTTCTATAATCTATAGTAAAAGCTATGTTTAAATCCGCTAGGAAATTCTAAAGACTCTTAAAAGTGTTCCCTTTATATATAAGTGCTTTTAATTATATCTTTATAAGGCTATATTGCTATATAATAGGTGCTACCTAAGGTGCTAAAGGAGAGGTATTTATAGGTCCTATATCTAAGTTACCTAAGGATATAGCTTCTTCTATTATCTATAGGTTTTGCTATAAGTAAGCAAGTTTCTATCTCTTTTCTATAATATATATCTAGGTTACTGCTTCTTTAAGGCGCTAATTTAGTGTTACCTCCTTATTATTAATAAGTATTCCGCTCTACTAGTTATCTAATAGGGACTAGCGGACTACTCTAGTTAGGTTTAGTAGTGTAATATTCTCCTGCTTATCTGTAGCGTGGTTATGGCTACCACCTAATTAGGTTACTATGTAATGAATTCTAGATATCTTAATCTAACTAATAGTCTATTACCCTAAAGGGAAGAGAGATTAATTTGTTAAGGCTTTTAGCTTAGGAGTGAATAATAGAGTGAAGGTTAGATTAAAGTGTTATAGCTATTAATCTGCTAGCTAGGGTAGGTGCTTAAAAGGTTTAATCTCTAGCCCTTTCCCTTTGTTTATGGGAAAGCCCCTTTAAATAGCCCGTAGCTCTTACGTAACTAGCCCGCAGCTAGCCCTTAGCTCCGTGCCCCGCTAGGTCCCACCCTTATCGATGCCGTCGCCACCCTCATGGATGCCGTCGCTGTTCTGCTCCTGACATAAATAGACTACCTAGATTAAGGATTAATCTTTATACCCCTTAACCTTAAAAGAGTAAAGCTATTTATATTTATTAATAGATTATTCGCTAATAATAAAGACCTTACCTTATAACTAGGCTACGTTCTTATCCTAGCTAATAAGGAGTATAAAGATAGTAAGTTTACATTATAAGGTAATATTATACACTATAGCTTAATAAAGAGTAAGAGAGTTATAAGAAGTATGCTTACTTTAGAGGTTTATAGAATAGTAGCAAGTATTAACATAGCTTACATAATTATAATAACACTAAAGATTATTATAAATTAATTAAACCTCCTAGAAATCCTAATTATAGTTTACATAGATTTATACTTATTATATAAATGCCTTATTAAGCTAGGGATTATAAAGGAGAAGTGGCTTATAATTAATATTATAGCCCTTTAGTAATTATATAAACGCTTTAAGCTCTATAAGATTAGATAGATTAATAGCGAAGATAACCTAGCTAATGCGTTTATAAAGGCAATGCCTAATAAAGCCCTAGAGAGGTTTATTATAGGTAATATAGCGATAATCTAGATAGAGGGATAGGTTACCTAGACCTAGCACTGCCTATAAAGAGGCAGGGACTAGAGCCCTAAAGCCTATGCCTAAGCCTGCGCTAAAGCCCGCGCCTAAGCCCGCGCTAAAACTAGTGCTAGAGGCACTAGATAAGCTACCCTAAGTATAGCACTATTATATAGGGTATAGGCTAAGGGATTAGAGGCAGCGGAATTATATCTTTAGAAGGGGGTATAGAATTATAGCTTTAGAAGGGGCGTGGAATTATAGTCTTAGAAGGGGACGCCCTCCTAAGTCTCTCTAGTAAGGAGAGGGAAAGAGAAGGGAGCGTAAAGGGGCATAGGAAAGTATAATCTAATATTATACCTTTAGAAGGGGAAGGATTATAGGTAACCTTCCCTAGGAATGTAATCTAATATTACGTTATAGTTAAATAAAGGGCCATAGGGAAGGATAATCTAATATTATACCTTTAGATAGGGAAGGGATTATAGGTAACCTTCCCCTTATAATATAATCTAATATTATATTACACTAGTTAAAGGAAGGGGCGTAGGTAAGGGCAGAAAGTAGAGGTAGCCTTCTATAAGGAAGAAGGATAAGCAATTAGAGAAGCTAGTTATCTAAAGCTAGCAGCGCGTAGGGAAGGAAAAGGGGACTATTATTATTATTTCTTTTGTTAATTCTTTTATTTATATAATATATTTATTTAATCCCTTATATCTTCCCTTCTTAGATTAATATTATACATTAATAATCATATTAAAAAGAAAGAGGTTCTAATATTAGAACAAGTATAATATTAATCGTAGCACGTAGCCGTAATTACCTAGTAAAGGTTAGGCCATAGGGGCACGCGCGCAACGCGCGCCTGCGAGAGGTAGCCTCACATATAACTCATTAGCCCGCCCCCTCTAATTAGGCAAGGACCTATAAGTTATATAACCTATAAAACGCACCGCATTTGTGGCCACTTCTTACGATCCGAAAAAGCCTCTCTTTTCCTCTCTGGAACACACACTTATGACTAATTAATTACAACGCCTAGAATAGAAGAATAATTCCTATTCCTAGGCTACGATCCTGACGTCAGGCACCTGTGATACTAACATTTACCCTTTTTCCCTTTAGCTTCTTATATTTACCTACCTAAGTTCTTACTATATAAATACCTATTATTAGTATATTACTATTATAATTAACTTAGGGGCTAGTATCTTAACTAAAATAGGTATATAGTAAGACTAAAACTTTTCCTTTAAGGCATTAGCCTTAATATTAACTATAATACTATAGAATTAGCTAATTACTAATAAGTAATCCTTATAGGCTATTCTTTTACTAATACTATACTCCCTTATATACTTATTAAGTATATATTAAAGTTTAGCTAGTTTTACCTTACTTACCTATAAGCTATCTTTTACTAAGAAAAGCTTTTATTTAAAGTAAATAAAGAATAAAATAAATACCTTCCTAGCTTTTATTTAATATAATTAAGTTTAGTATAGGCTATTTCTTATTAATAAGGGTTAGTAAATATAGATTCTAAGTAATCTAAAAAATAGGTAGGTTTATAATTATATTTATAGCCTATTTTAAAGAATACTATAATATAGGGTTAGACCTTAGGCCCTAAGTTCTAGTATATAAATATCTACTAGTTCTTATTAGTACTAATAAAGTCCTTATCTATTACTAGTTTATATTCTATAAGGATCTTCTAGGAAGTAAACATAGCCTTATTACTATTATAAGGGTTACCTATTAGGATTAGTTTCTATCTAATCTAGGGTATAACTAGTGGCATAATAGGTAAGACTAGGAGAGGAATCTATTTAGGTTAAGCCCCTTAGGGCTACTTTATTTTAACCTATTTATATAGTATTATAATTTCCCCTTATTATTATTTAATTATAAGTTAAAGTAATTTAAGTTAGGCTAAGAGAGCCTTTATAGGTAAAGTAATATCTATTAGTAATGTTATGCTTCCCTAAGAGTATTAGTCTCTAGGGCATAGCAAATCTATTATATCTATTATATCTATTATATCTATAATATTTAATACACTTATTACGTTTTTAGTAGCCTTCTTTAAGGCTAAAGGAAGTTTCTTAAATATTATAAACTAGCCCTAAGATAAAGCTATAGGCTATTATAATAATATTAAGAAACTTAAAGGAAGGAAGGAAAAGGAGAATATTATAAATCCTATACAAGCCCTTATATCCCCTAGTTAGCTTATGTTAGCCCCTTCCCCACACCCCACTCGCATGTTAACACTAAGGCTTAGGCAAAGCCTAAGCCCTTACAAAAGGTTTTATAATCTATAGTAAAAGCTATGTTTAAATCCGCTAGGAAATTCTAAAGACTCTTAAAAGTGTTCTCTTTATATATAGGTACTTTTAATTATATCTTCGTAAGGCTATATTACTATATAATAGGTATTACCTAAGGTGCTAGAAGGGGTATTTATAGGTCCTATGTCTAAGTTACCTAAGGATATAGCTTTCTCTATTATCTATAGGTTTTACTATAATTATATAAGTTTCTATCTCTTTTCTATAATATATATCTAGGTTATTACTTCTTTAAGGCATTAGTTTAGTATTACCTCCTTATTATTAATAAGTATTTCACTTTACTAGTTATCTAATAAGAACTAGTAGACTACTTTAGTTAGGTTTAGTAGTATAATATTCTCTTGCTTATCTATAGTATAGTTATAGCTACTACCTAATTAGGTTACTATATAATAAATTCTAGATATCTTAATCTAACTAATAGTTTATTACCCTAAAGGGAATAGAGATTAATTTATTAAGGCTTTTAGCTTAGAAGTAAATAATAGAGTAATAGTTAGATTAAAGTATTATAGCTGTAAGGGCTTGGGCTTTGCCTAAGCCTTAGTGTTAACATACGAGTGGGGAGTGAGGGAAGGGGCTGACATAAGCCAACTAGGGGATATAAGGGCTTATACAGGATCCGTAACATTCTCCTTTTCCTTCCTTCCTTTAAGTTTCTTAATATCATTATAATAGCCTATAGCTTTGCCTTAGGCTAGTCTATAATATTTAAGAAACTTCCTTTAGCCTTAAAGAAGGCTACTAAAAACGCAATAAGTGTATTAAACATTATAGACGTAATAGATATAATAGACGTAATAGATTTGCTACGCCCTAGAGACTAACACTCTTAGGGAAGCATAATACTACTAACAGACACCACTTTGCCTATAGAGACCCTCTTAGCCTAACTTAAATCACTTTAACTTATAATTAAATAATAATAAGGGGAAATTATAATACTATATAAACAGGTTAAAATAAAGTAGTCCCTAAGGGCTTAACCTAAATAGATTCCTTCCTAGTCCTACCTATTACGCCACTAGTTATACCCTAGATTAGATAGAAACTAATCCTAATAGGCAACCCTTATAATAGCAATAAGGCTACGTTTACTTCCTAGAAGATTCTTATAGAGTATAAACTAGTAGCAGATAAGGATTTTATTAGTACTAATAAGGACTAGTAGATGTTTATATACTAGAACTTAGGGCCTAAGGTCTAACCCCACATCGCAGCATTCTTCAAAGTAAGCTATAAATACGATTATAAACCTACCTCCTTTCTAGATTACTTAGAATCTATATTTGCTAACCCCTACTAATAAGAAATAGCCCTTACTAAACTTAATTATATTAAATAAGGGCTAGGGAGGTATTTACCTTATTCTTTATTTACTTTAAATAGAAGCTTTCCTAGTAAGAGGTAGCTTATAGGTAAGTAAGGTAAAACTAGTAAAACTTTAATATATACTTAATAAGTATATAAGGAGTATACTATTAGTAAAGGGGTAGACTATAAGGACTACTCTTTAGTAGTTAGCTAATTCTATAGTATTATAGTTAATATTAAGGCTAATACCTTAGAGAAAAGTTTTATTCCTACTATATACCTATCCTAGTTAAGACACTAGCTCCCTAAGTTAATTATAATAGTAATACACTAATAATAGGTGTTTACGTAGCAGGAACTTAGGCAAGTAAATATAAGAAGCTAGAGAGGAAAAGGGTAGACTAAGGAAGATAACTAAACTATAATATACTAAGTAAGTTATAGTAGAGGAAATAACTAGGCATTATAAGGATAAGTATTATTTACGCTATAGCTTAAAGGATTACTAAATATAGGAGTGCTCTTTACTCCTACCTTACTAACTAAGAGTACGTATTAATACCCATAGGGTAAAGATAAATAGCAGGGATAAAGGGGTTAAGACTTACTTATTAGAAAATAAGTAGCCCCTAAGCAAAGGCTTATATAGGGGCGTGAAGGCTAGCTAGCCTAGCTAGATAATCTTAACTATAATTAGTGTATAGTATTAGAAGAGGGAGTTAAATAGTATATAGATTAACCACTATTCTTAGTCCTATACTCTTTAATACATATAAGTATCTCTATGTTTAAATTAATTATAGTTATGATTATTATAGCGCTATTAGCAAATTAGTAGCGTAGCGGCTAAACCTAGAGCTTATTTAATTACTAAAATAAAGATAAGTTTAAACTACGGTAGAAATAGAAAGAAAAGGAAAGTAGGTAAGGGAGGAAACCTTATCTATTACTTATATAGTATATACCTAGATTAATATAAATAGCTAGGAATCTTTAGTATACCTCTATGTTATTCTAGGTTTAACCTATAATATAATCTTTAGGATACTATAGTTAGAACACTATAATATAGTAATTTACATAGTAAAGCAATAGCTAGTTATTAGGATAGCTAAGGGCCTATGTATTTTAGAATCCTTAGAGCATACTATAGAGATACTAACATAGGGGATAATTAGTTCCTTATTTACTACGGAGGCATGCTATGCATAATAATAGAAGGATACCATTATAAGGTTTATTACTATAAGCTTAAAAGAAATTATAATAGTATTATAACTTTTTACTCTAAGACTAAAACTAGAATAGCTTAATACCTTAGCATTACCTAGGGAGCTTATAGACTTTATAGACCTATTTAATAAGTTAAAAGCAAATAGCCTACCCCTATATAAGGGCTTATTAGACCACTATATCCACCTTTAAAAGAATGTAAATAGATTATAACTAGCACTCCTATAGGGACCTCTATATAATATACCCTAGGACTAGCTATTAGAGATTAGGTATTAAGTTACTAACCTTATAGATAAGGGATAGATCTATGCTAGCTTCTCTTTAGCGGTAGTACCTATTCTATTAGTTAAAAAGGCAAATAGTAGTTAGAGGTTTTGCGTTAACTACCACACACTTAATAAGATAATAGTATAAGACCACTATTCCCTCCTATTAATTAAGGAAACACTCTATTCCTTATCCTAAGCATATTAGTTTATAAAAGTGAATATATACTTAGCGTTTTATAAGCTATGTATAGTAAAAGGATAGGAGTATCTTATAGCATTCCGCACTAGATTTAGACTGTTTAAATAGCTAGTTTGCCTATTTAGCCTAGTAAGTGCATTAGCAATATTCTAATATTATATAAACAAATCCTTAGGGGATGCGTTAAGGGACTTTATTATAGCCTATTTAGATAATATTCTTATCTATTTAGGGGGTTAAAGAAGGATTATATAGCTAAGGTATAGCTAATACTAGGCAGATTAAGGGCAGTAAGCCTATATCTAGATCTAGATAAATCTGCATTTACTATAAAGGAGGTTTAATACCTTAGCTATATTATTATAGTAAGACGCTTAATTTGCCCTAACCCTATAAAGGTAGTGGCAATTAGGGAATAGTTAGCCCCTATAAAGTTATAGGGGTCTATAGCTTCCTTAGATTTATAAACTTCTATTATAACTTTATTAGGGACTTCTCTAAAATAGTAGCCCCCTAATCTAGCTTACTAGGAAGGATATTCCCTTTTAATAAGGCCTAGAGGAAAATAACGCTTTTAAATAATTAAAGGAATTATTTATTAAACACCTAGTCCTTATATAATAGGACCCTAACTAGGACACAGTGGTAAAAGCTAATTACTCTAGCATAGCTTTAGGGGTTATCTATTATAGGAAGGCCCTAATAGTATGCTATATCTAGTTACTTATTACTCTATAAGCTTAATAGCCCCCTAAAAGAACTATACTATTTATAATAAGGAACTACTAGCTATTATATCTTACCTTAAGGCATAGTTAGCAGAGTTATAGGGTGTCTTACGCCTATTTATAATATATATGGATTATAAGAACCTAGAGTACTTTACTACTCCTTACCTTATAATAGAATATTAAGCATAGTAAGTAAATATTCTCTCCTATTTAACTTCTATTTATATTATAAACCTAGTGCTTAAGCATAATAACTAAATACCCTTTCTTAAAGGGAGTAGAATAGGGTAAGTAAGCCTTTAAGAATAGGATATATCCTATAACCTATTACTATTATAGCGCTCTTATAACTATATATTAGGACCTAGACTAACTCTAGTTTAGGTCTGTCCCTACCCTAGGTAGCTTTATTACCACTAGGGAATGCCTTTTTATAATAAAATATCTTTAGACTCTTTAGGACTAGGCAGTTTTATTAGACCTAACCTACCTTATCTATTTATAGGCTATATAGGAAGGGGTATAGAAGTTTCCCCTAGAGGTAATAATAAGAGAATAGGTAGCGGATTACATAATTAGCGTATATAGGGCGCTCTAGTTTAGGGGTTAAACCTAGGTCCTAGCCTAGGAGCTATTAATAATAACCCTTATCTAGTAATCCTATAACTTACTAGTAATAAGGCACCTAGGGCGTAACACTATATTCTAGATTTTGTAATAGTAATTTTACTAGGATAGGATAGCTTAGGACGTAAGTAGGTTTGTCTATAATTATTTCTACTAGGGTAGCTATAAGAGTTAGCAATACCGCTAGGGCTTACTAAAGCCACTACTAATACCTAATAGATACTAGTCTTAAATCTCTATTAATTTTATAATAAACTTACTAATATCTTCCCTAGAAAGACTATAGTTCCTTATAGTTATTATAGATAGGCTATCTAAGTTTATATAGCTAGAGGTAATAACTTCTATTATAGCTAAGGTATATGTAAAACGTTTTAAAATAGTTTAGTAATGGTTCTAGGGATTTCCCTAATTAATTATTATAGATAGGGGTTCTAATTAGCTAGGGAACTTTTAGATAACGTTATATTTAAGTGTTAGTATAGACTAGCTCCTTTCTACCTCTTACTACCTATAGACTAATAGTAGTATAGAGAGAATAAACTAAGAGGTATAGGTAATACTATAGGTATACGTTTCCTTTTTATAGTATAACTAGCCTAAACACCTTATAGCTTGCTAGCTAGCGATTAACAATAGGAACTCTTTAGTTATAGGGGTAAGCCTAAATAAACTCCTGTATAATTATAACTTATAACCTATTTAAACATAGTTAGATATAGTCCTATTAGTAACTATATTAAAAGGAGAGCTATTTATTTCCTAGAATACCTCTAAGAGGGTATATCTCTTGCCTAGGCTGCTATTACATATGCGTAGTAATAATAGTAGGATGCCTTTATAGCCTTATAATATCTAGTGGAATAATTCTATATAGGGAATAAAGTATAGTTATTACTTAGGAATATTAAAACTAATTAGCCCTTATATAAACTTAACTAGGTAGTGACTAAGTATACTATAGTTAAGGTCCTAACACCGCTTACTATTTAACTTAATATCCTAAAAGGCATATACCTAGTTTTCTACGTAGATCTTATTAAATAAGCGGTAATAGACCCTCTTCTAAGCTAATAGTTATAGGACTCCTAGCTAGACCTAGAATAGGTTCTAATAGAGGATAACCCTAAACTTATAAAGAAATACTATATAGAAAGGATTTTAGCAGCTTAAAACACACTAGGTAAGGAGAGAACTAGAATGCTCTTATAAAGTAAGTAGAATATATGTAACTAATATAGGAACCAGTGGAAAACATAAAAGATATACAGGCACTAGATAAGTTTAAAAAGGAATAGGGGATATATAATATAATAATAAACCGGTTTAATTTAATAAAACTTATCCTTAAAAGGAGATTATATATAGGACCTAGGTTATACCCTTTTAGCTTTCTATTCCTACTTATATATTAGAATACTTATACTTATCCTTACCCTCCTCCCCGCTATTAGCGTTTATAGTAAGGTCTTTTACCTTACTTCTAAGAGGATTACTATATAAGTTTTAGGGCTAGTAGGACCTAGTTAGGGTCTAATAGGGGTTCTAGAGGGTTAACTTATAGGCTTAACTTATTTAATAGGAGAGGGAGTCTTAAGGGTTATAGGGCGCATAGTAAATATAATAGGATTTATTATAACCACTGCCTATATTCTAGGCGTAGCGCTTATGCTACTAGCAAGAAGGAGAAATATCGCTAGCTTTAATAACGTAGGATATACTAAACAGGCCCTAGGAGGCCCTACTAGGAGTATTATTACTATAAAGTTCTTAACGGATAGTAGCTAGGCCGCTTATAATCTAGCGGTTCTATTAGAATAGAACGCCTATAACTTATTATATTTAATTTCCTATACCATAGCTAGTTAAGAGACTACTATAGTTATATAGAATTACTTTATTCCTAGTTATGTTTAAGGTAAAGGAGAATAATGCTAAAGGGGGTCTAAGAGAGGACTAGATAAGGGCTAGGTTAAATTAGGCTTCTTATAGAAAAGTAGTCTAATAGGTAATAAGAGCGTAATAGCGCTAGGAGAGAACTAGTATTTTTACTTTTAAGTTAGGGTCTAAGGGACCTAGGGTAGATAATATGTGTTCCTAAGGTAATCTCTTTTTAAGATCTTTTAACGTACATTAGAGATAGGGATTAGCGGATAGGAACCTAGTTAACTAAACATAGGTAATATAATTTCCTAGTAAGAGAGATAAGACTTACTAGACTTAGGGGGTAATATTCTAGTATACCTATAGTAAGGGCTTATTTAATACATAGCCTATAAGAATAAAAAACCGCTTTAGGGGTAGTATACTAATTATTATTAGAGTCTCCCTCTAGGAGAAATTCCTAAGGG
The DNA here is from genome assembly GCA_023658505.1 of Epichloe gansuensis. Lineage (NCBI taxonomy): Eukaryota > Fungi > Ascomycota > Sordariomycetes > Hypocreales > Clavicipitaceae > Epichloe > Epichloe gansuensis. The sequence continues at coordinate 2,072,431 of CP098284.1, forward strand.
CCTAAGCTAAATATAGGGTAAAGGGGGTCTTAGGGGAACTAGACTATTACTAGTTAAGGGAAGAGTAGGTTAATAGAGATAAGGTATAATACTATTAGGTATAGTATAGATAAGGGTAGCTTAAGAGTAAGGTAATAATAGATTAAGGTAGGAGAAAGAATAGATAGTAATATAGGTTTATAATAAGAAGGGGATAGTTATTATTAAGGAAAGGTTTAGATTAGATAGGATTCTTAGTAGGATATTTATATATATAACTATAGGGCAGGGTAGGATATAAATAGGTAAGGGGAGGGATAATAATAATAATAATAATAGAGGGTATAAGTTATAGCAAGGCATAACACTTAAGACAAACGCATGTAAACTAACTATAAGGAGGGTTATACTATTGCCTTACCTATATATAACTTAAACACGCTATGTTAATAAGGGATTATTAAATAGTTATTTATAGTAAATACTAGGGTAAGAGTAAGGGAAGATATAAAGGCTACTAGGATAATAAGGGAGGGGTATAGTACTATATTAAATATAACGCGTAAATAGGTAGGCATGGATAATCACCTAGTAAGGGGTAATTTATAATAATGTTAACACAAACAGGTAAGGAAGGGTAAGTAAGGGTATATATAAGGGCTTAGGCTTTGCCTAAGCCTTAGTGTTAACATATAAGTAGGGAGTGAGGGAAGGGGGCTAACATAAGCTAACTAGGGGATATAAGGGGCTTGTATAGGATCCGTAACATTCTCCTTTTCCTTCCTTCCTTTAAGTTTCTTAATATCATCACGATAGCCTATAGCTTTGCCTCAGGGCTAGTCCATAACAATAGCTATTAAACTACTAGCTAGGGGTGAGTGCTTAAAGGTTTAATCTTTACCCTTTCCCTTTATTTATAAGAAAGCCTCTTTAAATAGCCCGTAGCTCTTACGTAACTAGCCCGCAGCTAGCCCTTAGCTCCGTGCCTCGCTAGGTTCTACCCTCATCAATGCCATCGCTACCCTCATGGATGCTATCGCTGTTCTGCTCCTGACAAAGAGCTTATAGCATTATAATAGTTATAGATAGCTTTATAATCTTACCTAATAAGTGGGGCTCTCTAATAATAACTACTTAGTCTCTAGAGGATAATAACTACTTGGTTTCTATGAGAATCACTATAAGCGGCCGGTAACGGCTGTCCTAAGCCACCGCAGCCACAGTTAGGGTGCTCTTTACATCAGGAGGGTGCTCTTTAAATGGACCCCGATTTTATCGTTGCCCTCTTGTTGGGACCGCATCAGAAAGAGATCCACTAAGGCTTTTTGTACGGGTCAGAGATTGAGAATCAAAGATTCAGTCTCTTCTGATAAGTCATGGGTGTACCAAGTATTGTCGCCATCTTGCCGCGGCTTCTGTCCGTTATTCTCCTATTACCAAAGATAGAATAGAGCTATTTATAGTGTGTGACCTTTTTGTTAGTTTCAGCCTTACAATGAGCTCAGCCGCATCCGCCAGGGTTGATGAATCCCAAGTTCAGACTCTCGTAATTCCACATTGTCGCCAACTCGCCGAGCTCTAGCTCTGATATTGGGCCAAAATTGACGCTGTGATAGAGCTCATCTGATGGTGGTGTCATGTTGATGTAACTATGTGGAAAGCCACCATGGGACATGTTCATATCCATTCCGTTCATTGGGTGCATCATCATGCAATCGTTGTTGACTCCTGGCGCCATTGTAGTGGGGTGCGCATACAAGAGCGTTGGATCGGCATAATGGCCCGGAGATGCGGACTGGGATACAGGCAAGTGGTAGACTAGAGGTTCACTTGGAGGCGTTGTGTACGACAAGCTTGTATCAGCAGACCCAGCATCGCTTGCCATGGCCAACTCAGCCTGGCTCATAATTGGAGGTGTTAGGGCAGGGTCCTTGGCTATCTTTCGCCTGGGATCACATCGTTGACTCGGCGCGGAAGGTCGCGCAATTCGTTGTGCAACTTTGACGAGCACCTCATAGGATGTCCTTGCCGTCTTTGTGACCGTGTTCAGTCGCTTCAGCATGTCTACAGCCCTGTCAATTGCATCAAAAATGTCCTTCTGCCGGGGTATGCTCCAGTCTTGGTCATGCATGAGAGCTGAGCACAGAACGGCAGCCGTGTCAAATATGCCGAAAAGTACGAAATGAAATTTTGCATCTCGGGGATAAACGTGATCGAAGAAAGCATGCAGAGAATCAATGAGCCTGAGTGCATAGTCGATGCCATCGCTCCGGATTTTGAGCTCATCAGCCGGTGAATGTGTCGAAGTCGACTTGGCAAGATATGCTCTCATGGGATCGAGAACCATCGAGAGAGCTATTGTTTGTAAATAGAACCGGTGCAAGACAATCCAAGGTCGCGACGCGTCATTGCTCTTATCGGGACGAGCAAAGTCATAAGTGGGTGGGAAGTTGCGCATCCATGTTTCGACAATCATTTGATATGCCTGGACGTCAGCTGGTCGAACAACGGATTTCGCGCTGCCAAAACACTCGGATAGATGGCCGATCAATTCTGACTGAAGCTTCATATGCAGGAGTGGGGAAGGTGAGTAGCCTTCCAGGGTGAGGCTTGGAAGACCGACGTCACAATCGGAACGATCAATAATCATTGGTCTGGATAACAAAGCAGAAATCTGCCTGTTGCGTTTGGCGCATCGTCGTCAGTGGCGGTTGCGATGAAGCCCCGTTTCATCCGACATGGACTTGAAAGACTTACCAGTCCCACGTGTTAAGAATACACCAGACTCTCCTGCGCATTTCGCGATCAAAGTCTGATATGGATCCAGTAGCAGTTTCTTGGTGAATGCCCAACTCCTGGGCTTCTCGAATCGCGGCGCTGAGAACGTGCCAACACTCAACAAGCCTAGCTTCCGATTTATACCAGTAACAGGAGTGCAGGAGTGACTGGACATTGAGCAAATGATTGCTCCCCACAGGAATAACGCTCTGCAGTTCCCGAGCCGCATTGTGATATTGTTCGGTGAGTTTTTGAGTGCTCTGGCCCAAGTCCTTCTCAAGCTTTCGTTGGAGCTCGACATCGGTGTATTGCGTGGAACAGGCGCACACTGTGAGCAGTAGACAAGTCCATTGCAGTCCAAGAGGCCGATCTTCTGATCGCAACGACCACCATGTCCGATATTCTTCTATGAATGAGGGTGGGTAGAGGATGTAATAATGAAAATTGACGTTGTTGAGAAAGTTTTGCACCATTGCATCTGTAGAGACTGGTCAGCTTCTCTCCGAGAGAATGCTTTTTGTTTTCTCGGCCCCGCCACATCTGGGCAGTCATGGAATCCTACCTACCAGTATATGGCCGGGGAGGAAGCAACTGCAAGGCGCGCTTAAGTTGAGGACATGAAGCCACGTCCATGTAATGTTGTTTATACGTTTTGGTGTCGTCTTTGTTTTGCGCTACCGGAATGTTTTGGTCAGCCCCTGTCGAGTCAAATTCCATGTTTGAGTTGTCCTGGTTTGATGTTTCTGATAAACCATCGTCGACAGCACCTACCGTAGAACTAGAACCAAGACCGGCAAAGAGATGGGAAGCCGTGTAGCCCAAAGATTCAAAATCGCAATCGACGTCGTCCCATGAAGTAGACTCTATAGCGTCTGTGCTATCGTCTTGGCTCAGTTGGCGCTTTCGATTCATAGCTTGTCGTGAGGCGTTCTCAGGGCCGGCCTGGCTGCTACTCTGACTGAAGCAGCATTTGTCGGCGACCTTGCGCTTCTGACAGTGATTGCAGGGCCATTCTCGATTACACTGATGTACGCATGAAGTTAGATGTAACAATTACAAACAGAAAAGAGGCTCCATTCCAAGACACCTGACAGCGAGCAAGCGATTGCGAAGCTGTAGTTGCTATGAAAGAAGGAATTCCCCAAGTTCAGGATACTGGGACTACTGGCAATACCTTTTGTTTGCGACGTTGGCACTCTGTGCAGGCCGAACGATGCTTTGTGCCATCATTGGGGCTCTGGACCATCGCGAACCGGCGTCGAGGTGGCGTCGCTGACACAAATAAGGCTGATAATGGCCTTTTTTTTTTTTACAAAAAAATTTATATAACAATGTCGAGATGTCGGTCGGTCGAGAGAAACTTGTGCTGCACCACGTCCCGAAATCTCCTGATGGACAGTGAGAGCGGAGGAAAGGTCAACTGGTTTGAAGTTGAAGGATTTGACGATCCAACATGAGAAGTCGGGCGACTGGTAAACTGGCGTGTCGAGTTCCTTACCGGTAGAGCCGGTGAGTTGAGCGAGTCTGATGACGGTCCGTGACAAACCGGCGTGAATGTTGTGTTGCTCTATGCGCTGCTGTTCGCCCCCAGCGGCGTGGACATTGGAGATGTCAGCCCGTCGATATCATTCGCTGTCTGCACTGCTCGTTTCTTCTTTGCCGTTCTCGCCTAGGTTCAAGCCGCAGGGGTCCTGGTCGCGCTCGACGTCGGTAGGATCCGAATGCACAGGCAGTTGTCGCTAATTCGAATCAACAGCATTTGTCATTGGAGAGGCTGTGAGCCGACGGCGTTGGGAACAGAATGCAAGCAAAGCCAGCAAGAAAAAAAAAAAAAAAAAAAAAGCGGCCTCAGCTAAAAGTATCGGGTCTGGTTAATGGACAAGGAGGAGCGGGGTTGTCAATGCCTTGGCGACATTGAGGCGTTGGGACTCGAGCCGACCCGAGTGCCAACGGCGGTCCCTTTTGTCCCGCTGACCCGGTCCAACATTATTTAATCAAATCCTTCAAGCCACCTCACTAATGACAAGCAAGCCCATGCCTGTTCAGGCCGTCCAGGCCCTGCTTGTCTTTCTTGCGAACAGATTGACATGCGACCGACCATCTGTACTGGCGCTCGCCAATCAGCTAGCAACCGTGGCCAGACAGGACGACCCCATTCAAAGGGGCTTTTGACCCCCCTTTACTTTGGAGGAGAGCCGAGGACGTCGGCGGCCTAGATCCCTTCCCTGTTTAGCGTTTAGTTGTCCCGCTTTAGACCCTTTCAGATCCAGATTTGATGGTTGCTTGTGGTCATTGAAGTTGGTCATTGAAGTTGGTCATTGAAGTTGGTCATTGAAGTCGGTAACCAAGAAGAGCCCATGATGGTGAGGTGCTTGCCGGCACCAATCGACAGCCAAGGGCCTCGAGTGGTTCGTTCTTGCCTCTTTGGCTTCGTGCATGCACATTTCCGCATCTTTCCCTCCTCGCCTGCCACGCCAGCCACGCCAGCCACGCCACAGTTGCACGAACAGCTAAAGTCAGTCACATGCCCCCTCCTCCCCAGCTCGATAATAGCACCACAGCACCTCCTGGTTGCTCATATCAGTGAGTCCCCAGACTCCAAACGTCAATGACGACCTGCAACGGGCCGCTCTGGAACGGCGGCCATGTCTCAACCGCCTCCGCCTTCACTAATCCAAACTGTGTTACTATATGGCCTCGATCCTGCCGACTTGACACCCCTTGGGTCGCTTCCTCCCTTTTTCTTTTACACATTTTAAACAACTGATATCATTTTTGTCGTCTCGTACTGCCCACGTCAGGTCCTTAAGCATCCACTGTGCATCTGTCATACGCATCCCAGCCCAAGCCATGTTTGCACCTAAACAGCTCGTGGTCCATTTTCCTTGCTTCGTGGCCCTACTAGCTACACACTACAACGTGTGAGAAATGGGCTTTGAATGGCCGGCGCCAAAGTAATAGCTATGTACAAGCCTTCTTTCTCTCGTCCCGCTTACACACATGCAACTTGGAAGCTCTTGCCCGTCGCGTTCGCCATTGCACCAGTTGGGTTCGAATGTCTCATGCCACATGCAGGATACCCTATCATCTCGGATCAAATGTCAGCGCCACAATCCAATACGACTGCCGACGATGGGAGAGTGTGCGGCGAACCGGCAGCTTGGAAAACCGTTTTACCCAGTCGCAGAGGAGTCAGACAGACAGACTGGGTAGTACGAAATCTGGAACTTGGATCATGTGTCGAGCAAGCCAGGCATGACTTTGTGTATCTCTGCGTTGCACAACAGGTCCTGGTGCCAGGTCAAAGTCAATCAATCCAAGGGGCTGGTTCGTGGTCACCATGACATCTAATGAGCGTGGCGTTTGCCTCCACATCCGGTAGGAATAGATTGTCTGTCATAATTCCTAGACAGCATCTGACGCTTCGAAATTCTGCGCGTGGTAATTACGGGTAGTGTGCAGGATTATAAGAATGCGGAGTCTAGGGTACGCAGCCTTAATCGCCTAAATTCAATTGTATACTCCATACGCCCTGCTTGTCATAATGTCATTCGAACCAACTCTAAGCAGACTTGCTATTAGAAGAGCAGATAAGAACCCAAAAATCCCGCTACTTTCGCGAGTCGCCATCCAGAAATACGTGCTGATGGATGAAAATAACGATTATTGAGTAAGGCCACTCGAAATATCGGCCAAACGCATCGAATCTTTGTCAGTTCTTCAAGTACATAGAACCTATAATTGACAGATGAATTGAAGTATCCAATAAGCATGGAGCCCATGGTGGCTCATCCCTGTGAATGATTGAGAGCTTTTCACACGCAGTGATACAGTACATCGCAAAAAAAAAAAAAAACAAGTAATTCTCTAGGAGCCTATTTATTTCTAGTCACCATTGTTTCGTCCCAAATCCCGCCTCACTCGCCAAACCCGCGATCCCACAGGTCTTTTCTGGTTTCCGCTTAAAGTCTCTATCCACGGCACAGTCGACGCACCGCTGGTATATGCTCGGCCAGCCTGCGCGGTGCAATCGACGGCCTCAGTCTCGGTCTCATCATCGCTGGTCTCTCCATCTGACATGTGGAGGTCCTTGTCCGTCGTATCATCCTGTTTCGCCCTCTCATACAAGTCCTCTGTATACGCCCAATGGGGGCTATCGAAATTTCCGTGCACGAGAACAACGTTCCTGCCCTGTGATCGAATTCGCTCAAGAGTTGCTATCGGTAACGGTGTGATGACCTGGAGAGACTTGTTTTCGTGTCAACGGCTCGAATGAGTGCCAGTCCGATGGTGTGGCTGTATCGAGGATCGAGGGTCCCATCTGTCGAGTTGACGATCAACGGCAACCCTTCTGGAGTCCTGCAAATCTCGACATCCTTTTCTGCTTCACCTTGAAAAGTGGAAATGGCGCTGTCGATTTCCTGAAATGCTGTGGAATCTTCAATCTCCACGATGGCAAGTACGGCCCCGTTGATAGACGCTGCTAGTAGTTCTGGTGGTGTTTGGCAGTCGTAGGACAGAATACCCATGATACCTTGGTTTTGCCCTCGTATCGCACTACATAGGGTCTCGTGTGAGAAAGAGGCTGGGCAGCCCATTTTATAGACGAGGTCGTCGCTGCTGTGTTATCGGGTTGTACTTGCGAGTGAAAATATGACATCATTTGCATAGACCGAAAATGTGCAGATGAGCGTGACATGAACTCTGACGGTTGTGAGGGCAGTGTGCTGAATTTGTGTCTGCTGGCCGCTTCGAGAGCTTCGACAACGTCAGCAGGGCCGTCTTCAGACATGTAGACGACTTCAGCTGGTCGCATCCTCGTAATCAGGGCAACTAGGAGATCTAGACCCGTCCCGAGAATCCAGCCGGGAGTATTGATGATCAATGGGAATTTGCGATGGTGGCGCTGATAAAACTCGTACAGGTCGATGGCACATGCTACAAAGAGGTCGGGGACGAGGCAGGGGTGACTGAGGCCAGTGTATGACATCGGACAGCGGTATTTCCAGGGTCATCAAAGGAGGTGTGAGTGAACGGCACCCCGAGGTTCGGCCTCGACACCCGTATCAAAGACACTGTCCCTGGAGGCGCAAATTCGGGCTGTCAGGGTCAAGATCAAGTACAATTACTGCTTTCGAGTCTTCTTGATACGAAGTCAGAAGGCGGTTTGTAAGCAACCTTGCAAAGGTAGATTTTCCTGCAGACTTGGGGCCACAGATAAACCCCGAATACTGGTGGCCAGAACGTGTTGTGGGCTCGACAGAGGCGAGTAGCTTGTTCCACTCTGGCGGGAGACCAACTCATGAATAACACGTCTCCTAGGACTATCAGACGAGTCGTTAATCTGCAATTGGGTCAGGGATGATGGTACAGACTCTGTCAACTTTTGAGCACATACAAAACGAAATGATCTGCCAGCGCTGCTGCTGTTAGCCTCGACGGGCTCATTCCACAGTCTTCTAAGTAACGGCGACAGACGCCCCAGCTTCTTCAGATTAACAGAGTTCACATCGTTGTGGAACTGCAGTTCACAGTTTTGCGTAGTTCGTAAAACCGGTATGGCTAAGCAGTGAGGAGCCTGAAACCAAAAGATGTTCTCGGAAGACCGCAACGTCGCGCCAGCAACAGTGACCTCACCAGCCACAACACGGATACCAAAACTTCCAAGTACGATAAATCTCTAGCATACATTGTCAATGGAGATCTCAGGCTTTATTCCGTCGTTTGAAAAGATCGAGACCTCACCTCACCAGCGTCCAAGCTCACTGCCAGGCTGCCATCGGCCATGGTACGGTGCTTGACCTTTGACAGTAGAAAGGACGAGTAACTTGTATTATGAGGCTGGGGGATAAGACTGAAGTTTTGATATCAATAGCCAAGCTATCAATTGCGGGGCTTCATGCGCTTCATTAGACTGTCGAGCTCCTTGGGGTGATGAAGGGCTTTGTTTCTCACCTTTCACCCAGAGGCGTTGGTGAGCCGCCGGGTCGATTGCCATCATTGTGGCGGAGATGAGCCTGTTTCGCACTTTTAATGGCCGATGGAGTTGGCCCTTTGCTTTGCTGGGTTTGAGAGATTGAAGAGCGCTGAACGAGTTTGTATTTGGAGTCATCAGCTCCGGTGAGCTGGCTTGGCTTTGTATGGCAGATACAGCTTGCCGTCGACGGGCTGCAATTGCGCTGACCGCGCTGACCGGGGCTATGTAACAAATTAGAACGCTGATTCGCGTGACACACCGGATGACGCTCGCATATTCTCTACAAGTGAGAAATGGGACAACAAACATACACTGGGGTGGAAGTTCGCCTTCCAGCTTTCGACGTTTACTGGATGACATGGTGCGTTTCGGCAGTCAAGGTGTGTCTTGCGACGGGATCATGATGGCCTTCATAGCTTGAAGTACTAACTCAGGCCTTCAATATTCTCCTGGCCATTATATATTCCGGAAGAACATCTTGCGACGGACTGAAGCTGTTGTTGAAGATGTCGGAGCTTATCGATAACACCTGGGAATGGGTTTTGTTGGCCACGAGCCTACTATGTACATCTTAATCGTGCCACACCCCGCTCTTTTTGGTTATCGGAGCACCTAACCAACACGTTACGATTACATGTAAATAGCCTGCCAGCTGCGACCAGCTAGCTGGCTGCCCGACGAGCACCACACGGCACCCGTTCACAGATGCGCGCGCGCGCGCGAATATGGGGCCAGGAACGCCAAAATTTCGCAGCTTCCTCGACAACTTTCTGCTTCAACCCACCACACCTAACAATACCTTGGGGTAAAACAACATTTTAGCTGTCGCAACTGCCATTTGCGTGCTAATCACTTGCTCAAAATGGCACCCAAGGGACCCTATAAAGTGCATTCCCTGAGCAAACACATTGAAGACACCCAAAAGGGCCTCAGTGCTGATGCTCAGTACAACAAAAGACCTGGTGTGAAACCAGCGAATTCTATCAAGAAGCAATTCGGCAGCATTGACAAAAGCATCTTTGGCAACAACGTTAGCGATGAGGAAGACAGCGATGCCAGCAGCAGCGGTGGCAGCAGCAGTGACGAGGAGGCTCCGACTTTTTGCGAAAACTAGCACCCCAATCTGCGAAAGCCTCGAATGCGACATCTAAAAAAGAATCAAGGACGAGGAAATCGCCGATAGCGACGACGAGAGAAAAGCTGCGGCCAAGGAGGCGGCATCTGGCAGCAAGAGCCAGCCTGTCAAGCATGAAGATTCATCCAGCAGCCAATCCGAATCGAATCTGAGTCAGAGGAAAGTGAGGGAAAAGTGAGAGCTAATGGAGTACCTCTGAAGTCTGCAGCGGCATCGGGCAAGACGTCCACATCTACTTCTGCCTCTGATTCAGAATATGAAGATGGACAGAGTGAAAGCGACAGCAGCGAAGATGAAGCACCCAAAAGAACACAACTCGGCCGAAGGCGAATGAAGAATCCAGCGAAAGCGACTCTGAAGCTGATAATGAAGGCAAGCCGAAACCTGCCGCTGCCTCTAAAGCTGCCTCTAAATCAGTCAATGGAACTGCAATAACCATTTCTTCAGATACGAGCTCCAGCGATGAAGACAGCGATGATGAAGAGGAAAACGTAGCCCCTGCCAAGTCGAACAAGAAGGCAGAGCAGTCGTCTTCAGCAAAATCCTCCGATGGTTCTGTCTCCGAGACTCCTGATGACGGTGTTGCAGACGAGTCGATGCACATCACTGATCGGAAGCGAGGCAGCCAAGTTGCTCCGCCCAACTTCATCGCCCTGATTTCGTTCTCCGAAAGAGTGACGATGGAGCTCATGGGCAAGATGTGGCTCAGGTCTGTAATGAGGCTAATCTGCAAGGCAAACAAGTCTGGTACTTCACGGTCCCGGCCAATGTGCCTATTTCCGTCGTGCAGAACATGGAGATCCCCATGACCCATTCTAACCGAGCAGATAGAGTCTTCTCACATGACGGCGAAGACTATGGTATTTCATTTGACAGCATGGTGCCCAAAAGCTCAATCCAGATCCTGATCCCGTCTGCTGACGGAGCCCGATACCAATCTGGTGAGTACCACTGTGCAAAATAGCGACATTTTTATATAGGACTTTTGACTAACGATGACTTGACAGCTCCCCAGCAGATTCATCAAGTAATGCACGTCAAGAAAGTTGCTCAGCTTGGAAACGAAAGCCTTCGCGCGTTGTCTAGCGGGCCAGCGCCGAAGGAGACCGGCCATGCGCAACCCAAGGGACTGAAAGCTAGATATCAGCCATTTGGCGTCCACACTCCGATGGGTCAGATTGGTGATGACGATGAGTCTGATGCCGAGGGTGACGTTGACATGACTGATGCCCCCACTCTCGCCATTCCATCAGGTTCGGCACAGCCACAGACAGACAAAAGGAGAAGAAGAAGAAGCAGAAGGGCAAGGATGCAGACACGGCTCGCAAGGGCAAGAGAAAGCTTTCTTCCGATGATGACGCCGCCGCGGCTGCAGAGCAACTTATGGAGGAGACTCAGTCAGCAAAATCCAAGTCAAAAAAGCAGAAGACGCAGAGAAACGCAAGTCCTGACTTGGGTTCTGATGAACAGTCGTCGTCCACCACTAAGAAGACGACACTGGTTGTGCCGCCGAATGTGCCCTCGTCGCAGCCAGCAGCGTCAACGCCAGCATCAAAGCTGAAGAATAAGACCACCAAGGCCGAAACACCTGTCTCTGCGCCTCGCCAGTCTATTGTTCCCATTCCTGTTATCCCAGGGTCATCCCAGCCCCCAAGGTCTCTCCTGTGCCAGTCCCTCAACTTGTCAGTACATCCTCGCTACACGTGAGCAAGGATAGCAAGAAGACAAAAGGCAAAAAGGAGAAGAAGGACAAAGCCGTTGTCGCAGCCACCGAACAGAGCCCCCGCCAAGTGCGCAAGGTAGCAAGAGCAACAAGAGCAAAGTAACTCCGGTTCCAACTCCCAAGTTCAATAGTACGGGCTAGATGCCCAAACCTGGCTCGGGGTTTATCGCCCTGTTACATATCGCCCCTTGATGGGACGAGGTCCAGGACGCATTTGAGTAGCCAGTGGCTTGCTCTCATACAGCCCAAAAGGAACAAGGAGCTCAAAGACTCGGAGGAGTCAAAGGGCACAACAAACAGCGTCGTTGGTAGAGAGTTATTGCGCGCAACATTGATGAGATGAAAGAGGGCGATTTTTGCTAAAGAAGCTCAGGTGCTCGGCGTTTTACAGGAAGAAAAAGGACAGTACATTTTGCATCGTTGTTTTGTTCAACCTTGGTTTGGTAAGGTTATTTGGACCAGAGAAGGAGCTGAACATGTCGCTGAGATGGCTTTGCAGATGAAGGGGACTAGTGTTGCTAGCTACGGGTATTTCGCATTGCAGCGCAGGATATAGAGGAAAGCATGTCTGCTACTTTTGGAGAGCAATTATCATGGAACCATGGCTTTCAAGTATGAACATACTCCTGCGACGTTGCACAGATGCCGGTGTCAAGACCCAGTCTGGTTCCGTATCAACCAGAATACGATTGCACTTCAATTCGTGTCGAAACCAATCATGCCATGTCTCTTTCATCTTGCGTACAATGCCTACGGGTCCTTATTCTCAAGAGCCTTTGTATTGCGTAGTGAACTGACATTCGGCCTTTTCATTTTCTCCCTCGTCACAGCATGACAAAAGCGGCACTGTGGCTTGTATGTTCGCAACAGAGGCGCAGCAGTCTTGCTCCCCGTCGGCGTTGGAGCGACGACACGACGAAAACATGAAGCTTGAAGGCAGTGCAAGGCAGAATAACATAAGCTGGCAACTCGCTCCCTTCTCCGGTCACTGCCGAGATGCAAGAAAAAGGGTCTTGCGTCGGACAAGCGTGGTGATCGGCATTGTAAGCCAACGATGTGAAGTACATTAACTCGTTTCCATCGCCGACACAGCCAGTGGTCCAGTGCAATGGGCGCCTTGGAAAACAAAATAAAAACCTGTGGGTTGAAGATGCAAGGCGCAAGCAGCAAGCAGCATATGGGCTACTTCTAATTTGCGCTCATGCACAATCAATCAATCTTTCATTCTAACTGATCCACCTCGCCTGCGAACAAACCTGTCGAGTGAACTCCAGCCGGCAAACCTATCGGTTGAAGAGGTGTACGGAGTCCTGTGGGAATAGAGGTCAGAAGGAATAACGTTCTTTGATTCTTTGATTTTTTTTTTTTTCCCAGATAATAGTTACAACTCTTCACCGACAACGACACGGTGACACCGCAAGTCAATTGTGGGCCGGGATGGATGGACCGTCCGTAGAAAAATTACATGTAGGAACGCCGGTGGAGTCTCCATCGGAGGGATCGGTGACTACGGCAATTTCTTTAAAAAAAGAAAAAGGAAAAAGGAAAAAAATGGCGCGCCAAGAAAGTGGATGGACGGTTCGGAAATGCCCTTTTCGTCGGCCTCGTGATTTACGTCTCGTGACTGGGCTTGATGAACTAGGGGACTGGCTGTATGTAAGTCGGAATGACGTCGATTGAAGGGAATAAAGCGCACGCTTCCGGCATGATCTGCTTATTACCCTCACTCTACTTTGACGAAATAGCGCCAAAGTGATGGGATTTCTCAAGTCACGTTCCCGCACGTGAGAAAGCCAAGTCAAGTCAGCTTGCTGTTCCATACGGAGCAGCGGCCAATAACGATGCCTTGTTGTTCAAACGGGAAAAACTTCTTCCAGGCTGTATTATGATGGAGGACGTGGGAAATTGCAGCCAGGGTCTAGACATTTGTCTGGGCTGACGTGAAGACGTGGAGCGAGAGAGAGAGAGAGTGAGTGAGTGAGTCTGTTTGCAACGATGTGGGTTTGCTTTTTAGCTTTTCAGCGTCATGGCACATGGCACATGGCACATCGCAAATCGCAAATCGCAAATCGCAAAAACGTGAGGCATGTATTTTTAATATTTTTGTTTGACCGCTTCGATTAGCGCCGCGTCCGCCCGTGTCTCGTGCTCTCTCGATGCTGCCTCATTCGTTTCCGCAAATTCCTGCTTGTTCGTGGTTCGGCCTATTCATCAACTTGGTCAGGACGCGGGGTTGGCCGAGTTTCAACAAACGCCTCGGATGTGCTGGCTGTCACAACACTGCGAGTGTGTTGTGTTGTGTGTGTGTGTGTGTGTGTGTGTGTGTGTGTGTGTGTGTGTGTGTGTGTGTGTTGTTTGGTGTCTGAGACGAGGTCGGACACAAACGCAGAGAGGGCCATTATATCCGTGTCCTATGTATGTACTGCCTGAGAGAAGGCTCGGAGAGAGGCGGAGGAGGAGATGCAACTGATACGCAGCTCCAATGTACCCCGGTACCTCCCGATGCCTTCTCCCCTTGCCTGCTGCCTGCTGCCTGCTGCCTGCTGCCTGCTGCCTGCTGCCTGCTGCCAAGAGCCAAGACTTGGGCCGACGGGGTCCAGCAGTGAGTGAGTGGGTGGGGTGGACCACCAGAAGAACCAAGGCCAGGCCAGGCAACCAATAACTAACTTGGAAACTCTTGGTTGACAGAACAGCACCAGCTGGCCTGGCTGACACTTCTGTCATGTCGTCATCCTTTTCTCTTTTGCCAAGCAAGTTGCCCATCGATGACCGGGACAGTGCGATTGCTGGAATGACAGTGCCCTTTGAGCAAAAGTGACTTGAATACCTGCCCACGTAGGCAATTCGTTGTGCGAAACGAGTAAAACGAGTACGCACTGGAGTACGCACTGGATTCTGCACATGCCACAGTCTGTTCTCTAATTACTTGGTACAGTCTGTTTTGTTCTTGGTCAGCGGCACGCTGCACCATGATCAAATTACGGATACGGAGCATTTTTATTATTTTTATCATTTTTATGATTATGATTATTATTACGGAGAACATCAGGCACCGGAGGCCTTCCGCCGCCGCGCAGACAGCTCTGGGAAATTACCATGGGCCGGATTTGATGCAACAGCGCACACGCCAGACTCGGAGAAGTCTCGTGCTGAGGAGCCCGATTCACTTGAGCAGAACGTGGAACCATGTCGGCACGTAAATGAGATGGATCGGCGCCGCTCATCTCTAATCATCGCAAGCCTCGCGACAGCGTCGGGCGAGACCTGCAGATGAGATGGGATGTCTTACAACGATGGGCCAAGGTGGCTGCTGATGGGTGAGATTGGGGACACTATTCATTACTACACACGGGGTAGACAAGGCTCCCCTCATCAACTTTAAAGCTGTTGCAGGAACTGTCTGACGAGCAGCTAGCTGTTGGTTGGTGGACGGATCTAGATAGTCCTGCGGTGGTGGCTTGTTTCGTTCGCTGTTTCGCTTTTCATACACGTAGCGCGCTTGAACCGCTCAATGCGCGAAACGTGGTCAATCAGATTTGCCAGAGATATGTACAGCAGATAATACAGCACGCTTTCCCGCTTTCCCGCTTTCCCGCTTTCCCGCTTTCCGCGCGTGCGGCGGGTTTTCCTGATATCGATCCCGACGACGCCTCAACAAGAGCATCGCACGTGGATAACTTGGTCGGTTCCCAGCCATCTCTGGGCAATTGACACAACTGTACGGGATTGACTTGAATTATAAGTTACTATTAGTATCAAGTGGTGCCCCGTCCGTGGCTTGCTGCCTTTTCGGCGACTGTTTCGCCAAGCACTCGCCGTGTCATGTACCTATTACTCCCTCCATAACGTATAATGATGTACTTCCCCGGTCTCGACTACTAGTTTGTAATAAGTTTGTAATACTCGTTGACCAACCTGTCGAGTCTTGGCAAACGCCGTGCTCCGTGCTCCGTGCTCCGTGCTCCGTGCAACGCGCCAACATCATCAAGTCGCGAGAATTTCATCGTCGTGATAATCGATCACCGTCAGGATGGGGGCTTCTTGCTCTGTGACAATACAAAATACAAAAACGAAAAATGAACAACAAGGATCCAAGACCTCCAAGTTGAGCGACTTGCATTGCCACATGGGGCATCCTCATTCGGCCGCTTCCCTCATGGCCTGTCACATTCATGTCTACATATGAATTTTGGACGTTTCGTGGCTCCCAATCAAAGCTTGTCCTTCCAAAGTTGTCAAGGCAGGTACGTACCGACGATAATGGAGGCCCCGTGACCACATACATGTGCATGGCACGGCAATGGCTACGCATTACGATCATCAACGAGTCAACGACACGAAATCGACGCAAGTTGCTGCTGAGCCACTGAGCAACTGGTGTCCGGGCTTTCAAGGAGTTCGTCAAACGGAGAAACAGTGCCACTCGGCCGACATACATACACACGTACATACATACAGAGTGTACTCCGTATGTACAGAGCACAAAAAGGGCATCTTTAATAATCCCGGGAGACAACTTTTGCGGATTCATCGCGTCGGCCGTGCGGTTGTCAATGGGCCAGCCAATGAAGTGCACAATGCCAGGCCGGCGCAGTATGTATGTAGTCCGTAGTACATATGCACGTGCATAAACCCGTTCTGGTCCGCGCACTTTCAATGGCGGACCCCGTCAGCAACAGCCGCCGACAGCTGCCGCCAAGTGGCAAGCACTAATAATCCACACTGAATCGCGGACAGATCTTGTGCATTGATTGATTGCCGTGCATCTCCGAAGTAAACAGCTTTCTTTCTTCGCTCCGGATTCACCGCTACCCGACAAATCAATTTCATCAATTTCATCATCATCATCATCATCGGGATCGATGACTTTTGAATTTGAACACGACGTGATTGGTCGCACATCCGATCCACCAGCCACCGTTGCCAACAATGGACGAGTTGTCGCTCTTGCCAAGCAACCAAGTGCCAAGCAAAGCAATCACCACAGAACTTGAGACTGCGACCCGTGGAATTGGCAGGGGCGCTAGCCGTAACCCCTGCTTGCTCCAGTGCAGCCTGGCAACCTGGGCGCTTGTGGCACCTTGCGCAGTCATCAGTCCACTGCAATTTCCAGCCCCAGCCCTGCCACTCAGCGGACATTTGGACGGATGGTCCATGGATCATGCTTCCCCCACCCCTGGCTTTTCCTTTCCGGCTGTCCCCTGCAGTCTCACACCTTGTAATTTCCCGTGACCTCGAGAGGAAAAAGGAAAGTGACAGGCGTGCCAGGAACGCATGCCGCTTCTTCCGTGTCGCATGGGCAAAGGCAAAGTGCACACACAGCTCACATTTGAACTCCGCACTACATACATGCATATAATACGCACGTACAGCGCCAAACTCGCTGGGTCTCAGTGCTTGTCAAGACATGTGGAGAAGTTGACAAATGCTTGTTGTCGTCACAGACTTTTGGGGCTGCGCTTGAAATGATGGGCCAGGTAACTTGGATAAGCAAGCCACACCATGTGGGTTGTTGAAGCCACTGCAGACATTCACGCTTCTTCAGTTATTACGTAGGGTTGCTAGTAGGCGGGCTCGGCGTCGACGAAAAGTAAGAGGAAACAAAGGGAAGCACGTACGGCACGGTCGGAATACAGAAGAAGTGACAGAATGGCAGATGACATCGGTATTACTAATTTATTAGCGTCGTCCTCGCCGCCGCCGTCCAACAAGCTAGCTGGGGATTGCCCGTCTGGCTCCTGGCGGGTTGGCATCGATTCGAGGCCGTCGTCGCTCGCTCTCGCTCTCGCTCTCGCTCTCCCTCTCGCGCAGGCGTTGGTTGTAATTGCGAAGCCGTCCGGAAAGGCAGTAAAACTCCGTGTCCGGGGCTTAATTCCACAAAGTTCCCATCCGCGCCATCATCTGCGCCATCTCCCATCTCCAGCGCCCATTTTAAGTTACTCCCCTAATAACTCCATATTATTACTCCGTACATACTCCGTACATACTCCGTACATACTCCGTACATACTCCGTACAAACTCCCCCGGACACACCTGTCGTGCCTCCTGACCCGCCCAGCCAGACAGAGCCTGTTAGCCTGTTAGCCTCTTAGCCCTGTTCTGGTCAGCCTGTCCGCCTGTCCGCCGCCTCCCATTCCTTCCTGCCTGCGTTCCCTCGTTAATTAGCACATCGTCCGCTCCTCGTCACCTTCTTCCTACAAACCCTTCCCCCCTTCCGTGTCTTTCCCACTCTCGACCTTCCTTTCTCCACGTCTTCCTCTGCCCACTCACACGTGCCTGGAGTCGCCGTCAAACCGTCTACGTCCCCGACGATCACGACGACCAAATACGACAAACTGGCACGTGCCGAGATCTGCCTCGTCCTCGACCTTTGCTCCCGTCTCGAATCAACTCGGAAGCCTCGGTTCTCGCCCAGCTTTGGATTATGAGGTAGACTTTGGGTATTTTATTTTCTTTCAGATATTTGGTTTCATCCTCGACGAGGCTCGCTGCCACCCAACAACGCCCTGGTCCTCGCGCTGTGCGCCCGTCTCATTTACTAGCCGCACGCGCTGTCAAGGTCTCGTCGAGTCCCCGACCGACTCAACGACTTCTTTCTCCCCATAAAAAGTCGCAATCGTGGCTTCCGCTCCGTCGATATCCCTATCATGAAGGATCTTCCCGGAGCCGCTCCGGGAAAGCCGGTTCTGCCATCACTATGGACCGAAAACCTCACCATCGCATTTCTTAACCACCTCCCCGATCGCTATCACGTTGGCCGCAGACGGGCTCGCTCCAAGTCAAAGACGACGCATCCTGGTGCCCAAGACATCACGACTCTCCAAACCTCCTTCAGCTTTTCGGATGGCCTGCGGGATCTTCAGAAGCGCAAGTGGAAGCCGTCAGATTTACAATATGTCTTCCTCGCTGGCCTGACACTCTTCTCTTTGTGGATCGCGCCACCCGCCCCTGCGCTGAAATTCCTCGCACTGCTCGCTGCTTCTTGGATATTACTTATGCCTGCAACCCGACAATTCTTTATGCCATCCGTGACCATTTGGGTCTGGCTCGTCTACTTCTTCTGCAGTCGGTACGTATTCTTCCTGCTTCCGTTGCGTTGACCGCAACATTTTTGTGTGTGCAGCATTGTCCGTTGGCCTCCTCCCCTCTCCTCCTGTGACGTGCCAAGATCTAACACGATTTGCTATACAGTTTTATTCCCTATGATTACAGACCCCATATCTGGGTCCGTGTTTTGCCTGCCCTCGAGAACGTTTTATACGGCGCCAACCTGTCCAACATTTTGTCTGCGCACAAGCACGCCATCCTCGACATTCTTGCTTGGCTACCATATGGCATCATTCACTTTGGAGCTCCTGCCGTGTGTTCCTTGCTCATGTTCATTTTGCTGCCCCGGGCACGACATCAGTCTTTTCTCGCACGTTCGGCTGGATGAGCATTCTCGGAGTAACCATTCAGCTGGTTTTCCCTTGTACACCGCCCTGGTATGAGGATCAAAACGGTTTGGTACCGGCTGCGTACGGTATGAAGGGCTCGCCCGCTGGATTGGAACGCATCGACAAAATCTTCGGAATCGACCTATATACGAGCAATTTTACCGCAGCGCCTCTTCCCTTTGGAGCATTCCCTTCTCTCCATGGGGATATGCGGTTCTTGAAGCACTTTTCATGAGCCACTGCTTCCCGCAGTTCGAATGTTCTTCATTGGTTACGTGGCCTGGATTTGGTGGTCAACCATGTACCTCAGCCATCACTATGCCATCGATCTGGTTGGTGGTGGTCTTATTGCTGCTGGATTTTCTACTCGGCACGCGCCCGTTATCTCCCTCAGCGTCAAGCCGACAAGATTACTCGATGGGACTACGAATACGTCCAAGTCGGAGACCGCCACCGCGTTGCTGACGAAGAGTACGGTGACCAATATTTCAGCCTTGGTCTGCTGGAACATCGCCGAGAAAACTCTAGTGATGGCTGGACTCTAGGGAGCAGCTCCAGCTGCAGCTCCAGCAGTGGTACTCTGAGCCCTACCATCTCCGAGGACGCAGTCCCGGGCATGATGGTCATGGATATGACAAGCAATGGCCAATTGTGGGACGGTCAGGCGCCGCTAAGAGATGTTGAGTTGAGCGAGGTCGTGGTTGTTCGACAGCAATAACAAAACCAACAACATGAAGGGCATTCAAACAGCGACGACCACTATGCTCCCCCGCGTTGTAGCAACATGCTTGCCGCGACTCTCCAACGATTGGCTCATCATACTCATCATGGCCCTATCTATGCAGAACTCTTATTGACGACTCCTACTAATGACTCGACATACCAAAAATTCCACCTCAAATATTAATCTTCGAACCAACCTCTTTTTTTTTTTTTTCAACAAACATCTTTGGCATTCATCGGCACAGCGATTTGGCGCAACGTGGTGTTTTCTAATTCAGGATTCTTGCTTTCCTCTCCGATTGCGTGACGGTCGCCGGGTCCATCTCGGTCGATTCATAATATGAAGCAGAACTAAGGGGAGAAGGTCACGGGGAGTGAAAGCTCGAACCAACGTACCGCATATATTAAGCCATGGAATGGCTGCGCAATGATAGAGTACGTAATGTATACATAACAGGTAATATGTGCATATATGGGTCTAGGGGACGGTTTGACATGCACCGATACGCTCGCTAGAGAGCCTGTCAGAGGACAGGAAAGGCGCTCATGGTTTGGACAGACGGGACAGGCGAAAGTCCATGGATCGCCCGCCAGGGCAGACGGAATTCGTTTTCGAGATGGTGGCTTGTGGTGATGTGCGAAAGTTGAGGAGGAGGGACTTGTCTTGAGAGACGACATGGGCAGAACCTCGGGAGGTAAAATACCAAAGATGCCACTCGCTAGAAACTAGAATTAGAAAGGGATCACAAACCCCCAAAAAAGTTTTAAACCAGCTTACTTTTTGATTCGGTGATGTTTTTCTACATGGACATTTACCGGCGCAGTTGCGGCTGGACTTGCAGCCGCCAGTTTCATCTACAGTTTTCCGTACACTAGATGCATTCTCCTGTTTGTCGCCCAGGTTGCCATTTATTGGTTTTTTTTTTTTTTCAGCGGCTTTTCTTGCGCGTTCTTCCGCGGTTATTATCCACGCATTAGACTCGCAAGTAGATGCTAGCTATACCCAGCCCGAACATTGACAAACTTGGAGTACTGTATATATTTCCATTTTTGGGTCCGCGGAGGGGCGGGGTGGTTGAACTCGCGTCTTCAACGGGTTATTATCCGCGTGAGAATCTTATGCACAGTATTCTCAGTACACCTCTGCAACGTGCGTCGGGCGATGATTGAATGATGACTTGCTGTGCTGCGTACGGTGACAGTACAGCAGTTGTGATTGCTGGAACAGTTGTGCATGACATGGGTCTTTGTTGGACAGACCGATAGACAAGATGCTCAGTCACGGTCAAAGGCAGCGGGGAATTGGCAGGGCAAACTTAATTCTTCATCAATCATAATAGAACAGATAGAAACGAGCAGGTATCGATTTTTCCAAACGACGCTTCGTCCACCGTTCCTACAGGGAGGGGAACTCTTGGCGGCATGTTGGTTCTCCCTCCGACGTCATTCCTGCGTGATTGCAACTTGGTTCTCGCTGTGTTGTAAATGCAAAGTAGAAATTCATCTGCGCCATGTACGCTACGCCTTGGCAAGAGGCAGAACTACCAGAGTTGGGGGTGGCCGAAAATCTCACCCGGGCTGTGGTGGGTGTGTATGTAGCCATGACAAAGCTGTATCAAACGCTGTTTGCCATTACCCGAGATGGGGGACGGAAAAAATTCGAGACTATCTCTTCGGACAGGCACTCCATAGTCCCTTGCTTGTTTGAATAATCTTGTTTGATGGATGGCCGGGTTGTAGGGATGGGGAACGCTGGTGGCAGTGGGGGTGGCATTGGCACCACGCATGGGGACGTTTGTATCGTGCTGCGTGCCGTAGCCGCTGTCTTCCTTACCAAAGCAGGTGCCGTTGTCGCCTTTCCGCGCGGCACCATTGCCTTGGGAGCCAAGGTTACCGACGCCTCGGTCTGGCTCTTTGGAGCGGGCGCCGTCCATGAGGTGCTGTGCTTCGCGGAGCTTGTTGATGGCGCGGACGGTGTCGATGGCGGCGTGGAGGGTGCGTCGGGCGTTGAAGTTCTTCTTGATGGTGGGTAGGAGATTCTCGCCTGCGCCATCGGTGGAGGTTTGCGCGGCGACGAAGGGGTGCTGGAGGGCCTCGTGGGCCGTGATGCGTTTGGTGTGGTCAATGGTCAGACACCGACGGATGAAGTCTTGGGCGTGGCTGGAAACCCCGCGCCAGTACTCTACAGGTGTGAAGCTGTAGTCGGCGTTGAGTATGGCTTGCATCTCTTCGAAGTCGGAGTCGCGATCAAACGGGGTGTATCCGCAGAGCAGAAAGTATGTGATTACCCCGAGGGCCCAGAGGTCGACGGGCTTGCCGTGGCCCGTCTTTTGAAAATTTCTGGCGCCATGTATCCTGGCGTGCCGCATGTTGTGGTCAGAACGTGAAACTTTTCCTCGTCCATGATGCAGGATAAGCCGAAATCCGCAATGAGCAAGTCTGCATTGTCTTCGGGAGTACGAAAAAGGAGATTTTCGGGCTTGAGATCGCGGTGGACGATGCCGTGATCGTGTAGGTAGGCAACCGCAGAAAGGGTGGCACGGATGAGATCAACTGCATCGGACTCGTAATATGACCCTTTGCGGCATATTCGGTCAAACAGTTCACCGCCGAGGGCCAGGTCCGTCACGAGGTAGAGATTATTCATTGTTTCAAAATAGTCGACGAGGGTCAGAATGTTTTGGTGGCCCATGGAAACTTTCTTAAGCACGGCGATTTCATTTCGAACCTACAGGATTGTGCGCAAGGCAATATTAGCTAGGACTCGTTGGTTGTGAAGGAACTTTTGGTTGGTTTTGGACATGACGATCGAAAGGTCCGATTCAGATGGGAATATACGGAGGCCAAGGCTGACGTACCATGTGCTCGCGCCCTGCCATGAGTCGCTTGTTGATGACTTTGGCCGCGTAGTATCGGCCAGTGTCTATATGTACACACTCCTTCACCACGGAATATGAGCCGGCCCCAGTGTCTTCCCAACCTTGTATCGACAAGGCTGGATCTGGGGCTGCGAAGGTTGCTGACCGTCCATCGCTTCGTGTGTCCTAATGTTCCAACGAGCCTTGCCTCGCAGTTGAAAGGCGAGATTTGAACGGGAGCTTGCCTGACCCCGAAGCTCCGTGGCTATTCGATCGATGCGGCGATTGAGCTGTGACTGGAGGAAGGAAAGCGGTGCTGCCGAGCGTGTCGTCGAGCGGTGTCGTCGAGCAAAGGGTCCGCGGATGAATGTATGTATGTATGAATGAATGAATGAATGAATGAATGACAGTGCCGTCTTCTTGTGCCCGACGGGTGTGCGCTGATCCGCAGAAATTTCACGCCCAAATCCTAATGTAGTTTCGTTTTCGTTAGTGGTGATTTTCGTAAGAAAGGTTAGCTCTGGCACTTTACCTGCACAGAAATGATAATCATGCGGAGTGAAGATGGAATGAGGTGGGGGTTTGTAGGACGTCAAATGGGAAATGGGAAATGGGAAATGGACAGCTTGCCAGCCCAGCCAGCCAGCTGGGCTCTGTTTCACCACCTCAAACGTAGCGGGTCGTTCATGAGCCGCCAGTGCTGCTGCGCAGGCACTTCGATGCTGGGTAGATTATTATTAATAACAAGGGCCGACTGGTTAGATCTCGGTGAGATCACCTATTGGGTTTGGGCAAACAGCGACTCTGATGTTTGTCGAGCATTCGAAATGACGACATGGTTGGCAAACTCTGTCTTCTTGTCTCCTTGGACCTCATGCTTTGTTTTGTCAAGAGTTCCAGTGTCACTATAGTAGTATCTGCTCATAATTTGGGTGTTTCCTGTTTACAAGATCTTCCCCGTAAATTTTGTGCGTACGTAAATGTAAAATAAAATCTCTAATGCACTGGCCATAAGCCATAACCACCTCCCTTTTTCCCCAGAGAACCAAGCGGTGCGAAGTGGCACTTGAGAACACATCAACACAAGACATGACTTCTTGACAGATCATTGTTGAAAAGGCTCGTCAGTCGTCAGCCTGGCGGGCCCTTTCGAAACTGTTTCTTTGCGCTTGCAAACTTCTTTTGCTTGATGCGGGAATCATGAAAACGTTTCTCTCTAATACAACATCAGTACGATCATCTCGAGGGCCTATACAGGAAACGAGAAGAACTCACATTGTCTCATACTTCTTCTTCTTTTCGTTGCTTGTCTCTCCTGGCGTGGTCGCCTGGTAAATGCGCGTAATTTCATCAACAAGCTTTTGCCGATTTTCATTCATGTTGGCAGTTCTGGAACGATGGCTCTGATCCTGAAAAGTGAGAGAGTCATTGTGTGCAACGTAGTACTTTGAAGATCGAATGCTGCCATGTAGATTCTTGGGTAATGCGGATAGAAGCTCTCCCACACGGTAGATAGTTGTGGCCTTGGTTTCAGTCCTAACACAGATCAATGTGAGCGGGATGGATAGCTCACATCGCCATCAGGTATCGTTGCATCTTACTTATTGACATTTTGTCCGCCGGGGCCACTCGACCGAGCATAGGTGGTGCATCCTCTTGGCAAGTTGGACGGATCAAATGTTTGAAACCAGCTTCTAGCTTCGTTCAAGCACTCTCGATCTAAATGTGCATCGAATGCATCATACCGCTTCAATCTGATGGTGTTGACATGGGTGAGCCTTCTCGCCGAGGGCCGTGTAGCAGCCAACAGTTGACGTGAACCTTTGAAAAATTTACTGGCCATGCTGAAGGCTTGCAGTGTTCCCCGTTCACATTATGGCGTTGCGTGCATCGGGTTGAGGTGTTGCGGTGGCATTTGCCTCGAATCTCGTCATGTACCGAGTACGGAGCACGACACATTGTCGACAGGGAATGTCAGACAGGAAGGAGCACAGACAGGAAGGAGCACGCGATGCGATAACGAGTCGCTGATAAAAGCACCCACTAGTCACTACCCACCAAATGGGGAAGGAGCTCCCCGCCCCACTCTACATCAGAAAAATTTTCGCTAGGGCACCATAGCTTTCTTTCTTTCTTCTACATCAATCATCAGGACAAGATACAATCAATCAAATCAAACAGGAATCAGCTTTGGTTCAATCATTCCTTTGAGTGAGCTATTTTTGACACTGCACGCCCCTCAAAAGCGAAAGGCACCGAATCAACCCGTGGTGGTGGACGAGCCACTTCAGGTTGTTGGAATGGATCACGTTGGGCCTTTTCCAGAATCCGGACGACAGATTAAACATGTGTTGGTTGTGGTGGATTATTTCTCTTGATTCGTTTGGCTGTTTCCTGCAGATTAACGGGAGTAATGGAAGTGGTGAACTATCTAAGGAATTGGATGGACGGATTGTCATTGGCACTAGAAGGATTCTACACTAATCTAGGACTAGCTTTTAGGTTAGCGGAGCTAATAATGTTTTTAAAGGGGAGAGGGTGAGCATGATAAATGCCTAACTTAATCACATAAGAGTGTTAGACTTGTGGAGGTAATAAATCGAACACTCTAAAGCATCCTAAATAAAATATTGAACAATCTAATAGACTAGGACCTCTAGCTTCTAAGAGTAGCTAAGGCTTTGAACCATAGATATATAAAGTCTATGGGATATTCCCTTGCTAAGATCCTGTATAGACTAACATGAATTCTAGGAATAGGGCTGGGAGCCCTTTTAACTTAAACCTTAATTAACTAGAGTGATGAGTTTTGCGGAACTCTGATTTGGCTATTGGAGTTAGATCTAGAAGGAGAACCAGTAATGTATTAGATAGGCAGCGTTAAATCTCAGCGGATGGAGGTTGTAGCACAGAGAGGATTAGAGGCAACTGCCTGAAGAGACTGCTATGAATAATGAAGGATTAAACCCTTTAAAACGGATAAATTAGTGATAGTAGTAACTAAAGGAAAACCCCTAAAGCTTTAACCCTATTAGCAAGGGCTATTCCGTATTAAAGCTTGCATAGGCAGAGCATCCTATTAATTGGTTAATATTAATGGCTTAAGGGTAAGAGGAGGTTAAGGGTTAGACTTTTATAAAGATATATTAAAAGGCTTTAAGCCCTAAAGTGGTTACCTAAAGGCCCTGTGGGATTAGCTCTTAATAGGAAAATAAAGTTAAGGAGGTAATAATAGTGGGGGATAAGAAGTTAGGATAGAAGGGAGGAAAGAAAAGAGAAGAAGAGGGAGCTTCTATAGTATTAAGAAGTAGGAAAAAGTGAATTAACACTTAGAATCATCCGAATCGCAGTGTTTGCACCTAATGATTAGCTGTTAACACTGCACGCCCCTTAAATTCCCTCCCTTTATAATTCTTTTTAGTGCCTTTATACTCTTTCTTCTTCTTTCCCTTTTAACTTCCGCATCCCCTCCCTTTTATTAACTCTTTTAGGCCTTATTATTTGTAATCTTAGTGTTGCAGGGAGTGTAACTCTAAATTAAACTTATCACTGGGGAAGTTTCAAATTAATTATATCTAACACCACGTTTATTATCTAAAATTTGTTTATTTAGCTCTAGAGTTAATTACTCTTCTTTATATTTATTTTTCTACTGAAGTTTTCCTAAGTCCTTAATATATTTCTAATCGCGCTAGATACTAATATAATAACTTGACTTCTGAATGAACGGTAACTTCTATAAGCAATTATTTGCTTCTATTCCCTCACTTAAAATTACTACTTTTAACGAACACCTTTTACTTCTAATTAACTACGCTAATAAACTCGCAGCTATGCCTAGAATGCCGGAATCTATGAAATGGGAAGTCATACCCTTAGCTGCTTAAGAGGTAGCACGGGCAGATAGTGTACTACGGAGGGAGGGCGGACCCCTATTCTATAAGTTAGGCTACCTTATAGATAGGGAAGCTAAGTTGCGATATAAAGACTAGATTAAAGCTATGAGTGCATGGGAACACTAAACGACTAATGGAGTAATAGTGAAGATGCACGGATACCTACCGATTATGGAGTCTAAGGGTAAGATCCTGTCTGAAATCGTTAATAATATAAGAGGATTGATCTGTTTATAGCTAAGGGGTTTTGCCTAAGCGGTAGTATGACTTTTCCTTATTAATCGCTGCCCCTTACTATATAGCTCTAATAAATTATTACAAACTAGGAAGAATAGTATGTGGGACTTACTGATAGTGAGGGTAAGAGGTAAAGGGAAAGACGCTTAAATAGAGGTCTAACTCGTGTCTTTATTAGATATGATTCTGAAATATTATATCTAGTCGCTATGCAAATTCCTAACAAAAACCAAAGCACCTAGTTTAATGGAGATAATAACCATCTAGTGGGAGCTACTATAACTTAATAAATAGCAGACACTGTGTCTCCCCTAGTATAGTTATCCTACACTAAGATATGTTAGTTCTGGGAAACCTAAGAGTAATAAAAGGATTGCTCCTATGGTTATTAGAAGCCCCCTAAAGACTAACACTAATAGGGAGTTAAAGAAATTAAAGTTTAGATAGAAGTCCCTAATAAGCGCGAACCCTTAACATTAGAGTACCTATCACACTGGTGTGAATTAACACAATAGTAACTAGAGGAGGGAATCCTAGTTACTCCCTTGTGTGCCACTAGGAACTTAATAACTAAATAGGAGGGTACTGCCCTAGAGGGATTAACCTGTGCTAATGGTTATCTTAGAATGCTATAGCCTGCCCCTTATAACATTGCTAAACCTAGAATCTATCTAAGCATGTTCCCTTAATAGCCACACTAGAGTTCCCTAACTTAATCGTGGAAATAGTATAAAGCTTCGTAGAAGCATACCTATATAACGTCTTCTATACTACTGGATTATTCATGGCATTAGTTGTGTGGAATAATTTGATTACTGCACTAGACCACTTAACTAAAGATTTCGTCTACGTTTATAGTAAGAAGGATAAGAGGGTTATTCCCTAGTGAAACCTATTAGTGCTAAGGAGTTTTGTCTGTACTTCTAACATTAGTTGTAAATAAGCTACGAATTACGACTATTAAAGTTTCCTTACCTATTCCGAACTATACTACTAATATCAAAGAGAGTCTCTAAACTGGTAAGAGGAGAGATAACGCTAAGACCACTATAACATAGCCTAAGCAATAACCTTATTTAGAAAGCAATAAAACTAGTAGTCTTAAAGGTTAAAGAACTACCTCCTATATTTTAACTACCTATTACGCTTACCTTCCTGCGGAGTGGCTTTTATAATATCCCTGCGAAGATAATAATAGCTATTTAGACTTTTGGAAACAAACCACCCCTTATAATTTAAGGCCTTCTGGCACTAGGACCCTTTTGCATAATTGGAATGCCTTTGGAAAAAGAACTAGTGTCTAAAAGGAGAGTCCAAATGCTAAGGGATCTAATCTAACACTGCTACTTAACTACTTCACTACTACTTCCTTTAAACCCTCCTACTAGGTATAGCAAAGCTAGTGATTTAACCTGTTTAGGGTTAAGGGTTAGAAATAAGCCCTACTAGCTATGGAAGGTAAGATAGCTAATTTCCATGAAAGTGCTTACTAATGTAGGTAAGGCCATAGAGATGGTGGTCTAGTTAAAAGGCGATGAGGAAGTAAACAATAGTTATTTTAACTATATAGCGGACATAGGGCCCCTAGCCCTTTGCTTATAGGTGATGAAGAATTGTCTAACTCCTTTTAATAGATAATAGAGAGTCTAGTGGCAAGGCCCCTTATAATGAAAACGGAGAGGAAGGTATTAAAAGTTATAATAAGGATAAAAATAACACTAAGGGTATAGGTAGTGGGAAGTGGTTCCTTACCTAGGGAAAAATGAAAAACGTTAATGATAAGTGACTCTGAATTTAACGTATTGTTTAGCAACCTTAGAGGAGCAATTAGTGAGAGAGAGACTAATGCTCTAGTAGCCTTAATCCTAATATTGAATAAATCACAGAAATCTAACACAATTCGAAAGTTGCTAAAACGACCATGGTTATTGGCATTATCTGATTTACCGATTGATTCGATTAACCAATTAAGCATACCTCCACAGGGAACTATGGTTGTTACTAACCGATCTATGCATGCCCACATAAAGGAGTCTTCTAGTGGTTAAAGCCGCATCTAAGATCTGTTTGTCTGCAAAGTTATTCGCATGCCAGATATAGATGCAGTCTAACTAAGCCCCCTAGCCTTATTATAATACTATATAGCATTCACTTTATTAGGAAAGTGGACTTGACTCTAACCTATGCTGCTAAAGTGCTAGGTCTAGCCACTTAACATTTGATTATTTAAGATTTACAGGACTTAACAAAGGTAATGGCTAACTATGCTTACCTAGTTAACCTAAACAAATTTTACTTTGATAAGAACGGCGATCTTAGGCTAAGGGAATGACCACTCTGTTAGAGTTGCGAGCAATGTTAACTAAGGAGTATAAGAAGATAGTTGCTAATGCCCTAGCGGACCCGAAAGGACTTACACCTACATTATCTCGTTAAACATTACTTGCACTAGCCGAAGTCTAAGTGACTAAGGAATAACTTAATTAAGTCCTAGAAGCACCATTTCCGGGTTAGGATTCGATGCCTCTAACCCTCTGGCCTGTTAGAATAAAGGATATAAGATATTAGTTTAAAAACAATCTAGAAAAGTGCAAGCATAAGGAAGTGACAGCTATTAACGTGATAACGACAATCTCTATGGTATATTAACCATTTTATCTAGCCTTGGGGAAGATTTATGATCTAATTGACATTTATAATGACGGGCTTGACTCTAGCGACTATGAGGATTCCGCCTAAGTTAACTAAGCATAACACAGACTAATTAGCAGAATGTTAATAGACTGCCTTAAGGGAGAAGCTAGCACTCTTATGCTAATAGACCTATTAGGATTAGTATCTACTGGATTAAAAGGAAAGAATAAGGATAGTTTAGCTAGCTAGGCGGAGACTCTAATAAGTTATCCTTCTGATTTAACCTTTGCTTTAGTAGTAGCGGAAGCATTATTTAAAATTTCTAGGGGATTAAGCCTACTAAGGGGTCTTAGGAAGAAGACTATACTATAAGAGGTGAGAGACGGGCTTGCAGCGTTAGAGGAGCTGGTTTGTTTAAACCATGTGTCTGCGGAGGTGCTAACCCTCTACAAGGACCTGTGCATATTAGCTAAGAATAAAGGAATGGAGGAAGGACGGGAGGATAGTCTTATAGCTATAGGAGGATTTAAGCCTTTAAGTGGCTTAACGATTAAGCTCTAAGTATTAGATAATGGGAATAGCTTTATGTATAGGTGGTTAGGGGCAACCACCTATGGTGGTGGACGAAATGGGGAAGGAGCTCCCCGCCCCACTCTACATCAGAAAAATTTTCGCTAGGGCACCATAGCTTTCTTTCTTTCTTCTACATTAATCATTAGGACAAGATACAATCAATCAAATCAAACAGGAATCAGCTTTGGTTCAATCATTCCTTTGAGTGAGCTATTTTCCACCCGCTGAAGCAAGACCCAATCATCCGAGGCAAACGCCACTTTCCACCTCGAAGAAGAAAAAGAACCTTGCCCAGCCCTTTTTCTCCTTCAACCCTTCTCACCTGTCAATTACCATCACGGCCGGCGCTACTCACCGAGCTCGATCCGTCCGTTCCTCGTGGTCTCAAACAACTGCGCCTCTGCGTCACAACCTTCTCGACTTGGTGCTGCTCTCTGCTCTCTGCTCTCACAGTAGCAACAACAATAACGCCAGCGCCAGCGTCCTCTCACAGCCTTGCTGGTCGCCGAATCGCAAACACAGCTTTAATGGATGCCTCGCACTGTTGCTGAGACCAAACGACACGCCCACCACGCCCACCACGCCCACCCCCACCTCCTCCCGTGAATTAAAAAAAAAGCTCTTCCTCCCACTGCAGCCATCAAAGTCTAACCTCTGTCCAGCCATTAGGCTCGTCGAGTTCCTACCAGAGGCTCCTGTCTCTGCTTCGCTTTTTCTTTTTCTTTTTCTTCTTCGGCCCAAGCCATAACATCTTCGTTTTAATGATAGAACCTGAAGCCGAACTCCAGGCCACTGTCAACGTGTCTCCTGTATCACCATCACCCGTACATACAGCAGCTCCGCTAGTTGTCCCAGCTCTCCAGGACACTGTCGACACCATTGACGCCATGGTTGCCGCAGCTGTAGGCGCCGCTGGGGCACCTCATCTTCATCCTGTGGTCGATCCTCTGCTCGCCCAGCACACCGAGCCCACTGACAACGACGATGTCGTAGATGATGACAGCTTCAACGATCCATATGGCGAGGAAACAGAGCAGGCCGCGTCGGAGAAGCCCCAGCTTCAACGTGAGCCGTTGGATAGCAACGACGATTACGCCAAAACATTCGACTCACCTGTCGAACCAGAGGGGAAGATGCACATCACAATAAGCATCATGTATCTTCATCAGACCCGCAAGATCCCAACCAAGATTCCACATCATCTGAGCAGTTGAACATCAACCATTCCTCAGAAATTCATCCTGCTGTTCTCCATGACCCATCTGCGACCTCACCCACAATGCCTACTGCCGCGGATCATCAAGACGCTGCCCATCCTGAATCTACTGCCGATGCTTCTGCCCCAGCTCAGCACCATGAGGAAGACCAACGAGAGGAAAGCCAATCAGCCCAGACTAAGCCCAAAGATGGCCCGGAACCCCATGTTTCGGAGTCGCAAAACTCATCATCGCTTGACATCCAGAAGCTCGTGGCTGATCTCACTGCCCAATCTGATGAAACCAAATCCGATCATGATCCATCTGCCCTCTCGGCGGAATCTGAACCGCCCACGGGTTCTGCATCTCTGCCGTCCTCGACTGCATTGCCATCTACTTCTTCATTGCCTCCAAGACCTCCCCAACCATATTCCGTTTCCCCGTCATATGCAGCGCAGCATCATCCCACTGGGGCAAACTCCAATGCGTCCGCTGCGCATGCAAACTCTGGCCAATCATCCTCATACCATGCTGGCAGTGCTCCTGGGACATCCACCGATTCCGTCACCAGCCTCCCGCCTCCCCCTGCGAGTGGTTTGAATGTCCTACCATACTCGGCCCAACCGGCAGCCGGATATTCCAGTGATCAAAGTCATGATGTAGAGTATCAGCGTCATTGGGACCAATTCATGGCTGACGAGAGGCAATACATGTCAGAAGCTAAGTGGGATCGATTTCCTGATGGATCACGTATCTTCATCGGTATGTGCTCACAATCTTCCATTTGGATACGCCCTGGGGTTTTATGTTTGCTCGACTGACATTATTCGTTCTCACGGCACAGGCAACCTCTCAAGTGACAAGGTGTCTAAACGCGATGTATTTGACATGTTTTACAGATATGGTAGACTCGCCCAGATTTCTCTAAAGTCTGCATATGGATTTGTTCAGTATCATACAGTGGACGAAGGCCGAAGAGCAATGGAAAATGTGCAAGGCATTGAGATCAAGGGCCGCCGCATTCGTAAGTAAATACCCTCCAACCGAGGGATGAAATGTCTGAACTAATTTGTGGCTAGATCTCGAGATATCTCGAGTACAGGACAAATCGAAAAAGAGCGCAATCGGAGCCCAGATAGAGGCCGCGGCCGTGACTCTGGCCGCGATGGCGGAAGAAGGAACGAGAAGCATGGCCATCAAAGTCGCGATGATTACCGTCCGGGACGCAATCACTCACCTCGTCGCAACGCTTATCAGCACTCAAGAGATGGCAACTTTGGCGGCCGGGACCGCAGCTTCAGCGACTCTGGTCGAGGCGGCCGAGGGCGATCTCGATCCCCGGATATGGTCGAAACGATCGTGATGCATATCGCAGAAGAAGTCCTAGTCCCCACGGACGGTCACGACATGAGCCTGAATCGGACCTCCCTCGACGGTACGGTGCCGATGTGCCAGACGTACAAATCATACTACAACCCGACGTAAATCGGGACTTTGTGAACTGGGTTGAGGTGCGTTCAAAGCCAAGGGTTTGAAAACAGAGGTCATGTACCTGCACCCTCGTTTCCCCAAAGATCAAGTTGTACAGCGCCAGGCGGCCGAGGGTGTCCATGCTGTGGTGGATCTGGACATTCGTGCTCAGAACTTGGGTAGGATTCCCGCACAGGTGTTCGACCGATCAAATGGCAATAGCAACGTACGCTTCGACCAATATGTGGACCTCGATCCTGGCACCGCTGCTGAAGTAATACTTCGCGCGAAAGGCTCGGTTGCTCCTGCCGTTGTTAACTACAGCCAGGCATATGGCGTTCCTGGTGCCTTTCAGAATCCGTACGGCGCCAATCCCCAACAACCCACATACAATGGAGCACCGAGATCAGGCGCATACCCTCAACAGCAACCACCACCTGCCGCATCCGCAGCTGACCTTGCCAGTCTCGTGGGCCAAGTTGACAATGCAACACTTCAGCGATTACTCTCGACGATGCAGGGCCAAGGGGCTGCGCCACCAGGAGCTGGTGTCTATGGCCATGCCAATGCCGCCAGCAATTTTTCAGCTTCTACTCCTCAGGTCGATATCCAAGCTATATTGGGCAATTTGGGTGGAAGTAATCAACAACATGCACCACCCGCTCAAGTTCCATATGGGGCTTCCTTTGGAGGACTACAGGCAAATGGAGGCAACACAAAGCCAACTGGGAGCAATGGAGACGCTACTTCTCAAGTACAACACATAATGGCACAGTTAGCGCGCTACAGACAGTGAGCAAGATAAGTTGTTTCATCCTTTTTGGATTGGAGGGCGGTGGCACTGATGAGCCCCATATTTTTTTCAGCGAAAATCCAGTATATGCAGCAATGATTGTGAGGTCAATCATTGATGATATCATGAGTCAATACCAACACGAGCAGGAATACCGAAAGAAAAAAAGAAAAAAAGAAAAAGACTTTACAGTTGGGAGGATTAGTCCATGATCCAAAATTCCAGGTGGCAAGCTAGGCTAGATGAGAATCCGAGACATTGAATTGAACCCCTTTACAAAAGATTTGTGATGTAGCATGTTGACTTGATCCAAAGTGTTTGTATTGTCTAACGCACGCTGTAGACTGGTGACATTCCTATTTCTGTTCACCTTCTGTCCACTTTCTGTGATCGAACACAGTTCGCCCAGTCGGAAAAACTGCGTCGTAGAAAATTTACCAACCAAAGGTCTCGCTGTGCCACCAAACTCTTCGTCCCTTCCTCGCCCATGGTCCGACTCTTTGTCTGACTTCTCTCGTCATGTCCACAGGACCACACACAATGACGGCAACCGAATCACTCAACCCTTGGCGGAAATTTTCGTCCACAATCTTTTCGAAATCAGGTCTCTTGCGATTTTGTTTAGACGCTACGCGGCCGTTACTCCGGCGCAGTTGAGATAATTCCACGTCGCCACCAGCAACGTTTTCTCCATCATCTGCCACCCCCATATCTCCTGTCAGGAAAAGCTGTATGCTCGGGTCCTCGAGCACGCTCCTCCCAGTTGTCGCGTCCGAAACAGCCCATGTGGCGTCTCCGGCACCGCGAATGGCCCAGATGAGCTGGAGTTTGGCCGAAGGCAGTTCACTCTGTAGGGCATGGTAAATGGGCAGCGTGAATGTGGCACCCACTCCGCCAGAAACAAGAAGCACCCTGCTAGGTCCCCAGCCGAGTAAATCGCTGAAGCGCGCGGTCATGGTGCCGTATGGCCCCTCGATGCCCAGAACGGTCTTGCGAGTCTCCGTGGTCGGCTGAGAGGCAGCGGCAGAAGAGAAGCCCGAGAGGATATTAGTCATGGGACCACTTCGGACACGAGCAATGAAGCTGATGGTACCATGCCGCTCATCGACAGCAGCTACTGTGAGTGGGTTGTGGAGGTAGTCCACGACGCCAGACTTGGATGCCGGGACGGTGGTGGTTCGAGAGGAGGGCGGAATGCTCAGATAGATGTGTGAGCCGGGGATGGCACGAAAATTGGCAAATTTGTGGGCGGGTATTGAAGACGTGATCTTTACGAGGGCTGTCCCGGGGATAGTTTCCAGAGTGGAGGGTGCATTGATGGTGGTGATGCGGCGGACAGCCAGGTCAACGATGAAGATGACCACCGCCTCGATGATGAAGAAGCGAGCCGACGGAGCATGGAAAAAAGCAGCACAGGCATAAGCATGGCTACGACTAGATGCGTGACGAAGAAGATGCGGTAGGAGTACTTCCTGGCAACACGCGTGGCTGTTGCGACTAATCCATGGAACCCGAAGGAGGCAACGAGGCCACAGAACACTACGGGGTTGAAGATGCGTTTCAGCCAGATCCCCGCGTAGATGAAGTAGGCGTTGTAGAGGATCAAGTGGAGGAGGAGAAGACTGTAGATTATGCGGCCCAGGACTCTGTGGTAGCGGTTGATGTGCTCGTGGGAGGACTGGAATGCCCAGGCGAAAGGGTTCAGGGCTTTCAGAGCAAGAAGATACTGAATGGGCAGTTGGGATACGGCGATGGCGCCCAGTCTCTTGGTGAGGTGGAAATAGTCTTGGTTTTTTTTTTTTGTCTCGGTCAGTCAGGGCGAAGGTGGAAGAAGGATAGATATATGGGAAAGGGGTTCATCTTACCGTTGCCCGTTCCCTTGACAGTCAAAACAAGCAGCCATGCCGTCCAGAGCGCACCGACGACCCATTCATCCCATTGGCCGTAGTGAGAGCCGGCGAAGTAGACGTCGTCGCCGAGCCACCATGTGAGTCTCCTCCACTTGACGGCCACCTTGGAGGCCGTGCCTTGCTGCTGCTGCTGCTGCTGCTGCTGCTGCTGCTGCTGTGCCTTGACAACGGGTGATCTGGGGACAGGCGCGTACCGGCCTTGTTCGTCGGACGCCGAGGCCCGGCCGGCTTGGTACACGACACGACGGGAGACGCGGTAGAGAAGGAATACAAAAGCTGGCGCGAGGGCCGAGTAATGGGCCATGCACGCATACGAGTCGAGAGCCTGGCGTCGTAGCTGCTTCTCTTCATGGGATAGGGCTGGAAACCCGTACGGCCAGCCCATGACGGAGGGGGCTGATTAGTGAGGCGCCTGAGGCAGTCTGTGTGAATCTTTTCTGGAGTTGAATCTAAAACAATTAGCAAGTGTACATTCAACTTGGGTAGTACGTGGAACGGGAACGTGGGCGCCATTTTCACGTGGCGCTCATTGGACGGGGTCGATTGCGTGCAGTGCAGTGCAGGGCAGGTACAGGTCTTTGGTGGTATGCAACGGAAAAAAAAATTATATCACGTCCACATATCATGGCGCATCGAGTTCAATGTACTGAGATGTTCCATGTATTCTCTCGGATGGCTGTACGATTTGCCGCAGGTCATGGAAGTTCATGAAAGCCAATGGGGCTAGTGTACGGGGTGTCTTTGGGGCACTTTAATAGCGAGTCTCAATGAGTGAGTGGTGTGTGTGTCAATTGGCCATGGTCCGATGCCCGGAGAGCAGCCGAAAATCAGAGTCTTGGTGCTGCTTGGTGCTGCTTGGTCCTTGGGGCAGGGACAGGCTGGCATTACGATGATAATATCGATAACAATAACCTCTATGAGCCCGGCACGGAACATCCTCGGTTATACAGGCGCGCATAAGATGCCTTGTGTATTAATAATTAGGATACACAAGACTTTTAGGCATAGCTATTGTCATAATTTATAGCCAAGGCTAAGCTATAGGCAGAGATAATTCGGCTTAGCCAGGGCGTGGAAAGGCAACGTAGGAGCAGATAGAACGGATAATAGACGCTGACTACTGAGCTATTATGTAACTTACTATGCGCAGCCGGTATCGGTTGTCTTAGCCACCTTAGCCACATTTGGGGGTGCTGGTTACGCAGAAGCGGGTGCTTGATAAACGCTCCCTACAAAAGGGATGCTTTGTTTGAGTCGGTTCTTTCCAGTGTCCGTTGAGTTGCGATAGAACAGTATCGACGGTATGTAGTTTGCAAGTTGGCTCTCCTGAGTCAGACACAAAAATGCGAAAATCCACTTTGTCCATTCCCATGAACTGGGGCGACTCAATGACCCCTCCTCTTCCATGGGTAATGGGTCGCTCCTTCTCTCACCCAAACGACAAAGACCCCGCAACACCCACCGCCACCGCCTCCGTCCCCGATCTCGCCCCGCCAGTTTTTTTCTTCCTTGTACAACTGGCTTGGATCGCCCCATTCCATTTCTACCCTTCCCAAGCATACCTTCGCATTGGGCTTTTAATTTTCCTAGTCCAACAACTCTCACTTTCCCTTCTCCATCGATACCCCTTTTACATATACAAGCATTCACCATGTCGTCCGACTACGCCCTGTCTTCCGCTCACAAGGAGGTTCGTGACTGCCCCGCCATGAATGGAACAGCGTGATGATGACTCGCAATGAAAAGAGAAATGCCAGGCTAACAGAAATTGTGTGTTTTTGTTTTTAGATGCTCGAGAAGTCTCTTCTCGACTCTGATCCCGAGGTGGCTTCCATCATGGTACGCTTCACTGGTTGATTTCAAAGACTTTGGACAAAATCCCTCCGGCTTCGCAGGCATGCTAATAGTCCCTCTGCAGAGTGATGAAATCCAGCGTCAGCGAGAGTCCATTGTTCTCATTGCCTCCGAGAACATTACCTCACGTGCTGTTTTCGATGCTCTCGGCTCTCCCATGTCTAACAAGTACTCCGAGGGTTACCCAGGTGCTCGTTACTACGGCGGCAACCAGCACATTGACCAGATTGAGCTACTTTGCCAGCGCCGTGCTCTTGAGACTTTCCACCTCGACTCGGAGAAGTGGGGTGTCAATGTTCAGTGCTTGTCCGGCAGCCCTGCCAACCTGCAGGTCTATCAGGCTATCATGCCTCCTCACGGCCGTCTCATGGGTCTTGACCTTCCCCACGGTGGCCATCTTAGCCACGGCTACCAGACTCCTCAACGAAAGTAAGATACTGCCATCTTGCCCATAAACTTCGCCGCTGGTATTCAGGATTGTCAGAAAAAAATATTGTTACTGACTGATTTTTCCAATTCTCTTCTAGGATCTCTGCCGTTTCAACCTACTTTGAGACTATGCCCTACCAAGTTGACCTTCAGACTGGCATCATCGACTATGAACAACTCGCCAAGAACGCTATCCTCTACCGCCCCAAGGTCCTCGTCGCCGGGACCTCGGCTTGTGTCGTCTGATTGACTATAAGCGCATGCGGGAGATTGCTGACTCTGTCGGTGCTTACCTTGTTGTCGATATGGCCCATATCTCCGGTCTTATCGCTGCCGAGGTCATCCCCACTCCTTTCCAATATGCCGATATCGTCACCACGACCACGCACAAGTCCCTCCGTGGCCCTCGTGGTGCCATGATTTTCTTCCGCAAGGGAGTCCGCTCTGTTGACGCCAAGACTGGAAAAGAGACCCTCTACGACCTCGAGGGCCCCATCAACTTCTCCGTCTTCCCCGGTCATCAGGGTGGTCCTCACAACCACACCATTACTGCCTTGGCCGTTGCCCTGAAGCAGGCTCAGACACCTGAGTTCAAGGCTTATCAGGAGAAAGTGGTATCCAATGCAAAGACTCTGGAGAAGACTTTCAAAACTCTTGGTCACAAGCTCGTCGCTGACGGAACTGACAGCCACATGGTGCTTCTTGACCTTCGCCAGCACAGCCTGGACGGTGCTCGTCTTGAGGCTGTTCTTGAGCAGATCAACATTGCTTGCAACAAGAACTCTATCCCCGGTGACAAGAGCGCTTTGACCCCCTGCGGTATCCGTATCGGTACACCAGCCATGACGAGCCGTGGATTCGGCGAGAGTGACTTTGAGCGCGTTGGCAAGTACATTGACGAGAGTATCAAGATCTGCAAGGACGTCCAGGCTGCCCTCCCCAAGGAAGCCAACAAGCTGAAGGACTTCAAGGCCAAGGTTGCCAGCGGTGAGGTCACTCGCATCATTGAGCTTCGCAAAGAAGTCTCTACTTGGACCAGCGCCTTCCCTCTCCCGGTTGAGGGCTGGCGTTTGGATGCTAGCGTCTAGACGTTCAGCATACCTCAGAAACACGTGCTTAGGACTAATGGAAGCATGATGCAATGAAGGGGAGTCAACAAAAAGTTGGAGTCGAAGCTCTACACAAGGGGAAATTTAACATGGATGAGGCCAAACGGCGAATGTTCAACAACTTGCATTTTACAGGCTAGCGCAACTGATATTTCTTCATCTTTTTACAAACTTGGCGAAGCTATTTCGCTTTCGCTGTGTCATTTGTTTCATATATTGGAATTGGAAAGGTTTCGGAGAGGGATGGAGTTGTCGGCGATAACTGGCTTCAACTCGGAAAAACAAACGAGGTGGAATATCATAAATACACACTCACAGAGGCGCTCAACGCTCCGAGTGAGATGAGGCTTCTCTGACACCGAATAGACAAGCTAATTCCCATTGCACATGTTGTGTCACAATTTCGTCCTTGGTGTGCTTACTCTTTGTGTGAAGATCCTTGCATTGCCTTGGCCGCAAACGTGCCCGTTAGCAATGTGTATGGAACACATCATCAGTTCGCTTTAGACACTTCCATATCCGGCAATCAATTGAATTCAGCACGCCACATGCACAAGAAACGCTCTTTATAGACTCGTGTATAAATATATTGACAATACAATAGTGGCACAAAAGTACGCAACCTTACGCCTCGTTTGACCCTTGAAGAAGTTTTCTCAAAATCCTCGTCCCCCC
This sequence comes from Epichloe gansuensis, assembly GCA_023658505.1. NCBI lineage: Eukaryota > Fungi > Ascomycota > Sordariomycetes > Hypocreales > Clavicipitaceae > Epichloe > Epichloe gansuensis. The sequence continues at coordinate 2,111,817 of CP098284.1, forward strand.
TTCTTTCACCTCCCTCTGAATTAAAACAACCTTGTAAGTTTTTGGTCTCCTTTGAGAAATAAAATAGAAATGGGGAATAGAGGACAGAGAAGACAAGTCAAAAGCCATGACCCACGGAATACCTCAATAGAACAGGAACAAAGACGATGATGGAAAAAGAGAAAAAAGAAAAAAGACGGAGCAGCTTGAATCAACGTGACGCCTCGCACCCTGGATATTCAAAGGGTCAAGAACAGCAACTCGCTATGTGGACTTTCCGTAGCCAGTGAAAGGAGCAGAAACAGATGAGGGAGACGGCAGAGTTCTCCACGGATATCTAACTATATATGTATATATGTATATATACAAGGGAGGAAAGGGGAGGGGCGCTTTATTGAGCGATGCTCTCGGGGCTCATCATGGCAATGGCATCGTCTTTGTCGGTCTGGCTTGTACCGGCTTGGCTTGGAACACTTTCGGTTCTCTCCATGCTGGCGCTGAGGGCGAGGAGTGCGGGATTCGGTACGGGGACGGGGACGGGCGTGACGGTGATGGACCTTTTCTTGGCGGGCACGGCGGTGGAGGGCGGTGCTCCGGCGGCGGCCGAGGCCGAGGCCGAGGTTGCTGCAGGGCCTTTGGTGAGGCGTTGGCCTTGGCTTCTGCTGCGGCGGCAGCAAGCTCCATTTTCTTCTTCTTCTTGGCCAGCGCCAATTGTTCCCGAGGCGGCCGCTTCTGGGCGGACATGATCTTGCCGCTGGCTCCCAATCTGGGACGGGGCTTGCGCTGCTTGACCGGCAGGTCTTCGTCCTCGACGAGGGGCTGATCCCCATTGGCATGCAGCTTGGCGAGGTAGAAGTTCTGAACAAGCCCGATCTGGTCGTGGATGTTGTCCTTGGTAAGGGGCTCGAGTTGCGGGGTGCTTCGAACACGTCTGTGGATTCGGAGCCCACGGTTTGCGTCTGCATCTGGTATTGACTCCGAACCCTGCTGTGGAGGAGGTGGAATGGGACGGAGAAGGAGTCGAGGCCCATTTCTCTGTCCAGGCCAAGGGCGCGGAATCCGAAGAAATCTTCGCCGAGGTCGTCGGCAAAATCACCACTCATGAACTGGTCGCTGCCGTCCTTGAAGGCCCCTACACCGTCGGCACCAGCGTCTGCAGAAAGGGCTGGTCGCAAAGGTCTGTGAGATGCAACTTCATGCGCTCGTGGAGGATGCCCAGCCTTGAGCTTAGGCGGTCAACATCATCCATGACGTACTGCTCGAGCGACGCGACATCGTGGCCAGTCTCATCCAGAGTGTGCAACACCACCTCTTCAGGGGTAAAGCGTGGCTGGATGACCGGTCCCTGAAGTGTCTGCACAGATGTCTTCTCGGCCTCGCGGTAGGTGTTGAATGTTTTGACCAGCTTCTGGAAGTAATCAGCAGCAATACCTGTCAGGGTGTCAATTGCCGAGGGCTGCAGTTCCTCAAACCCCGTATGATAGAGAATTTTGCCGACGGAGCGCTTGAGGGCACTCTGGCAGGTCTCTGGTGCCATCACTGGCCCATCATCGGAAATGAAATGTGGTTCAATGTCCTGTTCGTGGAAGGTATCTGTATTGGACTTGGGAAACTGGTTCGTGTACACCTGTGATTGCACCTGCATTTGCTTGATGACTGAGATCTTGGTCGCAAGTTTCCTGGTTTCCTGAATCTGACATATATTGTCGTCCATTTTCTTGGTCAGTCGACTTTTGGGTGCAACAAACGTTCCACTGGGTACTAGTCTGAGAAAATCTTCGTGCTGGTTGATGACTTGGCCATCGCCATCCTCGATCCACTGCAATTTGGGTTTGATGTCCGGTATGTTGGACAAGGAGTTGTAGTAATCAGGCATCACTTGCTCGGATTCTTCGTCGATGCCCTCGGCAAGGGTCTCCGATTGCTTGGTCGCAGCATTGTCCTTAGCTGTGCCAGCGGCACTGCCCATGCTTGGATGTGTGGAGAGGCCCATCGTTTCGGCCTCCTCCTGGTGCTTGAGGAACCATCGCATCCCGGATCGACTTCTCAACAGTGCGGGGGCATCGATGTTGAGCGTATTGTCTTTGAATAAAACATGGCGCTCTTTGCAGCCAGCGCTCGGTCTTTCTTGGTCGTCTGTTTCCAAACCTTATACTCCTCGTCCTCGTATGCTTGCTCTACGACCTCTCCAAAGGCTTGGTTTAAAGCCATTCCATTGATGCTGGGCCCATCGATATCCATAGCATCAACATTGCTGCCAATACCAGAGTGACCGTTGACAGCGCCGGATGGAGTGATCGAACCAGCCACCGGTGGGGTTGAGAAACCGCTTCCATCAACCTCGGAGCCCTCTCGGCCAGCTTTCCCCAAGAGACCATTCAGCTGTAAGACTGGCTTCTGGTCCACCACAGGAGTGTCCTCCTTCTGGTCGTGTGGCGCAGTGCGCGATTTCGTTCCTTTTGTTGTTGCTTTACGGCCACGGGATGACATGATGGGCTCGTCGTCGGAATCGTCACCACCATCGTCTTCACCACCATTCTGCTTCCGTCTCTCCTCGGCCTCCACTTCAGCCCGCGATCGGACGACCAGGTCCGGTATCAGTGGAACCAACTTCTCAGCCTCCTTTCTCATGCCGTTCGCCATTCGCCGAAGGGGCGAATTCATATCTTGGTTGTATTTTAGACAGTTGTCCCAGATGAGGTTCAGATCAGTTACAAAATCTGTTTTTGACTTGTAGGTTAAAGACTTCAGCTTCTTGGTCATACTGCCAAGATCCATGGGATTTTTAATGCCTGAATAAGAGCGTTCCGCGTTAGCCAAACACCCTTCTGAGTCGAATGTCTTGGAGACAAAAAAAAGTCCCTTTTCAACTCACGTGTGTAATAGTCGGGAACTTCTCTCTTGTTCACCCTCGTCAAAAACGGGGTGGAGTATTCTGTGTGTGCTTTCAGTTCCGTCAAAACTTTTTCCAAGGCCTCGTAAAGTTCTTCCTGGTTGACATTCTCCTCACTGGCCCATTTGCTTCGATTTTTCCGCACTTCGTTCATCAGCATTCTCAACTCGGCATCAGAGGCTCGTACTTGGTCGCGTTTCATGTCGATTCTGGCAATGAGATGCTTGAGAGTAAGGCTCGAAGCACCGAGGTTTGCACTACTGAGCGAACCTTGATTGGTCACTTGCGCACCGCCAGGGCCATTGGACTGGTTGTTATCCATCTCGGCTTGGAGCTGTTTCTCTGAATCTTCCAAGCGCTGCTGTTCAAGCATCGCTGTGCGGTCGTTTTCAAGGTATATATGATTGTGTGGAAGCTCCGCCGGGCTGCCTCCTCCGTGGCGAGACGTGCCTCTTCCAGCTTCTCAATTGTATCATCGTCATCGTCGCCGTTCTTGCTCTTGTTCTGTGAATCTCCTTGGCTTGATTTTGTTCTGCCAGCCAACCTTCCGGGCGAGTTCACAGAGTGAATTGGGAGCTGCCAGATTTCGACGGCGATAGGAAGGGGTTGGCAGAAACTGAAGCTGTAGGGCCTTGCCTCTTCAGCCCAGACGAAACACCTGCTGCTTCCTCGTCGTCTTCGTCGTCGTCGTCGTCGTAATCATCTTCGTCAATGGCACGCTTGGCTTTTTGAATGGTGGTTCTTTGACAGGTTCGTGGTCTGTGGTTGGGGGAGCGTGACGGCTGGTGTCGGCGCACGACGTTTGAGGGCTGCAATCGCGTCATAATTATATGAACCATCATCCGCAAATATCAAGGCAATCTTGTCCTCCGTTTTGCGATATAAATCGGCAAAGAGAGCGCGACGGTCCTCTTCTTCTATATCGACGGCTGCCTCAGGCACCAGTCCAGTGGTATTATCAACGGGGGTTTGGGTGCGCGCCGTTCCATAGTCGAGATGGTTCAAAGACCTGCTACTGTTTGTATGATGCAACGCAGGGGTGGCCAAGCTGGCAAGCCATTTGAAATAGACATATTGGGCCCGTGGCGATGGAAGCGACATGCAGGCGCGGTGTCGCCATGCGCGATAGGATGCGCTCGCGTAGGGCCGGATGAAGGACTATTGACGGTTTTATAACGACATGTACCGAGAGAGCGGCATTGGTATAGATGGAGGACCAAGTATCGCGACAATCGAGATGGGGTTGGTGGTGCCTTGATGGATCGCGACCGGTGCGATTTGTCGGCAGAACAAGAGGTGAGGTTGAGGATTTGGGGAGAGCGTGGTACCGCAGGCTTTCCCCGAAGCGGGACTCTCTCTCCTAAGTTCGGACTGCAAGGCGGACTGGCGCTCGGCGGAGCACTGTTTCGCCGCCCTTGAGAAGATGGCCTTGCAACATTGGCTTCCTTCACATTCAAGAAAAGGCCTGGACTTTCTGAAATGCAACCTCACATATCCGCGGCAGCATTAATAATATATTTTGCGAGTTGTTGAAAAATTGCAATGCAGCATTGTCGTGTCGATGCACTCACTGCCAGCCCGGAACCTCAGACCAGCATCTGCAACCAATCAATCTCGGGTACGTACCCCAGCGACTTTCCTGCTGGGGGCGCGAACTGTGGCCCGCCTTGGACGTGCCCCTTGCCGGAGGTATCCAGGATGGGTGATGGACGTTCTCCGAGTAATATGTACATGTACATATTATTAAGGTCATGTATCACGTGATACATCACGGCCATGTGATGCCTTGGGACGACGACTGCTTGCCCAGCAGTGAGCACGCTAGTTATGTGATGAGTGGAAGGAAAGAATCAGTCAGTTCCAAGGATTCCCTTGTATCGCTTCTCATTTCGGAATACATGTACTTCTTGATGTTGTCGTCTTCAAACAACATTGCCAGGCGATGAAGTCATGGGCGCTCCGCAGCCAGTAGAAACCAAGCGCTCTGTCCGGCCGGGACCTTCTTTATGTACTTCTCAGTGCTTACATAAGGTACCACGGCCCACAACAGCTCAGCCAGCGAAAGCAGCTAAACACCCGTGGCTGGAAGGGTCCAGGCCTCGAATACATATGTACAGTGCCACTTCCCGCTTCCGCTCTTGAACAACGAGAGTTGGCAGCTCAACCAACAGAGCCACCCAAAGCTGGGCTTCCATCTTGACCCTTTTGGCCCCAGTTCGCCTCCAGGATTTCCCACGCCTCCAACGTCTTCAGGCCATCCTGGCCATTGCTCACCCTACAATCCGCAGATCTAGGATTCGTTACATTACTGCATCTGGCTACGTCGCTGTTCAGCAACTTACTTCTCTGCTTGGGCGGGCACCTTGGGGTTTATTAACGCAAGCTACCTTGCGCCCATCACCAGCCTTGCCTTGCCAAGAGCCGGTCCAGTGACTCCGTTCCATCCGGTTGCTGCCTCTCGAGTTTTCGAATTACGAGTCAATAGTGACTCAAATCATCCCATCACCTGGCAGTATGCGGATACGCTTACCATTCGCAGGTACAACCTCCTCTTGCCAACAGACCAAAGCCACCGACTTGTCCCATGTGAGAAACGCGCACAAGCTAATTAGCGCAATCATCCTACAGGTGTATTTCTGCTATTGCTTCTAATAGCTGGCTATGCTGGGCTCGCCAAACTGCAGCTTGGACAATATATCAATGACAAGGTCTTACACCTTGTGACGTTTTTCATTCTCACGATAGTGTTCTACTGGATCATCGACACCAACCGTCGCCGAAACCTCAACATGACGTTGGTCGTGTGCACGTTGTGTCTTGGTGTTGGTTCCGAATTCGTCCAAAGCATCCTTCCCAACGACCGCGAGTTTGATCTGTACGATATTGTGGCAAATGTAGTGGGCAGTTTGGCTGGACTGGGGCTATGCTCTTTGTACCACAAACGCATGCTTGAGCGCAAGAGGCAGCGAATAACGTACAATGCCGTCCCAGGCGATAACGTGGAAGATGTCGAGCTTGGAGGTGGTCAGGAGACGGGCATCGTGGATGCAGATGTAGTTCCTTCCAGAGGGGGTACATTGGAGGAAGTGGTGGATAACTGGGATGAAAATGCCCCCGATGATTGGGACGAAGGAGAGCCAACGGCCTCAGTGGCCCCGGTTCAATCATCAGATGACGGCGACAGCAAGAAAAGAGCAGACTAGCTTGTTCTTCGGCACCCACATGATGTTCAACAGGGTGGAACGGCAACGTCTGGGCGTGAATGGTGAAATGCTAATGAAGATGGCGTTATGATTAGCGAGACAATCACATTCTATCTTTCGAATTGAGGAGCGGCTTTAAACGTTTGCAAGCCCCCTTCCTTTCTCCCTCTCCAAGGCGCAAGATTGCCGGTCATCATAAAGGCTGCGGGCAAAGTCCTCATGGCTCTGTAGATTGGCCTTACGCACATGATCAAGATAACATCAGAGGTCTTTGCCACAAACTTTGTTACAAGCTAAGCATTTATGTGGCTACTGAAGGCGTCGTAGTTGTCCGCAAGTTTGAAGCTCTCTTTCTTCTTGGCAACATTGTTTATTATAAATGGCGATTTTGGCAACGATCATAAGATAAGACTGAAATTAAGTTATCCTTTACTCAAGGTTCTGTGCTACGCAAAAGGCGTGACGCTCAATGTTAGCTATAAAAATTTTCAACATCAGCAGCAACTCTAATACCACATTGTTGTCAGAGCATTGCGAAATATAAACGTCTGAAATCGTCTTCAAGGTTTTCTAGATGCATCCGTGCCACGCCCCCTATTTTGGTCATCCGGTCTCCCTAACCCAAGCCACCTTTGGGCAGCTCGGATAGGCAATTTGATTTCAAGCACTCGATCAAATATTTGGCTTGTAATCTATGTAGCTTAAGCAGGATGCTACTTTTAGTGCAACTTCCTCTACACCCCTTGACTATTCTTGCATTGCCACCTTTGCTCGATCTTGCTAATGATATTTGCTATAGGGTAGCTGAATGGTTGAAAGGACAAAGGTGAACAGATAGCTTCTCGGTGAGCCACTACTGCCCCCTGCCTTGACCTTCCCCACCGAGGGGGTGAGCAATCCATTGACGAAATGGCAGTCGCAAATATTAGCAGTGCTCTTCGCAAAGCTTCAAGCCCGTCTCAACCTTGAGGACAGATAGCTCGCAAAATGGCGAGCACGGGCAAAGCACCGGCTGCAAGGCGAGTTTCCGAAACATTTCGGCCATTACAAACTACACAATGGTTGTATTTTGCTAACCGACTATGCTCTGTGCAGCGGCCAGGAAGATGCTCAGACGAACCCCGAGGCATTCCCTATGCCCCTTTCGTCGACAAAGTCGAGGACTATGTTGCCACTAGACAAGATGTTGAGCCTACGCTGCGTAGTTTTCAGGAGATGATCTCGTGAGTCGCCTCGCTACCGGCTGCAGAATGGATTTTCTTGCACGGGTAATGTGTCTGCCGTCGATCGAGAGCAACAACCACTAACATGATCGGGGCAGAAAATACCAGTTTATGGAACTAAATCTTCAAAAGCGAATGGGAGGCTTGAAAGAAAAGATACCAGAAATCCAGAAAACACTAGACACTGTCAAGTTCCTAAAACTTAGAAGGGTAGAGTACCACCGAAATACTATTGTCAATTCGACAGAACTAACCACGAGCGCTATTAGGACGAAACTGAACCCATAGAGACGACTTTCGAACTCAATGACACACTATATGCAAGGGCGAATGTACCTGCTACTAATGAAGTTTATATCTGGCTCGGCGTAAGTATATCGCAAGTCATCAGAAGAACGTGTCATTGTGTCTGACTCGTCGTTCAAGGCCAATGTAATGTTGTCTTATCCCATAGATGAAGCCGAAGTCCTGCTTACTTCGAAACTCTCCGCGGCCCAGGCAAGTCTGTCAAATTGCGAGGAGGACTTGGATTTTCTGAGAGAGCAAATCACAGTATGTGTTTTAAGCGACATTAATCACTTCAGAAATCGAGCTGACATTACTTTCTAGACAATGGAAGTCGCGACAGCGAGGGTATACAATTGGGAAGTGGTACAAAAACGGAAGGACAAGACGAGCGATGAAGAGGAGCAGAAACAGTCAAAAAGATAAGACAGGCTCGTCGTAGAGCGAGGTGCTTGCAACGAGCCGTTCATAAATCGGCGTTTTGTCAACTCATAAGAAAATTGAGAGGGGCTGCAATGTTTCACCAACCGCTAGGAATATAACTCCACAATAGAAAGAACAAAGAAGTTAACATCATAAAGTTGTAAGAAAATAGCGTGTCCGATAAATTGATCTACATCTCCGTCGATCATTGCACGATTATGAAGCCCCGCTTCACACATAAGCCCCATAAGCGCATGACCATTAACCTCACTCCTGAGTCTTTTCGTTTTTTTTTTTTTTTTTTTTTTGGCCGCGAAGCTGTGTCTAAAAAGGAGCCAATGTCGGTTTAAGCATGACTGCAGCAACGATCATTAACAGCATATTGGGAACATGAGGAGGCATGCTGAGAAATGTTGCAAGACAGCTTGGACGAAGGCGGCTGGTGCCGTCTCGCGCGAGACTAAGCATTTCGGTATGTCTAACGGCTACTCAGATTGGTAGATGAAAGCTGACATCTATTGTGCTGACGCAATTGTTCGGTAACCAGTCGAATCGTGCGCACACCCGCTATTCTTCAGCTCTGAGCAGCGCTGCTTTGCAACAATCGCCGGTAGAATACCATCCGGCCACAGAAAGCCACCGACCGGTGGACTTGCGGAACGATCGCAAGTTGCGACAAGACGCATCCAACAGTGCCCGGAGCCGCAACCAAGTGGCTCATAGATCGTCTCATGCGCAAAAATCCGCAGGGAGGTTGTCAGAGCACATGCCAGCAAGCTATCGGCTGCTGGGCAGAGAAGACGATGTCCAGTACCGGAGAAGAAGGATTGCCAATCTCCGCAGCATTCGATCACCAATCGTTCTTTTGCAAGAGATCATGCGGCAGCAAGATTCCGAATCAAACAATTCGAGCGGGGCCCTGTCGCTGCTGCCGACCCAGAAAGAGATGAGCAATATTTTGACGCACCCGGCTTGGGCGATTCACGACCGAGAAGCTCTAGACTATTACATATATATATTGCGAGGACGTGACGACGACGAGCGATGCCGACGATACCTAGAAAGAACGATTCCAACGCCTCTATTTATTTTCAAGTTTCTCGTCCGGCCCTCTGCCGACTTCAGCGACACAAGCACTCTGCTTGCAATGATTGAATCATGCCGTTCGTACTACGATGGCGTTAAACAAGCCAAAGTAAATGCAAGAATGAAGTCTCGAGACGGATGCCGCGCTGAGAAAGGCCAGTCAGGTAAGGACTTGAAGATGGACCGAACCAATTTCAATGTGATCATGCGACTACTCGTTGCCCACTGCTTGCGACTCGAGGCTAGATTTATCGTCAAATTGGCAGATATAGCATCACAATATATCCGACACACGACGACACATGTAGATGAGCCACGCAAGTTGTATTTGACGCAGTGCGACCTTTTCAATGGATGTCTCCAAATATTTCGGCCCCAACCGCACCTTCAAGCAGTACAGCAATCCATGCCGAATGTCTACTTTTGGGAAGCGCAGAGAATCCTTCTTACCATGTCAGCAGGCTTAGCCAAGCCCTTGCTCATCAGTCGAGATGGATTTCGGGCTATTCGTCACGTTTTATCTGGTCAGCCCAAGAATTACACAGAAGTGCACAGCTCAGCTCGTCACGCCCCGAGCTGGCCACCGTATCTACAGCCAGGGCATGGGATGGATGAGTTAAGTGACCCAGAAGACAATTGGAGCCGTACCGTCAGCGCAGGAATGCTTATGCAAGAAGCTGGATTCTCCAAAGATGAGATGGATGACGCGGTGGATATCTTGCAAGGCATGGCTTTGGACGGAACTCCAACGATTCAACAGAGAAGCGTCATTGGCAAAGGGCGGATTATCGGAGTATGGGAAGCATCCATTCGTGCTACGAGGAATGCCCACGAAGCATGGGAAAGGTTTAAAAATCCGCCAGAAGCGGGAATGAAACCTGGCATACACCAGTACGCAGCCATGTTTGAGAAACTGGTGCTCAGGGAAGTCGAGATGGACAGCAAAATCTTGCCGGGCGACAAGGCTCTGAACTTCTCGACGCAGCACGAAGCTAATTTAGCAGAGTTTGAAAGAGCCCGTCTACGCCCACCCAGCATTTCCGAGCTCTACCAATCCATGAAGCTTGCTGGCATTGCCCCCGAGGGTCCTTGCCTTCGTATCCTCGTTGCCAATGCTGGATCATTGGAGACGGCCCATCAGTATTTGCGCGATGGTCCTGAGAAGAACAAAGCCAATATCAGCCTGATCTCAGACGAACCAGACCCAAGCTCATTGATGGCCGTACCCTTGAAATTGTTCGCCGCCTACATTCAAGCTTGTTTACGAGTGGAAGGGGAAGAGGGACCAATCAGCTCAGGCGCGCCATCCGCCTTGCCCAAGTAAAACTGAGGGATGTCAGGTCTCGCTGGACAACTTTTATCTGGGGTCTTATTCTGAAAAATCTTTCACAGCACAACAGGGCGCTAAGGATATCGCTCACAGAGCAGCTGGAGCTGATGACACATGTCGCTGATACCATTGAAACTTGCAGTGGTCTGCAATTGTCGTCTTTACCCAATTCAACAAGTGTGTACGAAAAGCCACTCGACGATTGGTCAACAAGCTGTTTGCTTCCGATTTTGACAGCGAAAACAAGGAACAGCGTGGATTCTTACAAGCACTGTATTGCCGAACGTGTCACACCGTGCAGGAAAACAAATTGCGCAGTCAAAATGAGCCGACAGCAAACGTGTCCAGCCAGGATGACATACCGAGAATAGCAGCAACGACGGCCCTGTTGCAAAAAGCCAGCAGTAAGATGCAATCCATGTTCTGGACTTTAGCTGAACGAGAGCGGGTTGCCCAGAGGCATCTTGGTCCGTACCAAGTCACGCCCCTAGAGCGATTGAGTTCTCGAAGAGACGCGGTCCGAAGTAACCATGCGCAGGAATATATGCTGACGCTTGGGTATCTGGGCCAGTATGACGAGATGGCGCGGCTGCTCGAGTGGTTGATTCAGGAATGGGGTCAATGTGATGTCGTATCGGCATTAAGTGAGCTTGATGAGCCCCCTTGGTATGCAGACTTTTTCGAGATGCTCTGTGTATTTCGCTTGGTGGCTGAGCCAATGCTGGGCAACGGCATCGTGGCATCGCTCTTGCAAAAGATGGCCGATACCCAATTGAACTGGACTTGGCCAGACGACGAGGCAGTCAAGACTTACGCGAATCTGCACGGTGACGAGTCAATCGGCACGCTGCGGCGAGCTGTGGAATTGGCGCGGGACTGGAATAAGAGATCAATGCAGCATCCGCCGCCACTGTAGATGTGCGAGCACAAACAAGGGCTTAGTTTCCTGGTGAAGAGGAGGCTCATTGAATAACGGCGGGACTGCAAGGGCAGGATTAACAAAGAGTAATGTAATTTCGGACCAATCGGCGACGACAAGGCTGTTACGGGTCAACCGAAATCAAGACGGTTCGCCAAGCGTGACCATGTCGCGTGGGCTTTGGTTGGTGTGTTTGGGTTGCCGCAAAGATGGGCGGCTATGTAATATATTAAGATGAGTAGGACCAGGCCGACAAAGTAAGCGGCCAATGATACCCCACGACATGGACTTGTAGAATAAATAGGTTGGACTACGGACTAATCGTCTACTGTTGACTACTTGTTGACTACTTTCCATACCAAAAGAAGCAAAAAGTAGAAGAGCCGTATGTATTAGCGTAGCGGAAAGTTCTACATAAAGACGGGGTCGGCATGGACCCGCTCCTGCCTGTTCTGCGGCAGGTGTAAGCTGTTGAGGGCCGGCGATTGGCCACGAGCGCGCCTCAGGACGGACGGGCGGCTGGATGGCTGCGTGCCTCGTGCCTGCCCATTGCCCGACAAGGTCGAGAGGTTCGGTTCTCGTCCACTCGTCCACTCGTCCACCCACCATCCACCGTCCACCGTCCACCGTCCACCATCCACCATCCACCATCCACCATCCACCAGCCGCGCGGATGCAGCATCTCTTTTTGCCTTCCTCCGGGGCCGTTCAACCCTGTTTGGCACAAAGGCTGGTGCTCCGTGAAAGAGCTGTCCCCTTTGTCGAGACAAGACCAAGACTGCTCGGACGGCTTGACGGCCCGTTGCTTGCCATGTGCGGATTAGATTCTGCGCCAGTCTGTTCAGTCTGTTCAGTCTGTTCAGTCTGTTCAGTCGTTCAGTCTGTTCATGTCCATGCCTGGTGTCTGGATTCGTGGTGGCACGAGCAGGGGCATTTTGGGGGTGTCTGCCATGGCCGCGCTTGAGGTCCAGCTCATTTGGCCCATTTCGTTGGCCTAGCATATTCCGAAGGGAGGTAATACTCCGTATGTAGTTACGTCCGAATGTGAAGCTTGATGGACGGAGTCGTGCGTGCAGCAGACGAGATACAAATTGCAGGCGAGAGCGTCGATCGCTTTATCCTTTGCTCTCCCCCTCTCTCTCATCTTTCCAACTTTTCTCTTTTCGTCCCGAATGTCTAGTGTGTGATTTTCCTATGTCCTATGTCTTGTCCTGGCCAATAATTCTGGTGGTACACAGTCAGTCTCTCACTCTGGGGCATACGTACATCTCTTTCACTTTTCATTTCCGTTTCTATCACCTGCTTTTCCCAATTTCTCCCCTTTCTCTCCGGGCGTAACGTTGCGCCTTTGCAGATTTCTCTTCCTCTTCCCACCCTCTCCTTGGTCAGTTTGTCAGTCGTTGTGTTGGGGCCTTTTTGGTATCGCCATATTCACCACTATTGCTATTTGCTATTTGCCGTTTGCTCGTCGTGTTTGTGTGTGTTCAGCCTACGCATAGGCCCGGCACTAACGTTTGTTGATGACTTATTGTTGATAAAAGTGGTTGTTCACTGCCAGCACTGTTTGATCACATCTGACGACGCGTCTGTTGCTCGTTCGTTCATTCCTCTTTACATTCGATATCGCTTTGTTCTTCCGCCGATCTCTACTCCGTTGAGACGACCAACTCTCGCCTCTTGCCTTTTTTCCTCTCCGTTGCGCGTCATCTTGGGCCAATTATTCCGTATACATACACACAACACGGCTTTTTCTTCTCTGTGAGGAAAAGGCTATAAGGATGCGGCATCACATTCAGGCTGCCACGGCGGCATATTTCTTTCTTGTTTCTCAAACAGTAGAGGCTGGTCCTCTCAAGTGGGCTGCTCGTGATATGTAAGTTGTTGGTCCGGATAAGAGGCTGTCAATCTTTCCACGAGAAATGATGCAAACTGAAGCTAAATTTGGGAACAGAACACGCCGTGCTGCTGAGAACGTTCTCGAGAATTCGCCACCTGCGACCGAGTAAGTTTGGACCTGGACGCAGCAACTGCATGTTCCGAGGTTGACCAACATGTTGATCTTGTATGTTGAACTAGTTCAAATGGCATCCCGCGGCCAATCTTTACAACTCTCACGGGGGTAAACGTGTCCATCCCAGGGCTCTTGCCGACGACGACGACGACGAGGACAAGCATGAAGGCAGAATCTAGTGAGTATTCTGGCTCTTTGACCGTTATACCTGCCATGCTGCCCACCCAAACAACACCAGGGACCGTTGTCCCAACCACCACGAGCAGCAACTCTATAGCAAACGGAACGGATTCTCTGTCGTCAACGACTGGACTGGGAAGCAGCAGGTTGACGACTCCTACCTCGATTGTTTCAACAACCTCTGGCACGACTTCACTCACTACCTCATCGACCGTGACTGGCGGTGCAACGAAGCCCACTCTGACAAGTATATTCCGATTCCCCGGAAATGCCACTCGCGGTCCGCAGCCGACTAAGAATGAGAGCAAACAGTCACCATGTGGACTACCTAGTGGTGGAACCCTTCCTGATTCAACAACTTCCTCCGCTTCGAACAGTAGCTGTGGCTCTTCAACTACGCAGTCGACATCGGCTTTGGCAACAACCGTGACGACGACTCCAACGGCGACGCTCGCTGGCACGACCTTCTCCTCGTCTGGTACATCGATCCAATCTGATGGATCTCCAAACGTGCTGCCCACAACAACTGCTGCCTCTGGAATCAATCAGACCACCTTGTCTGTTCCATCCACCCACGTCTTGGCCACGATTCCCGAAGCAACGACGACGTCGCCCCCTCCTCAACAGGACCACAGCCCGTCGTGACATTCACGCCGACCGGAACACCAGACGCCAATGTTCCCACTGCCATCGCTGGCTTCCCTACTGCCACCACGTCGGTGGCATCAGCCACATACGCCGGCAACGTCGCCCAAGCCAAGGCCTTGAACAAGATTTATTCCACCCTCATGCCCCAATCAGCGTGCTCAGGCACGCAGATTGCTTGTATACAAGGCAAGATGGCACAGTGCACCAACGGAGCATTCGTCCTCACAGCCTGCGCGGCAAATGAAAAGTGCTACGCCCTGCCCATGACAAACACCCAAGGCGCCAAGATTGCTTGCAGTAACCCCGAAGAAGCTATCAAGATCCTTGGACCAGCCGGTGAAGGCGGGACTTCCACGACCAGCGTCCCTACCGACGAGGTGCCTACTACTTTCAGGACGAAAGCAAAGAAGCCTGCTTTGACGCACACGCGATTTGTCACCGTCACGGAGGTATCGTCAACTGCGCCTGGCCAATCGACAGTTCAATCGGATCCTGCTACGCTTGTTTCCGCAACCACTGAGCGGCCTCCTGGACCAACCACTAGTGCTTCATCATCATCATCATCATCATCATCCCCTCTCCTCCCCTCCCCCTCCTCCTCCTCGATCCACCATAAACCAACCCAGCCGCATCGTCATCACTCAAACATTCAACAAGCCAACACAAACTACGACATCCACGACCACCTCGGGCCTCCTCGAGCTCATCCCTGTCGAGCTCACAGCCTCGTCCGCTCCCACACCACCCATCACAGCGCCCATCCCCGTCGCCGCCAAACCAGCCGCCTCAAACGCCGTGGTCCTCGACGGCACTGACCCTGCAACAGTCACCAGCGACGGCGCGCCCACTGCCTCCGCGTGCTTTGCCGCGACGGTCACACGAATGGAGAAGGAGACGGTGACGGTGACAGCCACGTTGTTTATGCCTATGCCCTCTTGAATTCGAGGTCTCGTATATATCGAGTAATGGGGGATGAATCCATGCACAGTATTGTTTTATTTTAATCATTTTTAAAGGGCATTGATGGCATAGTCGGGGAAATGGGATACATATCGTCCATGGAGATGGAAAAGATTGATATATAGGTAGGTAGGTGTAATATACTTGATTTGTGGCTTAGAGGGAACATAATTAGACACGGTGCAGCGAAGCACGTATTCCATCCATGGTTCACAGTTGCCTCGACACATGTTTTCCCATTATAAAGATTCACAGTTGCATCGACACATGTTTTCCCATTATAAAGATTCACAGTTGCATCGACACATGTTTTCCTATTAAGAAGATGTACAACCGTGCGCCTCTATCCATGTCCTTGGCTGGAACCTAGTACGGACCCCTAAAGAATACACTGCAGTGAGAACTGAAATAAACAAACCTTGTTGCCAAATGATCCCTCTATGTATGGAAATCTGAAACCCACCCGACACCTGATACGTGCGAATGCCCGCGCGACGCATACCGAATAAGCCGTTAAAAGAGTGAAATGAGGAAAAAGAACCCCGCCGATGGTCATGTACTTTTTTTCTTCTTTTTCTTCTTCTCTTTCTGATTCATCCTGAAATTACCAATGTTGGATGTCTGCATCTCGTCATTCATCCATCGTACATGCCCCCTGCCCCCAATATGTACATGGGCGCGCAAAAGTCATCAATCGCTCTCGGACGACAAGGCCTCGGCAATTTCTAACCTCTTGGGAGCAGGTTCGGCGGTGCCGGTGCCATCGGCGTCGTGGCCTCGTAGCAAGACGCCGTACTGGTCTTGCCACAGCCTGCGCATGACGTCGTAGAGAAATCGATATTGAACCTCGGACTGCACCATGCAGCGGCGTTGCTGGCGGAGGTGATCGACCGTGTCGTAGATGAGATCGGGCTGTGTTTCGTGGTCGGCGGTTGCGAGTGCGCCGCTGTCGAGTTCCCGCATCAGATGCTCCAGGCTGATCAAGGTTCCTGTGCGGCCCACGCCCGCGCTGCAGTGTATGATGCGCGGGTTGGAGGGCTCGTTGTGGTGGTGCGACATGTGCATGAGCTCCAGGAAGCTCTCCATGTCGTCGAGCGTGGGGACGCCAAAGTCGGGCCAGCGCGTGTACAGCAGGTGCCAGACCACGCGTGGCTCTGGCTCTCCGTCGACGTGCAGCAGCAGCTTGCGCCTCTCGATGGCCCCGTCCGCCACGTCTTCCCGCGAGTCGTACGTGAGCTTTGCTTTCCAGTCGTCGTGCCAAACGTTGTCTTGGTTGAGCATCCACGTAGGATTGTCCGCGTCGTCGGGGAAGTATTGATGGCACTTGATGGCCCCGCCCTCCACCATGTTCGTGAGCTGTACTATGACGGCGGGCGAAACCGTCTGTTCGGCAATCATGCGCCAGACGTACGTGAAGGACGGTAGGGTCGGCCCTTGCATGGCGATGTAGCGCAGGGGCGGCAGAGCAGCGTCGCGCGAGGGGTCGAGCGTGATGGCTGATGCATTGACATAGTCAAACTCGTCGTCGGCAACATTCAGTTTCACCCGGTTGTGATTCCACGGCTTGATGTTCATGTACCGATCCATGATGCCTCGCGACGGACCGTCCGTTTGCTTGAAAGAGCCCCATCTGTTGATGGGAGCATCTGGCCGAGCCCCTTGGGCAAGTCGATTGCGCTCGGCCCACGTGAGTTCCTGAAACTTGGCTTCGATATCTGAAATGGGGCGGGAGGCAACAAAGCAAGCGAGGAGTTAGTAAAAGAAGCCTTTTGTGTATCTTTTTTATTTTTATTTTTATTTTTATTTTTTTCAGATCGTCTCGGCGCAAAAGATGCATACCACGGGCAGACGCATTCAGAAACGCTGGCATGACCGGCCGGGAATGACCGTGACCGTGACCGTGACCGTGACCACGACCATGACCATGTGCAAACGATGAATCCTCGGCCGCAAAGCGCGGCGCTACACCATCTTGATTGAAGACGGCAACCATTGGTGAGCTCGGCGGCCGAGCAGCAGGTGACTGCGTTCTCGCGCGCTTGGCAGTCACACGGAGCTTGAGGTTGCGCAAAGGAGAGTTCTTCACGGGAGGGTTCCGCAATGTATTTGGAGCCGTGACTTCGCAGGCGGTGCCGGCTCCCGGATTATTGTTCTCGTCGGTTTCGCTGCTCGCGCGCTCGACAGACGTTTCTATGGCCGGCGGTCTCGGGTTACGTCGCAACCGCGGAAGTTTATCCATGTTCCGGCTATTGCGGTTCAATTCGGGTGTCCACCGTCGACGAGATACGATGAGCGATGATTGATATATCCTGGTTCTCGGCGAGAAACGACGACGACTCAGCCGCGCCGTTGCCGCCACCGCCGCCGCCACCGCCGCCGAGCAAGTTGTGAATTGAAGCAGAGGAAAATATCAAGGCGCGGGAAAGGCAGCGAACAAGCGTCTACTGAGAGACTGACTTGACTGACTGTGCGTGCGGTGTCTAGCAACAAGAGAACAAGAGAACAAGAGGGGAAAAATAAAGAGAAAAACGAGGAAGAGAGATGAATCGAACGGCGGTTGAATATCGAGCGGACTTCCCTTTCCCTCTTACCAGCAGAGGTCTGTGATGGGCGGACGGATGGGATTTGGGGATTTGGGGGAGGGGTTGGGTTGGGTTGGGGTTGTGGACGTTGCGCACGTTGTGGACTAGCCTATAGGAATCCACTAAACCACAACCGGTCCCCTCTCGTTGAAGAAGAAACGAAGAAACCGACCTTTCTAATAGAACCTTTCTTTGTGTGTTTTGACATGACCAACTTGCAAACGGTGGGTCGCGGGGTCCAACAGTTTTTGTCACCAACTTGCGAACCGCTAGTCATGTACGTACAGTAGTCCCAACAATAAACAAGAAACGTCCATTCTGCTTTTGGCCCATCCTGCTTTTTTGGCATCTCGGCATGCAGGCAGGCAACAGGCAGGCAACAGGCTGCCGCTTGCACCGGATCCACGCCTTCGTCCCCGGACACGGACAGCATCTGACTGACCCTCCATCCCATTGCTAGCACCCGATTGCTATTCTTGGCCGCCCTCGTGTCTGTATGTCTCGTCTGCCTTGTCTGCGGGGTTCCAGATTACATCACCGGTTCACCGGTTGCGACGGCCCTGGGCCTTGGCTGGCTGCATGAATTGTGGACTCGAGCCATTTTGGTTGGGTACGGAATAGAGTGGCCCTTTTCTTATTTTCTCTCATAATGGCTGGTCTCGTCCCTGTTACAATGTATGTACATAATAACATATCGTACAAAGGGGTACATATACACATGTACTAACAACACATCACATGTGGTGGCATCCCAACCTACACATGTACAGACAAAAGCCCATCTTTGAACCTTTTCTTTTACACGGCCGAGTAGACGCCTGTGACGTATTTGCCACACTCCACCTTTTGCTCCAGCGTGACCTTGCGACCCTTTCCACCCTCTCCAGTACGGACCGTCTGTTTCGGCGTCAGGCAGAGGCGATGCACTTCGCCTCCCTGCCCCGGTCTGCGTCGCCCAAGCCTCCATCCAACGGGCCAATGTATGTTGGCATATTCAGATTGCTTCGCTTGCCAGTTCCGAGTTGGTAGTGCTCGTTCCCACCCCAGAAGAGGACATCAGCTCCCCAGTTCGTCTCATTCTCAGAGGCCTCGCTTGATGCATTGGTTTTGGTGACATTGTCCATTACCGCAGCGCAGTGCGTGCTGCCAATGCTCAGCTCTTTGAGCTTGATCGGCATGTTCTTGTTGGTTGTCTCGTCAAATTCAAATAGGGACGATAGGGCCTTGACCTTGGTAGGCCCTGACGACACGTGAGTCCATTTCCCGGTTCCCAGAGTACCCATGACACCCTGACCGCAAACCCACAGGTCGGAAACAGTCCTTGGCATTCTTTTGGCTGGTGCCATGGCACGCGATTCCGCCGCTGTCGTTGGCGCGTCTGCATCGACGGTGAAGAAGGTGTTCGCGCCGCCGGCAGCAATGCTTCTGACTTTGGGTATCATGCCTGCCGCCGCATATAGCTTGTCAACAGGCATCATGAGTGGACTGGTCGTGTACGGCAAGCCACTGTCGGATTCAAGCCCAAGCTGACCAAATGTGTTGTCGCCAAAGGCGAAGATCCTGCCAAGTTTATCCAAAATCACTGAGTGATGGTCTCCTGTAGCAATAGCCTTGGCCTCGAAGCCATGCAAAGACTTGAGCTCATGGGGCTGATCGTAGGGCCCTTTGGGTCGGGTCTCCCATGTCAAGCCAGCGATACCCATCTGACCCCTCGAGGGATACGACGTAGAGCTTGAGGCGGCTGCGAAAACGCGACCCTTGGATGTGAGAATAAGACAGTGCTCTAGACCGCTGCTGATATCAGTCACCTTTTCACTCCAGGCTAATCCGGTTGGAGTCAGATTGCGGAAGCTGACGGCCTCTTTGCCTCCGGAGTTCCACAGGGACCACGAGCTACCTTGCTGCTTCTGCTTGACGCCACTTTCCAAGTCATCCTTGGAAGAGGGGACCGAGTACACATGGCCGTTTCGTGACAGTACGATGATGCGGTCAGTTGAGACCTGGACCTTGACAAGATCCTTGCCCTTGAGGGTGGTTGAAGGCGTTGGGTCGTCCTTTGAAAATCCGAGGCCCCATTGAACCAAATTTCCTTTCTCGTCGATAGCGGCGCCAAAGCTTTGCGTGAGTTTCAAATCTCGAAGTAGCTGATGGTCGAAAAATTTGATGCGCCTGGGAAGCTTGATGTACTTGTCACTCGAATCAGGGTCGACGACTTTGCCTGTGTTGGACCCCCATGCATAAATGCCTGGATTCTCCCAGCTATTCTTTACCTGCAGGTGTTGAGAGCTGATCATGTCCCGGTTGTCTTCCTTGGAAACGGCTTGTTTACAGGGCTTTTCAAACCTGGGCTGCGCCTTGGGAGATGGCGCTGACTCCTCTGGTGTTGCAAAGCTTTTCTGAATTTGGGGATAGTAGTATGCTCCAGCAGCAGCAATGCCAAACACGCCAGCGTAGAGGGCTACCTGCGCAAAGCGACGGCCGCCTTCGTCTTCTTGCGCATGCTTCCGAGGGCCTTCAGAAGCATAGCGTGCCCATTGACGGCGGGTGGCAAGACGCTGCGAACGAGAGGACCATGATAAACTGCCAGTTCTTCGGACGACTACTCTGGAAGAGTTCATCGTAATGCGCTGCTATAGGATAGGCGTCACTACTGGAGATGGGAGTAGAGGGAGCTGTGGGTTTGTTTCGAGATGAGCACGTCCCTTGAAGTCTCCTGGCCGTCTCGTCGTCTCGTCGTCTGCGTCGTCTGGAGGAGTATTGAGGTCATGACTTTTTTGCGAGCGGCCCGTACGTATCATATGACCCATTATGACCTGATGCATGCTCCACTCCACTCCACGCGCCAATGAGGGATGCTCCGCTTCGCGTTGATCAGGTGGCCTAGCCGCCTACAAAGGGGAATTGATGCATACGTAATACGGATTAGTACACAATGAATTGCTCGTCCCTCCTAAGCACGAGCGTAAACTACCAACTAGTACTGATTTTAGTCCTAGAGAGCCGAACAGTCTAAGCTTTAGATTGCTGATGTTCTTGAGCCTTATAATTTTGCTAACAGTCCTATTAATAGTGCTAATTCTTTTAGTATTAGTAGTTTTACTTCAAGGTCTAATACTAGAACAAAAACTTAGTATCAAAAGAAAAGGAAAAAGCTTGAGATATAATAAGCATAGTGTGATGTGACGTTAAAAAGAAGCGAGAACGTCCTCATTAATACTTCTCACAGTCCCCTTTAATCCCTTACATTGCTTATGTAAGCAACCCCATTCTCCGCAACGTCTGCCAATGGGCCATGTGAATCCAGGCATGTGATTCGTCAACGCATCGAGAATCGGTCCACGGAGCATTTGCCTCCGATGCTGGCTTCCATCAACCGCAACCACAATGCGTGGCTTTTGGAGAGCCGCCTTATTAGCTCCCATTGCTTCTTGGTGCTTTGTTGCGGCCCCCTTCAAATTCTCTGCCCACCATGTATGACGATTCTTGGTACAGCTTTGTGCCTGATGTCGCGAAGAAGTCTGCCGCCGCCGCTCCAAGCCAACCACAGGGTCATCGTCGCAAGGAGTCCTTGTTGCAGCAGCCTAATGTTGGTCTCCAAATCCATATAACCCCTCCTCGTACATGGCATGAGCTCGTCGCGGGGTCATGGACAACTTACATTGTGACAGGAAGACGTGAAGGGCGAAATACAAGCCAGCCGACTAGACAATGTCTACGAAGAACCAGAGGACTCGGACTCCCCGGAGCCTACACTTAGTCGCCGGGCCGCCTCATACTCGGACTTTTACCATGTTGTTCGAGCGCAACTTGCCAAGGACGGCCAGTTGAGACGCAAAAAAGCCTGGCAAGAAGGACAGAACATGGGAGGCTCTAGCGCTACAAGCGGAAAAGGATCCCGACTCAACGTTGCGAGTTCCTGGCCTACATGAAACTGAAATCGATCACAAGTTGCTGGAGGATTCTCAACAAGATTATCTGTATGAGCCGGTCTGCATCCTTGTCCGGAACTATGGGGCTCATTGTGTTATAGGGTTTATCTGGACCAGCTTTCATTGACCGAACGCCATCTTGATGGCCTGATCGACGACGCAAATGCCACGCTGGCATTATTGACCTCTTTGTCGGACTCCTTCCAATCCGTCGACGCGCAGACATCGACCTTTCAAGCCCAATGCGAAGATTTACTAAACGAGCAAAAACGGCTCGAGAAACTTGCGGACGAGGTGGGAACCGATTTATACTACTACGTCTACCTTGACACTGCGACACGACGTCTCAATGGCCCTGGTGCCAGTCGCCTCGTCGATGATGATGAATTTGGCGAGATGATTGAGAATATCAACTCTTGTGCTGAGTTTATGGGTAAACATGTAAGTTTCTCGTCTTTAGGCTCGAAAGCCACAAGGACTCATACACAAGCATGACTGGTACATGAATCTTACACACTCAATCGCAGGACACATATCGAGAACGTGAAACTTACTTGGCACGATACAACGCGCTGCTTACCAAGGCGCTTCACCTGCTCGATCATGGATTTTCGACTCGTCTTGACAAATGGTCAGGCGACATTGCGCGCCAAATTGCAGCAACCTCGTCGGATTCGGCTCGTCACGCTCTGGCCTATGGCAGATTTGCTGAGATGATTACGGATTCTTATTCATTACTTCCAAACATACACAAAGTTGTACAGCACGCGTATGATCAATACGGACGGGCTTTGGAGACCGTGCCGGAGGCTTCTGTCTACTCTAGCTCTGCCACGACTATGTTCCGTACCTACTTCACCATCCGAGATAGAGATTTGAAAGTGATGATCCAGGATGAATTGGTGGAGTATCAGAAAGCCGCCAAGAGCGTGTCCGTTGAAACAGCATCTCGAAACTACGTAAAACAGCTATTCGAAAAGATATACAATGAGGACGCCTTGTTTTCCAAGATTTTCGGCATAGAGCCGTCGTGGAATACAGCTCCTAGTTCTGCATTTCAAGCTCTGAAAGCCATCAACACCACCATGGTCCACCCGGGGCACGTTGCACCCTGGCTAACAACATACAAGCTGCTCTGCAATCCGCTAAATTGAAGTCGATTTGTAGTGTGGTGGGCTGGCTCGCCCATGAGTACTCCATATCAGAGCATGACGAGGAGGAGTCGCATTCTTCAAGGAAATATCGAGAGTACGCCGCGCGACTACTCGTGGATCACCTTTGGCCATTCACAGACAACGCATTTGAGGCTGAAATCACTAAATCTATCACAAAAGCGGTTGTTCAGGATGCGGACCTGAAAATAGGACCAGTGTTGGATGGAGTGGCATCATCGAATGCCCATCCGCTGGTCAAAAGGGCCATTGACTTGCTGTCGATGTTTGACCAAGCAATGCCAAAAGAGCGCTCCGTGAGTTTGACACAAAGACTCTTTAAAGCACCCTCCTGTAACAAACTGTTGTTCGAAAGCTTACACCTTTTTTTTTAATCGTAGTCAAAAATAGCTCGGTTGTGTTCAAGATCGTACGGGAAACGATCCAAGTTTTGCAGAAGGCCGAATCAAGAATACGGAGTCTCAAAGTTGCAACCGACCCTGACTTATTCATGGTCAAAAACCTGCTCATCATCAAAAACGAGTTGGTGTCTCTGGAGATTGGCGACATTCGGAGTCACCCGCAAGCCATGCAGCACTTTGGCCAGATTTGGGATACTCTGAGCCCGACAAACTGGGTCAGTTTCTTTGGCAGCATTCTTGGCGGATCGATGTGGTCTCGCGGGACTCCTCTGTCACCGCCAAAACCCTGACTGAGGAGGACATGAGCGAACAGTTGGACGAACTGCTCCGGCAGTCGATTTACTCCTTTACCAAACGCTGGGCAACGCTATTCAACGATTCCCAAAATCGCAAAACGGGCGTCAAGCCTATTGCCAAGGTAGAGGCTGAGCTCGAGTCTATCCTGGATACGGCTTTCAGCAACCAGCCCGAAGTAATTTCCAAGCTCAAAGAAGCTATACAGTTGAACGCGCAAGCTCAGAAAAACGCAAAGGATGAAGAAAGGGGACGAAGCGGTACTAGCAGGACTTTTCCCAGGAAACCATATCCTGCTATGATTTTATGAGTAGAATATGAAGACACAAAATAACCATGATGCGTTCAGTTTCGGTTTTAAACGATCATTCAGTCCTAGATTGTTCCAACTACGTAGTTTGCCTTTTTTTCTTTCCTTTTTTTCTTTTGGGTTGGCTGGCAAGGTCATCGCAGATGATTTTGACGATTTTCATTTTTTTCTTCGCTCCACGGGCTTGATGATTGGACTCTGCTGAGATTTGTTGTCTTGCCCCGTGCTGTTGTGGAACATTCGAGCCATCATCAAGCCAGCGCAGTTTCCGTCAACTGTCATAAAGAACAATAATGACATTTGGCCGTTTCCAAAGTGGGCGCCTTTTAGTGCCGCTCAGCGCGGACCGCAGACACCAGTCACCGCCCGCGGCACCTGTTGGCTCTTGTCACGAACCAAAAGCGTCTTGTCGCATTCTCCCTCCCGTCGTCTTCCCGTCGTCACCTTTGCGCCGATACGAGCCGTCGCCAACCCACTTCCACGACCAACCACAATGGCGGCCGCCGAGATCGAAGAGATGCAGGGCGACGGCCTGCGGACCGCAAAGGACTTGTTCTCTGGTGCCATGGGGAATTGCCCAGGTCATCATTGGTAAGTTTTTGGGGAAAAGGGGGAGAGAAAGAAGATGTCTTTTTTTCTTTCTGTTTTTTTTTTTTTTTTTTGCAGAATCAAAGGATCTGGTCAATCTAACAATGCCAGCAGGCCAACCCTTCGACATCATCAAGGTCCGCTTGCAAACCACGACGCAATACTCTGGAGCCCTACAAGCCGCCACGTCCATCTACAAGGCCGAAGGAGCGCTGGCCTTTTACAAAGGAACCCTCACGCCGCTGCTCGGCATCGGCGCCTGCGTGTCGATGCAGTTCGGAGCCTTCCATGCCGCCCGGCGATGGTTCGAGGCCCGCAACGCCGCCGGCGCGGGCTCGACGACGACGACGACGACGCCCTCGCACCTCTCGTACGGCCAGTACTTCGCGGCCGGCGCCTTTGCCGGCGTCTCCAACGCCGCGCTGTCGGCGCCCATCGAGCACGTCCGCATCCGCCTGCAGAGCCAGCCTCACGGCCGGGCGCGCCTCTACGACGGGCCCCTGGACTGCGTCCGCAAGCTGAGCGCCCACCACCGGGGGCATCTACCGCGGCGCCGCCGTCACCGTCTGCCGCGAGGCCGCCGCCTACGGTGCCTGGTTCACCGCCTTCGAGTACATGGTCAACTCGGACGCCGCGCGCACCGGCGTCGACCGAGGGGACATGCCCGCTTGGAAAATCGCCCTCTACGGCGGCCTGGCGGGCGAGGCTCTCTGGCTCGCCAGCTACCCCTTTGACGTGGTAAAGAGCAAGATGCAGACGGACGGGTTCGGCGCGAAGCAAAGATACCCCACGATGCGCAGCTGCTTCGCCGCCACGTGGCGTGCCGACGGCGTCAGAGGTTTCTGGAAGGGCATTTGGCCGACTCTGTTCCGTGCCATGCCCGTCAGCGCCGGTACGTTTGCTGTAGTGGAAATGACCATGAGAGCAATCAGCTAGGGCTATAATAAGATTCATTTGGGAAAAGGGGGTGGGGAGAGCCTCTTGTCAATCTGTACGGTTTTCTCGCATTACGGAGTTCAAAATAGGGTAATCTTTGAGGAGTTTTTCTTCTTTTTTTTTCTTTGGAGAGATAGCAAGACGCAATGGTTTCGAAGGGACCTCACTTCAATGGTTTACATATGAACGTGCGAAAAAAAGAGAAGCCATTGACTTATTTCCCACCGGGTTTCCACCTTATTCTTAGGATCGATCACATCATGGCATATCGATGGGCGGCTATAGATGATAACTCTGTAAATAGACGTGCAATGCGAACCATCTTCATGCATATGCCACTTGGCCAACATTACCACCCAACGTTCTCATTATTTTCTACCCGCCGCTGCAAATATACCTGGCATTGACAGGAGTCAATGCCTCAATCTCAGCTCCTCTAGCACTTTGCGCGCTTCGTCATTGCTCGTGAAGGCTCCATCGCTGGCTCGTTTCAGCGTAAGTCCGGTCGCCTCCCCATCACCACTGGTGGCGGTCGGCAAGTTCAGCAATTGCAATCCCTCGCGTAGCGAATCAAAGGCCGCAGAGCCGTCGGGGATAAATCGCTCAACAAGTGAGAAAATGGCACCACTATCGTGAGCAAACTGCGCGGCTCCGAGCGTCGTGAACGATTGCTTCAACAAGATGCCATTCCAGAGGAGATCCTGAAGCCTGTCAAGGACCTGATGCCAGACGCGTCGAAATGAGGCTGTTGATAGAGCCTTTATGAGAAAGTCTAGATTGCGTTGCAGAACACGCAACGGCTCATCGAGCTCGGGAGTGACTGATGTGTGGGATGGGTCGTCTACAGAGGACGTGTTAGTGTGTTGAGCACACGCGCATGAAACCGACAAAACTCACCTAGCACAGCAGCGTCTCCAACTGTTGTCCATTGCACTTTGTTCACGTAGTTTCGGAAAGCCTTGGTATGAATGTCTGCTAACGCATTGACGAGAAGTTGTTCGGCTGCTTTACGACGAGACGAGTACGCAGACACAGTTTCGTCAAAGATGCCGCTGTCATTGCTGCTCTCGGTCAGTGTACTAGGGACTCGGCCCAAAATGCTGTCTGGTTCGACGCCGCTTGCTGCGCTATTGCGCTTACTTTGCCGGGCATCTCGAGATTGAAGCTCTTCCCATAACACGATGAAAAACTAATTGTTTTTGGCATTAGACGATCCTGTCCAATGTAGATGAAGAAAAGAAGAAGGATAGAAGGCGGAGGGGAGGAGGGGAGGAAAAAGAAGAAAAAAAAAAAAAAAGAGTGTCGCGTACCTCTTCGTCGCTCCATTCAGTCAAAACGTTGGCTATGTGATCGGAACTGCCAATCACTTTGCACAGCGCCTCTAATGACCCAGTTCCTTCCAAAGCCGCCAATTGCTCTTTCGTAGCGCCATGCAGAGTCCGTCCAAGAGTTGAAGTGATTGACTGGTAGGCTTCGAGCGATCCGCGCAGTCTGTCATGGTATCCATCCAAAATATCAAGCTGGATATCCGTGAGAAACTTAATCTTGTGCTTCAGCTTGCGTAAACGCTCATATTTTCCGGTGACGGCCCTCAGCAGATCGGTCACTCGAACCGCAGCATATGTGGGCTTCATCTTGCCATTGACGGCATAGTCGTAATCAATTCTTCGACCTTCTTGCGATTCCAATATTTGTGCGAAGCGTTCCAGTGCCATTTCTCTTTCCACTCCGAACCACCTGTCGAAATGATTGTCCAGAACCTCTCCAGTGAGACCAACCCATCCCTTGTCTGCATCGCCGCCATCGTAGCTGAACCTTGCGCGAACATTTTCATCAAAGGTCATCAACTGGGGGATCAAATTGCTCAGGAAGGCTGGGTTCTTGATTGCTTCCTCGGCCACGGTATGCACCTTTTCCCTCATCACGTGTAGCATTGAGGTGACAAGCGCACACACTGGGTCAATATACACCGTCTGCTCCGCAACCGATGTATCGTGGAATTTGGCTGCCAGCAAATGACCCAGATTATCGCGGAAGAAATCTTCCCATTTCTCAATAGTGGTCAAAAACCAGGGAAGCAGTGCGTCCCCATAGACTGGGGCTGCTGGTGGGCTTATCGCTCATGAAGTGAAAGCGAAACTCAGCGACAAAGATGGCTGTCATCACATCAAACGGCAAGAGGGGCACGATGGTACTGCTGTGGGCAATCTCAGGCAATTGCAGATCAATGAGCTTCTCGAAGCATGCGAGCCATTCATCGTCCATCTCTGACTGGGGATCGACCTTTGGCCAATGCCTCTCGGTGAGTATGGCATCCAGCTCTGCTGACATTATTTTCTTCATCTCGCTCCAAAGGGACTCGGTTGCTTTCTCAACATAATCGACCAGATGTAGCGACTCACTGCCCGGTAGAGTTCTTAGTCTAAGTGACAATTCTTTTAATTTCGCATATGGTTCGAGAGCGGCTTTTGGGCTTTCAGGTAGATGTGATCGAGCTTCGGCACGAAGCTTCTCCACATTCTGGAGAAGCACGAGGTAATCATGAGCCAACTCTACATGCTGAAGCTTCTTCATTGGCCGCTGAAGTCGAGCGATTGCTTCGTCAAGAGCATCGGAGGCGGCAGCGATTTTGACGCGGGTGTCAATGCTCGCTTGCAGTTGATTGAAGTCATTGATCTGTTGCTGAAGCGATTCGTTTCGGTCGGCAGTGGTGCGACGGGCTTCATCGAGCGCTTTGGTAGCATCGTCAAGCTGCGATTGTAGCTGGGTACGCTGGGTTTCCACGTTGGCTAGTAGGTCGTCGAGAGTGTTCAAATCAGCTGCAGTTTGGAGCTTGTCGTCTAGATAATCTTCAACACGGGTATCGATGGATTGACCCGAATGGATATGGAAGAGTGCCATTCGAATTTAGTCTGGCGCGTAGGTCGGCACGGCGGCTCGAGACCCTGTGGTGGTGATGTAAATAGAAAACGGGAGAGGTTGAGGTGACGTGGTGATTGTACCGCCCGCTTATCGATAGCTGGGAGCTCCACCTTCAATGTTCGGCAGTGCGAGGTTCGGAGTACGCTACGTTTGTCGTACATGGAGCTGGGTGGCTGGGTGGCTGGGTGGCTGGGTGGCTGAACAAGGGGAGTTCCGGCTACTTCAAATCGATCCATCCGGACAGGACACCTTTAGGCTACCCGCATGGTGGCGGTGCATCTTTCTCGGTCCCGTTGTCCTAGCAACAACCAGGTGAGCTCACCCATGCCGTGCCTTTGTACATACTGAATAATATGTACATACATATGTATGCTGTTGGCTGTCATTCAACGCACTTTGGGAGGCAGGTGCGCGGGACCCTGAAGACCTGCAGCCAATTGCCTGCCCTGCCGAGCTCTCTAGCGCCGCCCACCGCACTCACTCTCTCTGCCAATCTGCACTCTGCCTTCCGCTGGCAAGCTTCCGTGCGCCAGGGCGGCCGGGACGTCACCCATCATCCATCATCACTTGGGCGCCCCATCAGGCCGGGCCGCGTCGCCCAGTCAACCCGAGTGAATAGAAAAGAACGTGGCTGGGCCAACCACATGATCAATCAGTCCGCGGAAGGTCTCAACGCCTCGAAATCCAGATGGTTGGTGTATCACTTTACTTTTCACCGAGACTGCGACACCTCGTTCATCGAACGCCACTTTCCCCAGCCATCGTTTTCTTCTTGATTCCTTATTTTGCGCCCAGAGAACAAAGATCAAGAGCCTGCCTTCCAAGAGTACCGCAGCAAGAGGCAAACACATTCCTCCCCCTTCCCTTCTCCATCTCTCTCTTCCTACATTCCTCAACTCAAGTTCTGATCCACTCTAGATCTACTAACTACCCATCATCGTCTCTACTCACCTCACAGTGTTCGAGCGACGAGGACCAAAAATAACCTCCGTTGACATTCCAGATTGTGCTGATAGCCCACGGCCACGTGCCGGATCCGAAAGTCTAACAGGTCTACATTCCCACGATTGTTGAGGACAAGAAAGACAATACCCACCATCGAGCCGTCCTGAGACCACACCACCCCATCGTTGGCTTCAGAGAGTTCGAGAAGACCACAATTATCAAGATTCGAAGAACATCGATTGCGACGTACGCCAGAGAAGCGCCGTCTGATCCGTGAATCGTTGTTGCAAGTTGTCCGTGGCCCAATAGGAACGACAGGCGTGGCTTTCGCGCCGCAGGCGCCTTCCAACCCGAGCGTCGCCCAGATTGACGACGACGACGGGGGTGGTTCAGGCAGCCTTTGACCTTTGTACAAAGATCACCCCGTGAGGGACACGACAATCCTACTTCTAGTACATGGCGAGCGAAAGCAGCAGCAGCGCTTCAGGCCGCAACATGCCGCGGTTTCAGCTAGGCTGGCAACGGTTCATACCGTTTCTAGGCTACCACCATGTGTTGATGATTCTGATAGGCGTTGCTATAATTCTGCTGTCATTGCTGTTAGCTGGCTGCTCATCATCTTCGCCTCTGATACCCGACATCTTCCTCCTCTCACTATATTATCAGAAATACCAGCCTATTCCCGACACCGCGCAAGTAGACTACAATGGCTATGCCGCCATTGCAAATATCGCTGGTGCTGCCAGTCTTCAAGCTCGAGTTGGATATTTTGGCATCTGTGTCAATCCCGATGGAGGTTCGTGGCTTTGCAGTAACAATGCAACCGCGCTGGCGAAGGAGGTCTCTGTCGACCAAGATCCTCTCAACTTGATCTGGTTGGCAGGTCAATTCAAAGACATGATCGTTTTCCCCTACCTGATGTAAGATGAAACCTGTTTAGAGAGCCTCATTTCAAACAAAACTTTTACTGACGCAACATAGCATCATTGCCATCATTTTTGCCTTCATCTGTCTGCTTCTTCTGGCCACGTTTCCTGGCTGGCACCAGCAGGAAGACTCGGAAGGTTCCGAGCGCGAAGTCAAACCTTTCCCCTCCCGAGCGGTGTCTCAAGTTTCACTTGCCATCATCTTCATTGCGTCCATCTTCATCTTAGTGTCCGTGTTGTGGCAACACACGGCGTCAGTCGCTGCGTCCGTAATAGCTCAAGACTTTGGCAACGGATCTGTCAAGAGTGGTGTGGGTACGAGCGCCATGGTCATGGGTTGGTTCTCGTTTACGCTGCTCATCATCGTAACGATTGGTCTTCTCGTCATGATTTTGAGTATGCGTGTCTTGAATAGAATGTTTAGCGACTAGGCGACCAGTTAGTTGTACGCTGGTCGTGCTTGATGCACGCACCAAGCGAAGCAATTTCGTTCAGAGCTTTTTTTCCGGCTCCCCCTTCCCCTCTCCCAAAAGACGTACATTTGATGAGCATAAGATTCCCGAGATTGGGCGCGATGAAACATATGTTTGGAATGCAGAAATGGTTGCAAAGGTTCGCATCAGCATTGGAGTTACCAGGACGTCATTTAATGTCACAAACTTACATCGGCTTAATCGACCATCACTCAACATCTTGGAAATGATCCACCCCGTCGCTTTATCCTGGCCTGACACCTTTCGGGACTTTCCAGCGACATAGCGACAGAATGGTTAGTCTGTGTCTGCAATCTGTGGTCTTGCTCTTTTTCTTTTCCAGAGACTGATGATGGACTTTGAAAGAGCTACACGCAATGAGAGAATGTGAATATTTGAGAGCGTGATACAGACGAGCCCATGTATGATAGAAGATAGAAAGAGGGCCGATGACAAAGGAAAAAAAGGATGGATGGATGGATGGATGGATGGATGAATACCTTTAAGAACGGCATATCATGGCCAACAACTCGTTTCCAGCGTTGTGATGGCCCGGGTTCTAGTAGGCAAGCACCTGTGTACCTAACCTAGGCAGGTAGGTATGGACTTCGGATGTGTATTGTTTTCTTCAAAGGGATCTCTTCTATTTTAGACCTAGTCACTACTGCGCCACTGCGCGTTCAGTTGCTCCGGCATTCCGTTCATGTTTGCCTGGTATAAAAATACATCAACTACAAACGTCTGTTTATTTTGCATCATCGGCACCGTCAGTGGGCCGCTCAAGTGCCCACCTGGAAAACTTGTCAAGATTTCTGAAAGACAAATCATGAGATTATTCATGTTAGTGCGTCGTACCATCGTGTCCATGTGCCCAAACTGTCCATCCCAACGCCCCTTCCGCCGTCCCTTGCCATTCTGTCCAAGATTCAACACTGTTGCAAATCGCACAAGAGACGACTTTTCCCTATCCTTGTAGCTATTTATTCCTCGCGAACCCAGCATGAATAAATGAAAAGAAAAAACCCTATTCTTTCTGTCCGAGCAAATTGTGTTTTAAGAAGAAATCTTGTACGCGTCCTTGATTTTAGTATACAGTTCTGTGTCGTAAAAGTCGTATTCGGGGTCGATTTCGCAGAAGGGATGTTGTGAGAGAAGTACGTCGGCTGTAGGACGATCAGACGGATTTCTAGACCACAGCGTTAGTTAGCATGCCGACTTCCACATGGCACATGAAAAAAAAAAAAGCTGGTTTATACCAGAGAACACAAGGTTTGTGAGAAAGGAAAACAGAAACAAAAGATGAGGAGCAAAGACCAGCAACGACGTACACTTGGAAGCAGTCCATCATGAAGGCCACAGCTAGAGGCCCGATAGTTTCCTCGATTTCCTCCGGAATCGGAGGCTTTTCGCCATTCGCAATCTTGTAAATGGCCCCTACAGCCTCCTCCTTGCTCCATGGTCTTCGCCCTGCATACATTTCCAACACGACGCACCCGAGACTCCAAATGTCCACCTTGGCGCTATAGCCTTCTCCTTGATCGCGAATCACCTCGGGGCCATCCAAAATACCGAGCCCTGCATTGAGTTGGTCTTGTCGTTGCCGTAGATATTGTCCGTCTTCTTGGATATGCCAAAGTCGCTAATCTTGCAGGTGCCGTCTAAATCGAGCAGGATATTGTCCGCCTTCAGATCTCTGTGCAAGATACCTTCACGATGGAGGTAAGCTAACCCAGACAGTGTTTGACGAGTCAATGACGAAACAACCGACTCTTCAAATTTGCCATGCTTACGCAGGCATGAGCCGATACTTCCACCCGAAATGTACTCTAAAAAGATGCTGATACTGGTCTCTTTGCGTTCACATCCCAGATATTGCACAATATTGTCGTGATCCAGATGTTGCATTGTATCGATTTCCTGGTCCAGAGCGGCCACCATTTCTCGCATCTTTGCCTTGTCTCCCCAGCAGCCTTGGGATTCACCTCCACCTCCTTGACAGCCAAGAATTCTCCCGTGGTGGCATTCATACCAAGATAGACACGGCCATAGGTTCCTTTGCCAATGAGCTGACCTTTGAACCATTTGAACGTCGTCTGTCTCTTGGGTATTGTGTTTTGGGAAATTCTGGTACCATCATGCTACCACGCTGATCAGGTCGGATTTGCACAATATTGGCGTTGAACATCTTGGTACTTTTGCGGCGCATGAGGCTGGCTTGCGACTTGTTGTCTGCAGGTTGCGAGATGCTCGTGAAACGCTTGTTCGCCTCGTGGGCTCCTCGCGCAACTTCACGAATAGATTTCATTCGACCTAATCCACCGGACCGTCGTACGCTTCTTTGCGCCACAGCATGACCGGAATTTGGCCGGTCGGTGGCTTTCAAGGTAGACTGATCAGAGCCCAATGTATCGCCATCGTTGTACAGGGAAGGCTGGCATGATGGTGGGATCGCCGCAGGAATATCACTAGACGGTGCCACGAACCCAGCTGTCGAGTTTGACTGGTTTCGGCGATCATCAGATCCTGCTGCAGACTCGCCACCGGTGCTATCCTCGAGCACAGGCTCATCGAGATTGAGATTCGGGAAGAAGTCATCAAGATTGTTGAGCAAGTCGTCAGTTGGAGGTCGATTGGCCCACACATCTTTCTCTAGAAATGACTTTCGGCGGTTGATTTGGCTCTCTTTATCCTCGGAATCCCGGGTATCAGCTCCAGACGTCCCTTGAGCCCTTCGAGTTCGTGCGCCGCCGTCGGTGCTACTCTCAGTGATGCCGATGCCAGTAAGCGACTCAGGTGACTGGAATGATACAGAACGAGTTTTACTCTTCCGCGAAGTATTGAGTGTTAAAAGTGGTCGTCTTTCTGCGTTCGTTTGTTCGGTCGACGAAGCTTTGCTATTGCCAGAAGTGGCGCCCTTCCCTTGTTCCTGCCTGCAAGAGGGATGGCAAATAAGCCGTCGTCGGAGTCATCGTCGCTGTCATTGGCTGGCGTCGGTTTGGCGGTCCGAGAAAGGGAAATCACGGAAGGTGCGGAAGATGATTTCGAAAAATGAATGTTTGCGTCCCTGGAGCTCGAGTCCAGCTCGTGATGAGACTTTCGCTTCGAGGAGGAAAAGTCGGTAGAACCATTCGTCCTTGGATGCGAAGAGCTTGGGCTGATATCACCTCCTGGCGACACAGATCTCGGTCCTGTTTCGAAACTCTTAGCATTTGATTCGAAACACACTTTGGGGCGGTCAGCAAGCACTGGCGTGCCGCCAGGAGAATAGTCAAGCACAAAAAAATGGGATGGTTACCTGTGCTCCATGTCACTGATGTCACTGTTCCAGGAGATCCATTTGCCAGTTCGGGGCTACCCCTCCCACGGTTGCCAGTCTGACCATGGTTTACGCTGGGCAATGCTTTCTTACCTGATGGGTATTGCGGATTGCCGTTAGTGGCCGACAAAGCTGGGGATGACACGACAAGAATGGGGAAGTGGCCTTGGGCCCGCTGGCGCTGGATTGACCAACGGCTCCCAAATTCCTGCCAATGCCCACAAGAGCGGCTCCGATGCCTCCATTGACAGTCATGGTCTGCGCCGCGGGCTTCCCTTTGGTGTGCCTCTGTTGCATCTCCATCACTGCTGACGTTCAAGGCTGGGTGTCTTGGTGAGGGAATTCCGTCAACACTGCCGCTTGAATTCCGCAGGCCGTGGCCTGGCCGTCGGCTCAGCGAATTGGCCTTGATCAAGGTTGCTGATGGGTCGCTCGGCGGCGCAGGTGGCCGTCGTTGAGGGAAAAGGTGATCAGGCTTCTTGTCCTCGAATGGCGAGTTTCGAGGTTGGTCGAAGTCGACATTTCGACCCACGATACCGAATCCAGCCGAAGCAGGAATGGTTGGGCTTGGCTTCTTGTTTGCTTCTTTTCTCTTGGCGAGGTATGCCTGTTGCTTTTCTCTATCTCCGCTCTGTACTCGCTTGCTTCTTTGGCCAAAGCATTTTCTTCGATGCTGCCGGCACCTGGTTGATTTGCTCTCGAGGTCGGCGGCGATGAGCTCGATCGCTGTCTGCTACGATTATACGTCTCTTCATCCATGCCTGGCGGAATGTAGCCCGGCGATAAAGAAACAGGAATATGGCTAGGTGTAGAGACTGTGATGGCTGTAGCGGGCGAGATGAAAACTTGAGTGAACCAGCGGAATCTCCCTTGACCCGTTTATTAGTCAAAAGTTGTTGATCGTCAAGAGGTTCGACGTGATCGAATTTGCCGAGTTCTGTGGCGTAAATCGAATACTGATCAGAGTTCGTCAAGCCCAAGTCCAAGCAAATGGTTCGTCGGATTTCCGAAGCAGATTCAGCTTCTGTGATGTCGCACATGCGATAATTCCAGTAATCAGTTGTGGCCAAGACGAACGTTCTAACACCATTGGTGCGCTTGAGCCTTTGAACCAAGGCACTTTGTTCTTTCTCATGGGCAGCTATGCTGGCACCCAATCGTTCTAGGTGGGAGTCGCTCCCGTTCATGGCGCCATTAACGCTGGCAAGGGACCTCGGTATAGCCTTGGGTGATTCAGGAGAGTCGATTTCATCGGGTGAGGGAATGGAACCATCGTCTCTTTGTTTCTTCCTCCTCGATAAGAAACTTAAGAAGCTCTTGGAGTCTTTTGCCGAGGCTGGCGTGTCCCCTGAAGCTGATCTGTCACCACCGGAATCCAAAGGTGAGTAGCGAGGTCGCATGTCTTGACTTCGACAACCTGCCATAGCCTCGGCGATGTTCAAGCCTCGACCAAGAATAGCAGCGGCATCGGCAGGAACACCTGATCCATAGATGGCTGCATTGGACGCCACAGAGTCTGCACTATTGCGAGATCGGTGGCCAAATTTGGCGGATGCTGGTGATGCGGAAGAAATAGGCGTCGTTGCCGAGGGAAACAAAACCTGCTGTGGCACAGGATTGCTACCAGGGCTTTCCTTGCATACCGTTGTCCCACGAAACGGACCGCTTTCAGCATTTTCGTTGGTAATGGGACTCAACTTCCGGGTGCCTTCGCTGTCACTGTACTTGAGAGCTAGTCGGTGATCCGAGTCAGAGTTCATTGTGCCGCCACTTAGCGTTGGCATTGTGGTTGATCTGTTTTGCGAGAAGCGGCGAGCGGCGAAGCTGCCACTGCCTGCCGTCCCCGCTGAGTTTAAGGGTGTCTACAGGTTGTGTCAGGCAATGATTCGTAGATGAATTTCAAGTACAGACCCAAAAAGAGAAGAAAAGAAAAAAATCAATGGACTGAGATGAAGGCATAGCAGGCGAACAAATGACTTACATTCGGCGATTCAGCTAGTTCAGGAGCATTATTCGCAGATGTGGTCGTGGCTGAATTTGCCCGATGATGGCTGCTAACCATCTTGGATGGATCGACAGGTTTGCCGGTAACGATGCTTCGGATCAACCGACGCATACGCTTCCCCTCGTCACGCTCTCGAGTTTGATCCCAGCCCGTGCCACTATTGGAGCACTCTTGCATCATCCTGGGGTATACTTTCTGGTGCATCATGCCGAAATTCCCACGGCCACCATGCATACTTCCTAGTTCCAAGAACTGCGCTCCGTACAGACCCAGGCTTCTAAACGTTTCTTGCCAGTCTTTGGAGAATTGATTCTGTGCCAGCCATATCAGGACAGTGTCCAAAGGCCACTGCGCGGCCAACTCCACAGGGATTGTGCTGACGGCCGTGCTGGTGGACGCATTCGAAGGCATTCTCGACTGATAGAATCGATCTCTAGCAGAAACATCGTCCGCATGCGTCTTGGCATTGTTCGTTGCTTCGTACCACGCGTTTTGTACATTCGCTGGATCGCTTGACACCAGCCCAGGAATACCTACGCCTTCTCCATACGTCCCACCCGACGGAATATATGTGGCACTCATACTCATTGAGTCATTCGGCCGGGGCGGCGGAGGCATGGCCATCGTTTGGCCGGCTGCCATTTGGGCATGAAACTTTGGATTGTACGGCTGATGCTGGTGTCCCGCGGGAGGAGGCGGAGGAATACTCAGGCCTGTTCGGCCGTCGTAGAGCTTCCCATAGTTACCATGCCACGATTGCTGTGGGC
This sequence comes from Epichloe gansuensis, assembly GCA_023658505.1. Classification (NCBI taxonomy): domain Eukaryota; kingdom Fungi; phylum Ascomycota; class Sordariomycetes; order Hypocreales; family Clavicipitaceae; genus Epichloe; species Epichloe gansuensis. The sequence continues at coordinate 2,148,523 of CP098284.1, forward strand.
CGAGGGTGCTGCCAGGAGGCGGTCCTGGAGGAGGAGGAATCATGACGCCCGTCGCTGCACCAGGCGGCGCACCGGGATATCGTGGAGGCGGCGGCGGGATATTCATCATGGTGTTCATGTAAGTAGGTCCAGCCATGGGAGGAGACATTGGCGGCGGCGGAGGAGGAACTTGAAAAGACCGTGTGGGATCACTGCCCGAGACATGTCTTTGGCCGCCTTGATACATGGTGGGCGACGAAGACGTGCGGGCACCCACCCGCTATGCACAAAGGGGAGTCCCTCCTGTCTCTCTGAAGATTCGGAGTCGAAATTGTTGTAGGCGTTGTTGCTAAAGGGGCAAAGAAGAATCTTGTTCTTATTCGAGGTGCAAGAAAGCAACCGGTTGATGATACGGAGACAACGAGTCGCAGGCTGTGTTGAGGTTGCCAAACGGGACAGGGATACTGCGGCGAGCTCGTCGTACTCAGCGCAACCTCATTAGCTAATAATATCTATCGTCTGGGAGTCGTCGCGAGGAACAAACTTGACGATAAGGAAGTGTGAGTGTGGGTGTCAATGTTTGTATCAAGAGTTGGAAGCCCCAACGGGTCGGGCTGTCCGTCCATTTGTCGTTGAGCCAGAAATCAGTGCCGAGAACGAACAAAAAAAACCCCGCCGTCCCGGACGAGCTGTGGGTTGAAAAAGATGGGAAAGCTGGACGAGATGAGCAAATCTCCCCCTCCTACTAGGTCCTTGTCAGCCGCGGTGGTCCGTATTGGGTGGACCAACAGCTCTGGCGATGCGACCAGGTGGATTAGACCAGACCCTTGTCGTGGAGCCTGCGCCGTTTGTTTTCTGGCGTGAGCACGGGCCCGTGGGGGCTCAACTGTCTTATCAGCAGGTGTCTACCTATCTAGACACCACATAATACATGGCGTTGTAGGGAGTGGTAGGTAGTTTGCTACTTGCCGTGCTACTTCGTGACTACCGCCCGCAGACTCAAGTAATTAGGTCGCGGACCCTTGCCTTTGCCAGTGCGCCCACTGCCAGTATGTACGGATTACTCCGTATTTAGTACCTTTTTTTTTTATCTACCCTTGTCCTAATTAGGCTGAATCTCAAAACGGCATTGGATCAGGAGGAACGTGCCGGTCGTTGGTCGTTGACGTCCATGGCTCCAATTCCTCCAACGCCGCTGCGCTGGTCTTCGCCAGCCTCATCCTGCCGATCTTTCTGCAATTGATGGCGCCCGACGACTCGGCTCTGTCTGTCTGAGCCCACAAGGCCATGCAAGCTGGACGGAGAATGCGTCGTATATTTGTACTATGTAGTGCAATCGACTTGCGGTAGCCTTCCCCTCCCCTCCCTCCTGCGCTTAGCCGCATACATAGGAGGAGGCGGTGGACCCTGTCTGTCACCGTGAACGAATGAGGGGCGACAGGCCCATGCATGTCCCTGTCACCTCTCTCATGACCGTCACCGAGTGATGATGTCCATTTTTGTTATTTCTCTATGATGGCATGGCGCAACCCCAGGCCTACCAACTCGCAACTAGAACCACACAATGTCCGAGTTTCAAGACGCCGCAAGATGAATCAACCAGTTTCCATTGCATCGCACAGCCAGCCAGCCAGTCAGGAAAAAGGATCGTACTCATAAGAGAGCACGAAGGAAATCGAGCAAGATGAGATGCTCACTTCACATGATACTGCAATTTCCAATATTGAAGCCAGAGCCTTGTTGGCATTGTTCCAAATAGCCGGCCTCTTCTGTAGACCCCTCCGGAATATTGTGTTTCCTGACAACCCCTGGACGGTAAGAGTGTGCTCTCCCTCTGGATGCCACCACTTCAGACGCTGAAGCATGGGGCCTTCGCTGTCATCAGAACTGAGCTCCCACTTGCCAGCGGATACCGTGACATCGCACTGATCTTTGTGGAAATGGAATTCGGGAAGAAACACGACTGTGGGCGCGTTCTCCTCTGCAGCCTTTGGTGCCTGTAGTTTAAGCTCGTACGTGCAGCGTCTGAGATCGAAACCTGAAGAAAGCACGTTGCCGGCTACTACTGTTGGCGTCGGCCGAATGAAGGCCTCTGCGGCTCGGTACCCGGGAGCATTAGTCAACTCGGGATCCTTGGTCGACCGGCTGGAACTGATGGATGGCGTTGTCAGTGAGCGCTGGAGGTTACCTGGAGTGACGCTCTCAGCATCCCCAGCGACGTGCCGGTTGTTGCTGTTGTTGATATTGTTGTTGTTATCGTTCATGGTAGATACTTGGAGAAGGCTCGTGGCCGACTGATTTGCAGTCGCGCTCTTTGGTAGCGGAGATAAGTGAGGTAATTTGTCGTCAAGCGAATGAATGGACAAGTCTTCACCGTTCCACTGATCACCTCGCTCGTGGTCATTAATAGCTGTGTACACCCAGAGGCAGTGTCCTTCGATTTGCGAACCCTCGACACCAAAGTAATTGGCATCGAGGGCGGCTGATTGGCTTGAGTAGTCACCAGTCTTGTATGCTTTCTTTTCATCCATGTCGTACGGGATGCCGAATTCGGTGAGCAGGCATGGATGCTTCCCCGTTCGGTCTAAACCCTCTTGTCGGAGCGTGGCAAGTTGATCTCTCAAGCAGTTTCTGATGGCCGTTTCGCCGATTTTGATTGCGAAAGCCGGATGGAGATATCTGCCTCGAAGGACGCCCACCACATCGACATTCCATGTACTGTTCCAGTGTTTCGTCATCAAGGTAATACCATCGTAAAAGTGTGGTGTGAACGCCATCATAGGATCGTCGTCGTCAGTCCCCTTGATTTCTGGAGGAAGTTCCAGCGTAGGATACTGCATTAGCATGATGCAATCCTTGTGATGGGCTCGGCAGGCCTTGCTGTATTTTCTCCAAAAGTCCATGAAGTACGTGTTTGTGAACTCGGGATAATCAATGGTTTTGCCCGTGCGGGGGTTCTTGGAGAAGTAATCCTTTTCAGCATCGTGTCTGTTGAGATATCCCACACGCCATGCTGTGCCCACAGACATTCGCCCAACTTCCATCCCGCATGGCGTTTCCAACCGTACTTGGAGTCGTCGTATCCTTCGGGCAGCCAGGCAATTTCACCGTGAGGATCGACCAGTGTGGTACCTGTCTTGTATGGACCCAAGCCGCCCATATCCCAGGTGTCAATCTCGCACGCTCTCCCATACCTGTCAAGAAGGTTTGCCACATTGTTGGGCAAGTGCCCTTTTCAAGGGATTGTCTTTCGGAATAACCGTCAGGTCAACGTATCCTGTCATACCCCTGTTCGGCTCGTTCATGCTCTCCCAGCCAATGACTACCTCGTTTTCAAGATGGCCGGCTTCCCGTATTCGCTTGGCCAAGTGTGCGCATGCATCCACGAAATGGTCCTGCAAGTAGTCTTGGATGTTGACATTGTCGATGATACAGTTTGGTGCGAAGTCCTTCCCTGAAAAGAACAGTGTGAACATAGTCCCTGCAGCAAGTCTATGATAATTTGTCGACCAAATCATCTTTGGAAATTTGTCTGGCTCGGGGTACGTGTTCTGGACAATGGCCGCCTCGGTCGCAGCGAAGCTTTGTGGGTTCAGACCACAAGCATACAGCGTCCACAAGGGAGCTCCAGAGCCACCGGTGAATCGGGACCAGACATCTTGATGGGGATCCATGAAGACGTAGAATCCGTACGATTTTGCCATGCTCAATATCTCGATCGTATGTTGAATGAAGTCCTCGTCGTAGATACCAGGGCCGGCGGCCTCGATGGCTTCCCAGGTGAAGATGTATCGGATAGTATTGAATCCATGTCGCTTTATCCTCGCAAAGTGGGCAGGCGCGTCTTCCTTGCTAAATGGTCGCTGGTGAAACTTGACATTGTCACCGTCAAAGAAATCGTCGGCAATGTGTGATGGCTGACAAGGTTCGGACGGGAGCTTTGCGTCGCCCGCGATGTTTATACCACGCAGTACAACCTGTCGGCCATGGCCGTCTCGAAACTGCCCATCTTCAATTGTCAAGCGGAAGGAGGCCATAATGATTCTGGGGTTCGTGGTGGGCGGTGATGGAGCACGCAACTCTGGGGGTTGGGACGGGGTTTATGGAGGAACCCGGTTGCCCGCCATGGACGTCAGTGGTCGGCGTTGTCGAGCCAGCAGATGACCTAATAATGTAGTCCTAAAAGATGACCAAAGTGTCTGTCTGTCTGTCTGTCGGAATATGGGCGCGAAACTTGAAGTTGCATCGCACTGCTTTACAGAAAACTCGGCAACGTAATCAGCACCACAAACAAGTGCTGTGGTTTCATTCACAAATCACGGGATGCCTCTTCACATTGGTGAAGTTATTACTCCGTATGTGCATTGTGCACTGCACAAATCATCAGCTGCGAGTCTTTTCTCCGTTCTCCGCATCTGCTCACCCACCCAGCTGCCAAGCCTCCTGAGGAAGTGCTTGAATGGGAGAGGCCCCGGACCCAGGCCCCAGCCAGCCTAGCATGTCAATGTTCCCTTGTTCGGTCAGGGCTCGATCTCATCACGTTGGACAGCACTGTAAGGGACTGTTCCATGAATATATGCACCAAAAGTGACTTGATCAAGTAAAGCGAGGCCATGCTACATGCAGATGCCATGTATGCGCGCCTGTGACTCACGCCATTGCGTCTCATTGATTTTTCCTTGGCAGCAACAGACGGATGCTCGTAGCAGTTCAGTCATGAGCCGGGTTTTTCAGCGCTCATGAATCATGAATCATGAATCATGACTCTTGACACCAGTCCAACAACAAGCATCACTTGTAGCAAGCATGCTGATGGACGAGTGAGTGGTCAAGTTCTTCGCCACGAATTGGCACATGACATCTGCAGCGGAGAATCTCCGGCACGTCGTTCGTTTGCAAAGCAAGAAGGCGGCGAGCTGGAGCTGGAGCTGGAGCTGGAGCTGGAGCAGTTCCCCGTCATGACATAACCAACAAAAAGCCATCCGGACTGGGTCACTTCTAATAAGTTCTAACGGCACATGGCGGCACATGGCGGCACATGACGACACATCGCGAGAAATCAGACAGCAAGTGGCAAGTGCCAAAGAAAATCCCCTTCTTGTTATTCGGTTTCTGAGATCAGCAGAGTCTGCCATGAAGTCCGGGCTCGAATCTGTCATCCAACCCTAAAATTTGCAAGTGACCTGTTGCGTGTCACATTCAAATCGCGGGTACAAGACTCTGTCTCGATCTCCAACTCTTGCCGACCATGTCTAGCGCCAAGGCTGCGCTGAAGTCCATCAATGAGGCGATTCGCGGCCACAAATACGATGATGCCATCCAACAAGCAAAGGCACTGGTGAAAAGGGATCCGAAAAGCTATCAAGGGTGAGTGAGTTGGTTTGCAGACAGATTTGTCTCTTTATCCTCTCCTCTTGTGCCTTTTGCACCGTGACCCACGTACTAACAGTCACAGGCTCATCTTCCTGGCCTTTGCTTTGGATAAGAAGGATCAGCTCGACGAAGCCGAGTCGTTCTACAAGCAGGCATCAGAACGTCGTCCCAAAGACGTCCAGGTATTCCAAGGCCTGATCAAGCTATATGAGAAGCAGGGCGCAAAGAAGCTCAGCGACTATCAGAACGCTGTTGTCAGCTTGGCGCAAATCTTTATGAAGCCGGTGATCTTTATAAAGCGCAAGACGTGGTGCTTACATTCGTCGACTACGTTCGAATGAATGGAGATAGGCTGCAGTATGCGGACGCTCTCGGGATCCAACTACCCGAAAGTCCTCTTTATCCCATTCTAGAAGGTCGATTTCCACACCCTTCCAAGACATACGAAACCATTGCACATATAGTAGAGGAGTTTGAAAAAAGCGCATAAACCTTCTCATTGGAGAGCGACGTACAAGACTGGGTGTTACACTAAGCGACGTCAAAGTGGAGGTCAAGCGCGAGATTTACGCGCAGAGCAAATTGGAGCATATCTATCGTCAGTTGATCAACTGGACCAACGATGACCAAGTTAGACGGGACGTGGAGGAGAAGATCCTTGCTTATTGCCATGATCGCCTACTCGTCACTCCTGCTGGTCCTGCGAAAGCCGAGGAACAAGCAAAAGTTCTCGGTCTAGCGAATGATATGGTCATCATCAAGCACCCGTATAAGCTGGCTTGGGATATTGCCATTGATTGGCAGGACCACAAAGACATTAGCGATTGGGACGTGAACATGTTACGGGACTACTGCAATTTCTTCCCCGATAGCGACATGTATAAAGTTGTCACAGGCTTCTTGACAAGCAATGTCTCGCCGTTTCCGGCCCCGAAAGAATCTGAAACAAAGACAGATACAACAGATAACCAGTCCGATGCTAGCGAGGATGACGACGACGACGGTGGGGTCCTGACCTCTTTTGTTCCCATGACAGATGAGGACCGTTTGATGATGATTTCGAGGGTATCACGGGCAGCGAGTCAGCATTTGCATATAGACTTGCTGGGACCTATCTTCTTCAGACGGGAGAGTTTGAGAGTGTCGTAGAGACTATGAGGAAGGCTAGGTCTTTTGTTGCTAAAGAGCGAACAAAGATTGGCCTTGAGTACGAAAATACTGACGACGCCTATAAGTTGTGTCTGGCCACCGCACTCGTTTACTTTCAGAGCCCCAGACATCATCAAGAAGCAAAGAGTCTTTTCGACAAAGTCCTCGAGCGAGATGCAACGTCGACTCCAGCGCTCATTGGTGTCGGTCTCATTTTGAAGAGGAAGAGGAATATGACGAGGCTATTGACTTTTCGAACGTGCCTTGGAGCGTGATGATTCCAACCTTCGAGTCCGGTCAGAGGCTGCCTGGGTGAAGGCATTGAAAGGGGACTGGCAAACAGCCAAAGACGAACTATCCGAGTGTTTGCCGCTTCTGCAGAAGAAGATCGCCACACACAAAGCATTACTTGCAGATACTCAGTATCGTATCGGGCGCTGCATCTGGAACTTGGACTCGAGCCGGCAAGCAAGGAAACAGCGCAAGGGCGAGTGTGCATACGCATACTGGCTAAATGCACTCAACAACAACATGAACCATGCTTCAACTTACACAAGCCTGGGTATCTTCTACTATGACTACGCCAAGGACAGGAAACGTGCTCGGCGATGCTTTCAAAAGCTCTAGAACTCTCTGCGGCAGAGGTAATAGCCGCGGAGCGACTGGCAAGGTTATTTGCCGAGGACGGCGACTGGGAGAGAGTTGAGTTGGTGGCGCAAAGGACCATCAATTCCGACAAAGTCAAACCACCTCCGGGGTCAAAGAGAAAGGGCATCAGCTGGCCCTTTGCGGCAATGGGTGTGGCTGAACTGAACAAGCAAGACTTCCATGGGGCAATCGTTTCGTTCCAGGCCGCTCTGCGCCTATCACCAAGCGATTACCACTCATGGGTAGGACTGGGTGAAAGTTATTACAGTTCTGGTCGTTTCATTGCAGCTACCAAGGCAATCATGAATGCACAAAGTCTGGAGGAGCAGGCTGAAGCCGACGCCTCGGCTGCTACTTGGTTCACTAAGTACATGCTTGGTAACGTCAAGCGTGAATTGGGCGAATACGACGAATCCATTGCTCTGTATCAGGCCGTCGTCGAAACGCATCCTGAAGAACAAGGTGTGATTATTTCTCTGATGCAGACAATGGTAGAAAATGCGTTGGCCTCCGTTGAAAAGGGATTGTTTGGAAAAGCGGTTCAACTGGCCATCGAAACCATCGGCTTTGCTTGCACAACACCTGGCGATGTAAAACAAACGTTCAACTTCTGGAAAAGCCTTGCCGATGCTACGTCGGTATTTTGCTCTGTTCAAAGTCGAGTCGCCGATTTCCTTCAGAACAACTCAAGACGCTGTTGGAGTCGAGTGACCAACAAGCTTATGAGCTATTTGCCACGGTGGACAGGGTCGGAACAGACGTGGTATATGCCAAAGGAATCTATTCCCAAGATGAACAGGTCGGGATGGACATGACCCGCTGCATCCACGCCATGATACTCTCCTGCAAACAAGCTATTCATGTTTCGGCGGGCGATACTCACGCACAAGCCGTTGCCCATTACAACTTGGGTTGGGCTGAGCACCGAGCGCGCACGTGTCTCCCTGCGAGCCCACGAAAGAAGTCCAGCAACTATCTGAAGGCATCCGTCAGGGCATTCAAACGCGCCATTGAACTGGAGAGTGGCAATGCCGACTTTTGGAACGCCCTCGGGGTCATTACAAGTGAAATCAGCCCGCCTGTGTCGCAGCACGCCTTTGTCAGAAGCCTACACCTCAACGAACGAAGCCCCGTTGGATGGACAAATCTTGGTGTGCTGTCATTGCTTTCTGGTGACTCCACGCTTGCGAAAGAGGCCTTTACTAGAGGCCAATCAGCTGACCCTGAGTATGCACATGCTTGGCTTGGTCAGGGGCTCTTAGCTCTGCTGGTTGGAAACATCAAGGAAGCCAGAGGCTTGTTCACCCACGCCATGGAGATTTCAGAAGCCTCGTCAACGCCAACACGAAAGCATTATGCCTCCTCCATGTTCGATCATGTCCTGACTGCGCCATCCAACATGACGGTCGCGTGTCTGATCCAACCGCTGTTTGCTCTCAGCCAAATACAAAGCATGCGACCACAAGACGTCGCATTCGGTCACTTGTCCGCACTGTTTGAAGAGCGCACACGAGATAGCTCAAGTGCTGTCAAGATTCTGGAAAAGCTGTGCAGTGTGATTGAAAGTGACTACGAAAAGACCGAGTCGCCGGAGAGCCTCGCGCGGTTCACCCTAGCACGCAACGACCTCGCAAGAGCATACCTGGCCGCCGGAAAATACGAGCAGGCGGTAGAAGGGGAGGAACGGCCTTGGGGCTGAGCAGCGATGAGACAGAGAGCGAACTCACGGTGGAACAGAGGAAGATGGCCAGGTTATCGGCTCATTTGACAGTGGGACTGGGGAAGTACTTTCTGGGCGAATATCAAGAGGCAGAAACGTACTTTCAATCCGCCCTCGAGGAATCAGACAACAACCCCGACGCCACCTGTCTCCTGGCTCAAGTCTTGTGGGCTCAAGGCACCGAAAGCTCGCGTGGTCAGGCTCGCGAAGCTTTATTCGGCGTCATTGAACAGCAGCCCGACCACGTACGAAGCGTGCTGTTGCTCGGCGTGGTCGCCTTGCTGGACCAGGACGAAGGCAGTCTGGAAGCAGTAGTCGAAGAGCTGCAGGGTCTTCGCACCAACGACAAGGTCACTCTGGCAGAACAGTCGCAGATTGGCGAAGTGCTTCGCTCCATAGCCGGCATGGCAGATGGGCACACGGCGCAAGACATGATGCAGCAAGTACAAGAGGACGTGATGCTGTACCCGCACCTACCACATGGTTGGTCGTCGCTGGCAGAGGCCACTGGTGACCAGCATGCCGCCCAGCTGGCTCTCAAGGTAGCCACAGGGGATTCCACCAAGGGGACCTTGGAAGCAGAGGACTTGGCCATGGCCTATGCTGGCACGGGCAAGGCGGCGGATGCGCAAAGAGCAGCAGTTCTATCGCCGTGGGAAATATGTGGTTGGACGGCTTTGAGGGCTTCTACTGAGGGTATATAGGAAGGAGTTGACACGAAATTAGGAGTGAAAAACCTAATATATAGATGATGGCGGTTGATTGCGAGAACAGCATCGAAAGGTCTAGCCTGTGCTGTGAGCATAAAATTTAATTTAAAAAAAAAAAAAATTTTTGACTTTTAAAGGAGAGGGAAAAAACAAACCCGGGGTATCTTATTAATGACGCAACTTCTAATTGAGAGTCTCATCCACGCGCACCCTTTACCTCGACGCAGATGACCCGGCATCTGCTCCCGCCCCAACCGCCTCTTTCAACCTCGCCATCCTGCTCACGACCCAGGCATCATGCCAAGCATCAATCTTGCCGCCGAGCAACACACAATTGTCCGGCGAGAGCAAGACGGTGCCCCGGGCTACGACAGTGCCGGCCCGCACCACCATCTTGCACCCTATACTCGTCGTAGTGACCCCCATGCCCTCCATCCTCTCCATCTCAACCGCGTAGACCCTCGCGCCCTTGCGGTCCTGCAGCACGAGGCGATGCGTTGCATCTCTCCCGGCCCAGCGGGGGAGGCGGTCGACTTGTCGCTGCTGCCGACGAAGCGTCACCGCGACCATCTTCCTGTCCGTCGCCCTCGCCCTCGCCCTCGCCCTCGCCCTCGCCCGTCACGCGGATGATCTGCCTGCCGCGGGTCCTCTCCCCACGCTCGATGGCCTCGAGCTCCTCGATCTGCTCCCACCGCGAGAGGCTCAGGTTCTCGATATCCAGGATCTGCACGCAGACGTCTTGGGCGAGAGTCACTTCCTTGGCGTTGGCGGCGTCGAGCACCTCGGCTGGGAAGGGACGTGGCTGCGAGGCGTCGATGAGGTCGCTGGTGGTGAGGTCGCATGCTAGGAGGCGCGCTTTGGCCGTGGCGACGAGCGAGGGAGCGGCGGAGGCGGCGAGCGGGTGGTTGTGAGGCTGGCGAGGAGTGAGGGGGAAGGGCAGGGAGGTGTTGCGATGTGATTTGGGTGCGCAGGCGGGTTGTGAGGTCCATTCCATCGGGTTGGCTGAAGCTGAAGCTTCTCGATTTATTCGAGTTGCGGTTGCGGTTGCGGTTGCGGTTGCGAGTTGGAGCAGCCAATGCCGCCGCTAGGGGCCAAGGGGGCCAGCAACAACTAAGGCTCGCCATCAAATCCCCCCGTTCCACATCGACTTCTTGTCCAAAAAAAAAAAAAAAACCGCCAACCCACCAACTTCGCGACTTCACAGCCCATGGCATCCCCAACATGTCGACAATAGCCTCTCCCCGCGAACCCTCCACCCCTCTCCGCCGCCTCCTCCAGCACGCCACCCACGTCCTCTGGCCGACCGTCCCTCGAGACCACCCTTACCCGCTCGGGCATCACATCCCCGTGCAAGTGCAAGCGTCTGCTCCCCGCCGCCGCCCCCGACGACGTCCAAACGTTCCAACAGAGCCGCCCTCCGAGACTTCTACAAGCTCCGCGCGCCGAGAATCGAGATCGCAGGCTCGGAAGTGCCCCCAGCGACCTGGATCACCCAGACTTCGACGCGGGCGAATACGTCGCTCGCGTGGTGGGCAACAGTGGTCTCCAAGACCTGCTACGGCTGTACACGCAGGTAGTCGGGGAAGTGCGCGCCCTGGATGCCGAGAAGAAGGCGCTCGTGTACGACAACTACAGTAAATTGATCACGGCGACGGAAACAATTCGCAAGGTGAGTCTTGACGACGTGACGACCAGAACGCGGTAGTATCTTGACTACTACCCCTACCCCCGGGGAACATGGATTGAAGAAACAAACAATATTGATGATGGTGGTGGGAAATTTGCTCCAGATGCGCGCAAACATGGACCCCTTGAATCCAATGGCATCTACACTCGATCCTGCCATTGCCCAGATCTATTCGCAGGCGTCGTCGATACGGGAAAAGCTTCGCGAGTCGGTGCCAGCGCCGGATTCGGAGAAAGGGACGACGAGGGAGGCCGAGTTGCGGCGACAGAGGACGCGTCAACTGGCTGTCGAAGTGCTGGCCACACCTCAGCGGTTAAGGGATCTCGTCAAGGACGGTAAAATGCAAGAGGCCAAGAGACAATGGGAGATGCCGAAACGTTTGTTAGTCGCCTGGCTGGAAAAGGGAATAGGTGGCGACGACGTTCAGGCGTTGATTGATGAGGGGATGCCGTCTTCACGCCCAAGAGCGTGCAGGCGCAGAATCATTCGCAACAACAGCCACAGAGACTATCAAGGGATAGCCGGTGACATGTCGGCAATACAAACATGTCAGTCATTCGAGACAATTCTTTTTTTTTTTTTTTTTTTTTGGCTGTTCCTGCTTCATCGTAGTAACTGTAACTTCTTCACCTTCTTCGCTCGTGTTACTCCCGACTTTTATGGACACAACCCCAGATCCACCTCGTCACTTTCTGGAACCTTTAGTCCAGCTCATCAATACTGCAAATAGTAAACGGGTCTTTGTCGAATTGACTTAGCAAGACCTCCGCCTCGGGCACAACTGCCTTGAGCTCCTTCTCCAGTCTGGGACCAAGAACCCTGTGCAAATATCCCTCTCCGAATTGCTGTGGAAAACCTGCACCAGCGTCCTTCCCTGCTGAATAGCTCGCAGTGCCGAGTGGTGACTTGTTTCCCCGTGACCAGCAGGTCCACGTCGGCCTTTTTCAAAACGTCATATCCGCTGCCAGCGCAGACGCCAAAGCTCCGAACAAGTGTTGTTCTGATCTCGGCGCCTACAGGGCTTGCTACCATCATGTGCTTGAGCCCACCTAGCTCTGCTGCTAGACGTTTGAGGATCTCTGTCAAAGAGACGGGGTTTTCGAACTTGCCCAGTGCTCCGTAGCCAGCAGGAGAGTGCGACTCTGGCGCCGTAGAGCAAGGGATGGCGACAGAACGTTTGTCAGAATGAGGCCCCGACACAATGTCTGCGAGCCAGGTATTGAGACCTTGGGGCGCCGCATCAACAGCCGTGTGTGGGCAGTACACGGCTATCTCTGCTCGTGCCAGTCGCAGCAGAGTCGCTTGCTGTGGATCATTATTGGTGATGGATTTGAGTCCAGAAAAATAAAAGGGTCTGCGCTCCTGACAAGATTAACCAGGTTTACTTTTTTTTTTTTTTTTTTTTTTGGTAATGTTGAATCAGAGCTGGCGGTCTACTCACGATAGCTGACGATGACACTTACTCTCTTTTCAATAGCATCATCCGCAACTTGCCAGGTGAGATCGTTCGTGACAAGCACGCGGGGTTGCTGGCCCCGTGCCTCGGAATTGCCAACCAGGAGACCGACGTTGTCCCAGGATCTGTCGGCAAGCTCTTCGGGATATCTTTGAGCCAAGAAGAGTCAATGACTTTATCGTCTTTGCCATGGATAGACAACAAAGAGTAGTTTTGGGGCGCGAAAGAAACGGATTCATCTTCTCACAGCTTTTTCATTGAATCCACCACGAGCTGAGTGAACTTTGACGGCTGCACCTGCCACGCTCCCCATGGTCCTTGTTGAGTCTCCATCATGTGACGACCGCAAAATGCCTTTTCGAAGAGGAAGAAAAAGGGAAATCGATGCGGAACAGCGGCACGGCGGAGGATGAGCGAGCACGGTGGGATTGTCGTATTTGAGATGTGGAATGAGGCCAAACCTGGATCCGGTGAGATGTTGAGGATCGGTGATCAAGCGGTAATGGAGCCTTGGAGCTGCCTTCATGTCAAGTTTTACAGAAACCAGTGATCCAATTGGCGAATTGGTTGAGGCGTCCAAGTTGAAGAAGCTCTGAAGTGCAATCAAAACTTTGGGGGTGTGTAATTAATACCAATAATGCTTGTATTCTTTAGTCACCTAAGTCATTCTTCACCCTAATAGGCTAGCTATATTTTATTGAATTTTATAATTATTTTGTTCATTGGCAGTGTCACATCACGTGGAACATGACCTAGAACGTGACAAGCACGTGACCTAGAGCCCCCATTAGAGAATAGTTTCAGCTTCTAGCTAGTTTAATCATTAATGAAACTTTACACGCTTATTTAATCATACGTTCCGTCACGTAACAAGTGGTATCAATTGCTCTTCGATCGCTGCGTACCTTGAGCGCTTTTACTGCTAATAAAAGCCACCAAACCGACAAATCGTCAACCAACCAACCAACCAACCAAGCCCGTCAAAGCTATCCTTTCGCTAGGCCTGATAGCTCTCTAGGCATCGCGCCTATCGTCAGATTCGTCGATCTTTAATTAGAGGCCTCACCTTCGAATTGCTTCGATCTTTGACCTTTGATTCAATCAATTCGTTGACCTTCGTCTCGACCGTTGACCTTCGACCTTCAATTCGAAGGTTTTGATCAACGGGTCAAAAAGGTTGAATAATCTGACAATGGAGGCAATGCCTAGGGAGCTATCAGGCCTATTGAAAAAATGACTTGGTCGGTTTGGTGGCTTTTATTAGCAGTAAAAGTCACGTTTTAGGTCATGTTGTAGGTCATGTTCTAGGTGACGTGCCTGTTAATTCTGGCACGTAACAGTATTAGCCATAATACCACTATTCCCTGCATGTATATTGACATTTTTCTTAATCTCCAAGTTGCACCAAGCTCATTTCTTTGATTCTGCTACAGACAAGTCCCTAGACTACCATCTTTAGGCGTAATAATATATATCAACTTCAAGACGCAAGAGCATTCTTCCTTCCTACATCACCCCCTTTCATCCCTTTAAGCTTACACAACGCACGGCGCGCGCGGCTGTGGGTAAATTCCCGGATTCCCGGCACAAGAGAGTCTCTAATGTTAGCCGCTGCCAACATTACACCTCATTGCTCAAGACCCCATTACCTACCTACCTACGTTACGTCACTGTCCGTCCCGCGGTGATCATCCATCCCACCATCGTCGCCTCTTCTCACCCACCCCACCCCTTCCTTTTCTCTCCCCTACACCACAGTCCGACCCGTCGGTCCTTCTGCCCGCCATATCGCCCCGGATCAGAAGACATGTCCCAGATCACCGATACCTCGATCCGCGAGGCCATCACGCAGCGCCTCCAGGCTACCCACGTCGAAGTCACCGACATGTCAGGTACGCAGCCATCAACACTCTTCCCGTTGCCGTATACTATTCCCGTGGGGAAGAGTTCCGTCGAAATGCGCAAAGACGGATGGGCACACGTGAGAACAGTGGAAACTGATTGTCTTTCCGCTCGAATCCCCAGGTGGCTGCGGCCAAGCGTTCACGTGTCTCATCGTCTCTCCCCAATTCCAAGGCCTCAACTCTCTTAAACGCCATCGCTTGACCAACGCCGCTCTGAAGGAGGAAATTGCCGCCATTCACGCATGGACAGCCAAGTGTCAAACACCGGATGAGTGGGGGCGGGACAAGGGCAAGTCTGGCCCGTCAATGGACGGGACGGTCGGGGGACAGGTCGAGGGTACAAGCGCATAATGGTGTCAAATCGCAGAGCGATGGGAAAAAAAAAAAAAAAAAAAAGCTGGCACGGAAAATGAACAGGGTTTCTTATTGGATGAATGATGACAGGCGGCTGGAGGGAAATAATGTCAGTGCAAAATCGGCGTTGATGATATTGGCACATACGCGATGGCCATTTTAGAACTCAAATGGCTTGTTCAAGTTGTTTTGCCTTGGACCTTTGGTATATGCAGGACAAGATTGGCGGCGAATGCAATGGTGCAATGTGCAGATGGGAATGTAATCAACAAAATGGGCGACAAAGTGCTTCTTCAAAATGCTGCGAGCTTTTTTTCTTTCTTCATTTGAGAGGCCATAGTCTATTAAGGGATGCCTAATGTTTTCAAAACCACTTCCACCCGCGGGTTTTTTTTTCCCATGTATTTATTTGGTCAAGCATCTTATAACAAACCCAACAAGTCTTCATTGTCCTTCTGCTGTGTCTGGCTCGGTGTCTGCGTATTGCCACCTTGTGCATTATCAAGCTGCATAGCTGCCGGCAGTGGCTGGCTGGAGTTGCTGCTGCTACCAAAGTTCAATTTATCAAATCCGCTCATCAAATCGCTCATCCCGTTGCCGGAGCCTGCCGTCGCGGCTACGCCAGCTGGAGGGGCGTCAAACATGCTCATCATGTCGGCCATACCACCTGAAGGTGCTCCGCCAGCTGGACTAGCCATTCGGTCTGGTGTTGCCGTGGTGCTCTGTTGCTCACGAGACGCAGGTGCAGCCCCGTCAAAGTCGATATCAAGCAGGTTTTCAATGTTGGTCTGCGATGAACTTCCGCCGCTGCCATTGGCAGCAGCCACAGAGGCAGCAATCGGGTTCTCGGCGGCATTTTGCCGTTGCTCTTGGATGGCTGCTCTCTGGATCTCGTCGGCCCCGAAACGGCCCTTTCCAACAAAGGACTCCGGGGCTTGTGGTATACTGATGCCAAAGTGGATAATTCGGAAAGTAGTTGCTCCAGCAACGCAGATGGCAAGCAGGTCATGGTAGTCGAGATCGTTGGTTTCTGAGAGAGAACAATGTTCTAGGGGCTCAAAGTCAGTAACAGTCCTACCAATCTGGTCGGCCTGCTGCGGGCGAAATATCTTACCTTGGCAACATCCAAGTCACCAGACAGCAAACGCCAATAGACATATGCTCTGTCACGAATATCCGGGTTATCATTCTCGGCGGTGGCCGCCTGCAAAACCTTTTGAACCAGTCCTTGTGTATTTCCCGGCTTCTTGAGAAACAGCTTCACAACTGCAGTCAGTATTTGTAGTTGGGTCTAGGAAGGCGTTAGTTTCGATTGCATATATTATTGCCACGAACAGGTGCTGCCCCGTGGTGCTTACTTGGGTGAACTCTTCCATGAATCCATCCACAAAGCTCTCCAAAATTTGGTCTGCATTGCTGATCTTCTCTGCATATTCTCCAACGATCCAGATGAGGGCTCCTCTGGCATTCGGTTCATCTAGCTCATCAATGTACTCGCACAACGTCGGAATCACGCCTTCGTAGCCGGGATATTTGCGCAAGATATCCTTGACAACAACGATGACCTCTTGTACCACGTAGTTAACCTTGGTAGCAATGAGGTCCTCCAGGGCTTGTACACATTTGGCACTCGCGTTTTCAATCTTGATCGCTACTTGGCCAATGGCCTTGACGGCTCGGCGTACAAAGTCCATGTCAACCTCCAAGGCGTATTCCTTCAGCTCGGCCAATAACTGCTCAAAATTCTTCTCATTTGCTATCCGTACCATGATCTCGAGCTTCTGAAGCTTGACGTACGGTGGGTCGTTGTATTTGCAGAAGAAAACGCGCAGCTCCTTGCTAAGAATATCCGGCTTGGCTTGGAGTAGCAGATCGATATTGCGCAAGGCAACATACTGGACCTCGGGAGCAGAGGCTACCAAAGTCACTATGAGAGAGAGGAGAGATTGTCAGCATGCCTCTATGGCTCCATGGCTCCATGGCATCACTTCAGCATCTTATATACATACCAAGAGGGGTGCCATCTTTTAAGCAGAGACCGAACCATCTCCGTATTGACGGCCTGCATGTGAGTGAATACAACCTTGATGGCTGCGAGCACTACGGCAGGGTTGACGTGCTGAAACTGCGGTACGACGCGTTCGCAGATGTGTTCCGATTCTTGTATGTCTGTCGCAGGATAGTCGGCAAGAGTTGTCAAGACTGTGGTTCTTCCCCACTCTGTGCATTCGTTTAGAGCCATCAAGAGCTTCTTCAAGATCGCTGGTGTGATGACAAGAGCCCTGGTGTCTGGTGAAGTTTCGCTGATTTCGGACAGTGCCTGAACAGAGTTGGCAACGACCATGGGGTTTGGGTCGCCAATCATTTCCTGCAGCGTTTCAATGAATCCGTTCTCAATGCACATGGAAGGGTTGAGGTCGAACAATTTAGCCACGCAAATGGCAGCTGTCTTTCGCACATATGGTGACTCGTCTCGTAGAGTCTTCCGTAACGGTTCTTCCATGTAATCAACCATCTTGTCTACTCGGATGCAACCCATCGTGCGAATGGCTAGAGCTCGCACGAGAGGATTTGGGTCCTCTGAATCTTGCACAAACGTATTCACAGCAAGAATGCAGAGGTCGGGATGTGACTTGGCGTAGTTCCTGTAAGTGAGGTCAGCACAGCATCAGATTTATATAGAAACTGAGAGGAGGTTGCTAATCTCCTCTTGGAACCCCGAATAACGCTTTATCTGTCGCAGGCCAAGCTGGACACTGAACGTTGGAATATTAACGCACATTAAATAGAGGTAGACAAGTTTCTTCTGGTCTAGATCGGCGGTGGCAATGTTCTTCAACACATCGGGGAACAGTGCAGAGACGTCTTTACCGAGAGTCATGGCCATGATTGTCTTCTGGATAGACTCCTTGCGCTCGTATGCGTACTGCGACACCAGACCAGCCCGTAACTCAAAGGTTTCACCTTTCGGGGCACGGCGAAAGCGCCGCGAATGCGATTCACCGCCATCGTCAGCGTTTTCGAGGGGTCGTGAGGTGTTGGAAGGGGCAGGGAAGAGGCGGTACGGGGAAGACGATGGTCGTGATGCCCCCGTGGCGATGTCGTTATTTCGTTAGGATGATTGACGGGATTGTTTTACGTCAGACATGAAGTCGCGGAGCCCTCGCGGATGGCCCTGATTTCGCCTCGTGCGGGTCGGGCCTGTAGTCGGGAAGTCGACGACGAGGGTGAGTTGTGAGGGTGACGGACGAGTTTGTATTGCTTGTTGAAGCTCCTTGGCCTAGGCTAGTAGTTGTCGCAGATGGGCCCAGCGTGGCCCAAAAGATGCCCGTAATATTTGAAGCTTTGGCCAGATGAAATGTTCAGGCCACCCATGTTTGCCAGTTTATAATTGGTTGGCGCCTTGTCAAAGGCACCCAAAGACATCCAAAGGCACCGGTGCTCCACCCAGCCTACCGAGCGCGAGTCCCATTTTGTTACCATTGCTTCGACTGCATCGATGCATTTTTGATAAAGCCGTTGATGCTTTAAAAATCACACAAACTATGGTCTGTCCACTGATACATGCCTATTCTTCTGGGCCAAGACTAATGGAAGTGTAGGCCAACTTTCCTAATTTAAGGAGACTCTTCATCGAAGCGCGGACAGATGATGAAGAAAGAGACGTGTCCAGGAGAGCTGTACGTACATGCTTGTGTAATTCTCGATTCATCGCTTTGGCGACTGACTCAAGACTCAGTTCTACAATGCTGTCTTGTTTATGGGCTCGGTGGTAGTATTCAGCTTGATTGCGCAAAACTCAACGCTGGTAAATGATGAGGAACTTAATTGTATATGTAATGTTCCAAGTTTCTCTCGAGTCGGTTGAGATGCGCCTTGATATTCTCCGCACTATTGCCAACAAATGCCTCGTCGTCTCGTCTAATACACATGTACTCTGTGTTGGAATATCTAATCTACATCCCCATCCAAAGCGTCATCCTGAACCTCATCTTCCTTTGCATCTTTCCCTTTAGCTGTCATCACTTTAGCTTCCTGTTTCCTCCAGAGCCCTGCTAAGAAGTCATTGGTGCTCGCTTCTTCCAGACTCTTGTCGGCCCTCTTCTTCAGGAACCGCGGAAATCTTAAGCTGAGCCCTCGCTCATCACTGACCAGACCTAACGCGGCAGTGTACGTCGGGCTCAGGGTAATGTCGGCAAATGCCACCTCCCAAACCTCCTGAGGTTCAAACCAAACATCGGGAAGAGGTCCAGGGTACTCGACAAAACTCGGCTTTTGTGCTCTTGTATTTTTGCGCTCTCCACTGTCCTCGCCATCATCGTAGAACTGCTTCGTTGCTTTGTAAAAAGCATCCGTGAAGCCGGAGATGCATTTGCATACTGCTTCGAGCAAGCCCGTCTCCTCATTGCGGACGGCCAAGAGCACAGGGGACCACCATTTCGCCTTTCGGCCCTGACCGTGCCATCCAGCAATGGGAATGAGGTCGAGCGTATCAAAGCTAGAGTTGTAGTCCTTCTTGACCTTCAGCCAGGAGTCCAGTCGCTTGTCGGGTTCATATGTTGCCAGAAGAGGTTTACGTCGAGACCCCATTTTCTTATCATTCCCTTCTTCTCCTCTATTCCTGCTCTTCGTCTTTGCTTTACTCTTTTTGGTGTGGATAACTTCTCGATCTCTTCCACCTCTTGACCGACTGCATCCCCAGTATACGGTACATCCACGAGGTTATCCAAAATCTTGACCATGATTCCTTCGCATTTATTTTCAGTGGCGGCTTTGAAGAAGTCCAATACAGCCTCAGAGTCGTTAGACGTGGCATCAAGGCCTTTACCCAGGTGAAGTGATGCGGCACTTCTGTAAAAGTGATTTGAGCAACTCCCTTCGCTCTCTAAGTGGTCGGTCGAGAAGCGGCTGTTCGTTGAGGTACATTAAATCAAAAGCAAATAAACAGACGTCAACTTTGATGCTCCCAATATCAACGTCTTTCCTAGCACGGTTTGTCAGCGTCTGGAAGTTTTTGAGCTCACCGTTGCCATGGTCCACTGCTACCACTTCTCCCTCCATGATGAAGCTGCTCACGCCTTCACCTCTAATTTTGGGCACTAATTGGACAAGGTCGGGGTATTTGTCCGTCATCAATTCGAGATGCCGTGAAAATATGGACACCTTTCCTTGCGCATCACAATGAACCTGAGCCCGCTGCCCATCGTACTTGTACTCGCAAGCAAAGTCTCTTCCTTGAAGTTTACTCAACATTTCCGACAAGTCTCTCGTGATACTGCCCAACATGGGGCGAAGCGGTACGTGTAATACCAAGCCACAACGCACCAACAGCTCATTCGTTATCCCAATTTCCAAGAGAACTGGAATCAATTCGTTGTAGTCGGGTCGCCTAGCGAAACAAGCCTTCACAATCTCTTCTGATTTACCCCAAATCTCGGCTAATTCGTCCTTTCTCAGCCTGGACAATTCAGAACTCTGCTTGACAACGACAGTTGAATCAGGAGGTCGCGAAAGCAGGAATGCTCTCGACAGCGCAATAAGCATCGTCGTCTTGACGGCCCCAATCCTGAGCTAATGTATTATATGAGCATTTATGGCCCATATTTGAGTATGAAGCAGGAACTTTCAGACGACTTACATGCTGGCACAGAGTTCGCACGAGAAAACGACTTTCCTCGCCACCTCTGGCATCCTGTAAAAGCCGATCGACTATGCGCTGTTTCACCTCGGCGCTACCCTGTCCTTGAGTATTGGCAATTTTGACGAGCGATTGATAGACACCTTTAATGGTAAGCGGCTTCGGCTTTCTCAAAGTGAAACTTTGCTTTTCTTTGCCTCAAATGCAACATCTCCAGCATCGCCACATTTGTCATACAGAGCCTTGAGAGACCTGTTGTCCAGACCACAGACTTGTTTAAGGGCTTTTGAAATCGCAGATCCTCCAAGGCCTAGCTCTAATGAAACATATGCCGGCGAGATTGAATTGGTCGCCAGCCACACCTGACAGTTTTGATCAATACTGGATTCGCCTCGGTTCAACTAGACTCACTTACAGCAGGCAAAAGGCTTGATGGATCGCCCTCGATCAAAAGTCGCAAACAGTTGACAACAGTATCAACGATCTTGATCCGGCTGGTGGTGGCGCTTACAAGAACAAAGCATCTGGTTAGCAGAGCGTAAGATGCGTTGCCGCCCTCAGCTTCCCAATGTTGCTTCAACGAGTCCGTGTATTTTGAAGGTTCAAACACTAGAGGAGATATATCCATTGGTATTGAGGATGTGAAACAATCTTCAGCCATACCAGTGGACTGCAATGTGAGCGTAGAGCTCAGTGTCTTACTTGGTTTCTCTTCCATCGTCGTAGCAGGAGGTCTTGGTTGAGATTGGGCGTCAGGGCTTTTGGATTCAACATGGGAATTTTGCATAGATTGCGGGATTTCAGGCGCCTGGTTGTCATTGTGACTGCCATTCGCGACCTCCTGGTCCCATTCGGCTTGTAGCTTGCGAGCCAACTCCTCATCCGTCAATTCGGAAGACGGTACATTAGAGCATCCATTCGGCGCTGATGGCAGAGCCTGTCCTTTATTCTGTCCTTGTTTTGCGAAGAAAATTCCAGGCCCTTTGACTGAACTCCATTTTGTTTTCCGTCATTGTCCAACTTTCTTTTCTTCGCGGGACTGGACATTATGTTGCTATACAACATCCGAAACCCGGCTTCGAGAGGGCAGTATTCGACCCTATTGAACAAGGCACTGATTGAGTTAGAATGCGTCCTATATCAAACCAGACCTCTCATCATTTCGTGTTGACTATGCACACTCTTTTGAGTTTCTACTTTCATCCTTAGTATTGAGCGCGGGAAGGTATATGCATATGCCAAATCAATGTATGACGCTATTAGACACTTTCAGACACGGGACCACGTGACGACCTTTCCAAGGATCACATAATCCATCATTGCCGCCGGCGATGGAACATGGCAAGCCCTGTGCCTCCTCTTGCGCTAAGCCCCTTTGGCGCGCACAAGCGACCTCCACCATCACACAAACCGTCGAAAACTTCCTCTACCCCACCATCATGAACCTCTTTCCACGAGTACACCTCCTCACCATTTACCCCTCGAACACCGACAAAATGAACGGCGAAGACCCGCCTGAGCGGCCTGACTACATCACTAATATCATCAACGGCCTTGAGCGCTACAACCCTGAGGCTGTTGGTACCCTCGAGACTTATCTCCAGGAGCAATGCGAGGAAAAGTTTTGCGACTCCAATGCCAATCGAACGCTGTTGAAGTTGTGAGTCGACCTCAATTTTAATTTCATCGTCTAACTCTTTAGCGTTGCGCATTCTATTGGTTTCTTGGCAGCTTGATGGTGTTCTTTTGTCCACGTGCCCTATTGTCTGACAACGACAAGGTCCAATCAACCTTGCACGCCTGAAGTCAACTCATTAGCTCAAATCAAACTACAAATAAACCGATGTTCTTCCTCGTATAATGTCTTGAAGCATCTATGACTGACCAATTTGTCTTGTCCACAACTTAGGTACCAGCTGAACCCCGATCGATTGAAGGATGAAGTTGTCACAAATATCCTCGTCAAGGCCATGGCCTTGTTCCCCTCACCGCAGTTCTCCTCGCCCTCCATCTCATTAATCCCTCCGCTGCCTCGACCGGCGAGCTCGCGGAGGCTCTTGCCAAATTACGCTCGCTCAACTCCCAGCTCGAGGGCTCCCAGTACGCTCAGTTCTGGGCCTCTGTTGACGGCGATGATTTGTGTGCCGACCTGATTGCCGATATTTCAGGCTTTGAAGACACTGTTCGCCATACCATTGCCCGACTCGTCTCCCAAGCTTTCAGGGAACTCAAGCTCTCCCATCTGCAGTCGTGGCTCGGTATCAAAGAGGACGCCACACGCAAATTTGTCACGGAGGTCGCTGGTTGGACCGTCGATGGAGAGGGAAACATCAAGATCCCCCTAACCCTGACAACGAGGCAAAGAAGGCCGAGATTCGCGAGGATGTCAACCTCGAGCAGTTCTCAAGAGTTATTCGACGATCATGGGAAGAGACTGTATGAGAATTGCAAGAAAAAAATTCTATTGACGACGACCGATTTTTTCATAACGGGCAGAGAAGGAGTGGGAGAAGATCGACTTTATAGTTTGTGATGGAAATCACAAGATGAGCCCATTGTCTGTGCGTGTGCAGAGAACAGGCCGGCATGAGGTATTATCAAAGGGAGGGAACTCTCCAAACGGAAATGAAATGGAGAAATGGAGAAAATTCCCATCAAGGCGTTTAATCGGACATTTTATTGAGATAAGCGGTATCATGATCTAGAGTCAGCATAGAACGCGGATGTATTAGGTCACCCTTGATGTGCCGCCCGACTTGTCACGATCTGAGAGTGTAAGCGGCAAACTCGTGGTCTTTACATGTCTATTCCATGATATTTGTCTGTAATTGTCGTCTATTTCTGTTTCGTCAACTCCTCCCATTGTACTCCTGCCCATTCTTCCAGATACCCCGTTTCACCGTCAGTAACATATGTAGGCACACAATTTTTCTCACAGACACATATGATAATAGTTCCCATTCCATTCCTCCAAGCTCATATCATCTGCTTCCAGCTCGGCAATAGCATTAGGCGTAAGCTGGACTTCGAACGTCCTCCTGCCGCCACAGTTTGGGCATCCCGGCATGGAGCCCTTGCCGAGCTTGTCGCCAACGGCATCCGTCTTTGAGTACAGTAGCGGGGTGCCCTGAACTCGTACCGAATCACCTGATCCGGGTTCTGGGCCAGACGATCCGCAAATTTCTGAAACGTCGCATCCATGGACGACTCGAACGCTTCTTTGTCGAGGGCCGACACTGTCTCCGGCGCATCAGCATCCTCAATCCGTGCGTTCTCCGGGACCTTGGTCGGCGCGGGGTCGAGAGTCTCGTAATCAGCTTCGGAAATATACAGAGTTGGGTACGGTTTCGGCTGAGACGAGCTCTCTGGCCACGGGTCAAGAGGTGGAAGGGGGCTCGTGGGCGTCGTGTTGAGGCGGAGCGTCTCTGCAAATGTCTTGCTCAAGTCCGGGGAATTTTCTCGCTCAGCCTCGTGGGATTCGGCGGGGCCAGATGGATTCTCAGACGATGAAGCACTGAACGGGTTCGTGTTGCTGGAGAACGGGTTTGCGCCCGCTAATGAAGCACCTCCGCCGAGACCCTTTCCCCAAATAGAGCATCGCCCAATCCCGGACCATCATTTTTCGTTTCGGTTTCCTCTCGTTTCGGCGCAGCTCCTGCTTGTTGCGTTACCGCGCACTCTTCCTTGCCCCACACTCTCACGCCTCGAAGGGCCCTGATGCTACCGGATTTGCGACGGCAAGATTCACGCCTGCAAGCGAATACATATAGTCGACGATCGTGTCCTGGAAATCTCTCCGGCAATTCGGCATTGAGTTGTAAGATGAGAGCCATTAGATCGTTGCAGGCTTTGCAACGAGCAAAGGCTGCAGACGGCGGCTTTTCAGCGTCCAGCCAATCCTTTTGGTGGTGGAAATGTCAGTTCGGTCGTAAACTGGGGATGTATGTGTTGAAGGCATCAACAAGCTTTTTGGTCGGGTAGGACTAGAAGGCACGTACAGGTCTGCCGCCCAATTTGCTAATAGTCTCATCTTCATCGTCCCTGGAAGCGTATCCCAGGAGAACACTAGTCTCCGTAAATTCTCCCTCTGAGGAATCTGAGTCGTATGAAGCCATGGCCTCAAGATTGTATGTTTCATTCGAAAGGTTGTCCTCCCAGGTTACTGGCACTGCACTCTAATGGTGGGGTTAACAAAAAAAAATTTGGGGGAGGGGCCGATAGCAAGGGGAAATGATCTGCTGAGAACAGCGCGGGGCTTATTAGTGCAGAATAAGCAGGGGAACACCAATTCAGCGTCGTATAAATACGGACGCCAATGCATTTTTTTTTTTTTTTGCGAACCGCTCCAATATCCTTGTAATAATTCTCTATGCCGGATAACACATTATACGGTCCTCAAGGCAGGCAATTGACTGTTGAGTCCCATGAATAACTTTTAATTCTACCAATCATCTGTCCTGGTATGAAATTTACATGTGGTCATCTGGGCCGTCCATTCCAGGTCCAGGTCCTGCTGCTCGTCCCATCTGTCGAGCCTTCAGCAATTCATCACACAACAAAAGATTCGATGCGATGCCGGAGCTGGAGGCTATGCAGTTTCTCAGCACACGGAAGGAATCAAATACACCTTCCAGCTCGGGGTCCATGGGCTCTCCAGTCTCCAAGTTCAGACCAACCACATCACCCTCGTTGAACTCGTCTTCCATCTTAGTAACTGAGAACCCAATAGATTAGCATTAGTTCCCGCCACAATCAATACAAGATTCGCAATACTTACGAGCATCCTGAACATCATGTCCAGCGTTGGTCGCCAGGGTCTTGGGAATGATGAGCAGGGCGTCAGCAAAGGCATCGACACCAAACTTGGCCTTGCCTTTAAAAGAGTTCTTGAACTTGTCGCTTTTGAGGTGTCTGGCACAGGCTACTTGAAAGCTCCGGCGCCAGGAACGACGCTCTTGTCAACAATCATGTTGTAAACACTTCTCAACCCATCTCTGGTCGCATCAGTTACTTGGGAGATGGTATGTTGGTTGGGTCCCTTGATCATGAGCGTCACGGACTTGGGATCCTTGACCTCTTCGATGAAGGTGTATTTCTCCTCGCCCAGCGTCTGCTCATATACAAGGCCGGCCCAACCAAGAACATCCGCGGTCAGATCTTCGACGCTGTTTTGAGCGACACCACCGCATACCAACTGAAGTCGCTCCATGTTTCTCCGCTTAGCACGGCGAAGAGCGAGGATGCCATTCTTGGCCAGGACGTCAAGAGACAGTGGATCAATGCCCTTCTGATTGATGATGACAAAGTTTTTCTTCCCATCAGTGCCGCAAAGCTCCTTCTTCAATTCAACAATTTTTTTCAGCTTGGCGTCGATGAACCGGCGCTCGCTCTCTACCAGCTTGTCTCGCTGGTCAGCACTTGAGTAGAAAAGCTCGAGTTGACCTCCGTCTTCTCGTACTCTAGGCCAACGTTCATGGTCAGAATGTAGCAGTTTTCGAGTCTCTTGGGCATGTCGGGATGGCGAGCACCATGGTCCAATGCAAGACCACGAATAAGCTGGGTATCGGCAGCGGTGCGATGCTGCATCTTCATAATCTCAATCATGTGCAGATCGGGTTTAGCGGGAGCCTGGTAAATGGCGAGGACCGCATCGACAATGGCGGGCGTCAACTTCTTCGCTAATGTCGAGTTCAGTTTGGTGGTCAGAGAGGTGCGAGCGACATTGAGGAGCAGCTCTCGATCGACCTCCTTGGCGAGCTTGAAGCTGTCGAGAAACTACAGAGCAAAGGAAAGCATTAGGACATGACACAATGAGTGGGAAATGCCACGGAGAACGTCAACTGACTTTTAAAGCTTCGGCCTTGGCAATTTCAAAGCCGTCAGTGATTACACGGGGATGCAGTCCTTCTGAAATAAATCGATCGGCCTGCTTCAGCAGTTCACCGACCAGGAGCACCACGGATGTGGTGCCATCGCCACATATATCGTCCTGGGCAGTTGCAGCACGAGCAATCATGACGGCGGTAGGGTTCTGAATTTGCATCTCTCGCAGGAGAATGTTGCCATCCTTTGTGAGTTTGACCTATGGCAAAAGATAATCAGCTTCACTGGTATTTTCCATGAGGGGTAGCAGGAGCCCGTCGTAACCGTACCTGTCCAGCTCCGTCAACGAGCCTAAGTGAAGCAGTCAGTCAAAAATTAACCGTGACAACCAAAACGTAAGGAGACTTACATCTTTATTGTGCCCAGAGGGCCAAGGTTGGACTTGAGAACATCCTGTAGGCCAATACCAGCATTGATGTTGACCTTCAGAGCTTCGCCTCTTCTCTAGTGACAAGAATTAGCACACCCTTCTACGGGACACCGAAATCAGGGAAGGCTTGTCATGAAAAATTGATAACGTACGCGGACTCAGCCTTGGGATTAAGAAGCTGCGCGGCCGACATGTTGAAGTTTCCGAGCTCACTTGGGATCGATTCGTGTCGTCGTGCGGCGACGGTCGTTAAACGGTGATTGCGCGAGCTGGCAGGCGGCGACCCGCACGAAATCGTGGTGGGCTGGATTGTGGTCACTTTTTCTGCCCGTGAGGTCAAAGCGGTGAGAGGCGACCGTTGCTATTAGTTGTTATAGAGCTCTCTGCAGGGAGGGCTAGAGTATTCATGAACGGAGACAGCCAGCCAAGGTCGGTGACGCCATCTTGTGCCGCTTTGTTGATCCTTTTGTACAGCCCATCAATTGCACGACGTGGAACGACAACGCTTATTATTACAGCAACAGATAACGGTGTACTCCTTCAGTATCGGAATGCCCAAAGCTCCGTGCTTCCGTCCTGCAAATTCATCTGGGTCACCACCTCTTGCACTAAAAGAAAAAGCACTTGTTTTTCAGTGTAGGTCGATTCATATTCTATATTCACTTCCAAAGTATTCTAAGTCATTACTCCGGCAGCGAACGCAAGCAGATCGGTTCGAAGCCGCTTTGAAGCCTTGTTCATACAACGAAAAATGAACCCGCTCGCCCTGCATCGGAAAAAAACATCCCATCTGCCCAATCCCTTGGTAAATCCCATTAATTATTATACACGGTTTGTCGTAGGAAGCATCCACATTAGTCCGTTGTTACAGTTGAAACAAATTGCAGAAAATATCACTGGAGAAAATCGCCGGTGAATTCGGAATACCGTACCCAGAGAGCCTATTCGTACACAGAAAAACGTAATCTCGTACTTTTTGGGTACCAGAGATATGCAACAGAATGTACCAGGATGCGCACAACACGAGTCGCAAAGAATCATGTGCTACCGAAGAACATGTCATCATTGTTCGTAAACATGCTAACAGTATCGTCGAACTGATCATCGAACTTGGTCAGCAAGAGCATGTTTGGATCACGGTCCAGCTGTACAAGGCCATCGTCCTGGCTGAATTGCAGGAGCAAGTCGTCTTGGTCGCTCAAATCCATGGGCAAATTTCCATTCATGTCAGATGCCCCCATCATGCCAGCGGTGGATGACATGACAGCCAGCTCGTCTACCACGACAGAAGGGTTAGAATCCAAGTCATAGAACTGTCCTGCAGGCGGCGAAGACGATTGAGATAGTTCAGGCGGTGTGTTATAATGGCCGATAATGCCCCTGCCTGGTGTTGCTGGATGCGACGGTGTCTTGTCCATGATTGTTTCTGGAGAAACATATGAGTGTGCGCTGACCATTGAAGCCGATGGCGTAACCGAATGGTTGGCAATTCTGGGTACAAAAGCTGGCATTGGTGCTGTTGACATGGATGGCATTGCGTGGGTTCTGCTGCTAGCCATTTCCAAATCCATCATATCGTCAACCATACTGAAGTCCTCTTCTGGAGAGTTGGCTGCCGAGCTGTCAGAGTGCCCAGATAAAGAAGATACAGAGCTGATGGACATGTTCTTCTTTCTTGTCCTGGCAGACTTGTCTATTCTTGTTTCCATGTCAGGGCGATTTTTCCTCGGTCGACCGCGCTTTACGACTTTTCGCACTACCCCATCAAAGGCGCCGATGCACATTCCACGTTGGCGGTGTCTTGTGAGAGCGTCATGGCGAGCAAAACTGTTGCCACACTCACAAGGGTATGGCTTGACACCCGTGTGGATCTTCGCGTGCCTCTTGAGATCATGCTGGCGTACAAAGCACTTCTGGCATGTAGGGCATTGATATTGTCGGTCGTTAAGATGCGTCTGAACGTGTGACTTGATGTTCTCCTTCCTCCCAAACTTCTTGCCACAGTCTTCAAATAAGCATGTCCACTTGCCATCTGTAGTCTCTGGGCTGAGAATGAACTGCGAAATCTCTTCAACCGTTACGCCGGTATCTGTGCGGGTCTCCTCGATAACAATGTCAGAGATGCTGGCAGCGCTGACAATGCTAGCAACAGACTCCGTTCGACGATGAGGCGAAGTTCTCATAGACGATTCACCTGACTCGGAGCTTAAAGGTTGGGGACTGATCTGCCCTCAAAGACAGCTCCATCAAAATGTCCACCATCGTGGGAATCAGGTGATGCTCGCCTTGAACACTCTGATGCGGATTGCGCGACATCAGCTTCATACTTGCTGAGTGCTTCACTTCGGTCCTCAATTTTGACAAACTCATTTTGTAAAGTGTTCATGCTCATGAAGTCCGGATTGTGCATTTCAAAACTGTTGAATTTTTGGCATCTGGGATTGTACTGGTTCTTGGTGGACTCGGCACAGCAGCCTTTTGTTCGGTTAGTTGTCTCATTTCTGCAAAGGTGGATTGTGCCTTTGACCAAGACGGTTGTTGCGTTTTGGTCTGATAGTTTCCTCCATTGATTCATCGTACTCTTGCGAAAACCTTTCTCGACGTAATTCCTGCTTGGCCATGCGGTCATGGGGAGTATCCATCGGGGTAGGGGGTAGTAGTCTGAGTAGCAAATCTTAGCAAGGTGCCAACAAGTTTGTGATTGAGGCGTCCGTAGCTTACTATTTTCATTCTGATTTATTGGCGTTGTAGGTCTTTGGGGCTCTCCCATGCCCATATTCTCAAATTTGCTTACACGCTCCATGATGCCATTACTGATTCGCCTTGAGTTTCGCCGAGAGGCGGCGTCGTCACATGTTGGCCAAGCCTTATCAGCAGGGCTGTCTGGAAAATTCATGAAGGTGGGCGTTGAGAGAGAACTGTCATTAGGATACAGGTCAAAGTTCTTGCTCTCAGCCATGTTATTTGCAAAATTCTCATGGTTCTTCTGCATAACCATGTTCCATTGGCCACCGTCGTAGGGGAACTCAACGGGCATATCGTCGAAACATGATGCATCAAAGCGCTGTGATTGGGGAGTACTATGTGGCGAGATTAAGAAATTCTCACTGTTATCCGATGCCATGGAGACATACTGGAGTTGTTGGGGGCCCGGGCGTGCTTGAATGCGTTGCTGCTGCGCTTCTCGCAGAATGTGATGCTGCGAAGTATTTGCTAATCCTGTAATGTTAGTATTCATTCTTACCTTGGTGAGATCCTGCCGTGCTGTCTGTTGGGTTGTCTGGTGTCGTCTGGTGTCGAGGCTGAGACCACGGCGGTGAGCCATGGCTTGTCGTCTGTTGTTGGCATTGGGCAGTTGTGAGGTATTCACGCCTTCGGAAGCAGAGGGTGTCGAAATTTGGCGGCGATGTTGCCTCTGCCTGGCGTGGATACTTGTCGGCGGATTGGACAGCATATTTATTTGCAAGGGAGTCCGGATATTGGAAGTTGTCGTCGGTTTGATAATTGTCGATTGGGAACCGTTTTGGTCCGAAACTGGACAAGATGTCAGTCTTTTACAATATTCATGATCAATTCCTCTGTCGCATCGAATTCTTACCTCACGCAGCGCAAGCACAGAGCGCCGGGCTAGAAAGTGTTGTTGTGCTCAGTCGAAGTCGACTTTGGCACAATTCCTTGATTCTTTGTTTTATAAAGCCTTGTTCAGGCTAGGGACAAAGTGTCAACGTAAAAAGCTGAGGCCCCTCGAGATGCTGCTGTCCTCGAAAGCGGGGGTTTCTTGACAATGAAGTTTTGATCGAATACTACTCGAGACTGTATATGATGCAACGACGAAGTTATGTGAAGTGGACTCGAAATGCAAGCATGAATGGACAGCCGTGGGTGGGAGTTGGCTCAATGTAATGATCCCAGTCATTGTTGACTTGGTCACCATGGCAACGGCATTCGCCCTGGGATGTCCTCGATGACCACGCCTCCCTCACGTCACCACGGCGCCCGGTGGCCCAGTCCAGCTAAGACGTCTCACAAACTAATTCAATTCAGCTCGCTTTTGCTCCCTTTTGCGATCAAGTGCGTAATGATTGTCCGGATTGAGGCAAGAACGGTGGGCGCAGCCTGGCTGCATCTCGGATACCTGCAGCAGAAGGTTACCATCAAGGAAGACATGGCACATGCGCATTTCTATGCATTAAAAATACAATTCTAGCGTGGAGTGGCCAGAAATCATTCTTCAGTACAATTTTCCCGGAGCAACAACTCCAGTTTGAGTATTGCTACATCCCACGGCAGACATACGCCAAGGGTGGTTCATCTTGCTTTATCCCATGTTAACATTCCAATTTATGAACAATGGAGGGTTTCGTCGCAATCCCTCAGT
The DNA here is from genome assembly GCA_023658505.1 of Epichloe gansuensis. Lineage (NCBI taxonomy): Eukaryota > Fungi > Ascomycota > Sordariomycetes > Hypocreales > Clavicipitaceae > Epichloe > Epichloe gansuensis. The sequence goes on from CP098284.1 coordinate 2,179,772, forward strand.
AGTGGGAGTTTGAAGTGGTAGTGGTATATTTTAGTCACCAGAGTTAATCCCACTGATAATTACCTAGAAGATCTTTGGTGACCTCTCCTTCGACTTCCACGAGCTTTCTTGCCATGTTTTAGGATCCAGGGTCACCTGGCGGTGCCAGTGAGACACTCATGGGTGATTATCACAAAAAGAAAGCAAGACAATAGTTTGGATTTGGTCTAAGTTGCCCTGCTATGACAACGTTAGTTAGCACGTGATCTGGATCTTGTTGCTGAGACGATTACCAAAAGCATTGCCCGACAACATTGACAGACCACATACAGGGTAGGGTATTGTTGGCGTAATTGGCGATGTGCCTATACAGAGTAAAGACTCTGTATCAGCCACGAGCAGCATGTTCAAGGAGCAAGCACATTGGTTGTATTTAAACTTTCATCATGATGAATCACTTCCACCTCATGACTTCCCGAGAGAGGGTTTTGCGAACAAGTCAAACGGAATATCTCATTCTTCTATCGACCTGTTCTCGCTCTACTACTTCCAGTGAGCTCCGCACTACCGCCGCCATGAACTCTGCTTGTTTATCGTCGCCATGGCCCAACATGGTAATATTTGATGCAGCAAGAGGACCTTTCAATTTGAATTTCAGCTAAGCCTGGCACTATGATGACTCTTTCTAGGAAAAAATTATTATCAATATCTAATAAAGGATCATTATCTACGGAATACATTGTACGCTCGTGTAATAAGAGCGGATCCCATAAAAGTATCCAACCAATGATAGAGCCCGCATCACCCACAATCCCTGTCGCCTCGACAACGTGACGGCCGAAGGCGCTCATAGGGGCCAGGGAGCTTGACGCGGTAATCTTCCGGACTCACTGACCAAAGTGTTTTTCCGTCTTGTTCTCTTGCCAAAATTCTGCCAAGATTCTGCCACAGCGATTTCTTAGCCTTGCTAGTATTCACTGTCTGGTATTGGCTGCTTCGGCGACCGTCTGATCTATTTGTTTCTCGTCTTCATCCTTAATCGCTTTCGCACCCTCTATTCTGCGCAGGCTTAGCCGTCGACGTCGCTCACAATGTCGGGCAACACCATGAGGGGGCGCCCAATCGTAATCAGGGTAGGGAAGCATCCCCTTCATCACCAACAGCCCAGCCAACTCGAATATTCCCCGCCCTGTTCTAGACACTCAGCCCAGTGAGTCAAGCTCGTCTGTCAGTGCTAGTAGACAGAAGCAATCCAAACGTGATGAGGTACGTGCATGCTTGAAAGAGGCCAGCCAAGATGAGCAAAGCTGTATCAAACAATTTGTTCCCTAGTGACGGCAATTAAGCATCAACGCTTCTACGTCTTTGCTGCTGACACAACTGGCTCTAGGCTATCCGTCGGAAAATGGAGAACGATCTCTCCAAGAAGAAGCATCTCACGAACCGAGCCAGGCACTCTCGTAAAGCTCCTCCCGGCACCGTGTTAGCCCTGAAGCCTAGTCCTGCGCTACAAATTAAGCCCAATACCACCGTATCCGAAGCAGCCCAGCTCATGGCTGCCAAACGAGAAGACTGCGTCTTAGTTACCGATGACGACGAGCGGATTGCCGGCATTTTTACTGCCAAGGATCTTGCTTTCCGCGTAGTGGGAGCTGGACAGAAGGCTGCCAATGTCACCATCGCCGAGATCATGACGAAGAACCCGCTCTGCGCCCGTACTGATACCAGCGCAACCGATGCCTTGGACCTGATGGTGCGCAAGGGATTTCGCCACTTGCCAGTCATGGACGAGAACCAAGATATCTCTGGTGTTTTAGATATCACAAAGTGCTTCTATGATGCCATGGAGAAGCTTGAGCGAGCATATTCCTCCTCTAGGAAGCTTTACGATGCTTTGGAAGGCGTTCACTCTGAACTCGGCTCTAGTCAGCCCCAGCAAATCATTCAATATGTCGAAGCCTTGCGATCGAAAATGTCTGGCCCTACTCTGGAGTCGGTCTTGAACGGCATTCCGCCAACCACAGTCAGCGTAAGGACGTCAGTAAAGGAGGCTGCAGCGATGATGAAGGAGAACCATACCACTGCTGTCCTGGTTCAGGACGGTGGTGCTATTACTGGCATCTTCACTAGCAAAGACGTGGTCTTGCGTGTCATTGCCCCTGGCCTTGATCCTGCCAACTGCAGCGTCGTTCGTGTTATGACTCCCCACCCTGACTTCGCACCCATGGACATGACCATCCAAGCCGCTCTTCGTAAAATGCATGGTGAGTAGACATCCAGTTATCGCGGCTTGTATCACATGATGAAGACACTAATACCTCACTAGATGGACATTATCTGAACCTTCCTGTGATGAACGGCGAAGGTGAGATTGTTGGCATGGTTGATGTACTAAAACTCACATACGCCACTCTCGAGCAAATTAACACAATGTCTAGTGGAGATGGCGAAGGTCCGGCTTGGAACAAGTTCTGGCTCTCAATTGACAATGAGACGGAATCCATGATGTCGGGTGAGGGAAGCCACATTCATCACCATACCAATCTTGGTTCACGCATGATGTCCCCTGATGTGGCTAGGATCGGCTCGGGGACAGTGTTGCTCCTGGAGATTCTGCCTCTCATGTTGGGGCTGAATCGCCAGCACATTCTATCGCGCCGGAGATTCCTGAGCAGAATCCTGCTGATGTTCCATTTGCATTCAAATTCAAGGCGCCATCGGGTCGAGTCCATCGCTTGCAAGTCGTGGCGTCTCAGGGAATGGAGGCTCTTGTCACAGCAGTTGCTGGCAAGCTTGGCAATGAAGTCGACTCAATTGGAGGCGCCCCATTGTCGATGACGGCAAGATGAGTGGTGCTGGATTTGCTTTGAGCTATATGGACGACGAGGGCGATACTGTGTCCATCACCACCAATAATGACCTGCTCGAGGCAATCCTTCTCGCTCGTCAAGGTCGACGTGAGAAAGTTGATCTGTTCGTTCACGATCCCGAGAAGCCTCCAGTTGCCGCACCTCTTGCTCTCGAGACACCCCTGATTCCTACTCCCATAACCTCTACTGCGTCTGGCCTGCGCGAACGCCGCAGAGCCTACGACGACTACGAAGATGATGAGGATGAAGACGAAGACGATTCACTAGCTCGGCGGTCACGTAAAACAAGGACTGTGAAAGAGCAGCTTATTGCTGGTGTTCCCAACGATTTGCTGCTACCTGGTGCCATTGTTACCCTCGCTGTGGTCATAGTGGGTGTCTTCACGATAGCAAGGGCTACTAGCAGATAAGTTGAGTTCCATCAGATTCTTGTATTACTAATGAAGTCAAGAGGTCGACCACGCGCGACTGTAAATATCCATATACTATAGAAAGTTTTATTGTGAATAAGAGAGAATTCTGTTGATTTTTAAACATCATTGCAAGTATAAAGTTGCTCTTCGCTTCATAAATTTTGCAGAAATAAATCATGTACAGTAACACGGAGTAAGTGGAACGGCGGACTGTTGATTGTGCAAGACTCGAGGCTGTACAGCCGGGTCGGAAAAACGGCCAGCCGGGCTCCGCTCTACCAACGGCCCCTATGAACAGCCGACTCCAATTTTGTTAAAGTACTGGAAAGGCCAGAGGATTCTGAGCCGCCACACGACAACGACATGATACCGAGAAATTCTACGGTGCGGCATGGTGAGTCGATTAATTGCCCATTGCGATTTCACGCACAACTGACAGTACACATCCAGGCCGCCCACTGGCGGCTCCCATGTCGAGATTCGCGCTCCGATTGATGTCGACTGAAGTCAAGACGGACCAGAGAGAGCATGTGGCTGCGCAGTCGTGGCCTACGTCGCAAGCCTCGCCCGCCCAACCCAAGATATATTCCGCCGCGCCCTCCAAGAAAAGAAAGCAGAAGCTTGTGCAAGAAAATATCATGAGCCTCGGGTCCGATTCTGCCCAGGAGCATCAGGGAGCTGCTTGGACCAGATCGCACCATATAGGAGACGCCGGAGCTGTTTTAACACCCGCACAACAGTTTGCAGAGTTTGAGCGAATCCAAAAGAATACGCGAAGTCTTGGATCGTGGGTAGATAGGCGTTATGCCCCGACCAAATTGATCAGCAAACCTCCAGGACCAGAAGATGTATCACTGGAGCTGTTGATGGCATCGCAAGCACACATGGGACACAACACGTCGTTGTGGAATCCAGCGAATTCTCGATATATATATGGTGTTCGGCAGGGCATCCATATCATCTCTCTTGAGACAATTGCGGCACATCTGCGACGAGCGGCCCGTGTAGTGGAGGAGGTTGCTTACAGAGGTGGTGTCATCCTCTTCGTTGGCACTCGAAAAGGGCAGATGGAGATCGTAACCAAGGCTGCTGAGCGGGCTGGTGCCTGCCACCTGTTCACCAAATGGACCCTGGAGCAATCACGAATCGAGATGTCATTTTAAAGACGCAGGCGACCAAGGTCGTGGACCACCTGGATGGCGAGCTGGATGGCTTCGATTTGTATAAGGGCACGGCGAGACCTCTGCTACCCGACCTAGTGGTTTGCTTGAATCCTCTGGAGAACTATACTTTGCTCTACGAGTGTGGACTCAAGAACATTCCTACCATTGGCGTTATCGACACCAACGTCGATCCTTCTTGGGTCACGTACACTATCCCTGCAAATGATGACAGGTTTGTCTATTGACTTTTTTTTTTTTTTTTTTTTTTCCTTCGTGAAGGAAGTAGCCCATCTTTAGAACATGTCGCTAATCCCTTCGACTTTCAGTTTGCGAGCCATGGCAGTCGTTGCTGGTGTTCTGGGCAAGGCTGGTCAAAGGGCAAGCAGCGACGCCTACATGATGCGTCCTGCGGAAGCGTTCCTGAACACGTCTCCGGAGCTGACAAGGCATATGAACAAGGAAGTTCAGGCTGCCGTTTCAAAGCGCAAGGAGGTCATGGGCAGAATGCAGTCCAACGTACAAGGCTTTACGGAAGAGGAACAGAAGCTATTGAGGTTACGAAACAGCGGAGTCGACTTGAAAGTTGGCGAACACGACATGGTTAAGATGATGGGCGAAACGGCTCTGGAGGACGCCAGCGATACCGTTGTCAAGCCAGCAGATGTGCATTCCTAGCCCCCGGCCAAGCAGCAAGGGAGTGTGGGGAGCTCCTCGCAGACATTGAGAGTCGCAACTGCAGCAAGTACTACAGCAGACAACGCATATTGAACAGAGCGTGACTGCGCAAGTAAATGTAAAAGATATTGGGAGTTGACTGTATGATAAGTAATAGTTAGAGGCAGAGATGAGAGAGTGGCGTTGAAACCACCACAGCCATAGAAATAGTGGTTGCCAGTTGGTCAAAAAAAAAAAAAAAAAAAAAGCCTCGGCCGGATTAACCCTGGCACCGCCTGACTCACAGACTCAGCTGATGATTGCAAGGCAGGCTGTAAACTTGGCCCTGCGCAGTTCCCTCCCCAGGCAGTCGACCTCACGACGAACATCTCAGCACACCCGGACCCGATGTTCCACAGTGTACGTACGTACGTACGGACGGACGGGACAGACGGACAGAAAGCGGCTTGAGTGATTGCGGCAACCCGGCCCCGGGAATCCATCCCACCAAACAAGAAAAAAAAAAAAAAAAAAAAAAAAGATGCCGGCCGTCATGGACGATCCGACTGGCCCCACCATCCATCGGGTCTCTGGCCAGCAGCCTCCATTCCCGGACCCGAACAGCCCGGGATTACCAGCCGACATTGTTCCCGGCAAGTGACGCTTCGAGATCGCCAAACGGTGGCCACCATCGTGCCCTTTGCGTCCAGGCACCAGGTGCCCGGGCCGCTGCTGGCGTACCTGTGCGACCAGCTGAATCGGGAAATCGAAGGCGGAGACACGTACCCCATGACGGACGCCTTCACCGTGGACGGCTTCGCCGATTACTGGTTCCAGACCTTTGGAGCCGTCATGCTGCTGGGCGGCGGCAACATTGACGGCGCCGACGATGTAAACGACGACGACGACGACGACGACGACGACGACGACGACAGGGAAAGGGAGGACAGGGACTGGGCAAAGGAGTGCCTGGGCAGCTTCTTCATCAAGCCAAACTATCCCGGACGGAGCAGCCACGTCTGCAACGCCGGCTTCATCACGACGGATGCCTCGCGCAACCGCGGAGTAGGCCGGCTCATGGGCGAGGCCTACATAGACTGGGCGCCTCGGCTGGGATACACGTACAGCGTCTTCAACCTCGTGTACGAGACCAACGTGGCCTCGTGCCGCATCTGGGACGCCCTGGGCTTCAAGCGCATCGGCCGCGTAAAGGCGTGCGGCAACTTGCGGAGCCACCCCGATCGACTCGTCGACGCCATCGTGTACGGACGAGACTTGGCTCCCGGAGCCGGGGACGGCGGCGGCGGCGGCGGCGGCGGCGGCGAGGAGCTCGTCAGCGAGGAACGCTTCGACAAGATCCGCTTCTACCTCAAGCATGGCAAGTACCCCCACGGCGCGGACCGTGCTGAGAAGAGCCGGCTGCGCAGCGCCGCAACCCACTACAAGCTCCTCGAGGGGACAAGCTCATGCTCAAGGACAAGGAGGTCATATCCGACCCGGCTCGGCAGTACGACATCGCCCGCAACGTGCATGCCCTTCACCACGGGGGCATCAACAAGACCACGGCTTCCATTGCGGAAAGGTACCACTGGAGCCGCATCAAGGAGACCGTCAGCGACGTGATTCGCGCCTGCGTCGACTGCAAGGAGCTGGGGAAAACGCCCAATCCCGGGGCTGCCGCAAGACGACAGCAGCAACGACATCACCACCACCACCACCACCACCATCCTCCGGCATGCCGACTAGCTCGTCCTTACCAATCGCGCTCAACAGTACAGACCACCAACGACAACGACAACAAGCTCAAGAAGGCCACGCAGCCATCATGACCCCACCGTCTCCTCCACAAGACACATCCGCCTCGAGCGCATGCGCATACGCCAGCCCAACCGAAATATCCGTCGTGACACCCTCCCACGCAGCTCTCGAGAGCAACGATGCCCAAGCCTCCAATCACCTCCTCCACCATCCCCACCCCTGCTCCAAGACACATCATCTTCTGCTGCCCACGAATCCGTCTACCAGCCCATTGACCCCAAATCATCACCCATCACCACCACCAAAACCACCCCTCCTCGCAACAGGACGACATGCCCTTTGACCACTACCATCCCCATGCTGAGTTCCAAGCATTACTCCATGCCACCGAGGACGAGACCTCCCACGACCCTGACGAGGCGAGGCGGCGGCGGCCGTAGATAGGGACTTGGAAATGCTGATCGAGCATGATGGTGATGAAGACGAAATGGGTGGTCTGGATAGCGGGAGGAGGACCGAGCATCTAGATGGGTTTATATGATGATGATGTTGGTTTCGCGGGAACTGGGTAGATCGTAAATATCAGTAGCGTTTTCGTCATTTGCATATTTTTGCATCCCGTATCCAATAGCATTTCAAAGCATGTGTAAATAACGAAATATTTTAGATTTCATAGCCTCATGTCCCATTTCAAAAGAAACATTCGAGCTGAAATCTCAATTGTATGGACGTTGGCGCCATGTTCAAGCCTGAGATTGGCTGTGCAGAATCATCTGTATGAATAGCAGTCAGTGCCTTGGAGGGGCCGTATTGAAACTAGACATGTCGTGTTTCGAAACGAAAATGAGTATGAAACCTCTCGTCAAAGTGTAGCTAACAGAGATCGTCATCAAAATATCGTACAGACCATCAGTTTCAACACCCCAGTATCCGTCCCTATGTGCTTTCTATCCTTTGGTTTTATTTGAGAATTCGTCCGTCACCTATATGAATGGTATTGGTCTAGCATACCCTGACAACTTTTTCTTACTTGACTATTTGACTTTTTATTCTTCTTTGTTTGCTTCTTTACTCCGCCGAGGCACCCTTCATCGTCGAGGCATGCCGCGGCCCTGACCACGAACTGCTCGCTGAGCAGCACCTGGAGGAAGCTGGCCGGGGCTTGGGGCTTCGCACTCTCCTCGTTCCTAATTGTCTCGTCCACACCCAAGATCAAGCAGCTTGCCTCGGTGGCGGCTTGCAGAGCATTCACCTTGATCAAGGCGGGCTCCCAGACAAAGTTCTCAACCATGTCGGCGACGCCCTCGTTCTTGAAGTCTACACCTGCCCAGGTACTACCTTTCGGTGCTCTACACGAAGCTTGTTAAGGATGTCAGTGGCATCGAAACCAGCGTTGTCACAGAGCTGTCGGGGAATGATTTCCAGAGCCTTTGCAAAGGACTTGATGACAGCTTGTTGCTTATTGGTGATGCTCTTGTCGGCGAAGCGGTGCAAGTATGCTGAAATTTCCATCTCGACCGCACCGCCACCGCCCACAATCATGTGGTTTTTCACGGCTCGCTTGACAATCATGATGGCATCGTGCAAGGATCGTTCCACCTCGGCAATAAACTGCTCTGCTCCACCACGCAGCACCAATGTGCACGTCTTGGCCTCGGGACACTCTTCGAAGAAATTGAATCGTTCGCCACCGATCTGGCGTTCCTCGAAGTCGCCACAAGTTCCCAAGTGTTCATGGAGAATGTCTGAACACGTGGACTGGACGGTAGCACCAGTGGCCTGAACTACCCGTTCCATATCTTCCGAGGCAACACGCCCGGCGCAGAAAATATCCCGGTCGGCGAAATACTGTGTGGCCAGGTCGCCAATAGGCAACTTGCTCAGGACCACCTTGGCACCAGTCTTGTGTATAGCTTCGAGCTTCTTGTAGATAATTTGCCACTCAGCATCGACAATGGCCTGGTACTCTGATACCTGTTCGACGCGGACTTCGGCATTGTCTTTCTCAGCCTTGAGTTCCAGCTCAACGTTGAGGCATACGATCTTGGGCTTCTTGAAAGACTTGGGCTGTTGCTCGAATCCGGCATAGGAGAACGTCTTCTTGAAAGCGACACCGTTAACGAACCGTGATTCGGTAAGCGATCCACCAGGAATCTTCTTGATGCCGATCAGTTTTTCGTTCAGGTCATTTTGATCGAGGGACAGAACAGCATTGACGACCACTAATTTCTTTAGTTAGCCTTGATTCCATACTAGCTCAAGGTTAGGCATGCCATCATACTCTCTGTAAAAATCGGTATTTCGCTTGATTAGCTTGCTAGTCATGGCAGTGGCGGCTAATTTCTTCAAAGTATCGCGTCGGTTGTCTTCGTTTGTGCTGATGGCAATCTCCTTGATCTTGTTCACGGCCAAATGGGATGCCCTCCTCAGACCCTTGATAACAATCTGAGCACTGACGCCTTGATCGATGTGATCCTTGACCTCTTTCAAGATCTCACCAGCAAGTACGACAACGGATGTGGTACCATCACCGACTTCTGCATCTTGTGATCGAGCAATATCGACGAGGATTCGGGCGGCGGGATGCACAATGTCAAGTAGCTGGCGAGATGGATAATGTCAATACGTAAAACCTGTACCATGTCTGATGAGACCTCTTGAATAAATCGAGGGAGCATCGAACCTTCATGACAGTGGCGCCATCGTTGGTAATAGTTTGCTTGCCATTCTCGTCAACCATCAACAGGTCCCCGCCGTAGGGACCTAGGGTTGATTTGATGGTAGCCTGAACGGCGAGACAGGCATTGATATTGGAGATGATTTGGCCTTTGCCCTGGGAAGTATCGGTTCCTGTGAAAACGCGTTGCTGCGGTTAGCGACAAAGCGATTATCTCAGAGTAGAAAGTCGAACAAGCCGACTCGCGAAGCATCGATATTGCGAAGCGACGAGGGGGCAGTGGGGCAGCTCTCACCTTCCTTGAGGACAATGATGGTCGGAGTCTGGCCTCCGAACGACATGCTGGACGTGATATGAGAGAGACCAATCGCCTAGGAGTTCAAAAGAGTAGTGCTATGGATTGTCGTGCTGGTCGAGTCCCACGAAACTTGAACAGCGACTAATTCGGCCAGGAAGGTCGTGTGTGATGTGGATGGGTATGGAGGTGTCTACATGTACGCAGTTGAGAGCTCCGTCCAGAAAATTATTGCAGCCTTTCCAAGCAAGTCGGTGGACACCACACAGTCATGACTCTCAGTGGTCACACAGTCCATCGTCCCATCGTCCCCATCGTCCGCTTTCTGCTGCCTCTGACCGCCCGCCAAGCATCAGTCAACGGCTGCCCTGCCCCTCCATCCCGACTCCCGAGCATCCGCCCAGTGTGGCAGTTGTTGACAGTTGACCTGCTAAGAAGGCCATCACTCACTCATGGATGGATATTGGGGTTCAGCCTTCTCTTTTGTGCACTCTACTCTAGCTCTTTCATTCCTCGTGCAACCTATGTGCAACCTATATGTGAAGCCTATGTGCAACAAGTGGCAGAATGGTAATGCTCATCATGTCGACCCAAAATAAAGGCATCCAGAACTTTCACATCATGTCAAGGAAACACTATCTACCAGCGCGCTGCACAACGTGGATCTTGTGACGTCGCTTCCGACCCTTGCGACTAGTGCCGTCGAATTTTCAGTTAAGCAGTCGTCGATTCTCGCAATCTCATGACCGCCGACTGGTGACATCATTTCGTCTATGAACCGAGACAGAATTAGTCCAAACTGGGTTAACGTTTACTAGCAGGGCGAACTCCCTTCGATGCACCAGTGAATCTTGGGATGCTGGAGCATACAGTACAATACAGCCTCAGCCTCATGCTTCGCCTTTTTCGACAGACACCGCAAGCAGCAATGCATTCTCGACAGGGCTGTTGGCTCTTGTTTTCTCGCTTAGCATATTGCCAAAATTGTCGTGGTCGTGCGGGCATAATAATATCTGCGAATATTGTGTTGTCCAGCGTAAGGGATGAGATGGGCTGCAGAAGGGTGTCAGGTGCCATACCAGTCGATGACTAGCTCAGTTTGCTCTCTGTTTGAGCACCATCTAATCCTACTAGGATGAGGCTTACAGAGCTCCCCAATCAGGTGATCAAAACATATGTCGCTTGTTTGTAACGATATATCTGTCTACTTCCTTCTGGTTTGACACTCCTCGAAGCTCTCCGGCTCAACTTGTGAATGCCGCAGTGGTATTGCCCTCGCAGACTGTCCTATCTCACGGCAGTCTCCTTAGGATTAGGTTTAGTAAACTTAGGCCGCAAAGTCGTTTGCTTCCTGCCATGTCGCGCTATAATGCAAATGGCACGAGTAGAGGTCGCCCATCTGATTGGCGCCGCGAGTACTCGCCAAATCGACAGCCCAACAGAGTCGGCAATTCGAAGGTTCCGGGACAAGAGCATCTACCGCAAGGGCTGAACGAAGACTACTATCGCGAGAGCGCTGCAGCTTTAGGGATAGCATTTGGTAGCGAAGATGGCCGGTCTGATCTCGTTCCCCTACGGGAATCGACCGTTATTCGACGCCAGATATCCCCTCCAACCTCATCGTCAAGATCTTCCTCTGGCTCGCGAGACGGCCGATTACGCACAGGTTCTCGGCACGATACTTCCAGAGAAGATGACTATGAACTTGATACAGCTCGTCGAGCCCGAAGCATCCAGAATAACTTCTCGCAAAGAAGAGCTGGCATCGGTGCTGGCATCGTTGGTGCTGTCGTAGGAGGCTTGGCTGCCAATCAAGCGTCCGAAGCAGCATTCCGCCGTAAACAGAAACAGAGTGGTCTCCCTCGACGACACAGTGCCGAGGCCATGCCTCGTATCATGTCTACAGTCCTTGGGGCAGTAGCTGGTAGTCTCGGTGCCAACGCTATCGCCCACAAGGTTGAAGATTTCGGATCGAGGCGAAAGCACGAGCAAGTGGTGTGGGAGTGGGACAGAAGGCACAGACCTGACAAGAGTTTGCCTAACTATCATGATGGCAGGGGCAGAGATATGCATTATCGATACGATGAAGGCGATGTGCGAGGTTCTTGTGATTACGACCAATTCCACGGTGAAGATCGGAGATACAACGATAGGCGACCGAGACGACAGCACCGCATAGAAGAAGCCCGGTATTGATACTCGGGAACCTTTTCATTAATGGTCTTGGTCAATGGAGGCAGGATGTCATCCATCTCAAGGATAGGAAGAAGCCCGGGTTTGATTGCTGTTGGCGGTTCTGGACGCTACTCCCATTTACCTCGCCTTTGTCGCGATGGGTCATCAAAATTAGTCTGAATTAGACTGGCAAAACGAAATATTCGCTCGTTCTTATAGTCTCTTGGAAGTTGGCTGGTGAAATATTGGTGTCGTATTTTGGTCAACCAACAAATCTCATCAGTGGCGCGTGATGCATAGAGCTGTTGGCTTTTGAGGGCAAAAATGTATATCATGTGGAATTATTAATCTAGGCTGAAGATTGATGGATCAACAAGATCTCTGCTTAATTGACTCGAACAGTTTATTGTATTACGAAAAGCTCGGGCTAGTGAAGATCGTGTTTTCCAAGCCGAGCCAAGCCAGCTGCGATCACGCGGCCTTGTCAGAACGCTCCTAATGGCTTATTCCACCTATAACAATAGAATTTTTCCAAGCAGTTTGCCTGAAGGAAACAGTGAGAGTTTGATCACGCGCTTGTAAACTTCAAATCAACGGGCTCGAAGAGCTATCGCGTCAGGGCATGTGGTTGCATCATTTTCATCCACATGTTTACTAGTTAGCCGTATATTGAGGACGCTGCATCGTCTCGTGCTGGCTTTTCGCGGTCCGCGAGTTCTCTTTCGATAACCATTTTGAAGAAGTGCGCAATCTCTGCGAGTGCGAGTTGCTGAGCGTGAGAAACGTCAAGCAGGTTGAACAATGACTGAGAATCAATCAACTGCTTGGCGATGACAGAGTCGGGCTGGCAAAACGTGCGAACGCGCATGGCTCGTGCGTTGATCTTCATTGCATGTAGAAGTCCTGAGATCTCGGAGGGGTTGCTTTGACGCCGTCCGTAGAAGTTGAATTCGTTCAAGTGAAGGGCAATCAATTCAAGCTGTGTTTCGAGATCATAGCGGAAGCTGATGACTCTCGGACGTCCGTGTTGGAGCCAAGAGTCGGAAATTTTCTTGAGATTGTCCGGGATTAGATGGCCCTTTTCAAATTCAGCAATGAGATAGTCATTCAAGGAAGATGTCAAGTGGAACTCCAATTCGCAGTATAGAAGGCTCTGCTCCCGAGCATTAAGCGATATGGCCACTTGAGGACTTGTGTAACCAGAGGGAGCTAGATTTGTTCGCCGGAATGATGGGTTGAGTTCTGCAGTCTTGAATGAAGATTAGCAGCTAAAATCTACTGTCCATGGGTGTTGATCAGCCTACCACGTCCTTTGCCATTCTTTAATACTCTCAATAAAGGCCATTCGTTTAGATTGCGGTTTTTTTCCGTCTTCGAAAGTTCTCTCGGTGCTTTCTAGCCAACCATTACACCCTATCATCGTCTTCCCTCCCTTTTCGTGTTAGGGAAGCTTTGACCACGAAAATAGAGCGGTAGTGGAGAAAACTGAGAACTTGGAGAGAGCATGAAGTTCGGGTTCTGGGTAGCTTCTCTGGGCGCCGGATGTGGCGAAGGGTTGACAGGAAGTGGCGATGAGATACAATGCCAAGATGTGTTATCGACTGTGATTTCTGATCGTCTGGGCCTTTGTGCTAAACTTTGTTGCCTCTGGGGAAACTCGGTCCTCATCTGCGGAGTTTGAAAGTTGGCCCAGGAATTGTACATACTTGTAATGGCCTCGTTGACCTGTCGCCCTGATTCTTCACTATGGAATGTGTCTTTTGTCTTTCCAGAGCTTCCATAATGACTGTTACTTATGCCCGATCCCACGTTTTCCTGTAGTAGACTGTGCTCTCCATCGGAGAATGACGTTTCCAGAGGATAAGAACTCTTCCCTGTTGTTGAGATCTTGGACTTCTGAACTGAGGATGATGTCTCGATAGGAGGTGGTAGCACTTGGTTCCTTCGTTTGGCTAAAGTGGTCATATCGTATAGTGGTATTTCGTTCGGCAACTTACATTCGCAATTTGCTGGTGCTTTGTTGGCCATAGCAGGCCGAGGCAGGTTCTCTTCATATGTCATCGATGGCAGTATGTAAGAATCGGACCTGCAGTCCTCTTTCGTAGGGCTTATGGACTTGGATTGTGACATTCTTGCCTGCTTCTTGGGATTGTTGTCCACTTTGTGGGAAATCCTTGGCCAAAATTCAGATGTGAGGAGCGATACCATTAGCTGCTTCAGAAACTTACGCTTCAGTGATTTTGTTCATTTGTTTCTCAGTAAGATTCATCCGTATTGTCAATGGCTGTTGGATTCGACGTTTTATGGGCGAGCCCGCTGGACTCCTTCTTGTCGGTCGTAGTATGGGCGTAGCCTGACTGGCATGTTCGGGCGTTCTGTCTTGCCGCAGATTTTCAGAAGACATCAGAGGTCAGACCGATGAGTAGCTTTGAAGAAGAACGGACGAGTAATTGCGTCTTGGTTACTGCACTCAGTAGAAAACAAGGATCAAGATGATGCACATTTTGCAAGCAAGAGTGGGAAGTGTAGGTGATGGAAGTTTACTCCTGAATTCTTGCAACAAACATGCACCGGGGTTCATCAACGCGCAGCGAAACAGGAAACAATGGAGACAATAACCAACGTGATACTTCAATGGCAGCGTGTCGAGACAGGCTGTCCGCCAGCTGTCCGCCAGCTGTCAGCCATGGCTGCCACCTGGCAGCAGACCAAAACAGAGATCGAGCTACGCATGTCGTCCAGGATACACAGTGAACTGAACCTGTTGACCGCAGTCACTATCGCCAATGGATCCTTGGTGTATGTCCAATAGTTTTTCCTCACAATTCTTTGTCTCATGCTCTCGTCAACAGTGCATAAGTACCAGCTTCGTCTGACGTTACCCTGATGATCTGGTAGGGCGGAAATCTTGGTGACTCAAAGAGAGAATGCACTGTCAGTCAGTCGCTCAGACTGAAGAAAGAAGGTGAACATGTCAATATGGGCTTTGACTTTCCACGCCTTTTACTGAAGTGCTTGCGAGAAAGTTTCACGCATGTGAGTGAACCAATCAGCTTGTGACTGAGCGAATAGCTAGGTAGACAGGCGAGCATATGAGGCTGGCTCGAGACTTGAAATGACAAACACCTATCGTAGTAGAGTTACATGATCAATACATATGTAGTGGATAGCGAAGTGATATGGGACAAGGTACAGACCTATTAGCTCCAAGCGTCTTCGGATTCAAGGACTCGGATGTCTGGAGTGAAGTTGTCTGGATTTCCCGATGTCACTTGCCGCTTTGGACACCATAGCCAGGGAGTACGTCAGGCACCCCCAATTATGGGGAGCCTGGGCCTGGTCCTGTTTTCGGCCTGTGAGCTTGGACCCTGGTAGAAGTGAGTTCTTCCTGGCTGCTTGAGAAGCATTTTCTTTTCCTCTTGCCCAGACTCTGCCAGAGAATAGTCGAAGGATCTGGTACGGTATTCGAGACTAGGCATACCTCTTTAGATTCCTTTCTTTGCTTGCCTACTAAAGAAAATCAGTCACTGATCTTTATGTAGGCGAGAGGTCTCTGAACAAGGTTCAATCAAACCTGACCTTTCTGGGCCCCACAACAAAACCAGGTTGGCATTTACCGATGCCAGTTCCCGGGTGGCTGCCGTCTGTGGGTCACCCGTATGATGTACATTGTACATGGATGGTGCGACATGCGACGCCCAAGCCGCTTACCATGTACGGATTATGTATGTAGGTCTAGGTTTAATATGTAAGGGACTTGTCAATTTTAGATAGGTGCCTGCCGATTATTGCTCCCGGGGTGTACGGAGTAGCATTGAGCGCTTAAGCGCCTGCCCCTTCCTCGACATGACTCATAATAAAGGCTTATCACAGTTGATGCAGGTTTATACATATATCCAAGCAAATAGAAATGATTAGCCAGATTCGGCCAAGAGATCGAAGTAGCCGCCATGCATAACAAAATTACTCTTCCATGTCTACGGAGTATGTACATAAGTGTCGACTACCATTACTATGTACATGTACTCCGTAAATTGTCACCCAACCCGCATTCATGTTGATTCATGTTGATTCATGTTGATAACCATGAGTCCATGACTGCACCCCGATAGACGCATTCATTTGTCCAATCTTTGTATCCATCCAGCAGCCCAGAATTACCACAGCTTGGTTGAAGATCTGCATGCATGTACATACGGAGTAGTAGTAGAGCAGCTTGCTTGCTGTGTACCCCTACTAGTAGCTGAGTAACAATAATCAATCATCCATCATCTGCCCCCACCAATAGCGCGGAGCACAAATTTGTGCCCTCGTCATTGATGCGCTAAGAACCACACCCTGTCTTTTGATCACTTCCCGCAGTTTGTTTCCGAGTGGCTTTGACCGACATCGATGAAGCTATTAGCCCTCTGAATGGCGCCGTCTATCCGCCGGGTTCGCATGTCCGTAATCGTTCTCTGCCATGGGTGATTACAGATGGCCGTCTCTTTTACCTTTTGCCCCTCCCGTCGCTCACTCCCCGCCTTGGTACCCGATTTCAGGCTGAGACATCCGATCCACGCTGCTGGCTGTGTCCAGCGGCAAGTCCATCTTTGTCTCGAGTCCTTTTTGTCATTGGTGGCTTTCTGGTTGCTGTACTAGTGTCTGCTTCCAACGGTACAATATGAAAGAAATCTGGACCGCCCTCCAAGTCTCGCTCCAAGAAATTTACCCATGAATATAAAAATCGTTGCATCTCGACATTCACTTCCCAATCTTCTCGCCCTCCTCCCGAACTGTTTTGTCAGCATTAGCAGTGGTTGCGATTCGAACACATTTGAAAACACTCATCCAAGTTTTTCCTCATCTTTCCAAGCTCCTTTATGGTACACATCAAAGCCCATCTTTAACGTCCAGGTTCCAGCTTTTTACAAATATTCATCTTCGAACCTTTAGGCGTGATGACAGCGCACTCAACTCAAGGGCCAGGGTCCCAGTTCTACGACATAGGTAAGCCCAGAAAAACAAAAAAAAAAAAACACTTGAAACAACCCACCGTGGTCCAGTCAATGATTTGGGGAGACGAACCAAGTCAATTAATTGACCTTCCGTTTGATAGTCATTGTGGGAGCTGGCCCTGTTGGGCTCATGCTCTCAACCTGTTTGGCCAGATGGGGCTATCGCATCAAGCACATCGATAATCGGCCAGAGCCAACCAGTACGGGACGTGCTGACGGGATACAGCCGCGTTCGTTGGACCTCCTTCGGAATATGGGACTTAAATCCGCAATAATGGCCCACAAGCCTGCCCGTGTTTATGAAGTCGCCTTCTGGAATCCAGATAGGTCCGGGAGTGACATTGTCCGGACTGGAACGTGGGCTAGCTGTCCAAGTTTCATTGACGCCCGATACCCCTTTACTGCACTTTTGCACCAAGGTCACATAGAGAGTATTCATCAATGATCTCGAATCAAATGGTGTTCGGATCCAAAGACCCTGGACCGTAACAAGCTTCAAATCTGACGAAAACGAGAACCCTGATTTTCCAGTATGTGTCGAAATGAAGCATGTTGATGGAACAGCCACCGAGAATGTGAGAGCCAAGTATCTTTTGGAGGCGAAGGAGCAAGGTCTTTTATTCGAAAGCAACTCAATATCGAGGTAAAACACATCGACCCCATTGAGCATGTCTGGGGCGTTATGGACGGTGTGGTCAAGACAGAATTCCCGATATCAAGGTTCGTGAGGCTGACAAATTGCAATGTTTCTACTCTGCTTACCAACAGCATGAATTTAGATGAAGTGCACTATTCATAGTCAACATGGTTCCATCATGGTTATTCCTAGAGAGGACAACATGGTACGACTATATATTCAAATCGCGTCTTCAAACGAAGCCGACTGGAATCCCCGGAAAACTGCAACAGAGCAACAAGTCCAGGAATCAGCGAAGAAAATTCTACGTCCTTACTCAATAGAATGGGAACGGGTTGAGTGGTACTCCGTGTACCCAATCGGTCAAGGAATATCAAACAGATACAGCTTAGATCAGCGAGTGTTTCTCGGTGGCGATGCATGCCACACCCACAGTGTAAGTTCAACTTGACAAAACTACACCAAAAACCACGTGAAGTTGCTACTTCTGGCTGACCAAACCCCGGTGTGTTGCCCACAGCCAAAAGCTGGTCAAGGTATGAATACGGCATTTCTCGATGCACTGAATTTGGCATGGAAGATCCATGCGGTGGAGGGTGGTTTAGCCCGTCGAGATCTTCTCAAGACGTACGAATCGGAGCGAAAAGGTGTTGCAGAGAGTCTACTGGATTTCGATCATCGCTACGCAAAACTATTTTCGCAACGGCCACCAGCCACCAAGGAGATGGAGGCTGTTTCGAGCAGCAGCTTGGACAATCACGACATTGAGGAAGATGAATTCATCAAAGTGTTCAAGGAGTCTTGTGAATTCACTAGTGGCTATGGGGTATCGTATGGGCCAAACGAGGTGAACTGGTCTAAAAGTCATCCGGCAGCATCAATCCTTATGCACCCCGAGGGCACAAGACTTCGGACGGGTCACCTTTTATAAACTCCGACGTAACCAGGGTAGTGGACGCGAACGTGGTTCACCTGGAGCAAGAGATACCGTTGAATGGCTCATTCCGTATTTTCATATTTGCAGGAAATCCTTCCGTCACCAAACTCGCACTTCGAGACCTCGCCCGTGGCCTTGGCAGTGAAGGATCCTTTATGGATCCTACACCAGGCCAGACATCGACATCGTTTCGCATCACGAGCAACACAATCCACATAGCTTGTTCTTCACGCTGTGCACGGTGCTTGCTGCTAAAAGAACGCAGATTGAGATATCGAGGGACGTTCCGGGTCTGCTAGCTCGATACAGAGACCATGTGTATGCAGACGATCGATGGGATCGTCGAGTTCCCAACGCCAAAGCATCAGCTCACGCTAAGATGGGGTTCGATGAGGAGAAGGGTGCTGTCGCCGTGGTCCGCCCGGATGGCCACGTCGGTGCTGTCACCGCACTAGTTGAGGGCCATGGAACCATCAACGCCCTGAATGAATATTTTTCGACTTTCTGCACCAAAATACTGACGGGTATTGCTCCATCGTTGTAAATTCAAATTCTCTATGTCTTGAGGAGAAGGTCGTGGGGTGGAATTTCACGAGTAAGTGTAAGGGGTTTCGGTTTTATTTTTTATTTTTATATTATTACCTTGAACGCATAGCCTTAATAAAGTCATTCGGTGGCGTGTAAGACCAGATTTGGCTGCTCAAGGCTTTAATTTGCAAGTGGAGAACGTATGCTAAAGCAGCATTGGCTGCCCATGCTTGGAAAATACGAATTGTGCTCCCTGCGAAGTTTTCGGTGCAAAGGGGAAACTTGACGATTTATACTTTTGCAAAACGGCTTGGCTAAAACGAACGTCTAAACATATTACTATATACATAGAGCCCTGTGGCCCGCAGTGGGTGCCGGAATGAAATAGTAATACATAGACGGAGTCAGAGCGTCGAATTCTGCCTGGGCTAATTATTGATTACCTCGCCTATCATATTTTGATGAGGGAAAATGCCTAAATTACTCGAGCCCCTGCGCGTTTCCCGCGTGAAATTTACAACATATCGATCCTTTGATCTGAACACCAACCCCTTGCCTTGGCTTGATGTGCAGTGATGTCAGTGGGGCAAATCGCCTAATGGAGCTTGTGTGGTGGGGCTAAGTGAATGAACATGCCCGGAAATTTGCTTCCGAGGTTCTGCCACCTTTAAACTCCCCAAAACTCCACTGGAGCTCTGCAAAGTCGGATCGCAAATCATCTTCAATAGCGTCTCTTCAGTGAGCTCGGCGCCTTAATGCCAGCGGTCGCTACACCACGGCGCGTGCCTCACTTGATGCTATCATTTTCCTCCTTAACTCATCCACATTGAGATTAACCCATTTTGCCGCGTGCGCGTACGCATTTTCGCGAACGAGGTCCACTTCCTGAAGAACCCCATATCAACGCGTCTTCACTCGTTTGTCTCATTGTCTCCTTCTTACCTTTGTCATCATCATCTGTCAGTTTGCGAAACAGCTACAGTAAGAACAACCACTTTTCTTCTCCTTCTGGATTGCATCAGATTGCGTTATACCTTCTCGTTATACTACCCTGCTCACCACCACTGCTTTTGTTTCACACAAACTGTGCAACTCACATCGTAGCTGTACCTGCCTCTGCAAACAGGACTGGCTGTCGCGTTGCAGGCAAACTTCCTGGAAACCCATCACTTTTCACATCGTTCACGGCTACTTAGGTAGCTGCGACCATCGAGACAAGATGTCTGATAGTCCAAACGGTTGGCTTTTCTCCTACTCCACCCTTCCTTCCCTTGCTTTTAGACGTCTGTTTCGTTTCACCCAAGGGGCCTTGAAGCTCTCTCGGGCAGTCCTGAAGTTGGCAACCAGGACTCTGCTTCTTGCGATGCCACCGACTCCTCGGAAGATATTGGATCAGAAAGTCCTGGTGATTTTGCCGACCATCATCCTGGTGCCAGTCCAGGCTCCGTGTCTGCCACTGTCACAAAGCTTGATCCGGTCGAGTCGATCCCAGAGACACTGTCTTCTCAAAATCATGAACCATCTCGAAATGTCACTGGAACCCTCCTTGTCAATGACTCGGAGACTCTGGGACTCGAGAGATGCATCTCACATGTTCCACCTATGCTTACAACAGCCTACGGCCGGGTGATCAGATGTGCTAACCGACCACGCAACCCCAGAAGCCCTTGGCTCCCTCGTTTCCCTAACATTAGGAGACGATTGCCTGCCCAACCCCGCGAGAAACCACCTCATGATCTCAGTCGACGACCAAGATCCACAAGTTTTCCGAATCAACGTTTTCTCATCGATACCAAGTATCCAAGACTTTCAAGTTCCGATCCAAGGCGACTCGACATTGAAGAATCCTTGCGTTACTTGAGTGACCAACGCACACAAGGACATCAAAGTCCCATAAACTCTGTGGTTCTAAGACCTCTTCCAAATAATGTGCCTCTTTTTGTTGAAATCAATGGAATTTGCAGAAAAACGCCGCGCAGAAGATCCCGAGGTTGATTTGGTTGCCGCACTGCACTGTTCCCAGGACACAAACCTTTATCTTGCGTCACTATTTTTCGCAGCCCATTCACTCCAGATTCCGAGCTCGAGTATCAAGCAAAACATCAGGTGTGTTGTGCTTCATTTGTTTCGTTGATCAATCAAGGTATTTATACTAAAGTAGATGAACAGCAACAAATGTTCAACCTACAGCCTGTTTCCAAACGCATCACCGGGATGATGTCCAATATCCTCTCTACTTTTTCAGAACTGGGCGACAGGCTTCGCCATTATTGTGTGTATTGTCTAGTTTCCTCCCGATTTTCCCAACCAGATGTGGCATATTGAGGTTGCTAACCATTGACACAGTGCACAATCAGCCTTACGCTGTTTCTGAAACAAGATCATATGTTGCTGTTCCTAAATTCGAAGGACTTCATGTTGCCACCAAACGACGCAAAATCGCATCCGATGAATCCGACTTCGAGTGGTTGGACCGGGATGGACTCAACCTTCTCGTGTCGCGATACGATCACTTACGTGACTGTTTCCACAGAACCTGTACTATTGTACGCCAGTGTCCATCACGTGCACAAATGAACAAGCTCCTTAGACCGCTACTTCCAGTTCTGGCAGACAATGAGGACGATCTCGAAAAATTCCATGCTGGTGAAGATGGGTATGATCTATCCTCTTTGTACCTGCTTCTATGTCAGCGGATGGTCGCTTTCCTAGACACTGTGTATGAAATCGGAAACTTCATCAAAGTAAAGGATAAGCACGCCAAAGTCCCCAGAACTTTTGAATACCCAATCAGCGCCGAAACTCTTGAAACAGTCATTCGAACCAAAATTTCACATCGGCCCCTCATCTGGTGCCTGTATTAAGTAGCATTCTCGACGTTGGCGGCCATGTTGAGGATGGATACCCCTTACCTATTGACATCATAGGATACGTTGCCTTGGACATGACAGCAGTGGAACACAACATTATCATTCCAAGCTACATCAAGCCCAACTACTTTCATAAAAATTGGTCGAAGAGCTCTTACCCCGGGTTTGAAAACCAAATCATTCGAGAGAGTGCCGGGAACTTATCCTAAGGTGGATTCTCAAAGACGAAAACAACCTGATCTGACCAAAGAGACTCAATTGCACAAGCCCGAATTGGCGCCTCCAACTTCACCACCGACCCTACCATCACGCATCACAAAAGCAGATTCTACTAAAACGGGGCATTTGAGAGCCAGACTCTTGGCTGCCGAACTGGATCGACTCACACCCACTGGCTTTAGAGCCAAGTTCTATAGTCAGGATTCTACTTCCGAGCTCATAAAGAAATCATACATCACTGATTTTGAGGCAAAGCGACCCTCAAAGACCATGAAATTCGGGCTGTGAGGTCCATCTTGAAAGATCGCAAGGCGCCTAAGCGGCTCACAATGCGACGTGCTCCAAAGTCCGTACGCTTCACTGAAAATACTCTGGCCCCGAGACAGCGGACACACTTGGGGTTGGATGTACCCAGATTACTTCCTGCCAGTGAAGTATCGATCCGAAATGACTTCATTAGTGGTACCCAACAGGCGCAGACAGACAGAAACGAGGCCGCGTCTCCGGAGGACGTTAGTTTCAAAGTGGTCGAGTCACCGGGGTTGAGACGCCATGACCTCGGTTACAAATCTATCTTTCGCGGCACCAAATCGGCCCTGCTTCGGAAGCACGACAAAGAAGATATTGATCCATCTGCTGCAATAACAAAAATTCTTTCCCTACCTTCAATTCAATCTCTTGCTATTAGCGATGATACAAAAGCGGGTATCGCTCTAGAGAAAGAAAGAGCGGCCCAGAAAGCAGCTGAAGAGGCCAGGAAACTTGCCGACGAGCGAGCCCGCAAAGAACGCGAGGAGAGACTTGCCAAATCTGGTGGACTGCGCATCCCGGACCAGCCACTCGTGTCCCCTCTCAGCTCAGACTGGCTTGCTCGAGCACACGCAACCTTGCGTGCAAGTGCTTCGACCACCCTAGCCACCACGGCAGAAGGTGTTGATCTGAGGCGACACGACTTCGCCAAGGTCGTTCCACCCACCGAATGGCTCAACGATGAAATCGTCAATGGATCCCTCAATTGGCTTGATCAGTTTGTCAACATGGCTGCCGGTATCAAGGATACCAAGAAAAGCACACGCAAATGTCTTGCCATGTCATCTTTCTTCTTCAAGCGTTTGCAGGAACAAGGTGTCACTCGAACGCAGAGAACACTTCGTCGGTATGGAGTAGAGAAGAAAAATTTTCTCAAAGTTGATACGATTCTGCTTCCAATTTGTGAGCATTCACATTGGACCCTCATCGTCGTTCGGCCGAGCAAGAGAACTATAGCGCACATGGATTCTATGAATCCAAGAGGTTCGCAGCAGTATATCAAACTAGGTCTGGCGTGGCTGAAGGACATCATGGAGGACCAATTTGTCGAAAGCGAATGGAAAGTTGTGCGGCACGAGGCACCCAGACAAACGAACGGATATGACTGCGGTGTCCACACGATCACGAATGGCATGTGTGTTGCATTGGGCCTCAATCCGATTGACAGTTATGCCTCAGAAGATATGCCGGACCAGCGGCTCAGGATTGCGTCGATGTTGCTGAATGGAGGCTTCAAGGGAGACTTTGACCTTCGTCTCTATTGAGCAAAAGTCGTTATGCTGAAGCTCATGATACATCTTTGCAAGCCCAATTTGCACAAGGTTCTCCATCTTTCTTCTTTTCTTTACTTTTGCTGCGTCTTTTCATCTTCTGTCCTCTACTTGGTCATTAGTTTTTGATGCTCTTTTCATTGTCTGCATTTAGCGTGGCAGGGCGTTGGTGGGGTTGTCATTTTCATTTTCCATCCGTCTCATCAAAAAGTCGGATGGTAGCATAGTCATGTGCTTGGAACAAAGGCGTACCATACAGTCTGTACGGAATAGATACCAAGTCTCGGAGTGTCCGTGTTGAAAGAGGGTTTGAAGATGTGTGTGTTCTGGAGAGGATGCGGAGTTCAAGTATTGGATAGCTAGAAGAGAGACAAATGGCGACGTATCGTCAGATGATGGATTGTAAGGGACGCAAAAGGACTTGTATTCACAAAGTAGAAAGTAGATATACATCAAGGACGATTGCCCCAAATGAAGGCCACGTGAATGGTTATGGTGTCTACGGGCGATTCTGAGACGGCCATTTGAGTGCACTGTGAATTCCGTCTCGTCAAAATTGGCAACAAAAGCGATAAGGTGCCGGCCCGTATTGCTACGGTCTTGACATACATGTAGGAAGGATCGAGTAGCGCTTTCAAGAGTTGCCGCGTTTCGGGCAAGGAATAACGGGGCTGCTGACTTGTGCAGCATCACATTTGCATCTTTTTCGTGACGGTAAAAAGTAGCTGCCCCATACAAATCCACACATACAACTCGTACCGCGCATAATAAGTCGTCGTCACCAACAAGTTTGCGCGGCTTCGTGGATCAAACCCACCAGGGCGCCAACTCTGAAACGGGCTGGGGGCTCAGGCGGCCGTTTTCCACAATGAGCATATTCCCAGAGACGCAATGCTAAGATCAGCTCATGATGCACGAAATCATGGTGTGTCTCTCGTGTCCCCGAGCAGCATCAGTCGATATAAACTCCATGTAAGCCCGTCTTGGTAAAATCCGCGGACTTTGGCACACGATGAATCTTCTTGGGGCCGGCAAGGCGTATTGTATGAATGAATGAACCATGCTACACAGTACGGAGTATGTACGGAGTAAAAAGTACCTCTTGGTCAATAGCCTAATGTCCGTGGTAGCCGTTTTGGAGTGGACCGAAGTGGGTTTGGGTAGTGGAGATGGGCCAAAAAAATACATATGCAAAGGGCTGGCTGCCCCCTGGTCCCCGGTGTTGGAAAGCCAAGGCGGGAACTGTTCCAGAATATGTAAAAGAAAAAAAAAAGCATGTTTTTCCTTGCTAATATTTCCTGCAGGTCGGGGGTCGGGGAGGAAGGGGGTGCGGTGACTCCGGCCAAATAGCACGACGAGCTTAGCGAAATATCGCAAAATGTGAATGATTTTTTTTTCCTCCCTGATAGATTGGCTGAGCCCATCGGCGCGAAGTCGTACTGCGTTTTGCCACCAATTATGTGTGCTAATCATTACCCTGAAAGTCACGAGCCGGGGCTGAGGGGGAAATAAACACGATTGAGCAGTGAGCAGTGAGGAGTGAGCAGTGAGGAGTGAGCAGTGAGGAGTGAGCAGTGAGCAGTGAGCAGTGAGCAGTGAGCAGTGAGCAGTGAGCAGTGAGCAGTGAGCAGTGAGCAGTGAGCAGTGACAGGGGAGAAAAGAATTGCTCGTTGCTGCTTGGTGTTGGGATCTTGTTGGTGGTACGTAAACGTCGAAAATGGGCTGTTTTGTTCCGAATGGTCAACAAAACAAGTTTTTTTTTCGACGGCCGGAGCAGGCCGCGAGCTTGACCCCGGCGCCCCCTATTGTCGACAAATGGCGTTGCATTGCAACTGGGACCCGTCTCTGCATGTGCATACATACATGTATGTACATGTATGTAAATTGATTTGACGGTGGCCAAGTTTTTGTTAATTTTTTTGTTTTGGGGTTTTTTTTTTTCTTTTCTTTCACCGCACCATAATCCGTACGTGTACATGTACATATGCATTATCCATTACTCGGCCGCACGGCGGGCCTGGCTGGGACCTCGCACCCCGTTCTCTCGGCCGGACCTTGTCGAACTCGCTTGGCGAGGAAATGGTATCCCGCTTTCTGGGTCTTTATTTTTCGACCGGAATCGGTAATTCCAAGTTCTTGGTACGGACATGTTTTTTGGCATTTTCTCTATTTGTTACATGTTTTGCACGTGTTGGAAGGAAGGGGGTCGTGGGGAAAATAGATGTAGAACGCGGGAGGGTTGTTGCGGGCAATATCATAAACCAGGACGGCCGTGGCATGTTTTTTTTTTTTTTTTTCTCCCAGATGATTTCTGTACTGATTTGATTTGTGGGAATAACTCGTGCTACATATGCCTACTCTTCTAACCCCTTCAACTATGTGTGTATGTTTGCTCTGGGAATTGACAACTTTTTTTTTTTTTTTTGGCTGACAAATAACCGCTGCCGCAACGCAATCACTCTTTGCCGAAACCGAAAGCGCGGAACATTAATGAAGACTGCGTACTAGCATAGCATGGCTGGCTGGCTGGCTGGATGGCTGGCTGGCTGGATGGCTGGCTGGCTGGATGGCTGGCTGGCCGTTTACTAGCTCCTTTACTACTTGGGGTAGACTGGCTCACTGAGGTGAGGAGGCTAAGGAAACGCGCGGCACGTGGGCATTTTTTTTTTTTTTTCCGGGTGTCTGGCGAAAGCAGTGCTGGCTGCCCTGTTTGGTTCTTTTCGTTGGGCTGTCCTTGCGCGGTCGCATCCAAGGACCATCATTGTCATAATCACAGGATCCCCGTGCCGGCGTGCCGTTTCCTTCAACATGCCGCGTAGGACAAAGTCAACACGAGTAGCAAGTAATACGCATTGGAGCGCATTGGAGCATCTTCAACTTCCAGACCCATCATTCCACAACACCCAATGATACGTCCGAGCCACGGGCAACCAGATTCAGCGAGCTGGTATTGTGAAGCCAATCAATAGGGCGTGGCGACGCCACCTTGTCTCAATGTGACCCGAGCGCGACTTTTCGAGGCACGAGCCCCATTTTAAGCGACCGTCCCGACTCATGATTGGCCGACGCCCTCGGGCTATTTTACCCTTCTGCTCGGGCTGGGCACGATTTGTCGTCCCTCGAGTGTGTCTTCTAGCGCTCTTCTAGCGCCCTCTGCCAGGTGCAAGTCCCAAAATCCACGGTTGTGCAATGAGAACGTTCTGGTCTGGTGTGTGTGTGTGTGTGTTGCAAAGCAAAGCAGTGGCAGTGGCAGTGGCAGTGGCAGGCCACATTTTTGGGGGGCAGGGGAGGAGGTTCGAGTTGCACTGCCGCTGATGAGTTCCAATGGACCAGAACTACCGTTCGACATGACGTGGCCCCCTCGGTGGCTGACAAATGGAACTTGTCTGGTGCACGTTTGCACCTTGACAGCGATGAAGCAGCCTCGCTGTTGTGGCGTGAGTGGCATGAGTGGCATGAGTGGCATGACTTTGCTCATCTTGGAATCTTCTTGCGGTTCGACTTTATTTCCCAGGAGAGTACATGTACATACGGAGTTATGTAATCCGTACATGCAATAAAAACGGCCAGCTCCCCATCCTCAATGTACATGGTTGTACTCCGTGTATATGCAGGATTCGGCTCCTCGTTTAATGCTGTGTGACTTACCCCACCCTTTAACCGTCGCCCGTTTTTGAATCATGGCATTCATATGTTTATCCCGGATGTTCATCACAATCAAAATGGTCGATGTACATACATACATAGTTCTCGTGGTGGTACGACCATGGCAACGTCAACATCTGATAATTCAAGGTAGCGGATGGATGACTTGATCGGGCTTCCAGTTTGAGCGCCGCTCATCTTTACATCATCGCATGGGAACTGATTGCATCGTACAGAGGAGCGAGGCCGCTGCGGAGGAGAAAGGCTCATCAATGCGACCGGTCTTGCAAGGAGTACATGTTGGAAAGAATAATCCGAGTTATGATGGGATTTTGTCTCATCTATCAAATTCTTCGCTGAACTATTATGTACATACATGTAGGTTGGTTTGGCTAGTGCCGGTTCGAGTACGTGCCCATGCCATGGCAGTACATGCTACGTATGTACATAACATAAGTTGTACGGGGTGGAGAAGAAAAGAGAAAAGATGCATAATCCATATGTACATACAATGCAATGCACATGTGTAGCACTCGAGGTCCCCCCTTGACGCAACCCCGGCGCTGCCCTCCTCCACTGCCGGCTACTCGCTGCACCGCACCTACTAATGCCAGCCAGCCAGCAGCCCGCCAGCCAGCCCGCCAGCCTGCTTTGTGCATGTATGTATGCATGTATGTATGCATGTACGGAGTACACATGTATGTAGTTCAATGTACTATTTTGGCTCTCTGCCTCGCTGTCTCCGGTTCTAGTGTCACGGCGCTCCACTTGTTCTGTCCTGTCTCCTCACTCGGCCGCCCTGATCAGGTTCCATTCTCGTGGTCCGTTTCGATCTTTTCTTTTTCCTCCCGATCACACACTACAGTACACACTGTATTAGCTTTTCGGCCGCCGCCTCCTTTCTCACTTTCTCTATTTGAGCAACGCACATGCTTTCACCGTTTGCTTAATTCACACAAAACTGCCGCAGGACCCAAGTCTTCGACACATCAGCCGCTCGCTCGCTCGCTCATCGCCTTGTGCACCAACCAGTCCCAGACGGCTCTGGCTCTGTAGATACATCCATCACAGTTTTGATTTCCAACCGCCTCAATCGCTGAGGCTGAGGCTGAGGCTGAGGCTCCTCAGAATCTCCTGCACACGCAAGCATTGCTTGTCACTGACACTACGACTGACACTACGACTGATACTACGATCCAATATCAGGCCCGTCTTCTGCGCCCACTTTACGCTACGGATCAAAGATATCGTTTCTGCAAAGTTCAGGCACAACAACAGGGCCAACTTGTTAGCGACCCCCGCCACGCTTTTCCCAGCCAACAAGCGCTTCCTCTCACTCCAGCCCCCCCAAGGCACGAGCTATTACACATAAAACGATTCGCGAACCAACCAACCAACCACATCCCGAAATACGCACTTGTCGGCATCGCCACATATTGTCTGTAACGGGCCATCCGCTGTGGTACATTGGCATATCTTGATATTTCGATTGTTTCGTAGAGATGGTCAAACCTAGGTTACGCCGACCATCTCCAGTCCACCTCGCCATACCCACTAACCGGGAACAATCTTCTCGACCCGTATCGGCTTTTGAAGACTGTTGTTCCTTCAGCGCATCTTCTTCGCGCCCCACCAGCACCGTCTACCTGTCGCCTTCACCATCGCCACGGTCAACCATCATGGCGACTCGTCCTCCGACCCTGACTGAGATTTTACTCGACGTTTCTCCACCTCCTTGGACCCTGAGTGCCTTCATGGCATACTTATCACAAAATCATTGTATGGAGACGTTGGAATTCACCTCGACTCGCAACGATACGCTGCCTCTTATGACCAGCTCTCTGCTGAGGATCCTCCTTCGCAGGAAATCAAGGCTCGCGTCCGTGGCTGGTGGGACAAGCTCATGCAGGTCTACATTGTCCCCTGTGCACCACGGGAAGTGAATCTTCCGGCTCGAGTCCGAGATCATCTTCTTAACCTACCAAGTGGCCCCTGCCCCCTCATCCCAACGAGCTAGAGGAAGCCGGTCGGATCATTTACGAACTAATGAACGATTCTGTCTTGGTGCCTTTCTTGCAATCTGTTGCGCCTCTTTCACAAGTATATTACAACGATGACCATAGCCAACAACACCACCACCGTCGTCGGTCCCGCAATACCAGCCAGCTCTCTGATCAGCCGAGACGTTCTGTCACCTCCCCATACTCGGCGGACTTCGAGTGTCTCACTGATGACAGTGACAGCAACCCCCGTCCTCGGCAGAACCCATGACTCCCCGACTACTCCCCGACCTCTGAATACATCTTCAATACCTCTCCGGGTGGTTTCCAGAGAGCCATGGCTGCGCACAATAAAGGCTGGAAGAAAGTTGGCGAAAAGTTGGGTTTTAGTCGGAAAGCGTCTAGCCGGCGGACCACTCCAACATCATCCTCGCTATCTGACTACGATGCCGGTCACGGGAATCCAGTCACGGCCATCCCATTTGATACGACGAACGTTCGGTCTATTGGTGGTATTGTCAGGTGACAGACGGCTCGAGTTCAAGTTGGTAATTTTCTTGCTACTGCTGGCTTGAGCAGGCATGCAAGCCTCTCATCATATGCAGGCGAAACACGTGTGTTGGAACTGGAGTGATAAAGGAAGGAAGAAAAGGGGAGCAACAAGCTTTGGCATACGGTAAGCTCCACCGATGAAAGGTCAGAGCTTCCTCGCGACAAGGACAACCCTTGCGCGCGACTCGAGAAGAACGAGGAACCGTTTCAGATCTCTTGGTTCGGTTTTCTTTTTAGCATACACTCGTATTCGGGAGCGGGAGTTTTGGTACTTGACTACTTCTTTGTTTCGATACAGCAATGATTGGCGATGGCATTATCTCAGCATTAACGTAATTGGTTTCCACATGTTCACACACATACTCATACTCATGATGAATTGGGTTTTTTTAACACATAGGGGTTGCGAGGATATATAGATGGGCATACTACATCCCGGGTTTTCATTCACTGAACAGCAAGCATGATGCAACTGTATTCTTATGCTTGTATGAAAGAATCAAGAGACAAAATTTCAGTCAATAATCTCATTTCGTGACTTGTTCTGACAAGCTGTCGTTGGGAGGCTTTCCAATTGGGGGAACCCTTACCTATCTATGTCTTTAACTTGCCTCATGTAGAGCAGACGATGACGATTGCTGCTGTAAAGACAATGTCAAGAGGCCCAGCGTAGCTGATACTGGTTACAGTCAAGGTTCCAAACAGCCTTCTCTCCAAGTGGCGAAGACCGCCATGTACCTACCAGCTTAGTTATTCGACTGCTTAAGCTGGTCTTCCCCGTATATATACGTTTCGGAAGCGTCAACCCAGTCAAACTTCGTCTGCTGCAAGTTCCAGCTCACTCGCCAATCTGCCGAGGTAGAAGCGTCTTGTTTCCACTGGAAATTTTCGAAAGCTCCTGCCAATACGGCCCACGTCGAGCCGGCCCTTCTCATACGCGGCGAGGTCCCTGTTTCCATAAACGTCTCTTCCAGCAGCGTAGCCACTGTCCAGATTGCGGAAGAAGACATTGACTGCTATGCTCGGACTGGCGGCGGTTGTGGCGGCGTGGAGCCAGAGAGGCGGCAGGTACAAGACGTCTCCTGGTCCGAGCACCGCTTCGTGAGGGCGGGTTCCGTTCATTCGCGGTGAGCAGCGGAGCTCAGAGAAGACATCGAGGCTTGAACTCGATGCACCGGGAGCAACGCCAGGTGGCCCACGTCACTGGGCGGGAAGAGTACCATCCGTTTGGATCCTACGACCTGGGCGTACATGTTCGCCATGACCTGGAATGGAAGAAAAAGAAGAAGAAAAAAATCAGTCGAGCGCACGTCTTCTTCGGATCGAGTTGCTTGTAGACGATTGGAAACGTACATCGTAGTGAAGCCACATGTTCACTCTGCCGGAAACCCTGAGGACGGAACTGTGTGTGCCTTCCTGGATGGAATCCATCTCGGTTGGAAGATGAAAGTCTGGAGCGATTCCTGGAAAGTCGTCTTTGATATTTGCCGGTCGATCCGTTGGTTTCTCTCGCGACAAGGCGCGTAGATATACTCGATGACCGGCCTCGGCCCGACGAATTACATTCTCAAAAGATTCTGTCACGTAACGGAAGTTTTTAGAATTGAAGTCCATCTTTCCAGAATCTTGCTGGCATTCATGTATGACAACCTGAGGATTTCAGTAACTTTGTTAGGAAGAATGATGCACGAGTTTGCGTGTCTTACTTGAGTGTCGTGTCCAACGCGGTCGATCAGATAGGACGAAGTCCACTTCCACACACAATCTCCAATGTCGGCTTTTGCAATGACTACAGGCACTGCAGCTTCCAAGATATCTCGAAGCTGTCGAGGTGTTTCTAGACTCGTTCGTGCAACAGTCGTGATCGTTGCGTCGGGTTCTTTCGAACCTTGGTGTTGACTCCGGTGAGTGCTACTGACAAATCTTTGCGAACCCATGAACTGGGGTCGTGTGAGCCCATCTGCAGTAGGTCCAAAGTGCTTCCAATGAGTCGGTCTGTTGTGAATGGAGATAGTAGAAGCACCTCCTTGCCAGTATGTGCCCATGGAGAAACAAGTCGCTCCGCCGCCCAGTACCACTATGTCATCATCCACGCGCATTACAGATGACCCAATCATGAGTGGCGTGATTCCATCGTTATTCGTCCAGCACAATTCGCTCACCTTGCAACGATCCTGCGAGTCAATGTCGATGGCAACGATGGTTTGACCTTGTGATTCCTGCCTTTCGCCGACACCCCGCAGACCAATGTGTACGAGCCAAATTCAACAGGTTTGGCCCCGAACAGTGAGAGCTGCTTTGTCGGGTCGACTTGTTCGCCACAAGGTTCGAAGCGGATTACAGGCTGTGCAAATTCTTGGTGAGTATTGAAGTCTTACCGTCAAAGGTGGGGATAATATTTACTTGTAATTGTTTCAACTCTAAATGCCATTCGTGCACTCTCTGATTAATCCGACCCTCTGAGCCGATGCCGCCGGCAATCAAACCTGTATATACACCCTTACGCACAGCAATACTAGGTGTGTTGCATAAAATGCCGCCAAAAGTTGGCCAAGGTTTTACTCCCAAAGTCTCGCATTTCAGCCAGCCTTTTGAAACATGAAAACGTAGATATCTTCAGATATATTAGACGCCCCTGTCTTCCCACCTGCAACAAGGGCAAGATGGGTCCTGGGTAACCGTATGGTCGAGTGTCTGAATAGCGGCAGCGGCAACTTGTGAGTTGGTTTCCATTGGCAGGACGAGCCCTTCTCCAATATCCAGCAGTCTGACAGAGCGTTGGCAGGAGAACTGCGACCCCCAACTAGCAAGATCCCGTAGTCGCCCAGATCCGTTATAGTATGACACATACGGGGGCTGGGGCCTGTTGTTGGGAGCAATGGGACGTCCGCCTGTCCGTCGAGGCTGTAAATATCGCAAGACCCTTCGCGACCACAAGTTCCCAGTCCAAAGAGGTTGATGACCAGCCTACCTCCTGTCGGATCCCTTAAAGCAAATGCGTCTCCGAAACGTCTCTTGGGCTCTTGAACACTCTTCACCACTGATACCCGAGTGTTGCTTGATTGTCTCGCCGAGCCATTCCGTCTTTGTAGAGATTGTTCCTCATGCTTTGATGAAGTCGAGGCATGGATGATGAAGTAATGGCGACCAAACATGGCGAATTCCTCCCACTCGTCAAAAGGCTCGATTTCATCTAGTGATGCTCTTTCAGCGCCACTCACAAAATCCTCACTTGACCAGACCTGCCAAAGGTCCCAGATCTTGGCCTCTTGAAACCCACGGCTGGTAAATCTACCAATCTGCTTCGACAGAGTTGTATACTGACGAACTGACTTCGGCGGGGTGTTCAGCTTGTCAAAGTGATTTAGCATAGTTTTGGCGAAAGGGTGATCTGGTCCGTGAGGCAGTAACTGCTCTAGGAGGCAAAATTCCGCTAGTACAGTAAAGTTTAGTGACGCCCGTCGCACTCCATTTGAAAATACTTACAGTTTCCAATACTGCTTGCCCACTGAATTAAAGCATCCGCAGATTGAGTGTCCATGTATGTCATGGACACTTCTGCTACAAAGAGGACAGGGCATTCGGATAACGGAGCAAGTTCTTCCAGTATTGCCCTTAGCTTTCCAAGTTCGCGAAGGTCGCATCCAATCTGACAATAGCGTTCACTTCGTAGCATGAAAGGGCTTTCCTCCGCTTCACTGATGATGAAATCTTGACCCAAGATTTCTCGTAGCTGTGGCGTATCCTGCACGATAGATCGCTTTTTCCGCATCAAGTCGGGATAGTCGATGTCCACGAACACAACGCCGTCGCAAAGTGCTGCGTGGCGAGTATGTGACTGCCAAGGAAGCACATCACTGAGGTTCTCCACAAGAGGGTGTCAGGGTGTGTAGACAAGCAATGTTTGGCAATTATCAAACTCACCTGCCGCAACCAAGGTTTATTATCAGCTTCTTCTTTCTTGCCTCATGTTTTTCTAGAAAGCGCTGAACAGTAACATCGATGGCCTTCAGCCTTAGCCAGTATCCACGATTGATGAGCGGAGCTCGCCTTTGGTACTTTTTGACAAAATAGCGAAAGTAATGTGGTTCATTTGGGTAATACAAATTTTCCACACTGCGCTTTGAAACGATACTACTGCTATTGGTCTGAAGATTTCGTAATCAGCAAATGGCATTTCAGTAGCGACGTCAAGTCCCTCCTCGTACTGATTGGCGCGTAGGCTAGAATCGTTTTACGGCGAGGGCATCATCCTCTTCGCCTAGCCCCTGTATCGAAATTAGGAATTATTTGTAGCAAGACTTACTCCCATGATCAATTCGTCCAGAACATGTTGTTCAAGCAGCTTCGCTGGCGGTGCTGCCCCAGACATGGTCAAATTCTGCGCTTGGTTGATGGGCATTTCTGGTCAATCTTCGGGGTCATTTTCTCGCGTCTTCGAAGTTGTTATCTAAACCGGTCTCTGAAAATCCAGTATGGTCCATTGCGACGCTCGTTAATATCGAGGGATGTGCAAATGTTTCGGGTCCCGAGCTAGAATAATTCGAACACGATGTGGAAGTGCCTTACATGGAATTTTTATGCAATTATCAGTGGAGTTTTCAAGTCACCTGTTTCCTTTTTTTGTTTTGGGCGTTTTGGGCACAGTGTGCTGGGATAATAGAGACGACTTCAATTGCCCCGCTCGCTCACTTCCCCCTGCCATTGTAATGCTGAACCCCACAACTGCTACCCCACCTATGCCAGTCCGTCACGTTGCTTACCTCCTCGTCATCCATCACGGGACATCTGCTAAGAAACCGGCGTATGTACAACCTACTCCGTAGACCCAGCTATCTATCATCTTTCCATGGGCATCACATCTCGCTTCACTAACAATCCGAAACCCGGTCGCTCTTGAACTGCAGAGTTTGCCCAAGGTTTCGTCATTGTCGATCCGCCTCGCCCATGAATTTTATTGCAAAGAGCAACCTACCACGATAACCTCCAAAGACGATTAGGTAGCGATCACGCTATTACGCACTCTCCTTTCTCGATAAGCGACCGTCCGATCTTCCTGGCCTGTTGAGTGCGTTGAATCGACTCTTCGAAATCCACGGTCTCGCGGACGGTAGAATGTCTAGCCCATCCCTCAACTTCATCACTTTCAACCAAGATCACAGTTGCCTAGCTGTCGGTGAGTTGCAACTTGGCAACCGCCAATTCCACCACGACCAAAGCCTCAAGCTTACAGGGGACTTGCCACTCCTTTTCTCCCGACAGGCACTTCTAAAGGATTTCGCATATACCACACAGATCCGTTCTCGCGTATATTCAGCAGTGATGACGGGAATATAGCCATTATTGAGATGCTATTCTCGACGTCGCTCGTCGCTCTAATTTTATCACCCAGGCACCTGATTATACAAAATACAAAGGTATTTGCTCCTTATGCGCATCAAAAGGATACAGTACTTGCTTACATCGCAATATCCCGAAATAGAGAGCGTCCGTTATATGTGAGCTCACATTCCCATCCGCCGTCCTCGCTGTGCGACTTAACCGGAAGCGCCTTGCTGTTGTCCTAGAGGAAGAGATATATTTGTACGACATCAGCAACATGAGCCTGCTGTATACCATCCCAACTTCACCGAATCCTTCTGCGATTTGCGCCCTGTCTCCTTCGTCCGAAAACTGCTTCATCGCGTATCCTCTGCCCAAGCCGAGGGAGGAAGCTGATAGCAGGCGGCCGATACATGCACCTCCTCAGTCCACATACGTTGCACCTACTTCGGGCGAAGTGCTTGTGTTTGATACTTTATCATTGAAAGCCATTAATGTCATCGAAGCACATCGTTCGCCACTGTCTTGTATTTGCCTGAACAATGATGGTTCCCTCTTGGCTACTGCAAGTGAGACAGGAACGATTATTCGAGTCTTCTCCGTTCCAAGGGGTCAGAAAATGTATCAATTCAGGCGCGGTACTTACCCCTCAACAATATACAGCATGTCTTTCAATCTCAGCTCTACACTATTGTGTGTGTCCTCGACATCCGATACAGTTCACATTTTCAGACTTAGTTCGCCTCCTAATAACAATACTCCGGCTGGAGCGCCAATCGAATCGCCGGCGTCACCGAGACGGGATCGCTGGTCACGTACTAAGTCTTATGACGCCGAGGACTCTCCGGGAAACAGCGCCACCGAATCGCCAAAGAGTGACGCCGCAGGGCTCGCGTCAGGAAGCCGCGTGTCCTCCGGAGGCCAACAGGTTCATAGAAGGCAAAGCGGCTCATTTAGTGGCATGCTTCGCCGGTCGTCACAGCTTATGGGTCGTGGTGTTGCCGGAGTGGTAGGGTCTTATCTGCCCCAGACGGTTACCGAGATGTGGGAGCCGTTGCGAGACTTTGCTTTCATCAAAATACCCAAATCTGGATCGTCGGGTATTGGTGCGCGCGCTCCGGGAAGCTCAGACGCTGGTCCACTGAGAAGTGTTGTAGCTATGAGCAGCAGCAGCCCTCAGGTTATGGTCGTTACTAGTGATGGTGGCTTCTATGTTTTCAACATTGACATGGAGAAGGGTGGGGAGGGCTACCTCGTGAAACAGTTTTCGTAAGCAAAGTCATCATCTTCCTTTCAACCACCCTGTCAGGTTACAATTCTACTGCAGGAGCCCACGACAACATTTTGCGCTTGCCTACGCGATTTTAACAAAGCCTGACCAATGCATACAGGGTTCTCGAAGGCGATGAAAAGCACGATTTGTCAACATATGGATCGTAACATATTATTTGAGCGTCAACGATTGATATGTTGCTTTTCAAGGCTCATGTTGACGTTCACACACTCAACTTCGACTACAGTGGCTGATAGATGCGTCAATCTCTCAGAGCAACACAGACCGAGAAGCGATACGATCGAAGGTCATTGGGGATCTCGGAACCTTCGACTATTGTACATGGAGTTATGGTTGATAAAATATACCCACCTTGTCTTTTTCGCATCAGGAAATGAGGTCGTACTCAGCTTCCAATGCCATTTTCACGATGAACTTGGAGCAAATAATTCACACCGGGGTCGCGAATAACCAACTTGATGAATTTAACATCACGTATAGATAAAGCATTCATTTACCCTAATACAAACTGCGCTGTTAATTAGAAGAGGTAAATTTGTCCTGACACATCTTGATACCCAGTAGCTGATCGTAAATCAAACACCCTGCGGCGTTAAAATGCTTCCCTTGCGGCCAGCGCTCTCGCCTCCTTACCTCAAAATGACAAGATAAACCAAATGGACGAGAAGGCCAAGTCTGGGTTTCCAAAAAAAAAAAACAGAATATCGGTGATTATGTGGTAGTCTCCTCCACCCAAGAATGAAGCAATCTTATACCCCAGCGCCATGGTTTTCGGGGTAATATCGTTGTATCACCGCCATGTTGCAATGCAGACCTTTCTAGATCATATCTCGCGTTTCTTGCCGCAATTCGGACCTTTTCAGTGATGTAACTCACTCGACGTCTTTTTGAACGAAAATTCAGCCGTGGTGTCAGCATCGTCATCTCGAATAGGGCCTGTTCATCAGGGCGATTTCCTTGCAATTTCTCTCCATTCCAACTCTCGTTGCATTGGCGCAGAAGTATCACCACCTTGCTGCAGCCATTCTTCCCAGCGCAATAGTTCGTACGCGAACCTGAGGTGGGGCTGTATGATCACATTGAGACGCCGTGCACGAACGAAGCAATACGCGCGAGGAAATGACTTCTTCATGGCGCGCATTACCTCGGCGATGCAAATAGTGGCGCTCCTCGATACACCGACTCGGCAGTGTACTAATGTGGCAGTCCCTCGCCGCCGACCGCGATCTGTTCCATTTATTTGTACATTAGTTTTGAGAGCAGGAGTACAATGACTATATAGAAGCAATGAAACGTCCGCAAGACTGGGTCTTACCTATAAAATCCAGACAACCTGGAAATTCATTCGTCAAGGGGTCAATTCCGTTATCTTGGACACCTTGAACGACGTGAACATTGTCTGGACCCCACTCTTCTAATTCACCTTCGCGCCAAGAAGCTGTCTCCCCAACTGAGAGTATCTGGCTGATGCCAAGGCCTCTCAGCAGACCTGGATTGTTTGCGTGTCCAAGGTTTCCCAAGTATAAGTAGTCTAGCACTCGGCTGGGGAGTGAACCATCCAGGGATGGTAGCCATTTAGGTTCGTTCCTCAGGGACGCAGTGATTTGGGCAAGACTTTGTCCGGCACATGACGGTGACTCTCTTAGTAATTGGGGGCAATCGAGGTCAATAGAGATACATCTGTGGGATATGCGAAGAAGTTGCGATGTTTTGAAGTATGAAGATGCAGCCATGCATGCGGTATTGGTTGACCGGTGCTGAAGCTATAGTAGGCAATTCCTAGCATTGTTGATTCTGTGTATCCGTCGGCACAATGGATCAAAATTTTTCGTTCCGGTAAAGTTCCGGGTTCAATGTTTGTTGATTCCGGTGACGTGGTCTCTTCTTGATGATGAGCCTCGCGAGTTCCATGCGATAAATGATGTATCCACTTGCATGTTTCGACGATCCCGTCGGCCTCGTCGTGAGACCAACTTGAGGGAAGTATGCTGCCTGATGAGGGAAAGTCGAAATGCAATCGGGCTTCTTGCTCAGAATTTGATCCAGCTTCAACAAGACTTCGCAAGGCTGAAGGATTGAGCCGTCCCAAATCGCTACATTCGATCAAAATATCGAATTCTTCCTCTTCGGGGCTACCTTGTTCTGGTGTTGGGCCCATGTATACATTATGCGAAATTTCGGATGTTCGGGTCATGTCCACATCTCGCTTCGCTCTTGTTGAACGAAGTCGAGGATCTGACCAGTTGTGCAACCATTAGAGTCTATCGCCACGATATTGCTCTCAAGTTTCTCGAATTCAGAAAACGGACTGATACAACAAAAGGTGTTGTACTCGACAATGGGTATGTTTTGTGCCAGCTGAGTTTGCCTTTGGCATGATTGGGCGGCTGCAATCTCCCAAGCAACCTTTTTGCTTTCTGCCAGATCCTCACCATATACGATAACATCAGATACCAGAGCAGCTTTTGCTGTCTGAATCTGAAAGTTTCTTACAGAGAACCCATCTTGTGGGTCTGCTTCGACAAAGCTGGGATGTGGATCGGTTTGCATGAATTCATCAGGAGAAACTGCTCCTTTCAGACGTGCTCTGGAAAGGTCACCATCAGCTTTACAAGAAGAATGCCACGTGTGCAGATTGGTGACTTTCTGGGAAGCCTCCGACGTTCCATGAAAATGCCTGTTGGAGTTGATTCTTCGGATGCAATCCATGAAGCCAAGGAAACATTAGATCAGGAGAAGGCAACGGTTGGCGCGATGTGAATTCAAGAGATGTAGCGACTTGGGATGAGTCTATTTCGAAAATGCACAAACTACCATTCTGGAGGCTGACGTAATTGTCTGTCGGGAAAAGGAGGGACCGTTGTGACAGAGACTCATCAAAGTCGGATGGTGGTGATGCGGGTGGAGTGTGGGCGGCGTCGGACTTTGGTGACCCGGTGGGACATACTGGGATATGTTTGTTCGGTAGCGAGACAGGATAGTGTTGGCTCTCGACTGACCGATTGACATTCCCCAACGAATGAGGGGTGTAATGGGAGGCTCAATGTCAGAGTTAGTATTGTGAGGTGGTATTGGCCGAGGCAGAGCAATGGTCGCCATTTCAGCTACGCTTGAGGTCACCAGTGCCTTTGCTTCAATTGCGACAAGATATTATTTCGAGCCACATGCGCCGAGGATCGAGAGGAGCAGTCTATTCCCGTTCTTTTCATGGCCTATCCAAGCAGAGGTCGACGTTGAGTGACTTGGTCCCGATTGAACTGCGATTGTGTTAGCATCGAATTGCACATGGTGTGATGAGCCGTGTTACGCAGTGAAAGGTTGGGCAAGCCATCGAGAACAACTTCGTTGAAGCCTCCCAAGAAACCGGATTTCGAACGAGGCTATTCAGAATATGTATGCAACACAAAAGAAGCAAAGGCAAATAATGTGAATCCATAAGTGATTTCAAAAGCTTGGTTTACATTCTCGACTGAAGAAGTAGCGAAGCCAAGGATGAGAACTAAGAATGATGCCAAATCTGTAGGGTCCAGGCGACGATGATCATGTCAAATGAAAAGCAGATGTGACTTCGCCTCGCTGAATGATGGCTGCTGGGTGGCTGCTGGGTGGCTGCTGGGTGGCTGCTGGGTGGCTGCTGGGTGAGCCAGCTCGAGTCATCGTCCAATGTGACTCTGAGATACTCTGTGCCCAAAAGGGATTGTGACTCGTCTTGGAATAATTGCGAGATGAAGTTTCGACTTACAGAAGTATCAACAATGGAATGGAAGGCGATATGAAGAAGAGGGGAAAGAGGAGGGTGCATTTTGGAGAGGGAGGGGGAAGGGCTGTCAGATGATGGTGGTGGTCACTACTTTGATGCTCTCAGAGGTGAATTAGTGCCGGGTGGGCGGCAACTGGTGGTCGCATCAGCTGGAGCTGGTGGTGGGTGGTATGGGTGCAGTGACAGTGTGAGTATGGGCCCGTATAATACAGTATGGACAGCAAAAACCTTGCTTTCTCATTAATTAGCAAATGGTAATCTGGCGGGCACGGCGGGGTAAGATCCAGGATTCCAGCCTACGAGTCTTGGCAGAGTCAAATGCAAAAGCAATCTCCAGATGAAGCCAATGGTTCTGTCATGAACTCATGGACTCATGGACTCATGGACTCAGGCATAGCTTGCAGTGCCTCGCGAGCACCTTTATAGAACTCCGCAGTCCCATATGAGAGATATCACGGAAGACTATAGCTAGATATGTAAAATGGAGAGACAGTGCTTGAAATAGCTTCTACACTATAGTACGAGTACCTCTTAGCAGATAGGTTATCTATGGTGCTTAGGCTATCACGTAAACTTGTGTAGAAATCATCAAGTAGCCTCTATATCAGACTTCTGCTCAACTCCGAATCCTTGCTGGTACAGGTGCGAGGCCTTACTGGCCCCAAGGAGATAGGAAACCGGCCATCGCTCGAGGATTCAATTGCATTTTTTTAAAAAGTATTTTTTAAAGTGGAATAAAAAGCTATAAAACACTACGAAATATAATCAACTTTGCTTCAATGATAAGAATATACTAATAAATATAAAAGTTATACTTTACTTTTTTATTACCTCTTCACCACAAGACAGGTAGGTGCAGGAGTAAAAACACTCTCACGTGATTGGGTTTCGTAGCATTGACCCACACGAGCTTCCCGCTATTTCGCCTCCATGTGAGCTCAGCCTTTATTCACTTGTTACAAAAAAAGGACCCCGGATTTGCTACCGTTTTACTTTCATGGACATTCTAGTTCTCCCGGAGCTTCGACAAGATGAAGTTCTACATTGAGTAAGTAAAATAGTCCTTGACATATAGTAAGGCTGGGCAATACTAAGCTATCTTGCAGTAAATTACCAGTCCTCTTTCCTTACCCCAAGATATACCCGGGTACGTCTCTACACCAAGCAGACATCTTAGTTCTCGATTAACGAAGTGCATCATTAGAGCAATATGCGTAGGTAATTTCCTTGGGGTGTCTTTAAGCCAATACTAATATCTTCTCCAGGTACATGTGTGATCTCAAAAGTAGACATCCCTTGCTACTTGCTGGAAATTGGCGATGCTCTGACCGTACTTCTTTCAGAAACTCTCGATGCCGGCGGCCACTGTGTACTAGAGATGCCCTCAGGCACCGGGAAAACAGTGTCTCTTCTTTCGCTCATCGTAGCCTATCAGCAATTCATGCCTGAGAAGCGAAAACTCATCTACTGCTCCCGTGCGTTCATTTCAGCCTCACAATGCACCGATGACACCATTGCCATACAGATCTTCGGTGCTTTCCTATAATACACGGCCCGGGCAACTAGCTTACTTCTCATCTTCTCAAGGTACCATGTCGGAGATTGAAAAGGCTTTGGTAGAGCTAAAAGCCCTGATGAAGTATCGCGCCGAGCAACTTGGCCACGAGGAAGACTTCCGTGGCTTGGGCTTGACGAGTCGCAAGAATCTTTGTCTTCATCCATCCGTCAAACGAGAGAAAAGTGGCGCGGTAGTCGATGCTCGCTGCAGAAGTCTTACCGCCGGCTTTGTGAAGGAGAAGAAGGAGCGAGGTGAAAACGTGGACCTCTGCGTTTATCACGATGTCTGAGAAAACTACGCCCCATCCTATTTCATTTGATGATGTGCTGACCAAAAAAAAAAAAAAAAAAAAAACTAGAACCTCGATCTTCTAGAGCCGCATAATGCGATACCTAATGGTGTTTGGACGTTTGATGACATCCTCCGCTATGGAGAAGAACACAAGCAGTGCCCATATTTCACTGCGCGACGGATGGTGAGTTGACTGGGAAAAGATGTATAAGCACGCTAACTGGAAAATCAATAGATGCAATACTGTAACGTCGTTATATTCTCTTACCATTATCTTTTGGACCCAAAAATTGCGGAAAGAGTATCGAGAGATTTCTCGAAAGATTGTATCGTGGTCTTCGATGAAGCGCACAATATCGACAACGTTTGCATCGAAGCCCTGAGCACAGATATCACAGAGGACTCGCTTCGCAGAGCGACCAGAGGAGCACAGAATCTAGAGCAGAAGATCACTGAAATGCGGGATACGGATCAGGAGCAGCTTCAGAACGAATACCAGAAACTGGTTCAGGGTCTTCGAGAAACAGAGGAAGCCCGGCAAGAAGATGCATTCATGGCAAATCCAGGTAGTCTCTTCTTCACTTGCATGCCGTGCGACTTGGTTCTGGCTAACAGATACCAGCTTTGCCAGAGGATCTTCTGAAAGAGGCAATTCCAGGAAACATCAGAAGAGCGGAGCATTTCATCGCATTTCTCAAGAGATTCATTGAATACCTCAAGGCAAGTACCTAGTCGAAAATGATTGGCCAAAATGCACTAACATGGATGACAAAGACGAGAATGAAGGTGCGCCAGGTGATA
Organism: Epichloe gansuensis; assembly: GCA_023658505.1. NCBI lineage: Eukaryota > Fungi > Ascomycota > Sordariomycetes > Hypocreales > Clavicipitaceae > Epichloe > Epichloe gansuensis. The sequence goes on from CP098284.1 coordinate 2,222,747, forward strand.
TCTGAAACACCTCCTTCATTCCTCGCCCACCTCAAGGAACACACATTCATAGAGAAAAACCGCTCAGGTTCTGTGCTGAGCGGTTAACGTCTCTCGTTCGAACGCTAGAACTCACCAACATCGAAGACTACCAGCCTTTGCAAGAGGTCGCCACCTTTGCCACCTTGGTAGCGACCTACGAGAGAGGATTCCTTCTCATTCTCGAGCCCTACGAGTCCGACACTGCCGAAGTTCCTAATCCTATCCTACACTTCACGTGTCTCGATGCTGCAATTGCAATTCGGCCCGTTTTCGAACGGTTTTACTCCGTCATCATCACATCTGGTACGATTTCGCCTTTGGAGATGTATCCGAAGATGCTGGATTTCTCAACAGTAATTCAAGAGTCTTACAGCATGACACTGGCAAGGCGATCGTTCTTGCCCATGATTGTGACGCGTGGAAGTGATCAGGCCTCCATCTCAACCAGCTTCCAAGTTCGCAACGAACCAAGCGTGGTGCGCAACTATGGAACCCTGTTGATAGAATTTGCCAAAATCACTCCGGATGGGCTCGTCGTCTTTTTCCCATCTTACTTGTACATGGAGTCAATCATCAGCATGTGGCAAGGCATGGGCATCCTTGACGAGGTCTGGAAGTACAAGCTCATTCTAGTCGAGACCCCAGATGCTCAGGAAACATCCCTTGCTCTTGAAACATACCGCACAGCATGTTGTAATGGCAGAGGGGCCATCTTGTTGTGCGTGGCACGGGGCAAGGTTTCCGAAGGCATCGATTTCGATCATCAATATGGACGCACCGTGCTCTGCATTGGAGTTCCGTTTCAATACACAGAATCACGAATCCTAAAGGCAAGACTGGAGTTCTTGCGCGAGACGTACCGCATCAGAGAAAATGATTTCTTGTCTTTCGATGCAATGCGGCACGCCGCACAGTGCCTCGGGCGTGTCTTGCGTGGCAAAGATGACTATGGCATCATGGTCCTTGCTGATCGCAGATTTCAGAAGAAGAGAACTCAGTTGCCCAAATGGATTAACCAGGGACTTCTCGATGTTGACACAAATCTCAGCACTGACATGGCAGTGAGTAGTGCCAGGCGATTCCTCAGAACCATGGCACAGCCTTTCCATGCGAAGGATCAAGAGGGCATCAGCACATGGGGTTACACGGACCTGCTGAACCATAAGGAGAAGATGGACTTGGAGAGAATCCGCGAATTGGAAGAAACGACGGAGAATCCTGCAGGACAGGCCGTTCCCGTGGTCGACGACTATGACTACGATGAAGTGCTGGACCAGGAGATGATGGAGTTGGATGACTTTTAGGAAAGAAAGGAATAGGCTGTAATATGCACAACATCGACCGACATCATCTGACGAGCGTGTGTTGACTCGGGACATTATACAGGAGTTCAGCTTCTAGTCCCAAACAGTCAGGCGCCTTGCTCATATTCACATGAACTGAATAAACTAAAAAGGAAATACTACCTTTTTTTTTTTTTTGAAATGCTTCATGTCTCCGGGGAGAATCGTTTCGTAGCTTTAACAGCTCTCATGGCTGGTAGTGAGTATGCTCGACCTGGCTGTCGCGCAGTTTCTACACATAACATGCGGATAAAGTCCTGGTTGATCCAGTAGCTGGTATGGGCACTGAGCATGTTCAGATACTGGATTTCCAGTGGGCCGCCTCCAGATTTTAGAAACCAATCAATCTGTCCATTGTCGTTGAGGAGGAACGCTCTTTTCTCGGCAATCTCCTCACGGGTGAAGTCGTGGACCTCCAACTCCAGTTGGGACGGGAGGCGTAGGCTCGGGGACGTTCCGGCTCCACGGTCAGAGCATCAGGTGATGGAGATAATCCTGGCACCATTTGTCGCACAGCGTCTCCCATTGACTTGAACATAGACACTGACGTGCTTGGGACAAAGGCTGTTTTGAGCACTGCCGCATAAGCAGGGTCCACCGTTCCATTCAACAGGTATGCGATCGGATCTTCCTTCGCCAGGACGTTGTAGATGTTATCCACCGCCAAGCAGCCGAACCTGCCTGCATCGCGTACTATGTCCTTGTCTAATACATCCCTCACATCGGCACCTGGCTTGCGTCGTCCCCGCCGCGGTGTCAGGGCACCCTGCTCCAGCAGTAGGAAAAAGCCAGCTGGGCTGCCCAGCAGGAATAGGTTAGTGGTATCAAATTCAAAAATCGGCTCTCCGGTTCAGGTCGGCTGAGATCCATGCTTGGTACTTTGGTGGGCTGGCGTGAAAGGATATCCACTGCCATCACACTACCCAAGGAATGCGCAATGAGGTGAACTCTCCCTCGGATGAAAATCCAGGGTTGTTCTTGCACCACAGTCGGTACACTCTGTTCGCTTCCGAAATAAGAGCTTTGATCATCTTGCTCTTATGGTGCGACATGTAAAAGGAATATCGAACATGACATCAGATATCATGCTCCGAATGGCAGGGATCGTATTTGGCTCGATGTCCTTCAACCCAAACGACTCTTGTCGCGGCTCTGTGAGACCCTCTCCTTCAGCAGCAGCAACTTCCTCGAACGAAAGTCCCATTCTCCAGTTCAGTGGCAATATCATAACACCATTTTGGCCCTGGCGTGAAACTCGCTGAACAGCCGGGTTGCTCATCTCAACATTGACAGCGCGGCGGAAGCCATTGATTGCATGTGTGAAATGATAGCTCTCTACCCTTTCAGCAATCTTCTGACCAATCCCGTGTGCAACCAAAATAAGATCAGTGACCCGTCCACTGTCTGTGTCTGCTTGGCATCCGTCACAGCTCTCAGACTGAATAGGATCTCGCGTCGAATCAATCAAAGACGGTTCCCTAGATGCCGTTTCTTTGGCGCCGTGCTCCTGACCATTGCGTCGGTCCCAAACACACCGATCAAATCCTCGAACTACGGGAAGCCCTACAGTAAGTCCTTTGACGATCTTTGACGTAGGCCTTCTGCCATAATATGCCGATGGCTTTAGTGTTGGTTTTAAAAGAAAAGCCTCTCGTTCATCCTTGTAAATGACGTGATAATTAGCGAACGCTCGATTAGTCCGCTCTGAAGTGGGCGGCAACCCTATGTCCTTGGGAATGAGCGTGCCTTGTGCTGCCGCATCGCCCCGGAAACACCGTGCAGCGCAGAAAGGATCCGATGAAATCTTGGGCTCTGGGTCAGAGGATGACCAAGTATGGAAGTGCTTGGAATCTTGGGGCCATAGACAATGAGAGATTTTCCTCCCCGGCCGGGCCTATCTCAACAGCGCACCTAAGTTCATCCCTCCAAGTCTCCGTCCAAGGTTGCAGTTCCTGGTATCCAGCTTCCAACTGGTTCGCGACGGTTGGGGCAACGGGCATCATTGTATCTCTGGCATGGGGTTAGCAAGCATAACATCATCGTCAAGTGCGGCAATTACCTATAAAACCATGTTGCCCTCATTATTACGGCAACATCGTTGACTGGCGACCAGTATATCGGTTTCATATGAAGCATTGGAAGTGACACTTTGTGCAATCTAGAGATGCCGACAACAGTATCTATAATTGTTTCGTCGTCGCCTTTGACATTTTCCAGCGCACAGGCGACATGTGCTTCCGATCTAGATGCGTCGTGCGAGCCCCGGGGCCGCGGTCTTTGTCATTTCGCATGGGCCTGCTAAGTTTTGTGTCGTCTTGCATTGGTGATGTCGGGCTCGTGGCCGCATCCTCGACGCGAACAAATGGTTTCCCGGAAATGCCGACGCCGGTAGGTGGTAGACGTGCTGATCTGGGCACGATTGACGAGCTCCAAGGCCCGCTCGATCCAACGGTAGCCGTCGATGATGATCGAGATCTTATTTTGTCATCATCGAGATCCTTCACGCCGATGTGAAGGATACTTGAAGAAGGAAATACGTCTACATGTTCTCTTTGGTTTCTTGTTGTTTGGGATGAGTTTGTATGATGATGCTGAACAGTCTGGTCTGAAACAGAGCTTTCTATTTCTCATAGCCTCAAGAACATTCTGTGTCAACGTTTCAATTGCGAGCTCCGGTCGATATTTTCTTGATAATGAACAGAACTCCTCCTGAAACATTTCCATTATATCTCGGTGCAGTGACGAGCAGCAGATTGGGAAAGTAGTGGCTGTTTTGGGAAGGCCTTCGCCATCATGACCATGTACACCTCGCCCTCCGCCATGTTGCTCCAGGTGTCGTTGTGCCAGCTTTCCCACAAGCATTCGTATATGTTTATGCCTCTGCTCTTTGTATTCGTCAGCAGCGGGGTTCTCGGATTGGGAGATCCTAGTTAGTAAATGCTGTTTGCGTAAGTGGTCCGACGCTAGATCAGACCATGCTTTCTCCAATGTGTTATTATCGCCACGTCCGAACGGTCGAAGTTGTTGCTTTGGAGGTTTGCTGTCGGGGCTGCCAGTATGAAGTGAAGCAGAGAGCGGCTCGTCGATTGGGATCAAAGACGAGTAAAAGAATTGGGAAACAATAGGAGGCATTCCATTATCATTCGGGGCTCGTCGTAGGGGAGCAAGGCGGCACTTGTGGCCATAGTTGTGCGATGTTGACGCCATCGATGGTGATGTAGAGGGCAGACTCGTATGTACGGTACTGGTAGTACTACTAGTACTACAACGAGCAACGTCACCGAGGGCGTGGGCGTAGTGGCAGCGGGGGTGGGTGGTTGGTGGTTGGTGGTCAACCCACACCGGGGTCCAGGTGACCTTCGCAAGGAGTCGAGTTACATATGTACATACAGTCACAATCCATTATCCACATCTAACTGTGTTTGGTCATGTTTCGACATCAGAACTAGCTATAGCTATTGACCGAGGACTACATGAAGCAAAATTGTTTTTTTTTTTGGCTAAAGGTGTAAGCAAGCACGATAGTTTTACGCTATGGGAAACCCTTCGCAAGGGACCAGAAATTGTCCATTTTTGCTCGAGCAAGTATGTCTCTCGCTTCAGAATCAGTCTCGCACACCTTGGTGCTCCACTTTCGAAATGCCCTTGCCTTTGCTCTCCTTCGAATATCAGTGTGCAATGATTTAGTGACATATCTTTGAGTACGCCGTCTGGAGTCTCTGCCTGGAGCCATTCCTTTTCTGGCGCGTCATCATCTTCTCGCCGTCGTGATAGGGAGTTCTCTGTCCAGTCGATGCGATTCAGCATTAATTTTTATACTTGGCTATGCTCCAGGCGCCACCCTCGACAATTACTAGATTGAATTTTGGGTGCATGATACAGGTTCCCGACAAAGCCAGCTGAGCAGCGTTGACTCCAATCTTGTAACGGTGCTGGCCATTTGCCAAACTTGCAATCTTAAAGGCTAGGATATGTATCCCCTGTCCGCATCTTTCTGCTGATTCTTGGCCAATTTTTCGGTTTTCTGCTCATTCGATAGCTTCCGCGCCTCGTTGGAATCAATGTGTCTCTGGTGTCTTTCTGCGATTTCACGATTGACCCTTGCTTCCACAGCTGTCGGATCCTTTACAGCAACTATAAATATCCATTAGCAGGCCGTCCATTTGGGGTGAGAGACACGAAAGAACTTGCCATCGCCCAAAACACGCATCAAATTTCCTTTCTTGACCTTTGGGGAGGTGCTGGGACCAATCCCAATCGAATTTTAGCTTGCATCTCCTTTAGCTCCGCCATCCTTCGTTGACGCCTTATCTTCGCCTGTTCCTTTGAAGTCAAAAACATTGCCTTTGCCTCGGGTATATGCCGATCTTGTGGTGGTGCTAGGGCAACAGGATGCTGAATATACTCGGTAACAATGGTATCAGGACCATGGATCTTCAGCTTCTTTGCGTTTTCGATCTCTGCATAGTTTGCTCCGTCCACCAATCCTTCATCCCACCATTCGATATCCGGCGGTGGGTCAACGACAAAGTTCTTTTCGACATCCAAATCTTCATTTATACCAGCCTTTCTCGTTTGCTCCGCTATGCGTTTTTCATAGTCTCGAGTGCAGCTTGTCGACGGAGAGCATTCGCCTGCTGGATATATTTGCCCTTTGATTGAACACCAAACGTCTTGGTTCTCGTTGCCTGCTCCCAATGCTTTGGACGGACATGTTTTCGTCGACGTAGGATTGTTCAACCCGAGTCTCTCTCTCGGAAGCTCGGGAGCTCGAGCATTTGTTGCCACCGAGACGCGGGACGCTTGAGGTGCACGTTGGTGAGCGACGGGTTGAGAAGTTTCAGAAGATTTCTCTCCGTATTTTGAGGAGGAATTCTTTGATGTCAATGCTTCCATCCCAATGTTAGTATATCCCTTCGCCTTGCTTGCACCTGTAGCTGCGGCCACCCGCGCTTTGAGTGCTGCCAGTCGGTCCGAGCCTGACTCTGGTTTCTGTACGCGTGTTGAAGCATCCCGGCGCGGCGCGATTGGTGACTTGCGAGTATCCATGTGGCGAATGACCGTTCCAGCGGGTTCACAATATTGTCACAATAAGGAGACAATCGTCCGTAAATTGGCCAGATGAACGCTCTGATGATGTTGTTTGTCACGATTACTGTTGCACCTTGACTAATGCTGTGTTCGTGGTCGCAAGTTGGTGCATGTTGCGGGAACCTCTGATGAAGACCCACCTTGCGCTAGCCACACTACATAGGGTTCTGCCAACGCGGACCGCCAATACTTTATACTACATATGTACATACGTATTGAAACCTTATAACAAATAGCAATACTGCCAGGACTTGAGACAAGAAGGTACATATACAATTAATCTAGTTTATTTAAGAAAGGGAAAGAAGAAACAAAGGGAACATTATGCTTCGTGTATAACATATAAATAAAGGGGCTATGATTTTTATAATTTTTTTTCATCGGCAGTGGCCAATGCATCTAGAATTCACACATAACATAAGAATTACTAGCAACACCTAGCTAGTGTAATAATTAATAACTAATTAATAGTACCGTAGTAATAAAAAAGCAGCCTAATATAGGAATAAGCTTTGAGGGTATGAATATAGGGGGCTATAAGGTTAGTGTAAAATTTGTCGATAATAAACTTTGTGGCTGCGTTAGCGCAAGAGTCATCGCGATCGCAGTCAAACTCAAATTCGTTCGAGTTTTTAAGCTAATGTTTATTAGGAAAGTCTAGACGTCCTCAACTCTCTCAATGTCATAGTGCCGTTTCAATGACAACCTAGTGTTAATCATGGAAAGTTACCAAGATAAATTCAGGTAACTGCGAGGATATAGCAAAGACACAGGTCGGCGCAAATCTTGGGAAAGAATGCTGACGCCGCACAGTTCTTCTTTTTGCGGAAGAAAAAAAGAAGCGTTTCGTCTGATACAATCCCGTCGCAAGGATAAAACGAGGTGCGAGGGAAACACACCCAGTACTTTGCCAATAGCGATTGGCTATAGCAATCAGAAAGAGATGATGTCACAAGAGCATACCCGCAGTTTCCGCATCACTCGAGAACCAACTTGCCCATCAAGTCTACCGCGAAATCACCCCTTCACGGATAAGCTCTTGGAGAGGCCTCCTCTTCCACAGTTCAGACAAGTGCTGGCGTGTGACATCGACAACAGCCCCCTCATTCTACAATTCATATCGCTCGTAGATTGGTACACGTCTCTTACGCAGTCGACGAACAGTTCACTAACCCACAGCTTGCTGATTTTCGATTTTCGGTTTTTCACGGCATAATCTTTAAGGCTGGCAACTCCAAAATAATCTGCGAGCTGATATACTCGAACATCTTTCGAAAGCTCGTCGTCATCTTACGAGAGTCAGTCAGTCCACACCTTGCGATTTTCTTGACGTTTGCGTTTTGCACATACCGGGATGATCTAGTTTCGTAGTGGGTTCTTCAGAGTACTTTCCCGTGTACATGTATTCGAATACCCGCCAGTACGCATGCATGCTGCATTGGCTGTACTCAAACTTCCTGACACTGCCCTCCTTCATGTTGCCTTGTAAAGCACGGTCAAAGTAGGTACTTTGGGCCGTTAGGACGATGCTATGGGCTGGGAGCTCAACAGCGCCCAGGTAAATTTTGACATCCGCAAAAGTGTCACTATTAAAAGACCCATGTCAAATTAGATCACGGAAGAGGAGAGCAAGAGGGCCGGCCATTCAAACCAAGAATGGCTCACTTTGTAATGGCCAAGGCGATAGCTGCTGTGCGCGGATCGGCCATATCTTTTTCGTTGGCAGTTGGCATTGCGTCGTTGTTGGAAGCGCCATGCCGATGAGATTCCCATTTGGGGCGACTCATCTCTGCTCGTTGCGAGCCGTTCCGTTGCAAAATTGAGAGGTTACAATGTAGAGAATTTAGTCACTTCGCTCGTAACTCTCAAGTGCTAGGCGGGGCACGGCCAATTGAAGCCCATAAGAAAGCCAATGCAAATGATTTATTTTTATTGGTCATGGTTCCATCTAGCTTCGTATTGGCTGATATTTATGTATGTAATGTGATCGACCATTCGATGTCCAAGTTCGCTCAACTGCCGAGTGATCTACACTGATCTCGGCATAATGTAATGCATGACATGGCACTCTACTTTATACTTGTAGATTAGCTCCAGCGTCCCCTGACACTTAGATACATAAGCAGAGACGGGTATGAGTGGAACTTTACAGAATCAGAGAAAAGAGGGCTGTATTTAAACCTCCCAAAAGAGTTAAAAGCACGCTCAATCCTTGCAAAGCTGATTGAGGTGTCCTGTCAATGAATTGACGGTACAGAATGTAAAGAGTACACCAAATATACCACATGGTGAGTCCAGCAAACGCATCCCTGCCTGCCAACACAGTGCAAGTCTGGAACGATGACAGACATTGTAACGTCCAAGCACCCTATGGCTTCCATTATCGCGGAGCAGATGGTAACCTTGGACTTATTCGTCCCTTGCGTGGCTATTGATGATTTGCTTCGCCCTCTGATTCGCAGCAACGGAAGCGTCCTTGTCGTCGTAAACACGTGTAGCTTCGATATTGTATTGTCGTGGCTTTTTAGTGCATTTGAACTCGTGATTAGACCAGGCGCCAAAATCTCCAACAAATCTCTCCAGGGTCCGGTCGCTTTTAATTCCCTTGTTCTCATACGCTACAAGATTGCGCTGCTCCTCGATCGTTTTGTGACCGTCTGGATGCGTTTTGGTGTACTTGTATCTTGAAACAATCTGGAATCGTCCAGTTACATCAGCAGCAATGGCGCTCACGGCCAGTAGTGCAGAGACGGCGAGAAGGACAATCTTGAAGCTGAACATGTTGGATGTGCAACTGAAAGCAATTAATAACGAGCTTTAAGGTGACTTGCAGTATTAGGTGACATCATAACTCACTAGCGCTTGGTAGACTTGTTGGTTGTAGTTGTATAATGTTGTTCTTATTGTTGTAAAGATTGTAGGATAATGTCCTGGATATCATCTAAAAAAAAAAACTCGACTCTGCGATGCTATTTATACTTGAGGAATTGTCTCATTCGGACATTGCGCTCCAACTATTCGCCATACAAAAAAAGAAAAAAAGAAAAAAAGAAAAAGCTTTCTACTTTACGAGGCTCTGTTGGCTGAAAAAGCCAGCGAGGGTCACGGTCAGCTGCTGTTGCAAGGCTTACAAGGGATAATCATTGTCGTCGCACAAATTCAGTGGCCAGTCGGCTCCGCCTGTTTTTTTCGTGCAACAGCTGCCGTCTGACGTGGCGCAGCCCCAACCCGAAATCAGTATGTGTAACCAACAACTGATGAACTTGTCCGATGCCGACTGCGTTCTTTTCATGTAACATCACTTGCCCTCAGTGTGGCATCATCACCAACCGCCGAATAGATTGCCGCGCCCATTAGATACGGACGAAGATAAAGTTCGGGATACTTCCGTGGCCCCCAATCACGCCCAGGCATCCAGCAAGAGTCCCTAGTCACAAACATAAGCAGATGAGAGCATCGTCAGATGACGGGCGCGGAAAGAAGCTGATAAGCCGGCGAACTCGTCACTGTGGGCAGCATTACTTGTTGGGATACATTTCTATCCAAGTCACTACCCCCACCAACCTTTGTGTTTTCTTCACTACAAATCCGTGTGCTGATGGACGTGATCTAGTTTCCCTTCCTGCATACTCAGTCCAGGCCACGGCCCGGTATACATATATATATCATGGCAGTAACATTTCCCTCTTTTCCAGCCTCGCTCCGGAGCTGCGCTGTCAGATTTGGCGGGACGCACTACCTGAGCGCAGTGGCCCAACTCTGTATTTTTATAGAAACAGGGGTTGTTGGCGTCCGCGGCAGTTGACCGAGGCTGACCCCGGATACATTGCTGGCAAAGGCGAACTCAACTTGGGCTTCCATTTCCGGACCGACTTGTTGAGCGACGATAATCAGTTCCAAGTGCCGCTTGCTTTTGTCAATCGCGAAGCCCGCGGCATTGCTTTGACCTGGCTCCAGGAGCAGGTGAGTTCTATTTCTACAACGAGCCAAACCAACGATCCAGGCATGAGCAAATTTGACTGAACGACATTCTCGTCTCGGCAGGGTATCAACACGCAACCTCAAAATCACGCAAAGTGGCTCTTCTCACGCCCTTTCAACCCCTCACTTGATGCGTTATACGTTCCGCACGACAAATGGGAGGACTTCTGTTTCGAGGCTTCTGAAAGACTGTTCGAGCCGGCCCTCCATGATCGGTGTGTCGATTTGGAATCTGATCTTTCGAGTGTAGCTGTATCGGAGGCGCTTTTTAATCAGACCGACGTCATTTCCTGGCTGCCCGAGGTGGAGAGTTGGTTCGAGCATCTTCGAGTGCTGTATGTTGTTGTGGGATCACAGCCAACAAATGACACGCCAGGGCCGTGGCGATGGGAGTTGCAGGGCACCAATGCAGGGGCATTCTTTTGGAATAAAGAGAAGGGGGAATTTGATTTCCAACCAGGGAGGGAAGTCTTGGGTGACTTGGGTGATGAGGCTTTATATAAACGCATCCGAGACGCTGCTCGCAAAGGGCTACGCGAAGAGCTTATTGGCTGTCGACTGAAGACTCTCGAAGTTCGGCCAGTTCTTACAGTCAGGAAGCAATCATATTAATGACACACATTATACTATAACATGATACAAATAGATGTTGCTCCTACAACCCTGCAGATATTGTAGCAGCGACGATTTCCAACGTCAGCAAATATGGCGTCGCCAATGACTAGTTCGCCCACCTAACCTGGAGCAGAGCTCCGTCATGGCACCCACCACTTGGTCACGCTTGATGGGAAACTGAGGGCATTCCTCTGCATCATTCAAAATTCATTGAAGCCTTGAAGCCATTCTACATTTCTTGTATGTCAATACAAAGGATTGGCTCGTGAGCGACATACACGTGTTCTCAAAAAAAAAAAAAAAAAAAAAAAAAGGGGGTGGGGGGTGTCGCTAGTCAAAAATCAGCATCAAAGGATCTCACTGAGAATCAGGCCTGACCAATGAGCGAACTTGAAGCGTTAAAGCCCCCACCCTCCCCAGCCTTGACATGGCATTCTTGTGGACGGCCATTGTTAATAATAAATGCTGTCTGGTCCGCGTTCGGAGCTTTCTGCAGCACGAAAAAAAGTTGCCCCTCCACGACTAGGTTATTCTCCAATTACACCTCATACATACGACAAGTCGGCGAAACAACACGAGATTACTAGGCCAAGAACTCAAAATCACCGCTCGAAATGGATCTTGTTAATCAGTAAGTGGCGAGATTTCAACACACCAAGCCTCGGGATTTAGCATCACGTACCCGAGACGGAGACTTTAGCGATGACACAAAGGCGAAGAATTTTCCCCTTGCTGACCGGGAATACCGCCTTGAAACCAGTCTCGAAGGTCGGTTGTTGTTTGCCGTACCCAAGAGTAAGTGGATTTTCAAGCCCGGATTCTTATTTCTATTCGCCCCCCCAAGCTCACGACTCGGTCACATGTATCTTCTGGCTGACGTTGTGCAGAGGGGCGCCTAAACCAAGCCGCACTCAACCTGCTAGAAGGCGCCGACATTCAATTTCGCCGAGAGAACCGACTCGACATTGCACTCGTGAAAAACCTGCCCATTGCGCTCATATTTCTCCCGGCAGCAGACATTCCGACTTTTGTAGGTCAAGGGCGCGTGGATCTGGGCATCACGGGATGGGACCAAGTCAAGGAACACGATGCCTCCGTTCACGGCATACATGTCGATGGAAACGAGGTAGCCTCCGGATGCGACATGGTCATGGATCTAGGGTTTGGCGCATGCAAACTTCAGGTTCAAGTCCCAGAAAAGGGCAAATACGTCAACGGCCGGGACCTGGTTGGGAAGACGATAGGCACAAGCTTCGTCCACTTGGCAGCTGAATACTTCGCACGACTCGAAGCGGCATCCGATGACGACAAAACCCCAAATGTTCGAAAGGCCAACTACGGACGAAGATCGTGGAACTAAGTGGTAGCGTCGAGGCGGCTTGCGCTCTTGGAGTTGCCGACGGTATTGTTGATCTTGTTGGTACGTCAGTTCCAGTGGCCAACACTACGTCTCGCGAGAAAAAAAAAAATCAAGGGAATCAACATTTTTAGACGGCGTTTGTATAACATGGCTAACATTACCATTGCAGAGTCTGGAGAGACTATGCGCGCTGCCGGTCTCAAGGCCATTGACACGGTCGTACAGTCTACCGCTGTGCTCGTCAAGTCCAGATCCCCATCCAACGCGGAATTGGTCGAACTGATTGCATCGAGAATTCGTGGAGTCATCACCGCTCAACAATACGTCTTGTGCCAGTACAATATTGAAAGATCGCGACTCTCAGAAGCCAGCCGGATAACTCCAGGTAAACGTGCACCGACCGTCACAACCTTGGACGAAGACGGATGGGTTGCTGTCAGCTCCATGGTGGAGAAAAAGAAGCTGGCTCTCGTAATGGATGATTTGAGCAGAGTTGGTGCCTCCGATATTCTTGTGCTGGACATTCACAACACTCGATGAAGTCATCATCAGGCTCTCAAACATCTTCACATCTAACCTACCCCGGTCAAGGTTTCGCACCCCATGATAAAATACCGAGACTAGCAGTGTGAGTTGTTAAAAATGTTGCTTCGGTCTCGAAGTTTGTTGAGAACCCGACATTTCCGCTTCTCATGCTCAAGGTCGTATCCATGAATTGTTGGCTTTCGCGGACCAAGTGCACTTGCACTTGCACTTGCACTTGCACTTTGCATGCAAACGACACTGGGGGCAATAATAGCATAACATGGATTTTGTTTTCGATGCCCCGTTGTTACGATAGAGCAATAAACTTCAAATTCTGGTGGATCCAGTTCGAGCTTTCGATCAGCACTGCTTTCAGTGCCGACAAGGGCAAGGGCCAGACACATGACAAAAAGTACGTACCCCGCAGAGAATAATAACCTGTACGACAGGCAGAGCTGCGAGAAGCAATTGATATGGCACATCACTCATGTTCATGGTCACGGAACCCGTATCTTATATGCAAGCTTTGAGAAATTCGACCATGCCAAGACGAATATGGAAGTCTAGAAGAGAGGTTCGTGGACAGGCTCTCTTCTAGGCACTGCGCCACACCGTTTGCTTTATTGGTCAAAACACCATGAAGCTGGAAGGAGTGGGCGTAAGAGCGAGTATCAGTGGCACTATCACAGCATTCAAACAAGGCTTTCAAACATGGAAGCGGAGCAAGCGTTTGCATCTCTCAAGTTGCTTGAAGTACTGATTGTATTATTTGCCCTTGGCGTTTCAAGTGTATGGTGCTTGGCTTGTTATTGTACTATGAGTTGCTGAGAAATGATAACTCGGCAGGAAGTGTCCGCCTATAATGGGTTGAAAAGAATTGGTCCTCCGTTTTACTGCAACATGAATGTTCACCAAGCAAATAGCTTGCTCCACCACCAGACCAAGGCCACGGGGCTTGTCGTTACAAAAGTTTCAGTATCATGCAAAAATAATCTCTGGTCTCGATCAACAAGCCATGACATGTATGGGTGACCCAAAATTCCAGATCCTGGTGGACACCTCACCTTGGTAATGCGAAGAATAACTGTTAAATGATCGCCGCCTAGACCAATAAACCCTGAATTCGCATATCAGAAAAAAAAAAAAGCTTCCGAATCAATGTGCTCGCTCAGAAAAACACGCTCTGCGCAAATTCATCCAGTAAATTTCCTCCACCAGCTTGATCGAGGAGTTGAATCGACGAGAATCGAGTTTCTTCTGCTCTGTTGCCGTTCATCGCTGCCTTCTGATCCTGCTACACGCTTGTCTTTTTCTCGTTCTTCTCGTCTAGCACGTCGTCGACGCTGATCGTCGGTCTCGTCTACCGTTATGTCACCCTGCTTCGCTCGACGTCGAGCTCGTCGAGCCTCACGGCGAGCTTGTTCCTCATCAGTCGGGCCACTGTCGTCGGGGGCGGTGGAGCGTCGGAATGCTCTTTTACCCAGGATGATGTCCCCGAGTGCGGCCAGTTCGTGCCCTTTTGCTATCTTGCCTACGATCTTTGTTGGGATAGACCTGTTCATCCCCGACTGCTCCGTCTGTCGGCGACTGCTCTTTCGCTTGTGACCATTCACATCCTCCATAGCGGCGCGGGCTGCACGACGCTCTTCACGTCGACGTCGACGTTCCGCATCCTCTTCCACCGGATCTGCTTGAGTCGACCTTCGGCGTTCTTGCTTGGAGGTCTTGCGCGCTTCATCGGCGAGTGCCGTAGCCTCCTTTCCTTGCGCATACGACGTCGCTCAGCTCTCCTTGCGTCTCGGTCTTCAGCAGCGCGCCGCTCTTCCTCTTCCCGTTGTCGCACCGCACGACGCTCAGCTTTCCTGGCCTCTTTCTCCTCCGTCTTCCGAGCCTCTGGATCATCTTCGCGCTTTCGGCGTCTCTCACGATGAGATTCGTTGCTCGCTTTGTCGGTCTGATCCCGGTCGCTGCGCCGCGACTTGCGGGCCGATGTACGGGCTTCACGATCTGTCTCATCCATTGTCATCTCCACGTCGCCAAAGGGATCAGGCCTAGCTAATTTTGGTGTCATCAATCCGCTGAAAAGACCGGAGAAGCCCGACTTTTTGGACACTGAGGCGCCGCGCTTAAGAGGCGTATCTGACGGTACGCCGGCATCGACCATGACAGCATCTTCATCTGGTAGCCTTCTAGATCGATGCTTTTCTCGCTTGGCGGTGGTAGCGTCGGCGTCCAGAGCCCCAGTCATGAGGGCATCCTCATACTCGGAAGCTCTTCGCGACTTCTTCTTGCTCCCAGACTTATCGATGCCTAGTATCTTTGCGGCTTTGGACGACATTTCTGGCATGTCTTCTGAAGGTGGTGAAGCCAGACCGTGCATATCAACCGACCGCCGTCGCGAAGATGACCTGCCGCCTGCGCCGCTCCTCCTGTCCTTGTCCCGTGTGGACATTGACCTGGAAATGGGTGGTGTACTAGCAAACATGCTTGGCATCCGAGACCTGCCTGGGATTTTTTCTGTCTTGTCCAAGCGGTCTGCCTTTTCGGACCCAGAGTCTTTAGAGGACGTCTTATCCGAAGAACGCTTTGATGGCTTATCGGATTTCGATTTCGAGGAAGACGAGGGTTTTCTGTCCTCTTTCTTCTCTTCTTTCTGAACTGCAGGTGCTGCACTCCACTTTGCCCATGAAGCTCCGTCCCCATTGATCTTCGGTCGAGCTTTCTTTGATGATTTTGGCTCCGGCGGGGGTCAAAGGAGCGTCAGGAACGGGCG
The DNA here is from genome assembly GCA_023658505.1 of Epichloe gansuensis. Taxonomy (NCBI): domain Eukaryota; kingdom Fungi; phylum Ascomycota; class Sordariomycetes; order Hypocreales; family Clavicipitaceae; genus Epichloe; species Epichloe gansuensis. The sequence goes on from CP098284.1 coordinate 2,238,456, forward strand.
GAGGAGGCGGAGGAGGTGGAGGAGGTGGAGGAGGCTGCGGCGCCTCATCCTTGGCCTTGCTCTTTTGGCCTTCTTTGGCTTGTCTTTGGGTGCCATGTCAATGATTTCGACTATGTCATCTTCGACATCGTCAGCTGGGAAACTTCCAGGTAGTTCAGAAGATTTGTGGCTCTTCTGTGAAAACGAACTCTGATGTTCTGCCTCTTCGACCTCTTTGGACTTCTTCTTGGAGCTGGATTTAGTGCTCTTCTTCTCTTCTTTGGGAGGTGTTGGTGGAGCGGGTGGAGGAGGGGGATTGGGTCGGCTGGGGTCCTCCGGAGCAGACTCAAAGGTCTTGAGCCGGTCCGCAATCTTCCCAGGAGCCTTCCGCAACAACGGCCCTTTCGTAGAAACGCCCTCGCTCGCTTTCGATAAGGGTGCCGTGTCCTTGTCACTAGCCATGACATCTTCTAGGATTGGGCGGATGAGTCAGCAGGTGTGTGATTTAGGCTCATCCCGAGAGATTAGATGACGGGAACGCTGCATCGGGTAGCGCCACAAATTGACAAGCGTGTGCAACATACCTTTTTAGACTTCTTTGGCCCGCTGCCAATCCCCAGAAGCTGAAGGCCTCGTTTGTAGACTTGTCCTTGCCCGAGAGAAGCTCTTCGACTTCTTCTGGCTTCAATTCCGACTCCGGCTCCGGCTCCGGCTCCGGATCAGGTTCTGGCTCCTTGGGTGGTTTCTTTTCCTTCTCCTTCTTTTTCTCCTTTTCTTTGTCCTTTTCTTTGTCCTTCTTGGAACTCTTCTTGAACGACTGTTTGGCAGCCTCGGCCTCCTCAGCCTCACGAACCGCCAGTTCTTCAGCCTCACGAGCTGCCTGTTCCTCAGCCTCCCTCGCAGCATTTTCAGCCGCTGCTTGCTCTTCGGTATTAAGCGCTCCCTTCTCCTTTGCTCGCTTATCTATACTTTCCTTTAAGCGATTGTATTTCTCCGTGTCCTTTTTGTAAGCTTGCCGTTCAATAGCTTCTTGTCCTCGAGCGCAGCGAGCTGCTCCTCCTCCTTCGTAATGGCAGCCTCGGCCTCCTCAGCTTCACGAACCGCCACTTCTTCAGCCTCCTCGCAGCATTTTCAGCCGCTGCTTGCTCTTCGGTATCAAGCGCTCCCTTCTCCTTTGCTCGCTTACCTACACTTTCCTTTAAGCGATCGTATCTCTCCATATCCTTTTCGTGAGCCTGCCCTTTAATAGCTTCTTGTCCTCAAGCGCAGCGAGCTGCTCCTCCTCCTTCGCAAAGGCAGCCTCTTCTTCTGCGATGCGTGCCTTTTCCTCTTCCTCCAATCGAGCCTTCTCTTCTGCTTCTTGTGCGGCTTGCTCTTCGGTATTGACCGCCCCTTCTCCTTCGCTCGCTTATCTATACTTTCCTTTAAGTAATTATATTTTTCCATATCCTTTTTAAAAGCTTGCCCTTTAATAGCTTCTTATCCTCAAGCGCAGCGAGCTGCGCCTCCTCCTTCGCAAAGATAGCCTCTTCTTCTGCGATGCGTGCCTTTTCTTCTTCCTCCGATCGAGCCTTTTCTTCTGCTTCTCGTGCGGCTTGCTCTTCGGCCTCTCGCTCGGCGGCCTCCTTGGCTTCCTGCTCGAGTCGTTCGCTTTCGGCCATCTCTGCTTTCTTCTTCTCTTCTCGAGCCTTTTAAGCTCCCTTTCACTTAACTTTGGTTCTTTATCTTTCTTCGACTTTTCCTTTTCCTTTTCCTTCTCTGCTTCTTTGTCTTTAGACTTGGACTTTGACTTAGACGTAGTGGTTTCATCACATGGATCGGGCTCGGCTTGTCCTGCTTTATTGTGAAATTCAGTAAAGTCCATAGATGGGGAGTTGGCGCGGAGGAGGTGGATCAGCCAAGGCTTCCACAAGCGATTTTGATCTCGTTTGGCGTGATGACGTCCAAGCATAGCCGGCGCCATCATTAACCTTGCTGTCCTTGATCTCCTCTATTGCGTCAGGTTGGACGGTCTCACCGGCTGTGTCTTCTTTGACTTCGACTGGGTCGTCTTTTGTCTTGTCCTTCTTCTTTTTGTCCTTCTCGGCGACGGTGCCCCAAAAGTTGTCTGCGGGTTCTTCGATGCTGTCCGGTTTCATAGATGCGTCGTCAGATCCCTTTTTCTTCCCGTCTTTCTTATCAGTTGCCCAAGAGCTAAAGAATTTGTCATCTCCGGCAGCGTCCGCAGATGCCTTGAGAAGCTCGTCTGAGAAAGCTTGATTTCCCTGGTCATCCAAATCAATCAAGTCACCGGCGCCTTTCGTCTTCTTCTTGTCCTTCGAGCCGGCCCCCACATATCCCATTCATCGTCCTTGATCGTCTCATCCTTGGAGTCTTCCTTTGGGTTGTCATCAGCAGCAGAAGTCTTCTTCTTCTTCTTGTCCTCTTTTACTACTGTTGACAACCAATCAACATCATCTTCTGCAGTTGTCTCAGTTTCCTCAGGTTTCTCGGACTTGATGTTCTCTTTTTTTTGTCATCATCATCATCAGCGGAAGAAAACCTTTCTTCTTCTTTCCTTTTTAGGACCTGCGCCCCATATGTCCCAGGTAACCTCGGCGGGTTTGGCTGGCTCAGGAGGAGGTGGATCTTCTTTCAGCTCTTCAGCAGCGCCCCTTTTCTTCTTCTTCTTGTCCTTCTTTGACGTAGATAAGTCCCAGAGGCCGTCGTCTGATTTCTTCTCCGGCTCAGCTTCATCGAGAGGATCCGGAACGGGCTCAGGGACTGGTTCGGGGTCAGGCTCAGGCTCCGGCGGAGGTTGGGGGTAGGGTCAGGCTCCTTCCCCTTCTTCTTCTTTTTTCTTTCTTGGAACTGAAACCGGTTGCCCAAGAGTCAAAAGAATCTTCTTTATCCTTGGCCGGTTCTTCCGTTATCTTCTTGTCCTTTTCACCTAACTTGGTGGCGACCCCCAAATGTCCTCTTTTTCGCTGGTTCAGGCTCGGGCTCAGGTTCGGGTTCAGGCTTAGGTTCCGGATCAGGCTCTGGTACGACATTCTTGCCTTTCTTCTTGCCCTTTTTGACAGACACATTTCCCCAGATACCATCAGCTGCAGCTGGCTCCGGTTCCGGCTCCGGGTCGCTCTTTTCCCCTTTTCTCTTGAAGGGGCCCCGAACCCCAGGCATCGGCACTGTCATCGGGCTTGTCTTCGGCTGTCTTCGTCTCTTCGACCGTATCGGTCCCCAGGCGCTGGTGGTTTTCTTCTTTTTGTCTTTCTTGCCTGCAGTGGAAAAGCTCCAGAAGTCATCATCTTTCGGTTTGCCTGAGACAGGTCCCTCTGGTTTTTCATCGTTTTCGTCCACTGCACCAAAAGAAAAGCCGGTATTGGTCTTCTTTGTTGTCTTTGCCGCTTTTGAATTCCAGGGATTTGAAACCAAGTCGTCTTTCTTCGCATCGGCTCCAGCGTCAGCTTCTCCTTCGCCACTTGCGCCCCATTGCCAGTTGCTACCACCTGTCTTCCATTTTGTGCCCCATGAGCTGAAGTTATTTTTGGCGTCTATAGAGCCAGAGTTGATATCCAATTTCCCCACTATCGTCTTTAAGCTTGATTTCTTGAAACGCGTCTCCACCAAAGTCAGTCGTGGAATTTGCTGTGGCGGCTTCAGGCTCCGGGTCAGCTCCTTCTTTACCTTCTTTTTCTTGGACTTGGTAAGAATGATTTCGTCCCACCGATCGTCCTCTTTACATCACCTCCATCGTTCTTGTCCTTATCCTTGTCCCCATCGCCGGCTCCATCGCCAGCACCAGCGCCATCATCAGCGCCGCCACTTCCTGCGTCACCTCCTGCCTGCTCTCCACTACCATTATTATTTTTTTCTCCGCCATCATTCTTATCTCCGCCACTATTGTCTTGAACATTCTTCGCTGGGGCGGCTGTCTTCCTCTTCTTCGGTTTGTGGGTTTTTATGCCGGCTTGCGAATTCAAGTCAACTTCAAATTCTGAGGAAGGGTCCGAAAAAGGCCATTATCTGACTTGGGTTGTCGTTTCCCATTCTCCGGTGAGTTGTTTGAAAAAGGGTGGCGTACTGAAGCCGGAAGCCGTCGGGAAGCGAAGCAATACGTTTGGCTTGGTTCGGCGAGATGGTCCGACAATTTTGAAGATGAAGCATGGCTGGGCAGTCTATCAGAACTCCTAGACCAGTATTCAGGCACTACCAAGGGTCGTTCAATGGCTTTCGTGGAAGAAGCCAGCGTTACATTGGTCTGCGAGGCAAAGGGGTCAGAACTAGAAGAGAATCCAGCAAATTGTGTTAAGCAAACCTACCAATTGAGCGCATCTGATGGAAGCCCACGCAGATGAAATGCGCCCCAACTGGACTCGCAGCGATCTCTCATCCCAACCAGTCGTCGAGAGCTGGGCTGGAACATAACCTTGTGCGCTTCCTGCCCAACTTTCTGTTGATGCAAAAACCTCGGCCGCAGCCATTGTGCAAACTGAAGCTTGGTGGTGTGCAGATCGATGTCAAAATCATGGAAGCTGTGATTCTGTTCAGGTGTGAGATTTGAGGTCGATAACTTGCAGACGACCGATCGCGAGCTGCGTTGCTGAGGAAAGACTGGAGCGGACCGTCTTGTCGCGAATTTTCGGCCTTGTGCTGTAACGTTATGAATAGAACGAAAAGCATCTAGGAAGGAAATCAAAGCGTAAAGATGCCTGCTGTGCCAGCAAGCAGATCACGAAGAAAAGTTTGGTCATAAGGGGAGGATACTAAGAGGAAGAGCGGTATAAAAAAAAAAAAAAAAAAAATCATGAAGTACGATCCCGGAACCCTATGAGGTAACCTTACAGGGGACCTACAAGCTATCGTATAGGTCTGTCTTATCTTGGTGGGGTGAGATTAAGATTATGCTGGCAGGGTGCCAGGGCCGTGGGTGTTCGGTTCGATTGTACGTGGGTTCGAGTCGACCTGGGGCACTTGTGTCTTCGCTTGTTGGTATTCAGCCCCTACGCGACGGTGAGGAACAAGAACTCTGATGAGCTCTGTGCAGGCACCTTTTCTCGGGTCGAGTGCCAGGATGACAAATACCAGCGAGAGCGAGAGGAATAAGACAAGTCGTGGTGTTGAGGGGCAAGAAGAGAGACGGAGTAGGAGCGGAGCTTCCAACTTCTCTCGGACTGTCACTCCACGACGGCTCTAACGATGAGCTGCTATCCGATGCGCAGCTGGTGGGAGGTCATGAAATTCAATTCCCGTCACGTTTTATGGTATGGGGTGAAAGGGGAGAGAGTGTCCGGCATGAAGATACGGAGGGAGAAAAAAATTCAAATCGTCAACCAGGGAACAAAAGGACTCGTTGCACGCGCCGCATGCACCCAACAACCCTCGGAGGAGCGGTGATGAGCGATGGGCACACGAAGAGCCAATGAAGCTGCTCCCTGGCTCCGATCGCCCGACTCGAGGTGAAATGTGTCAAAGAGGACCCGTCGTGAAAACGCTATGAGTGGTTGGGTGTGAATAGGAAAAGCATCAATAATAAGATCAGACACGGAAGGCCAAACACGCCAAAACACCTCCAGGACACAGGACACAGGACACAGGACATAGCTGACAGGACACAGCTGACAGGACACAGCTGACAGGACACAGCTGACAGGACACAGCTGACAGGACACAGCTGCCAGGGCAAATGTACATGTAGGCTCAAGTGCTCGGCAAAACATGGGATTAATAACCCTTGCCTGCACACATTGCTCGACGCCCCCTTTCTGGGCATGCAAGAAGGCACAATGGACAGACAGCACACATACATCTTTGGAAGTCAGAAGTAAAGCAGTGTTAAAGGCATACTACCTACGTAATACACCTAGGCACTCAAAAAGTGTCATCACGCGTCAGCTCTCCAAGCTGGGTCAGGTTACAGGATCAGCTCCGTCACCTGCGAAATAATCCGCACCTGCCAAGCACGAGCTAATAGTTTTGTCATGAAAATTCAAATGGCAGGTGCGGACGCAGACGACAATCCACAGCAAGGCGCCAGCTGATATTATCATGAGCGCTAGGCGTAAAAGAGATGGCCGGGGGTGGGCAGGGCAGGGGCGCGTGGTGCACGGCCTTGGCCCATTCGGCCCAACATTACGAATTTATTAGAGCCGTCACCAGACCCTCGAAACCCTGTCAATTGAATCGCTCGAGTGAGCAGCCGACGGAGTAATTAGGCGATGCTCCATTCGGGGTCGGTCAGACTGCTCCCTCGACTATGTATGTATTATGTATACAGATTTCTCGTCATTCCTGCGACGAGGCTAAATACATATCGTGTCGCGTGAAACGTAAGGCGGGTGGGTGTGTACGGAGCAAAGTGTGGCCCCGGAAATGGTTTGACCGTTGCATACGCATGTACATAAAACATACATGTACATACAACAAGAGTACTCTCTAAACGCATGGAAATGTGGGAATTAGGGATAGGGAAGTATGTAATAGCCTGGTCCTGACTGATGGTGGAACATGATATCCGGTGCGATGCCTCTAATACTCCCCTCCCCATTTGCGAATTCCACGGACAACTTACATCCGTACTACCGGGCAAGAAAAACAGTTTTGGCACATGGACGAACTGGGGGCCCTGTTCGTTTCTCCCTTATTATGTGCAAGACTCGGTGCAGCCTCCCATCTTCCAATCACACTGCGTCGCAGCCCTCCGTCTATCCCTTGACCGGCGCATTTGGAGCTGGACGAACTTCTAGATTGAGTATTTGCGACAGATTACGGGATACAGTGCTTTCTCAGTATTAGCATACGCAGGAATTTCCTTGCTTTCTCACTCCCTGTCTTTCGGTCACACGGTTTATCTTCCTGAGACAGGAACTCGCTTTACCCCTCCATTTATCTCAAAAGGGCATTTCAGACAAAACAGATGGGCCAAGCCAGGGGTGTGATTGGTGTGAAATTTTGTGTATCGCGCTTCGCGTAAGCTCTGGATAAACGTATATGGCTGGCCGTAACGCAAGGGGGACACAACAGAAGAAGAAAAAGTTCATTCAACCAGACGGCGTTCTCAGAAAGTCGTTTGAGATTAATAAAGGCCGTTTGCAAACACCGAATGTGAAGTTTATTTTAAAAACGTCCCGCAGGTTCACGCGTTATTATCCCGGGTGAGTGGTTGACCTGGGAGGGGGTCGACTTTGGCTGAGAATTTGCGAGAAGGCAGAACCCAAATTGTACGTGAGGTACTGATACATACCCCGCCGGGTAGAGATGCACCCTGATGCATGTATCGCAGTACTCCGTCGTACCACAGCAGCCTCGTGGCCCAATCGCCTTGTGGGCCGTCTCCGGCTGCCCTCGCTGAATTGCTTCTCGCTCACCGCCTCGACGTGCTCCAACATTCCCTGCATGGCTTCAATTGATCCAGAAAAAGTCACGCATGCGAGGTGCCAAGAAAGAGAGCCCGGGAAAATTCTTGACTCGCAGGTGGAACAGCATGGCTCCCGAGCAGGCCTCTGCCTTGTAGTTGGGCCTTACTACAGTATTTGCGTCGGTCTTTTTCTTCTTCTTCTTCATGCTTCTATTAGCCACTTCCGCCTGGTTGTAGTCCCACTCGAAGTTGGAACTGGCTCCATTATCAGCTATGGATTCGCAATATTACGAAATGCCGCGTGTCATGTTGTTCTGTATGTACATGCTGGAAATCAACTCCCTCTCTCTCTTTTTCTCTCTCTGGTGGCGGTCAGGCCCAAAGGGCGATTAAAATGGATTCTTGGGCTCCTTCCTGACTCCTTCGGAGGTCTTACGTGCATATGTATGTATTTGCAAAAGTCACATCATGACTAACTGGGGATTTAGCTCAACCCCCTACCATTGCAAAATATGTATAGTCTAATCCCTACTTGATTTTATAAGAGTATATGACTAGGGGCAGCAGGCCAATGACAGACCTTTCTACGGCTTTACGTAGCACTAAGTAAGGTAAAAAAAATACCTTACATATATTACATGCATTTTACTAGGACTATTACAGCATCTCCTGCTAGTAATAGCTCCACTTACACCATGTACATAGAGCCCACTGAAAGAGAGCCGACAAGTGGCCACCCGCGTGGGGCACACAACCAAGATTCGCTGGAGACTCGGACATACCGGGTTATTTTAGGTTCCCATGCGTCTGCGATAAGCCTCAAGCAACGACATGCAGATACTACAGAATAGAGACCCTCACCATTGGTGCGTCAAGATCTTGAATGATTCAACAATTGCTCCAGTAACTCTTGTACTATACCGTAGCCGAGATGCCTCTGGACAGCGGTTCAACGAAAGTATTTACCGTAGTCCCTTACGCAAGGGCTCCTCACGGCTCCATATGTACGAGCCAGCGAGGAACCTCGGCGTCATCAGATACTCACATCAGAACTATGTTTGTCCTGTCCGCTCTGACTTCTACTGCAGCAGAGCCGACCAGGCTTAACTTTTGACCAAATCTCTCAAACAATCACCTGGATGCCAATAGTTGCTGCCGAATGCTTCTTGGTCATTGTCAACTCCGTACAATGCAGGTAGATAGATGCCGACGCACGTATACACGTGCACAGCAGAACCGGATCCTCCATTCGCCCGAGTTCAGATCACAAGCCCATGGAAGTGTGCTGAGCGACTGGGCTAATGGAGATGGAGAGAAGGAGACGAGAGTAAAGTCAGTAATGTATGTCGCTTGGTATCTGAAACTAAGTTGCGAGTCTATCATCCCTGCTTACGTGAAATATGGGAAGTAAATGAAACAGAAAATCAAGTTCCACAACTGCCGCAGCCATTTTTGCGTGTGAACAATGACCTTGACGATCAGGATATCTCTCAAAAAGAGGGAGAAAAAGATAAAAAAAAAACGGAAAAATAAACCCCGCTTCGCCTTGGCCCATGTAATAATATATCAACCCGAGCCTGGCCTGCTCGTGTTGAAGATCTGAGACCCCTACATACTGATTGCAATTATATAATCCCCGAGTGCTATGCATTAGAGGATTTTTAACGAGCAGAATTTTGTTCAAGTCTTGAACAAATCGCCCCAAACGAACATGATCCGATCTCGGAAGATCATGGTCGGCTTTCCCGGGGTGTTCCTGCATGAGAGGCAATGGAAAGTGCATGTCAACGACCGCTGAAATCGCTGACGTAGCCCATGTCCCCAAAATTTTGGTTCATTCCACCGTTCCCGTATCCTGTTCCAGGACCGCTAACATACCCTCCATCATCAACTTCATCATAGTCGCTCGCGTCAAATGATGAGCGGCCGCTCAGATCATCTTCCATGCCGCCGCCTGCGTCAGGAGCGGACCAGTTCATTTGAGCCAGAGCAGGATACTGTTGTAGCAAAGCGGCAGGAAGCGTGTAGTTGCCGCTGGCATCTACGGGATAGTCTGTGGATGGATCCAAGACCATAGGATGGGAGCCCGTCATATTCTGGGCCATGTTTTGTTGTAACCGCTGCTCTTGCCATTGCCTTTGACGTTCTATCATCTCTTCATCGAGCAAGGGCTTAATGCAGATGCGTCCTGCTTCAGAACGGAAGTGACGACCAAGGGCATCAGCACGGGCGAAACGTCTCCCACAGCCCCACTGGCCCCCGGCCTTGAGGTCTCCTTTACACACGAATCTTTTTCTCCAGAGTGCAGGCTCTCGTGTCTCTTTCGATCATGCTGACGAGCAAAAGCTTTACCACAAACGGTACATACAAATGGCCGCTCATCTGTGTGCGTCCTCAAGTGAGATCGCAGGTTGTAGGCGCGGGTAAAGCGCTTGGGACATAATGTACATTGGAAAGTAGCGGGGTGCTTTTGTACTCGTTTCGCGGAGCCTGATTCCTGGCTACTCTGATATTCGGGATCTGCCAGGCGCAAGGCGATGACGTTGTTAGGGACAGCAGATGTAGACTGACGCCTACGTGACGGCGACGAAGTTGCTAGTCTGTCGAAGGGAGACAACGAACGCGACGAATCGGAACGAGCAGAAAGGTTGGGTGAGGGTGATAGGCTAGATGATTCTTGAGGGCGCCCACTACCAGGACGAAAGGGATCTGTGACCGAGCGTGGGCGTGACTTTATTCGGCCTAGAATACACATAAATGGATTAGTTTCTGCCAGGCTCATGAGAAGGAAAGCATCGCGTTTGGGCACCTTGCGCACCTCTGTCTGGTGGCGTCAACGAGTCTTGATCGATATGAGGCTTGGCCGGCTCATGTGCACCTTGTTTGGCGTTGCTCGGCGCAAAGTCTATGTTGATCGCTGGCGGCGCCATGAACGTTATATCAGTTCGATCTTGGGATGCCAGCTGAGGAGGAAAAGAGCTGTCATGTTGCATGCCGGGGTAGCCCAAGCCACTACCGAAGCCAGTATTTGGAGGAAGTAGCCCGTAGGATGGTTGATGCACATCAGGCATCTGCTGGGGAATAACTCTAGGGCTTATCGCTGGACTATGGGAAGGACTTCTACCGTGCTGGCCGGTGTCGTTGATATTGAACGACTCTATATGCAAGACGTCCTGGTAGAGACTACCATCGGAGGCTCCTTGCAACGGCGAATGACGGGAGTGGTCGTCAAAGGAATCTGCGCTGACGAGATTCGGAGACGGCGAAACGGACGATACATCAGAATACTCGGAAGGACTGCGGCGATGTCCTTGAAACTGAGGCTGTGCCCAATCACCACCAATCTGGCTGGAAAGCAAAGCCGCTTCAGGGCCTAGCGAAACGTTCCTCGAATGGCTTCTCTGAGGAGAAGGAAATTGATTGCGCTGGCTGAAAGATGGGGATGGATGACCAGATCCTGGTTGAAGACTGTCTGGCTGTAGAAGATTTGGAGGGGTGGGAGTGTGCTGGGACTGAGGCGAGGCCATGCTGCTTATATCATTTGTTGGGCCAAGACCTGACTGCTCAAAGAGTGGGGGCGTTGAACTGATCAACCTGGTTGCCTGATGGGAAGAGAGAAAAGTCTCCGTCGTTCATATTCGGCGAAAGATATGCTGTTGTTGTTGACTGCGACTGTGTCTCGAAGGGCAGTGAGCCGTCAGGGTCGGAGTCGGTGGTGGTGGTGGTGGTGGTGGTGGTGGTGGTCGGCTGTGGACCGAAGCTAGTACGGCGGTCGAAGATTGTCGGATCGGAGGCGTTGGCTTGGTTGAAAGCCTGTTGAGACGAAGTCTGTCGAGAACGAAGAAAATCATCAGGTTTTGAGGTGAAGGTGTCGAATGTCGAATCTGTCGAGCCAGTGAATGCCAAAGCTTGTGGTTGCTGCGATTGTGCATCTATGGCGAGGTCGGGCGCGACAGATGGTGAGTTCCCATGGCCAGCGAGGCTGTTGCCTGACGGCGAGAGGCCGCTTTGGTTCATATGAGAATGTTGTTCGTGCGTATTGTCATGGCCGGCAGTCGAAGACGACTGGCCACTGTGAGCCTGTTGATCCATCATCTTGACGATGAGTTCGGTAAGCGATCGCGAGGCAGACTTCCCAAGGCAGCCGGGCTGTTGGCAGCCAAGGGGGTGGACCGAGGGGCTGTGCTGTGCTGTGCTGTGCTGTGCTCTACGGAGTACGGGTAATAAGTGATTCAATGTGTACATACAATTGGGGCAGAAGGACCTAAAGACCATCTATGCATAAGGTCAAGGAGAAAACTGCTCAGGAATATTGTGAGTCGCCCGGGCTACCAGAACCCCGGCTACCACAACCCCGTCTCAGACGCAGACGGCTGCCAGGTAGAGTATGTATTAATCCGTAGATGCGTGGTAATAATTCTGGGTGTCTGGGTACTCGGCCCAGGTCCAGGCAGAGAGAGAGTCCAGGGTTTCGTCCGCTTTGTGCCCGTGAAGGCAGGGAGGAAAGGGGAGGAAGGGTGAAGGGTGGCGTAGCTTATGTCTGTAGACGAACGCGCATGCGTCTGTGTCTGCGCCTGCGCCTGCGTCTGCGTCTACCTCCGCGCGTGGGTGTAAACTGAATATGCGTTTGTTTGGATTTGTTTGGCAACTTGCAAGGAAAAGTATGAAGAAAGGACGACGTCTGGTGTAGGGCTGGCGGATGTCGCGAGGTGCGACAAGACAAGCCAGGCACACCGACCATGAAGAGGGGTTAATAGTACATAATAGCTGGCTGGCGTCAGTCAGGCCTCACTCACATTCATCACTTGATGTACATACATTGTATCATGGATTCATCATGGTTGGATGCAGGAAGCGCCGGACCTCTCAGGAGTCGGGACCCCTTCGACGGTACCCCGTACGAGATGATACAAGATGAATTTAATATTTAATGCAACCACCCTGCTGGCTGTGCTCGCGAGACGGACATACGAAATGGAAATGAACTGTACATGTACATATGTGCGCACGACCGGGCGGGTCTTTTTTTTTTTTTTTTTTTGCCCCAAGCCCGTGCAATCAAGACTCCCCACCAAGTCAGCGTTTCTTCTGTTTTGACTCCGTGGCTCCATGACCTCGATTCCAGCGCTTGCCTCGCAATGCGTTGCGTCTAGATCCATGAAAGGGATCTCAGCGTAGGCACTCCAGTACAGGAGCTAAAAGGAGAAATGACGCTCCGCCGTCGGAGAAGCAAGCATCTGGGAGACATCAAAGTCCTAAATTAAAATTTGATGTGAAAGACGAGTTCACCTTGCAGTACAACGTAGCCATATTTCATGAATGGGATACTACGGAGTAGAACACGTTGTTTCGTGTGAATAGTTGAGTAATAATTTTCGCAAAAATAAAAATAAAAATGAACGCCCATAGACGGAGGGAGGGTGTGCAAGATGCGACAAGAACAAGGTTCAAACAAACAACAAATGCTGGTCAGTGGTGACCAACTCGCGAATTTGATTCCCAGCAAGTCACCCAGTGTCACCATGAAAATGCTAACCCCTGCGCTGCCGGATTCTATCCAGTAATAATAAGACCACCAGCATGCATCTTCGAGTCTGCCTGACAAGGCGTATCGCTCTTTTCTTCTTCTTTTGTTAGGCATGGCCATATTACAGAGCGCCCACGAGCCCACCAACGACGCAAAGCACCCGAAGAGTGCCACAAATTACTAAGAACGATGTCCTTCCAACTCAGATGGATGCATTGGCCACAACCAATGAGCAAATATATATATAAATTCAACAAATTCAACAAGCGGTCAACTAAGTCGGGTTACGGAGTACTGCGGGCGAGATGGCCAGACCCAGGACGACGACCACAGGACGCCGTGCAAGGTGATCAAGAAGGCGCGTCTACATAGAAGGCGCTTCTTCGACTCTTCGCTGTGTCGCGGGGACGACTTGGGCGTGCGGCAGCTAATACTCGGTACCCGCGCTATAATATTCGACTAGGTGTGATAACCTCGTTCCAATGACGCCGAGGAAATAGGGCAGTCAATTAATCACTGGAGGCTGGCCACACAACGGGGCAAAGTCTCAAAGCAATCGATCGTTTGCAAACAACACGTGTGGTTAGTACGGGCTACGCATACGAGATTTCGTGGCTGAACGAGAGGAGATGGTTTTTAACAAAGCCTGCAACTACAACGCCTGTCTATCCGATAAAATAAAATGATGTCCACAGCTCAATACCAGTGGTAGGAAACCCACGACAAAGAAAACTTAAAAGTACATGTGTGTTGTGATGGTCTTGCATAACAAAAATTGGGGGAAAATATTGATTCCATCGATCCCATCTCCTTTCTGCTTCTCATGTGTTGACGACAAATTTTCTTGATGCTGTAATGTTACATGGACCCAAACTCAAATGACTTCGGCTCGCTCGTAGCCTGTGCCTTTCAAAGCTGGCTTGGGCACTTCTCGGTCCTTGAAGGTGCTGACGAAGGGGTTAGGATCCTCTTTCTGATTGAGGTTGCCGAGAGTATGGTTGACACCACGATGACAAGCTTCGTCGGCGCGGATGTACAGAATGAGGTCTTTCATGGTGCGGTTGCTTTCAGGCATATTCCAATACTGATACAGACAATGAATTGTTAATTCCAATTGGTTCTCCTAGACGGGGCCCCACCTCTACCGGCAACGTCATAGTGTAATACCCGTCGTCGATTTGATCATTACATGGGAAGTTCGACTTACCCCAATGGCGATGTCAGGTATTTGAAACTTCGGGTCAGACCACTTCGGCAGATGTCCGTGCTCGATTTCACGAATAGCCCTCGTGTACGTGTGAACAGCTTCCTCTTCCAGATATCCGACGAACCGGTGGACAATGCGAGGGTGCAAGACATATGCAACGAAGAGGGCGTTGAAGAAGACGCCTTGCGCACCGATGATCATGAGCTTCATGAACCACCCGGGCTCACACATCTTCATAAACGTAAGCAGATGCATTCTCTCGTTGTAGCTTTCTTCCAGCAACGTCTCGATCCACCCGTTGTCGCGCTTCATGCGTCGAAGGCTGTTGAGGTGACGAAGCATTCCACCCACCATGCCGGGGACACCGGCAATGCTCTCTAGAAATACGAACCGGGTGAGCTGTGCAATAGTTAGCCTCCAGTGTGCTACTTGTGGAAAAGGGGCCAGCGCCCGCCGTCATTCCACCATGATTTTCTCAAGAACATGGTTTCAACGTACCCATTGTGCCTCGGTCAGTGGCTTTTCTGCCACAACAGAGGTGGTCGGGTTTTTTTATCAACTTGCTGATCTCTCCCCATGCCCGTCGCCTTGTCCATCCAATACCGCGCAAAGCGTACAATCTTCCAGGCTGCCCAGTCGCTGAAGTTCCTGGGCTGCCGATGAACCGAGTTCTACAGCCAGCATTTCCTCCGTCGTATATCCATGATGCGGCCATGCTGGTTTGGTTATTTGGATGCGAGGCGTGTCCTTGGCGGGGAAGAAATCACGGAGCTGGTTCCTTGTCGTGGTCGAGAAGAGCTTCGGGAAGTCGACCTCTGTTGGTGCTGGAAGGCTCCGGCTCCGAGAGGTCTTAGTCCTAGTGGTGAGCCGACAACAGCCTGACCGACCGACCGGGCAAGCTGAGCTATATGTCGGAGATTTTGGACTTGAGATCGTGCTGTGACCGTGGTGGAAATCATAGAGAAGGACAAGGTGCGCGTGTTATACCCAAATATGACGGGAAAATGTGATGGGGATGGACTCTCGTCCAGGTCAACTAATGGTGTTCTGTATCAGAAGTAGGGATTTATTGTTAAGTGGCCGATGAGATGATGAGGTGACATCACAGCGTTTTAAATACAACCCCAAAATTTTTCCCAAATATGGCTCCTCCGGGAACCAATGGTGTCACGCCCCACTATTTTGGCACACACTTTGCGCGTGCTCGCGTGGTTACGCAGACACTTGTGCCAAAAATGGGGCGTGGCACGGTCATCGGAACGTCTGGGAGACAGACTTGCAGTGACTCGTTCCGTATAATTCCGTCAAATCCGTCAACACGTTTCGATAATTCAGGAAGCCTAATAATTACCGAGTACAGCAGCAGAGCAAGACTGATCAAGTGGTCACGCGCAAGTTCTATATTTCGCCCCTTTATTATTGGTATCTTCGTTGAGATTTGTTTCCAAAAGCCCCAAAGACTGCCCATGGAGCAGTCGTAAATCGCCTTCAACTGCAAAATTGGTCATTGTAGGACACTAGGTACCATCTTCGTAGCTATCGTGGGAAATTGAGCTGTCTACAAAACTCGCCGTTTGTGTGAATGGCTTAGTGAGGGCGTCAGATATTCTATCTATCCTCATCTCAGCCTTGGGTAATACAAGTGGTTAGTCTATCTATCATGCATAGTAGCATGACATGGCGTGAAATTGCTCGTAGAGACGCAGCATATGACTCTTCTTTTCTTTTTCTTTTTCTTTTTTTCTTTGTACGACATCTAAGCGACTTCAAGTTGTTGCCAAGATGAGATTTTTCCTTGCGTCAATTTGCATCTTCGTAAAGAATTCCAAACTTCGTTTCCCACCTCTTTTCCCTGACCAGGTGATGAGTTACTGACTTTTCGCGATGCTCTTGCGCGAGCATCCTCACTGTAGAAGAATTTCTATTCGGCTTCCAAGTTACATCCTTGAGGCGAGTCAGCATCGATTCATGCACTCTGCTTTGCATGTGGAAATAGGTATTACCTTTCAAGCGGCGTCAAGCCGAGAATGCGCATGCTGTTGGCCAATGTAGTTCGCGCGGCATCGTACAATGCCATACGCGCCTTCATGAGTTCCGGTTCGCTTCCCACCACCTTCAAGTGATCATAGCTGCTGCTTATCACATGTGTCATCTTGAACAAATAAGTGAGAACTGTCGCTGGCTCCAACGTCTTCAGAGTGTTCTGGAGTACGTCGGGCCACTGCGAAAGCATGCGGACAATATTTACCGCATGTTCCTCCTTCAAAAGTGACAAGTTGGCGCTGTTGAGGTCCGCATCTGGGAGCTCCACCCGGCGCCTGATGGAGCATAATCGAGCATGAGCGTACTGAAGATAAGGTCCTGTATCACCTTCGAAGGATGTCATGGCATCCATGTTGAACGTGTAGTTGTTTATCCTTATTTTTTTAGTTTGTTTTTAGCCTCGACCCGGTCTGAGCCAGTACTTTGAATGAGTTCTGGCTTACCTCTTGCCGCTCATGTCCTGAACCATAACACTGCTAATGCCCAAAATGTCGGCTGTAGCTACAGGATCTTCGATCTGGGCGTACTTTTCTTCATTCTTTTTCATGGTTTCGTGCATGTGATCCGCACAGTCTTTCAGAATATCATCCAAGCTGGCAACGGAAATAATTAGTCCACGTAACAAATTTGGAAAACCCCAAGCTGATCTACCAGCGGAGAACTCACAATTTGACGGTTCCTTTGCGGGTGCTCATGCCGAGGACCATCCCGAAGTTGATGTGTTGACACTTTTTAGCAATATCCTTGTAGCCAAGAAGCTCAATGATCTGGAAAAGCTGCTGGAGATGGAGATCTTGTTGGCTAGCCACAACGTAGATCATATGGTCAAAGTTGTATTTCTCGTGCTAAAGCCAGAGCAGATCAGTACACCTAGAGCAGAGCATATACCAGTTTAAAGACATTGAACTTACGCGACCCAGCAATTCGCAAACATCACGAGTCAAGTACAGTGCAGTGCCATCTCGTTTTCTGCACAAGACCATCAGTCTAGTTAGTTGCGACCCGACAATCGTGTGGTCGCCTCACAATGACATACCGGAGAACAGTAGTTCCTAGCCTCTTGCCAGCTTTACCTGGCAAAAGTTGTGCGAAGTCAACTAGCACGGCGCCTTTGTCTTCTCGAGAGATGTTCTTGGCCTTCATTTCATCTGCAATCTTAGCCATGGATTCTTCAGCCACTTGACTTTCGCCTATTTTGTTGTTGTTAGTCGTCGTTTCAAGCTAGGCATGGAGATAATACGTACCGCTAAACTCGTCGAAATGAATATTGAGACGAGAGTAGGTTTCTGAGTGAATTCGTGTCAGTGTGTCATCAAATGTGGATACATCATATGCATGCTCATAGCAAAATCATTGAGGGCATATCTTTTCGTGTGGAATACGCTGGGTTCCCTACCTTTGTAACGAGCAATGCTGAGGTCTCGGAAACGCTTCCATTGTGCGAGAACCTCCTCATCCCTGTCCGTCTGCCCACAGAACCATCAGTAAACATTACCACAAGAGGAAAATATGGCATGTCTTACCATGTGCTTGAAATATTGGCGGGCTTGCTCATCTAGGCTGTTGGCTTCTAAGACGCTGACATCTTTGCCCTCCTTTTTCTGGGCTTCGATCATCTCTTTCTCAGCACTCATCTCAGCATTGATCTGGACATAAAGCTTGAAGAGATGGTCGATAGGGTTCTTCTGCAACGCTTCTTCATCACCGTTGCGCTGATAGGCCAAAGCAAGTAAGCCGTATTGCTTGCCCCAGTCACCGAGATCTGGTCCCATGATTAGCGCTTGTAGTTCTTTTGCTTTGTTGTAACTATAGTCCGACTCAAACTGACAGTTCATGCGGACTACATCCCATCCGCTAGCCTCATAAAGGTTGGCAATAAAACTTCCAATAATTGTCGAGCGGAGATGGCCAGCGTGAAATGGTTTTGCAACGTTGGGAGAGCTAAACTCCACGATCTGACATGAGATAAGTTACATTTCCGTCCACGGCTGACTTATGATCTGTATAACTCACGATACGCTTCTGATGCGAGGATGGATCTGTTGGATCATGGAGACCAGTGAAGCGGTTTTTACCTAAGCGCTTGTCAGTGATGGAAATTCGAGTCGTTTTGCCTTTGAACGCACCGTAATCTTTCTCGGCCTGCCTGACCATTGGGATGATGGATTGAACGAGAGGTTCCCCTTCATGAAGAAAGACATGAAGTGTCCGCTCAGGACAGGTTCTTTAAACAGGGATCGTCTTCAGGGAACTGTCATGTTGAGAAATTAGCACCGGGAAACCTCCCCCAAAAAAATGGATTAGATACTCTTTAGAAAAGCCACACCTTCTCAGCCCATTCTTGCGCCAAAATGTCAGGCTTGGTGCCCTTGATTCGAAGTGCTGGGACAGCTACCACGAAGTCACCTTTGTCAAGACTCTGGGTCCACATGACGACAGGATAGATGATGGACGTGTCAACGCCAGAGATTTTGGACAGAACATCGCTAAGATGTGCCCTATAGAGATCAAGGGATTGATCTCGGGGTGGGCATTTGGGTACGTTTGGGCAATGCCTGCAATTGTCAGGCCATCAACCCTCTGGGCCAGCTCGTCCATCACTTTCGTAGGAGCCATAGCTGCTATTCTAGTTGTCCGAAAGAAGGCCTGTAGGTTAAAGGGTATGTATCGTGCCACCGGCCTGTGGCGAGGGAAATTCTCTACGAAGCCTTTGTTCGCAATAGTGAGGTTTCGAATGGTCGAAAACAGTCGTGGAGCTCGAAGATATAGAGGATGAGGATTGAAATGGCGTCTAGCCTGGTTTAATGGCAGTCGCGGACGTGGACAAGTAAAATTAACGAAAGAAGCCGGTGGCGATGTCAAGTGAACAACCTTCATGAAGACCTCCTTACCAAGGTTGGACGTTTTTCCAAACTTTTTTTTGGCACCACGCATCTGTGACTCAAAATACTGTCTGGTGGTTCCCCACAAAGTTACAGTTGTCCAATTGTTAGAGTGGGTTGGTAGGTAGGTAGGTGCCTATGTACACGTACAGTGGGTGTAGGTAGACGGTTTGGTGTGGGGTGGTTGCCCGACGTCGGGTCCTTTTAGCATTACATGGGCTAGTAGCCTAGTAGGTGATTCATTCGACCTTCATTCGAGATTGGCTCGCCTTTTGGCTCTGTGGGCAAGTTATTAGCCTCGATGCGATGCTCCGAATCATCGTTCGCACAACACGTCAAAGATTAAGTTGCGCCAATCTTCGTTTTCTGTGTCTCCAATATCGTCTGTTTATCCACCAAGACGCACCGCTCAGTCACTCATTCGATTCCTGCACAGATAGGTTAGGTATGAAACTCAACCCCTGGCCCCCTGGGGATTCATCATCGTCATCATGCTCATTGGCTCCCTGAGTCCCTGTAACTTGTGTTTTAGCATATATGCAAGTGTTATGACTTCTTTTGTTCCCAAATTCATTCAAGACCCAGTCACCAACCTTGGAGGTCAAAAAGGGCTTGGTTTGCGCTAACAGTAAAGGGCCAGTGCTTCCATGGTCTCAAGTTGCCTGTTATATTTACACCCTGTCACGCGCCATGTACTCGGTCAAATCCTGGCGCCTGACGCCTAAATAATGCCTGACGTTATGACGGAAATCACGGCGCCCCTCCCTTTAACGTGCTCAGTGCTCGCTCTATGTATGTAGCTTGGGAACCGCCCCCGCCCGTCCAGCCGTCATTAGCAGCCACAAAAAAAAAAAAAAAAATTAAAACCAGCCCGCAATCTGCTTTTGACGACGTAATTTCTCTCCCTCCATTCGTGCACCAGCCAAATCCCTCCACCGCGATCTAAACATTTGTCAACATCTCACTACTTGTTGTTGAATCGAGAGTACAAATCACTACCTGTCGCCTCTTGTAGCAAGTTGTCGTGCCGTTTCTACGCCTTCGACCCACGACATTATGCCCGCCAAAAAGCAGTGGGGTAAGATTCTCTCGCCTTTGCAATCTGTCACTACACATGTGCAACACACATCACAGTTCAACAACGTAGATCTGGATCTACGGATGCTCCCGTTGTTCTCGACGACGCGTATCTGTGGAGACCGCATCATATCCCGGCATATCATTTTCGTGCCTGTAACTGTGCCTGGCTGCATTTTGCTGACCGCTACTTACTCCAGACGAAGAAGAAAGCGAGTCCAGCACTCCTCCTTCTTCTCCTCCCATCACAGCCACCCGCCGACGCCAATTTGAAGATGAGGAAAATGACAGCGATGTGAGTTGCTCGACTTAAAAGTCTGTGGTCAGTCACCAACACAAGCGACGCTAATCATATTATCTCGATCAGGTACTCGACTCATGGGATGCTGCCGAGGATTCCGAGGTAGAGCGCGAGAAGGAGCGCAAAGCTGCGGACGTCAAAGCCAAGGCTGCCGCCGAGGCTGCAGCCAGCAAGAAGTCTAAAGCCGAGCGCGTCGCTGCACATCAGGCTGCCCGTGCTCTTCAACGCGAAGAAGAGGGAGAAGACAGCGATGATGACGAAACTGAGGCCCAGCGTCGGGAAAGACTTCGTCGCACCGAACAAGAAGCTGACTTGCGTCACGCCGAAGATCTATTTGGGAATGTTGGTATTGGCAGCGGTCGCAAGGCAAACACCAGCGGTGCTGCTGTCGTCGTCAATGACAACGACCCATCAACGACCGTGAATATCGCTTCTTTGCCACTGTTCAATCCGCAAACCAAGACACAATTTGAGTTAATGCGTACAACTCTCGCTCCCATCATCAGTGCAAACACGAAAAAGCTCACTATGGTCTCTTCCTCGAAGAATTCGCCAAGGATCTGGCCAGGAACTGTCCAGCGAACAGGTGAAAAAGGTCGCCAGTGCTTTGACTCGCCTTAGCAATGAAAAAATGAAGGAGGAGAAGGTTTTGGAAAAGGGAGGCAAAAAGACCAAGGCTGCCAAACAAAGACTTCCCTTGTCGCAGGCCGTGCCAACACGACGGACGTCTCAACCTATGATGATGATGCTTTTGGAGAGTAAGTTGGGTTCTAGGTTCCAACGTTGCTCTATTTACTCCGCCAATACTGATGTTTGTGGCAGTGATGATTTTATGTGATAAATCCACGAAAAAAAACGAAGCAATGCAGCTGCTCCCCGAAATTGAACCCACTTTCGCATACTTCCGGCTGGTGCAACACAACTGATTCGCATCTACCCGCAACAAACTAGTTATTTCGCGATGTTGATGCAAAGACGACTTGCTTCATTTTATATTCGGTTGGGAGGTTCCAAACGCAAAAGACAGCGGAGCTTTCCATCAGACCAAGTCGCGTCAGTCTGACAGGTGCGCATTGCAAACGGGCATTTGGGCCAATTCACCATCCAAAAACGGGCGGCAACAGATGCAGTTCAGGGGATGCCGAGGCCGAAGAGGGAGGCATAGTATGGATATACGTGGTTGATTAGGCAAATTGTTTACATTGGTGGTGTCATGGGCGATTAGATTCTACGTCCTCTCAACTTGGGCAACGCGGTCAATCCCTCGTTGACATACCTTTCAATGCGATGGACCCAAGTGGAGGACGGCATCTTGATATTTGGTTGGAATTTGCGAAAGAGCCTGTCATCTGTTGGTCGGTGCAGGTCACGTTGACATTAGTTGTTAGAATAAATGAGAAACGTTTGTTTGTGTAAGTTCATGCTGAAAAGAGTGATATCCAGTGATTCAGTGATTTCTCATATAATTGGAACTCTTTACACATCATATATGGCTGTCACACCCCTCTAGTACGCAAGTTAAATCTACCTATCTCATTCGGTTACCACCAACGCCGAAGAACCTGACCCGTTTGTAACGCCATGCTCCCGATAGTTTGCAACGCTGCCGCACGAAACATAACATGTATCTCCGTGCCCTCCGAACCAAACGTGATTCTCTGTTTCTGGGTTCAGTCGTGTACCATACGTACCAGACAGTAAAGCAGAAAAATGTCCTTAAAAGTTTTGCCTCAGACTACATTGCCTGCCATGCCCATGAACAAGGCATGTACCGCCAGTGACAGAGTCCAGAAACCAACTTTCTTGAACCGACGAACACGACTCTGCTGATCCTCAACATCTTTAGCGAAAGCATCGTATGTTTCGACAGATGCGTCATTCATTAAGCCACAGTCGAATACTGTCCAACTTCCATCAAAATCGCTGAGGCGCTTCACGATTCGGCAAGATATTGGTATGTACGTCTTCTTGGCGTTGATATACGCGACAATTGGTCGAACCAACGCCTGGTTAACGTAGGACATATCCCTCGTGAAAAGCGGCACCGCCGCCTTCACGTCATGCATGTGAATGCGCATGTCCATGATCAAATACCGTCGATCCTCTTCGCTCAACTCAGCGGCTTGATTTGCCTCAACTGTCCCGACATCGCCTCCAGCATCGGAGAGGTGTCCGGACTGCACCAATGTTGGGGTGCTTCCGCCAGAATTTGATAGAAAGCGCTGCCTGTTCATTATAACGGCTTCTTCCAATTGATCGTAGAAGTCGGACATGACTTTGGTAAGACCGTCGTCTGTTTCTGCAGGAAACATCACATCGGCTACGATGTCAACATTGCCCTCATATATCCACCCAAAAGGACCTTCCACTCCTCGATTTAGATGGTCGATTTTAAGACCATCGATTCGAAGCCTGCTGAATTTTTTCCAGGCGTTTGGCTCACCCACACCCAGCAATGCCCCTTGTTCATGATTGGAGACAATGCCATGGACCTGGCGGGGATGGATCGTGAAAAGAGAGCCATCAAAAGACCCGGACATGTGGTTCGCAGAGAGAAAGTCGTAGAAGAGCCATTGTTTTCGAAGCCGTGGTAGTTCACATGAGTATATGCTGACCGAAAATGGTCGGAATCCGTTAGGCTGGTGGATCGTCAGCAGTAAGTCTTCCAGTTTGAATGACTCAATCTCAAAATCGCCTGGTTGATGCTCATGCTTGTATGATAAGGGTCTATGTCCTCAGTTGGCCAATGTACCGATGTACGATCGACAACACCCCTGACTCCGTTGACTTCGACGTCCTTGAGTAACCCTTTGCCATTCCACCAATTGACAAACGAGAGAGTCACATTGACATTGGCGATGGTGACATCAAACTGTGTGTAATTTCCATCATCTTCAGCATTAGACGATACTGAAGACTGCGATTGTCGGCCTGCTGCAGCCACGGCAGCGGCGTCCGAAGAGCCTTTGCTCACGGATGACTTGACCTGTCCGGGTCTCCGAGAGACAAACACGTTCCTAAACGCAATAACGCCATTCTTCCAATTTGGCACGATGGCGGATTCAAAGATGACGGTAACTCCGGCGGATTGTGTCAAATAATCGCCAATCCATTTCGCAAGTGTTTCTAGATGTACTTGTCAGAAAAAGTTGCCACGACAGGATTAAACAGAACTTGCCTTGAGCAAATACAGTATTAATCGAGAAAATAAGTAACGAAAAGAAAGTTGTCGTCCCTACGAGAACCCAAACGATATGCCCCAGCATGAACCAGGACACAAATGCGCCCCATTCATCTGCATTCCAAGGACGCATGCTCCGAATTGACATCCATTTGAACCGCACCTTGAGCCTTTCCCAAAAGCCGTTTGCGGCGGCCAGCAGCTCATCCTTCGCCGGTCTATGGGGTAAGTTGGGCAAATGGAGATATTTAGAAACAGAGGATGCTATCGATTCGACGTCCGCGTTATTGCTAGGTTTTGTTGAAGTAGGATATTTGCCTTGATCTGATTGGAACTCTTCCGCGCGTGGTTTTGGTGGCAAGGAGTCTTTCGCATCAATCTTTTGTCGCTCGTTGGAATAGTATCTTTGTTGTGAAAGCCTTTCCAAAGGCTTGTATACTGTTCTCCCGTGGTTGGCCAATACTCCCGGAGCCGCCGAGGGCCAGGTTTTGCGACAACCAGAAGGATCGCCCTCAGCCTCGGATTCCGAACAAGAAACGAGAGGGTTTCATGGGATGCCTCCTCGAAAGACTGCCTTTCGTAATGCTGTATCTGTGACTTTCGATGAATCGACTGCGACGGCCATAGCTTATTGAATTGGAAAGGCGACGGAGTGACAAAACTAGCTTCAAACAGCGACGTCTGTCGTGGTCGCCGAGCCTGGCTTCCTAGCAGCCGTATTAAGAAGGCCTTAGACATATTTCTCATGCATGGCGCCTGAAGTGAGACTTGTTCCTTTATCACAGAGTCTGTATGTGCCTCAACAACCAGGATTTGGCAGAAAGGCCTTGTTAGAACGACCGACAACTGCAGGCACGCATATACTCATGACGTGCGCTAGAAGTCGAGAAGTACGTATAGTATGTACGTGCCTTAGGGGCTGGTTGATACCAGCCAATGGATAAGGCACGATAAATCCGGAGAAACCCACAATAAATTTTCTCTCAGTGCGTAGATCTCTGCACCGCTTGGTAGATGATGGACAAACAGGCACCACTATCTAGATCCCAACTATTGTTCACCAATCCACCCCAAAAAAACTCGTGTCGGACCTCTGTGCTGAATACATTCTGATCTGATCAGAAATCTATTTCGCAGATTTTGCGCGACAAAGTCATAATGCCTGCGCCCACAGCCTTGAAAGGCCGAGGAAACCCCGCTTCCAGAGGCAGAGGTTTCACTCCAGACACAAGGTTGGCAAATTCTCGAAGAACTTTGATATTCTATTTTACGTCGCTGTGCTGATAAATTGAATGCAGCTGGGGATGAATTTCTTCTTGGAGAACCTGATTTTACGCCAGTAGAAGGCGAGGGATTGCAAGCACCTGACGAAGGAGATGATTCAATGGCTATCGACGAGGAGGGCCGGCCACGTTTCGCTCCTGCCGGAGATATTGTACGCACGGGAATTTGTTCCTCTTGATAACATTTTTTGTATGCTGACGAATGCTCAGGATCCCGTCACACGGGTGGATACCTGAAAGATTCCTGTTCCTCCCCATCGGATGACACCATTAAAACAGTCATGGCCTCAAATATATCCTCCGCTCGTTGAACACCTTAAATTACAATGCCGAATGAACATCAAACGAAAGACCGTGGAATTGAGGACATCACATCACACCACTGATACCGGAGCCCTGCAAAAAGGCGAGGATTTTGTGAAAGCCTTTACCCTTGGTTTCGATGTGGACGATGCCATTGCCTTGCTACGGCTGGATGACCTCTATATTGAAACCTTTGAAATCAAAGACGTGAGGACTATGCATGGCGACAGTCAAGCTCGTGCTATTGGTCGCATTGCTGGCAAGGACGGTAAAACAAAGTTCGCAATTGAGAATGCAAGCAGGACGCGAATTGTGTTGGCTGATTCGAAAATCCATATTCTTGGTGGCTTCAAGAATATTCACATGGCGCGCGAATCGATTGTGAGCTTGATTTTGGGTAAGCCTCCAGGCAAGGTGTACGGCAACCTGAGAACCGTGGCCGCGAGAATGAAGGAACGGTTTTAGGCATTTTCATCATCATGGGATATGGTACTACATGGCGTTAGGGCAAGCAAGCATTTATAGCTAATGAATTCGATATGATGATCGTAAGTGTGATGAACTATGATTCGATGTTAGACGTATCTGGCGTCGTTGTTGATCGTTGATGAGGATGAGGTTTGGCTTGTTCTAAATAATGCGACAAAGTCTTCTGCATTTTGGGTACTTGAGTTGACTAAGACGTAGTCCGTGAAAAGCGAATGGCAAGTACATTCATTGTATGCCCACCCGGATAATCACCAAGCATGTTTCACTACTGTCAGGGGTTTTATAGACGTTCTTGCTTCGCTATCCGTAGGTTTAGTCGAACCTGATGCACGGCTTGCGAATTTGAAGTAAGCAGATAAGGTCAGTCAGTGTAAGTTTCATAACATGTTTCAAGTCAATGCTTACATGAGCGAGGGAATATATTGCGAAGAATCGTGAACGTGTCACAGACGTCGTTTGCTTGGTGGGTAACGGAGTTAAAGGGACGTGCTGCAAACCTGGACGCTCTCGAGCACTCTACATGGTATCGGCAATGTGTTACTGCATTGATTTGCAACATCACCTTATTCGTGACCTATCACTGAATTCCGTTAGGGCCTGTGCAATGACGGCCAGTAAGGTTGTGACGTCAAATGACCAGCGCTTAAAATTACGGAGACGGGCCTCAATGGAGATACGGAGATACCTTGATACCTGAATGATGAGATCTTTTCTGCCCCTCCTCTGCAACCGGCCCTGTCGCAGCTGCCCCACCATATAAGTTATCTTTGGCCCAAACAAAAGCACACGCCTTACCTCGACATCCTGTTGAACTCTCCCTTTAATCCCTCCTTACACAAGTTTGAATAGCTTCACATCATCGAACTATAACCATCGGTATGTACTTGTCCCGCCCACCCTTCATATCATCTCCTTCTGGACTGCGTTTTCGATCTCTCAAACCTGTACCTTCGACGACCACTTTTTGTGTGTCTGTTGATGGTCCTCTTGCTTTGCTGCCCCGCCCCCACCATGAAGAAATGAAGGACCTTTTTCAAGCTCCTCGCTGACCAAGTATGTTCAATTTCCGGAATAGCCTCGTCCGCACAGTCTCAAGATGGCTATCACCAAAGTTCACGCTCGTTCTGTGTACGACTCTCGCGGTAACCCGACTGTGGAGGTTGATGTCGTTACTGATACTGGTCTGCACCGAGCTATCGTCCCTTCCGGAGCTTCTACCGGTTCGTCCCGATTCTTCCCCACGCTTATGCCGATGCAATGCATAATAACCGATAACATAGGTCAACACGAGGCTTGTGAACTTCGCGATGATGACAAGGCCAAGTGGGGTGGCAAGGGTGTTGGTAAAGCTGTTGAGAATGTCAACACCATCATCGGTCCTGCTTTGATCAAGAAAAGCATTGATGTGAAGGACCAGTCCAAGGTCGATGCCTTCTTGAACGGTCTTGATGGTACTGACAACAAGACCAAGCTTGGTGCCAATGCTATTCTTGGTGTCAGTCTGGCCGTTGCCAAGGCTGGTGCTGCCGAGAAGGTAATGTGGTCTCAATGTCCTGCCGTTTATTCGTAAATTAATATCGACTAGGGTGTTCCTCTGTACGCTCATATTTCCGACCTGGCGGGCACAAAGAAGCCTTACGTCCTCCCTGTTCCCTTCATGAATGTCCTCAACGGCGGGTAAGTAGTTTGCCTTCGTGTTTTTCCAGACGATTGTTTGAGAAAATGGCCCGCTAATTGTCACAGGTCTCATGCTGGTGGTCGCCTCGCCTTCCAGGAGTTTATGATCGTTCCCTCGTAAGTCGAAGCTTTTACACCTTAGATTTATATGCGCGCTGAGCTGACATAGCTTGAAAGTGACGCTCCTACCTTCTCCGAGGCTATGCGTCAAGGTGCTGAAGTGTACCAGAAGCTCAAATCCCTCGCCAAAAAGAAGTACGGCCAGTCTGCTGGTAATGTTGGCGATGAAGGTGGTGTTGCCCCAGATATCCAAACTGCCGATGAGGCGCTTGAGCTCATCATCGATGCCATTGAACAAGCTGGATACACTGGCAAGATGAAGATTGCCATGGACGTGGCTTCTAGTGAATTTTACAAGACCGATGCGAAGAAGTACGATCTCGACTTCAAGAACCCTGACAGCGATCCTTCGAAATGGATCACTTACGAAGAGCTTGCCTCTCTGTACTCTGAGCTTTGCAAAAGTACCCCATCGTCAGCATCGAAGACCCCTTCGCTGAGGATGATTGGGAGGCTTGGAGCTACTTCTACAAGACCCAGGACATCCAGATCGTGGGTGATGACTTGACTGTCACTAACCCTCTTCGTATCAAGAAGGCCATTGAGCTCAAGGCTTGTAACGCCTTACTCCTCAAGGTAAACCAAATTGGCACCTTGACAGAGTCTATCCAAGCCGCCAAGGACTCGTACGCTGATGGCTGGGGCGTGATGGTTTCTCACCGATCCGGAGAGACCGAAGACGTCACAATTGCCGACATTGTCGTTGGGATCCGATCCGGCGAGATCAAGACCGGTGCCCCTTGCCGCTCTGAGAGACTGGCTAAACTCAACCAGATTCTGCGCATTGAGGAGGAGCTCGGTGACCAGGCTATCTACGCTGGTGCCAACTTCCGCAAGTCTGTTAACCTCTAAATGCACCCTTCCAGGGCGCTACATGCACTTTTCTCGCAGGCTGTAATGAAGAATAAATAAAAACCTGTCGATTGCAATAGATAAATCAATTAGTCCGAGGCAAACGCCGATTGATGACCAAGTGATAAATATCGTGTTTAAACAAAGTCCTATCCCATTCATGATCCCATATACGGCACGCGCCCCGTTAATACCCACCCCGGGCTTCAGCCACAAAGTGGCTATTTCTACAGCAACCCAGCCCAGCCACAAACACTGCGGCGTCAAATGTCAACATACTTGGGCCGTGACGCGCGGTGGGCGTAAATTTAATATTACAGCTACCCATCACAGGACAACGAGGGCTATCGCTCTTAGAACATCAACTCAATATGGCAGATTCGAATGATCTTATTGATTTTGATGTGATTGAGGGGCAAAAGGAGAACATCCAGTCGCTACCTGGTGGACGGTCTGCGAAAAAGCTGTCAGAGCTGTACTCTCCGCCACCCTTGCACAAACTCGCGACACCAACTCCTTCAGACACCAAAAACGTTCATGACTGTATTCGAGCTGAATATGAGGCAGAAATTCAAAACATCTCGGAATCGGACGATCCTCTTGACGTATTCGATCGATACATTAGGTGGACACTTGACGCATATCCATCGGCACAAGCAACGCCGCAGTCACAGCTTCACACATTGCTTGAACGCGCCACCAGGGCCTTCATCACCACGGCGCAATACAAAAATGATCCCCGCTATTTGAGAATGTGGGTGCATTACATTCACTTCTTTTCGACTCTCCGAGAGAAACATACATGTTTCTATCTCGCCATGGCATCGGGGAGAGTTTGGCTCTGTTTTATGAGGAGTATGCTGCCTGGTTGGAGGCTGCAGGAAGATGGGCTCAAGCCGAAGAAGTTTACAAGCTTGGCATCGAACGTGAAAGTCGTCCTGTCCAGAGACTGTTGCGGAAGTTCAAAGAGTTTGAGGGACGGCTCACTCAGCAGCCTGCGGATGCCATTGAGCCATCGTCCCCGGCCCTTCCTACAATTCGTCCAGCACTGGCAGCGAAAGTTGATCCTTTTGGATCAGCACGCTCGAACGATCCTCAAGCAGCACGGCCGACGAGCGGTACTATCAACGCTACTTCAAAGCCGGCGAAATCTAAACTCGCTATTTTCTCCGATGCTGACGCCAAGCCTGCCCCTCTTGGATCCAGGGGAGAGGGATCCAAAGGATGGGATACAATCGGCTCATTATCAGATCGTAAGAAAGAGAACGTCATGGAGCCCAAGCCTTGGGTTGAGAGACACTGAAGGCAGGAGGGGAAAGTCTGCTGCTCCCAAGATGGCGGTTTTCAGAGATCTGGTAAGTTTTCAATCATCTAGCCTTTTGATGCCCATATGTTGATGAGATTAGGACTAATTAATTGGCCGTTGGCATGTACTCGGTATTTCAGAGACTATCTCAAATAAACGACGTTGTGGTTATACCATCCAAGAGCCAAGTGACTGTACATCCGCAAACCGGCAAGAAGGAGTACATATTTGTGGACCTTGAAGCCATATATCCAACTCCTGATGAACCAGGATCCGAACTGAGTTTCGAGGAGATCATGGCTGCACATAGAGGCTGGTCTGATCAGACTTGGGATGATGAGAACGTAGATGAAAATTTTGTTCCCGAGCCACTGCATGGATACGGAGAGATTGAAGAATTAACCCGTGGTGTGAAAAAATGCTGACCGTACATCGAGATCCATTGCTACTGGATGAGAACGGTGACATTAGGCACCAAGCTCAGTCACGGGTGCAAAGAAGAAGAAAACTATGGAGATCAATGAGACTCAAATCAGTAAGGCCTCTTCAATAAGTGCTGTATAAAAACCCCTGCCTAAAAAAAAAAACTAACGTCTTCTGTCCAGTTAAAGCAAAATTGGACTCGCCGTCTGGCCCAAAGTTTCGCAAAAGCAATCCTCAGAACCCACCATGACTCTACACACGAAAGCGGCTACGGACGACATATACGAGATTTTTAATGCGCCGCTAAAGGCCAGCACTCATAATGAGAGTGGTGAGGATGAAGACTACGAAACCGACGGGGAGTACACCACCGATGCTGAGAGTAATGGCACGACGAGGCACCTAGATGCCGTCAGCGAAAATGGTGAAGATGAAACTGCTGATACTAAAAACGTGAGTGAGTGGTCGGACTTTTCGACTAGGAAACACGTTCCAGATGTCCTTATGGGAGAGATGGGGCCACCTCTACCATAGCCAGTGGTTTGCAGGTTGATCATCTCAGTATTGAAGGGAACGTTCACGCAGACGAAAACTATCAGGAGTTCGCAGAAAATCATGAGGGGCGAGCGTGGGTCATTGGGACAATGAAAAGCCATCTCCAAAAACCAGGACCGTTTTTATTCCTATACCTCCTGAAAATTATGACCCTCCGACACGTCCGTATAGGGATCCGGCCGAGGTGGCTAATAATCGACTTCCATTTATGACACCGATCACAGAGCGGACGGAATG
Source organism: Epichloe gansuensis (assembly GCA_023658505.1). Taxonomy (NCBI): domain Eukaryota; kingdom Fungi; phylum Ascomycota; class Sordariomycetes; order Hypocreales; family Clavicipitaceae; genus Epichloe; species Epichloe gansuensis. The sequence goes on from CP098284.1 coordinate 2,269,234, forward strand.
CTCTGTGGATGTCGACCTCGAGCGGCGGGACAGCTTCAAGACACCTTGCAGACGGGATGCGTCTGCGAAATTGATCGACAACAATTCAGACTACGAGACCTTAAGCAGTCCACTGAGAGAAATTGTTGAGGATGAGTGCCCTATGCCGCACGTTCCTGCCGCATTGCTTCCAAGGTCAGCTCTAGGGCCAAAGCTGAAGACAACTACCAAGCAGCTGCCCCAAAAGGTCCTATCATCAAAGAAAAACAGTGTAACCCCGTGGACGAGGCTGTTCGTCATGATATCCTTAGAAACATACAACCTGCTCTCGAATCATACACCGGATTTTACGATCTCCGGCGGCAGACGTATGACCACGGCGGAGAGATTCGTAAATTCGCCAAGGCCTTGAACAAGTTGCACAAGGGGAGTGGGGATAAGACGGGGCTTCTTCCAGCTCCTATGACCATTGACTTTCCTCACATGGCGCGGGAATATAAATTGAAACGGAATTGGGTGCAGGAGCTTTTGCCCCTGTTTACCTAGTCGAAAATACACTACCTTGTGAGGAAGAGACTGATGAAAATGCTCCGGTCTCAATGGGTAGAGGCATGTTTGCCATTAGTCACCGGAGCGAACTCGAGGCTCTCAAGATGGAAGCACCTCCTACGCCATGGGAATTCTACATAATGAGGCTTGCGCATACCCGTCTAGGTCCGCAACATCGTGCGGCAGCGTCACTGTCTTACGCGCATGAGTTGCATCTATACCAGAATGAGGCATTTTGTTTCTGCCATACCATCCTCACGGTACACTCTTGGATGTGGTGAATTACTTTCGCGCCGAGCCCTCTGGCGTGATGGATGAGCAGCTTGCCATGTTCTTCACGATTGAGATCATGCGGACAGTCGAAGCTCTCCATGCCAAAAGTATTCTGCACGGCGATCTGAAGGCAGATAATTGTCTGCTTCGACTTGACACGATGTCCTCGGATCAGCCCTTGACGACCCCATGGAAAGCGGACGGCATCGGTGGATGGGCATCGAGAGGCATAGTTCTCATCGACTTTGGTCGCGGTATTGACATGAAAGCGTTTGTTCCTGAAGTCGAGTTTATTGCGGACTGGGAAACCTCTGCCCAAGATTGCGCCGAAATGCGTGAAGGTCGTCCATGGACATGGCAGATTGACTATCATGGCCTGGCTGGCGTTATTCACTGCCTTCTCTTCGGCAAGTATATCGAAACTGCGAGGTGTGATCAAGGTGGTCTTGGTCGTAACGGGCGAAAATACAAGATCAAGGAGAGTCTGAAGCGATACTGGCAAGCAGACCTCTGGTCCGAGTGCTTCGAAGTATTACTGAACCCAGCATCTTTCTTGGAAGCAGAAGATGGACAAAAATGCCAGTTTTGAAATCGATGAAAAGCGTGCGGGAGAGAATGGAACTTTGGCTTGCAGCAAACTGTGAGCGTGGTGTGGGCCTGCGATCCTTGATAGGCAAATTAGAGGGATATGTCAAAACTCGCAAATGAAGAAGTTGGGCCGCACAACGGCATTTGACTTCGCCCACTATCGATTATTCAGCTTCTTATTATTACTCTGGTCAAAGGTCGGCGCACCAAGAGAATGCCGGAGGCTTACAGGCATGATGCAATTGGTTCATGTCTAGATGTTTTACAAAGAATCGGGTGTTTCAATTAGGCATTAGCAATGGCGCAAAGAGCTGGATGTGCGGGATTTTTACTTCATTACTTCTGGTGTCAGATATGATATATATTCCAAAGCTTTCCCATTCATTCATTCATTCATTCAATGGCAGACTCCATTTTTGCCTTGCATTCACTCGATGCCAAAAACTTCCAGTCTTGGCACTAGTCGTATGCACAACGCAATGTGTATTGAGTTCCTCATCTCTGTCGCCAAAATCTTGGACCTAGGCATTCTTCTTGGCTCCCTTGGTTGATTTTGTTCCAGTTTTGGACTTTTTGCCGACTTCTTGTCGACCTGGTCTTGGATCCTGCTCCTCTCCGTAGCCCCTTTGCCTGGAGGTCTGCAGAAAGTTTTGTGAACTCGATGCCCTCTGCGTCCATCCCGATGAGACTTTCCAGCAGCTTGATCTCATCTGCCCATATTTGCTTATCTTCCACCGTTTTACCATCGGGGCCTTTCTTATCGATGGGCGTTTCAAGGACCATGGGCATATTGCGAAAGCCATCATGATTCATGATACTGTGGAACGCACAGAGGCCCAGGAAGCCTGTCCCGATGTTGGCGTGCAGATCACGGTTCGAGTTGAAGGGAGCTTTGCTATCATTCACTGAGATGGATCGTTTAGCTACTTGCACTTGGTATCGTTCTGTTCAGTGTGTTTTTTTTTTTTTGGGGGGAATGATAGAAACAGATAGATAGATATTGTACGCTCTGGACTGGACTGGTAGATAGGTAGTGGAGGGCGTGCGAAATGTAAAAACTCACAGTGAAAGGCTTTCAGATATTTGAAACCAACAATCTCACCGAAAGCTCGCATGGTTTCTTCAAAAGCCTCTGGAGTCCGCAGATCGTAGCCAGCCGCAAAGGCGTGGCATGTGTCGATACAGACGCCAACGCGGTCCTTGTCCTGCACCAACGCGATGATGTCCCTCAAGTCTTCCCACGTAGAGCCAATGACATTGCCCGCGCCAGCCATGTTCTCCAGCACGGTAGTCACGGACAAGGTCGCGTTGTGCGCCTTGTTGAGCTGTGCGGCGATTCGGCCGATGGCCGCTGGTCGAGGCTCGCCGCCCGTGGATCCGGGATGGAAGTTGTACAGTTTGATTCCGAGCGCTTCGCATCGCTGCAGATCGTCGACGAAGCTATTGTATGCTTGTGCCGCTTTGGTTTCGTCGACTTGAGCCAGGTTCACCAGGTACGAGCCATGGGGAGGGCATGTTCGGCGGCACTGTAACTATGAGACTTGCAGTTGTTGATGAATAGATCGCGCGCTTCTGCTGAAATGGGGGTTGTCCCATTTACGTTGGGATTTGAGGAAAAGAGCGAAGGAGTTGGCTCCTATCTGGACAGCATTCGTGATGGCATTTTGGACACCTAGTCAAAATGAACGAAATCAGTGGTTGGAGCTAGTGAGAAGGTGCCGACATGTGAATATATATATATATATGTGTGTGTGTGTGTGTGTGTGTCATCACTGCACTGACACAGTGGCAGACCATGTCGTTTTCAAACACACCTCCTGCGGCACTGACGTGAGCACCAATGTACATTGCCTTCTTCAGTGAATGCAGAGTTGTCCGGTTCGCGAACGGCATCGTCTTGTCTTCGGGCTTCGCCTTCGCCTTCGCAATTGCTCCGGCTGAACGTTTTCGGGGTTGATCGGTGTCCTGAGAGTGGTTCTCGTCGTCGACGTCTACAGCGCCCAGCTTGCGCTTGCCATTGACCTTTCCTGGGGCCACAGAGACGATGTCCTTGGAATTTGCGATAGACTTGGAAATGTTGTTGGACTTGGTCCTGCCATCAGACTCTTCGCTGTAGCTAACCACTGGTTTATTTCTCGTGGACGTCCGCGGCATCGTGGTTGTTGACTGCGTAGCTTGATGGAGGACGTAAAGAACGTCGAGAGCAACAAGTCGACATATATCAAAGAGTCTGTTCGAGGTCGAGCCTAGCTCGTGTTAAATCAGACGCGAAATCACGTGCAGCACACTCTGACGTGTAAGTCTGGTGTTTGCACATGAATGATTTTCATCGGCCATTGTCGACGCGTTAAATTCATTTGCAAATTGCGCACACATTAGTCGCCGGCCATTCTCAGTCAGAGGAAAGTTGACACTTTACGTATCAATACCATGATCATTTACACTCCTGATATGTTTGAATAAGATTTATCATTTTGTATCCTTGACCTAGAACCGTATGCTTCGCAAAACGCGCCCACTCTCAGTTGTCCTGAAGCTTCACATCTACATGCAAGATCATAGTCCCGCATCCATGGCCTGTAAAAAGAGGCTGTTGGGTCTTTGGGGTTGTCTTTGGGGCTTTGGAGGGAAAGAATATCGATCAAGATAGAATCTGCAGCTCAGGGACCTTGCCATTCGAGAACTTGTCCTTGTATGCCGCATAGAGTCTTTCCACCTCCTCCATGTATAGCTCATGGTATCTGTCAATGACTTCCTGTGGTGGCTGCTCTCCGTATGTCTCGTGTATTTCTATAGGCCTCCCCACTACTATGTTGACGGCTCGGCGATACGGCATCAACCCGACGTCATAGTTGAGAAGCCCACGGCCGTGGAGTGCTGGGATAGTGAATTTGAAGACTTTGAGAAGGATCATCTGAATCTTGTGAACCATAGGGTGCGTCTTGGGGCTCAGCTGGTCGTAAAGGTCATTTTCGCCGAATCCTATGGTCGGAACGAGGTCGGCTCCAGTCCTCAAAGCCATCTTGATGAACCCTTTGCGTCCTTTGAGGATAAGGCGAAGTGTGCCAGGTTGAGCTTCAAGAGACTCTCGAGCGCCACCAATGACAATCGTTACAGCACGACCCTGGCCGTTGTTGTCAGGTCCACCCTTCGACAAGATGTTGCGAATTGAATCCTTAGAGACAGAGCGTATTCCCATGGCCAGTATCCAGTCGCGATAGAAAGGAGTCGGAAATTAGAATCAAGCGTGAGCAAACTATTTGTGATGCCGGAAATTTCTCCGCGAACCCCAACGCATTTGTGGCAAAGGCGCACCAAGCACCGTGAGAGATGATGCCATGGGGATGATACCCAAAGATGTATTTCCTATTTGGAGGCAGATTGAACGTTTTGTGGAGTTTGGCCGGGAAGTAACCCGCGAATAACCTCCATAGAGGCAGAGAACGCAGCCATTCAGAACGATAAGAAAGATTGCCATCTGTAGCGGCGTGGGAGAAAGACAAGTGAACCAGGTACGGCACCAATATGGGCCAAGTAAGAGGGTTTGCGCAGCTGAACCAGAAGCATGACACGATCAAGATGATGGACATGCAATGAAATAGAACCGCCGCAGTCTGCATGCGACGCTTGACGGGCACTCGAAGAGGTGCAAATCGTATGCCGCCAGCCCTCCATGCTTCCTCTCATGGAGTTTCTGGCTTCCGCTTGTAAGGCTTGGATACGGGACGTAACCACCATTCGTCATGGCTTCATCATTGCCCTTTTACTTTTTTGACAGCTGCGGCGTTCGTTTCGCTGGCGAGTGGTTCGTGTGTCTCAGCACCGGTATTTGCAGGCTGTTTATCATATGTTTCCTTTTGATTGCAGACACTCATGGTTAGCTGGCAAATAATCTTCCAAAAACAGAACCAACTCATAGTGAGGCTAACTTTATGATGCAAGGTTTCGGCGTCCTTCTGGTAACGAAGTGTGGAAAGATCCATATTTCCAGAGGCCGCTACTGCTTCATCTTGTTTGTCTGGTGCATGATCTGGCGCTTGAAGACCGAAAAAGTAAGCAAATTATTCCGGCATATGTAATGACCCCAGAATTTGTTTTTGCCTGAGGCCATCGCCATCGAACGGCGGGCAACAGAGCATTGGCGAAGGACTAATAGGAGCTCACTCTTAACGACTCATGAGAGATGCGTCTTACATTGTTGCGAAGGGGCACCTTGTGCGACATCAGCAGCTGCCATTTTCTTCATGTCTTTTTGTGCGTAATGTTCTCTTAGATCACTCTGTTGAGATGAAACGCCTGTGTGTTCCGAGGTACGATGAATTCCTGTGACGGCCCGTGCTGGAGACTGACGTGTTGGCCGAAACGAAGGAGAATGGGGCCGAACAGTGACTCCCACACAGCAGCAGCTGCTGATACGTCCGTTCACAAGAGGTAAAACAAGAAACAATGAGGGAGAAGGTGATGATCAGAAAACGAAGGTCAGTCATCAAGTCCTGTAGGTGTCTCTTTTCTTTTCCTTTACCTTTTACTCAGGAACCTCTGTGGGCTTCCAAATGACGTACAAGCCGAGCTGTACGAAGGAAGAAGAAAAGCACGTGAAGGCGCCAAGTGCTTCCGTGGAGCTCTCATCGATTTGCTGCGTCATCAGTGGTTGGTCGGGCCACTACCAGTGGGGCAAGTGGGGCAAGTCATCGTTTCTTCCCGTTGTAACCTGTTAGTGTGTACTCTGTAGAGCGGCATCGAGCCCGAGCCGGAAAGGCGGATTCATCTACCACTTTCAGAAAGATTGTGATAACTTTTAGTTATTGAAACTGACGGTCTAATCCGGCGCTAATATACGATATTCTCGAGTACGCACTATTGCAACATTTGCTCAATGTAGTTGTTGGAAAAGAGGTTCGTTCCGACAGCGTCCCATCCAGGAATTGCCGAGCTTCGTATGCACATTCAGGAATGGAAAGAACCCTTGTCTTATTCGAATTGCACCAATCCGGCAAATGTATTATCATGCATGCACAAGCCGGGTACTGAGTAAAAAATAAACAAAAGTCGTCAAAAATGGTATACATATGTGGTACATAGCCGTAGCCATGCTGCCTTCTTCACATATTAAAACAATCCAGTAAACCTTCCAAATCGCAAGAGCTAGGTTTCCAATGCCGTATCCTTAGTCCCAGAGCACATAAACGCCAAGCTGCGAGCAATCCTGACCGAGCCTCCACAATGCCAGGTCCAGCCTGCTCTTTTATCCCATACCTTCCATAATGAGTTTTAGGTCGAGGGAAACGAGATACGACCCAAGTGTGTACCATTCTAAGCTGATATGGGACCATCTCGAGCGTCAAGCTGCTTCTTCAGACCGGTTACTTCGTTGTCGAGAGAAGTCACCTTATCTGATAGGGACTTGATCTTGTCCTCAAGCAATCTCATGTACTCCCACACGCTCGGGTCACTTTGAGCGAACATGTTGCCACTTTCAACTGCATTTTGAGTCACACTTGGTGTTCGACCATGAGTATATGGGCCAGAACTTGGCCCTGCGAAACTTGGATGTGATAGTCCTGGGAGTTTCGGCCGGGCTTGTCCGCTATGCGGAGATTGAAGGTCCGAGGGCCTCCTGTCCATCTGCTGCTGCGGGAATGGTTGAGACGTGCTGGGAGATCTTTGCCTCGCCAGGTTCGTATTCTCGTGACCTGATAGACCCGGGCTGAGCGGTTTAGGGCTTTCTGTCATGCCGGCTTGGGAGTACATGCCAGCGCCCCACTACCACCTGGTACAGAAGAGATGCTCGTATTGGCTGTATGACTACTGTTCATACTTTCAGGGACACTTGATGAGCTGGTCGTCCCAAGCTGGCTTTGGCTAGGATTCGGAGGATATAGGCCGCTTGCAGCAGGTCGTGGGCCTGCTGGAGGGTATGTGCGAGAATGTGCAGCATAGCTGTCACCAGAAGGATGCTGGGCGCCAATACTGGGAAGGCTCTGGCGTCTGAGCTCGTCGTCGTCGTCGGGATTGTCGTAGGCTACCCCAGACATGTTTGACTCGTCCCCTTCGCCCATTGTTCCGTCCAAGTCATCCCCATCCGCAAAGCTGCCCATGCTAGCTCGTCGGCCGGCACATCCTCCCGCACCTTTGCTATGTCGAGCTAATGCATCGCCTCTCGCAAACTTCCGATCGCATTTCGGGCAAATGTGTGGCTTTTCGCCAGTGTGAAGTTTACCATGTCGCTTCAAGTCATGAAGGCGACGAAACCGCTTCTGGCACTCTGTGCACACATAAGGTTTCTCTTGGCTATGAGTCAAGAGATGGCTTTTGAGGTTGTGATGACGTGTGAACTCGGTATTGCAGTAGGGGCATTTGTGTTTCTTCCTCCGGATGCTATAGGAGAATCCTGACCCTGCCCTGGAATGGAAAAACTCATACCACGAGCAGAGGCTTCGGGGAGATTAGCAGCAGCTTGAAGAGGTCCGGGGTACGACAATGAGTCCGGCTGATGCTTCTCGCTCGGTGACAAATTTTGTTGGTTGGGCATTTGATCATTCTTGGTTGAGTCCACATCCATTAGGGTTGGACTTTCTGTGATGGAGGCTGCACTCGGGTTTGTTGGTCGGTTAGCATCATCGTGATCTGCGGAGCGCGCAATGTCTCCGGTGGCCATCGAAAGGGCTGTAGCTGCCTTGGCGGCCGGCTCCATGATGGCGGTCGGCGCTACTTGCACGACGTCGGAGGGACGGCTCATGGCTTGATCCGAACCTGACATTAAGAATTTGAGAGCTGCGTTGGACGGATTGGGACTGATAGAAGGCGAGGCAGACGCCCGGTCTTCGACCTGACGACGACGCTCGTCTTCCAATGCAGCAACACCAGTAAGAGGCACCACGGTTCGGGCAGTTGTCGCAAGTGAGAGTCGTGCGACCTTCAACGGCGAGGCAAGAGAATTGACTAGGTCAATACCCTGCGAGCGCGAAGAGGCGGATTTGGATTCGGATTCGCGTGGTCGTTTGTTCAGTTTCGCGATGTCGTCAGAAGGGATGAAATGTATCAAATTCAACGGAGAGGATCCTGGGATTTCTGTTGCAAGACCTCCAGTTCTCGGTGCCATAGAATACAAAGGAAGCTTATAGCCCAATGACTGAGGCCGTCGTTTCTAGTTCACCGTACTTGTGCTCTGAATCGCGATCCGAAATACTTGACCTCATGGGGACATGTTGAGGCTGCTGTTGTGGACGATGTGTGGCTGAGAACGTGGCGAGAACTGGGTATGGGTTTTTTTTGTTCCTGCCTCCTCTTCGTGTTGCTAAGCCCGATATCGGGTAACTGTTAAGACAAGTAGACGGGAAGAAAATTGTCGCGGCTTCCTGTACCTGAAATGCGCGCCGTGTATGGTAATTTGGAAGCTATTTGCCGGAGTGCTCAACGTTGTTAAAAGTTGCGTGAAGGATGTAAACGAGATGTGAGAAATGTTATGAGAGAGTAAGCGTAAGGAGCGTAAGAGGCAGTCAGTCGAGCGAGACTTTCTGTTGTTGACGCCTACCCGCAGACTGGGGCGCAGTAAGCCAACCCACCTGGAGGCGGCAGGTATGCGAGTCTGGTTGGCGTCTGACTCTAGTAGACCCAATATGATCCAGTATGGAGGGGTCTCAGGGCCGGTGAAAGCGCCAGAACGAAAGGAACTGCCTGGAACCAAGGAACCAAGGAACCAAGGAACCAAGTGCTGTGTGTTGCACGTGTTGCGCTCACAGCCTGCTCCAAGAAGACAGATGGGAGACCAAGCATCCGATTGGAGTGCGGGACGGACGTCAGCGGAACAAGTCACTATGTACGCGGAGGAGGGAAAATAGAGGTGGCGCGAAGGTAGAAGAAAAACATTGGCAAGGCGGAGTTCAAGGTCGGCTGGTGAGAAGGTGGGGGCGGACAAGCCACAGCGACACCACCCACCAACATCACCACCCACCAACATCACCACCCACCAACATCACCACCCACCAACATCACCACCCACCAACATCACCCACCAACATCACCCAACATCACCCAACATCACAGCAGCTCCAGAACGGCGACCCACCCGCAGCCCGCAAGTCGAAGACACAAGAAATATGTACAACGCTCTTCCCTCTGCATGTTGACGTAATCATCTCCCGAATGCTCCTCGGGCGCATGCCGCTATCCTTCAAGATCTATTGATTTTTATAATTTTTTTTTGTTCATTGGCAGTGGCCAATGCATCTAAAATTCACACACAACATCAGGATTACTGGCAACACCCAGCCAGTGCAACAATTAACTACCAAATGACAAAATGTATCATTCATTTATTCTTGAGAACCTCCTCACTTGTACTTCTAACTCTTCCGCTACATCGCATCGGCCTTTATTCCAATACGTCGACGCAAGATTAGCCATGCTAGGTAGCGTATCAGGCTGGTCCCTCCCAAGTTTCTTGCCGCTCATCCGTAATACTTGCACCTCCAGCTCTTCCGCTGCATCCCACTCACCTTGATCCCGATATGTGGAAGCCAGGGTTGGCCATGCTGGCTAGTGTATCGGAATGATCCTCCCAAGTTTCTTGGATGGATTCCATGAGTTCAGGCCAAGAGGCACACCTGATTGGCTCAGGAAGGTCATTGGTCCAATAAACCGTGCTATTCCAGGTATCCAGACACTCAGTTTCACTCCAGCATCTATCTTATTCTTCAACCATTTCTTTACTCTTTAATTGATTTTTGGGTGGGCGGCCCTGGGAGAGGATTTGATCTAGTAAATGGTGTTATAACTTTATCAAGACAATGGTAGATGGAGTCTTACCTACATGTAATCAGTGTTAGCTCAATCGCTAGAGCTAGAATGCTCTGTGGGCAGTTGGGGATGTTTGCGCTGGCGGGCCATCGCAGCTGCAGAAGCAGCTCGGAGTTCCTTGCCAGCGGCGCGGTACTCCTCGGCTATCTCCCGCTTCTTAGAATTCGACATGGAGTAATCATTCTTCGCAGCTTGACGGATGGCTGAAATCTCGTCAAACTTCTTCTGGTACTCCGTTACGCTGAGCATAGCGGCAGATCGATTGTCGAAGTGGTAAAAATGCGGGCTGATTCAAAAGGACGTACGTGTGGAGGGGTTCGATTGCTATTGAGGCAGGGAGAAATAAAGTACAATTGGGTGGGGTCTGCGCCAGCGCCCTTTATCTGCATCTATGGAGCCCAGTATTAAGCCTGGCGTATGCGCCTAGCCTATCCTATCCCTTTGGCAGTCGTAAGGCCTCAGGCAGGTACCGAACTAGGGTTTAGACCAATTAGGACAGGCCACAATAGAAGTGTCAGGAGCGGAATGGCGATAGCATCGATGTTGGTAGCGCCTAGCGGGGCATAAAGCCGTGGCCTAGCTGCGAGCTAGTCACGTGTGGACCGTATTTAAGAGAGGTTTCCTCACTTACAAGGGGAAAGGCCAGAGATTAAACCTTTCAAGCACCCACCCCTCACTAGCAGTTCAATAGCTACAACTCTTCAATCTAACCTTCACTCTATTATTCACCCCTAAGCTAAAAGCCTTAACAAGAAGGTACTTTAATTCTCTATTTAATTTGCTAGTAATAGAAGTTCAAGCAATTTCCTAATGTATAAAGAGGTATAACGCACACTACAGCCCTAACGCGTTTAAGGCACCTTTCTAATCTACTGCCCTCTCTTAAGTGTAGTAACTAAGTTAGATAAAAAGGTTCTCTAAGGGTTATAGAGGTTATTTCTAATAAAGTTGCTTTTATCTTTAGATTCTAATATTATAAAACTATTATATAGGGATTTTACTATCCCTTTAGCAGCCGTAAGGCCTTAGGCAGGTACTAGACCCACCTGATTTTGGTTATAAGCTAGGTACCTTAAGTCAGCCAAAACAGCGCGTTAGGGCTGTAGCGTATGTGATGTACCTCTTTGTACATTAGGAAATTGCTTTAAACTCTATTACTAGCAAATTATATAGAGAATCAAAGTACCTCTTATTGTGGGCTGTCCTGATTGGTGCAAACCCTAGTTCGGTGCCTGCCTGAGGCCTTCCGGCTGCCAAAGGGATGAGCTTGGCTGTGCAAGCGAGCGAGAGCTCCAGAACCTTCCACGAATCGCAACGTTAGTAGTGATCGTGTGATGGATTCTACAGTATTTGGCTCGGCATATATCGAATCAGACAAACTCTCACCAGGACGGAATTTGTTCTGTATGACGTGCCCAAAAGGCCCAACGGCGTCAACGACAAAACGTGTTTGCTCTCTGCCTTGAAGGCGCTGGACTGGTCCGACTCGATGTCGCTTGTAACAGCCGGCCGGCTACGTAACAGCTCTGCTGGAAGAATGACAGTACGGGCACCGATAATCTCTTCGTCGTACCACGTTGATCAATAATGTTCCGCAACCCTGCTTCGATCCTCATGTGGAGGACAAGGTTCAGGAGTTCTACACCGCTGGTGATTTTGAGCAAACACCTCCGCCAAAGACACCCATCGTAATTGCGAGACAACGAATAGCCAGTGTGTCAAGTCTGCGATATGACTCTCGCTTATAAGATGCATCTGCAAAGACATGCTATTTCAGTTCACGGAACGGTCCCATAATGCTTTCGGTAGTTGTAAATTGATGATTTCTGTTGAGTTTGATGTGCAGTTACGAACATCACGATGTTAGAACCTGACATGTATACATGTAAAGCACGACTTTGCGGATGGACGGCCCTTCTATTACAATAACCACGTCTGGCATTATACCAAGTTTCAGCTGCAAAAGGGCTTGCAGGGATACTACTGCCGTGTCATGGGCAATTGAGCTTGGCGCCAAAAAGAAAAATCTTTCTTCTGCATGCCGTAATGGTGTTTTTGCCATGATCATCTTGTGTTTCCAATTCAATATCTGTATTCGAGAGAATGAAATCCAAGACCTCTCTGGTGAGTGATACATGACGTGCTAAGTGATGTAAAAGGTGCTTGCCATGCTTGTCTATTGTGATTAATGGTACTCGTCTTATAAGGCACTTCCGCTAGTAAAAGATACTATGTGACCTATCGTTCTGCCTATCTAGCCAAGCATCGCGGGTCAGCAAGCCAACGCGCCCATTTTGCTATATTTATTCCGAATATTCCCGACAGCAACAGAGATGTTAGCCGGGAATTTCAGGTCGTCATCATGTAAGGGCACTATTATCCATGTCGTGGGTGAGCCTGTGATGAACGGTTATGCTCTCGAATTGAAGCGCAACTATGAATGCAGCACTTTACAGGACCTCCAAGAGATGGTTTACCTGGGTTATATAGATGAAGCTACTCTATACACTCCCTCCTACAGCAAGTTTGTTGAAGAGAACCACCTACGAGAAATGCTGGAGCGCGAAGCAGCCATGGTGACTCCTTCGATGGCGTACACGTCCCGCGAATGACTTTGTAGGACAGGTTCATTTTATAGGGAAAGCGGGAAGCTTGCTACGCATAGCTCCCTTCCCTGACCTCCGCAGATGCTTTGATCAGGGATCGCTTTCCCCGAAACGCCTCACAAAACAAGTATCGAGAAAGTTTTTGGGGCGAGCGTTGAACTAACGCTGCGAAGAAGCAGTCGATTGTAAATGCGAATGAATCAACAAGGGTAGATAACTAGGCTTTGGACACAAGACCAGCGGACATTAATCACGTTAATTTCGCTCACCGTCCATGCTAGAGTAAATTAATAAGACAACATCGCAACCTCCAAAAAGGAGTCGATTGGTCTAAAGGAGAGCGGAGTCGACCAACCAGGCCGTCACCCCGCCCCTTTGGAAGAGCCAATCTCGGCACACTGTAGCTGATTGATGATGTACGATCAACAACAGGTACTTGTGTTGCGGATTGGGTCTATTCAAAGGGTTAAACACTACTACCCGGTACAAGACCTAGTCGCATTACACGAGATTCCAAAACGGGCTAGCCTCAGGTACCTGGGCGCCAAGGCCAGGCACAGCCCTGAGGCGTGTGCTTGTAGCGCAAGAACGAAAAAGCCAGTAATAAACAAACCCCAGTCAGTCAGTGTCGATTCTTTGGGCACAATAATAAATCACTCTCACGCCAGTCAGTATATAAGAGTCAGGGGCAGAGCATGGTCAAAGTTAATCCAAATCGCGAGAGCAATATTAAAGCGCTGCAAAGAATTATTGATACCAGAGCTGAAAAAAAAACAATAAAAATAAATAAAAACAGGAAGGCTGCACGACGGCTTCAAGTTCGTTGTATCCCAAAGACGTCGATGCACGATTTCGACTTCGCTGCCCAGCACGGGCGGAACAATTCCAACCTTATTAACTTGGTCAGCAAGACCCATCCCTGACTTTCCCACTGGGCCATATTATCCCAACCGCCCGAGCTTTGCTTTGCCGTTGGAAAAATTACCTCGCAGACGGGGGCCGTCTGATGAGGACCGGGTTCAGGAAGAACTTATCTTGAGGCGAAAATGTACACGCCATCCAGTCGCCAAATACTGCGTATTTACCCGCGCGCATTACATACCAGACAGGTACTGCGAAGTGTACATAATGGCACGTAACTAGAACTAGTACATAGTGGAGCGGGTGGTGGCGTGTCAGAGGTTCCGGTAAACGTGCAAGTCGCGATTTCATTCCCCACCCCTACAATGCGACGCCAGGCGCAGATTATGTACATGTATGTACATGTAATTTCCCAGGTTTGCCCTGCCCCACCCCCAATCTTTGATATGGCGGTCCCATGGCCCCCGGTGGTATGAAGTGGTTCTTCTCACCACTATTAGACTACTCCCGTTTTCTCTTCCTCCCCCTTTGTATTCTGCTTCATACTTGCCGGTCTTCTCTCCAACCTCATCGCGTTCCGTACCTTCCAACAGAGAGTTTCGGCTCTCTATCACACTCCTTATTCCTGGTAGATCGCTTTGTCACGCTCATTTATCTAGGCTTTGTTTGATACGAGTCTTACGACTTCCGAAACAAATAATCTCAACAGGTGCGTCTATTTCCCCACAAACATGTTGGTGTACTTCTATTCAGCTGGGTGCTTGGGAGGAAGACGTTTATAGCCCACCATTGGCAAGAGTCCTCAACGAAAGCTCACCAACTAGCACGAAAAGTATAGCTGACAGTACCGCAAATACAAGAAGAACACGCAAGCCGACGACAATCGAAATGAAAAATCTCATTCAGCTTGCCATCGCGGTGACCTTGGCCATAGGCGCTACGGCCAACTCCCACCAGCACTTGCACCGTCACGTCAAGAAGCACGCTGGCTCCAAGGTTGAGAAGAGAGGCGCCGAACCCGTTATCCATTATGTACCTGGCGATACGGAGATCGTTTATCAGCTTGATGGCAAAGTTCTGGACCCTGAAAAGGCTGCTGCTGGTCTGAAAGATGGTGAATACGTCGTCGTTGGTGAAACAATCCCAGCTCAAGCACCACCGCCGCCTCCTCCTCCTCCTCCTCCTCCTCCTCCTCCCAAGCCAACACCACCCAACGCAAAAGTTGCTGGTGCTCAGTTCCTTGAGAAGTCAAGCGCTCCGCCGCCGGCTCATGCAGCCGCTACCCCGCCTCCCCTCCTCCTCCACCACCACCACCACCACCGAAGAGCAAACCGGCTGCCAAACCTATTACCCACAGCGGCGGCACTGGCGGCACTGGCCTCGATGTCGAGTTTCCCAGTGGTAAGGTCAAATGCCATAAGTTTCCCTCCGCTTTCGGTGCCGTTCCTCTCGATTGGCTCCACTCGATGGATATTCTGGTATCCAGTATGTCCCCGACTTTTCGATGAAGACTTCTCTTAGCATCAGCAACATCATCACTGGTGTGACGGGTGATAAATGCTCTCCAAATAGCATGTGCTCGTACTCGTGCCCACCCGGATACCAAAAGACTCAGTGGCCCGACGCCCAGGGAAGTACCAAGCAGTCTATCGGCGGTCTGTACTGCAATCCCGACGGTTACCTTGAACTTACGCGGAAAGGCTGTAACACACTTTGTGAGCCTGGTTCAGGTGGTGTGACTATTCATAACGATCTCGATGAAAAAGTGACAGCTTGCCGAACCGACTACCCTGGAACTGAGAACATGGTTATTCCCTTCGTCGCTGAGCCTGGTCAGACAATTGAGGTAACCAACCCTATCCAGGACAAAGGCTACATCTGGGATGGCAAAAACATCTGCCCAGTACTACATTAACAAGAAGGGCCGCGGTCCTTCCGAGGCTTGTGTCTGGAGATGCCCGAACGACCCCGACGGTTGTGGTAACTGGGCCCCTGTCATTCTTGGTGTTGGTCGGGCACGTGATGAAGAAAAGAACACTACCACTACCTTTATTGGCCTCTTCGCAAACGAACCCACTAGTCACGCTCAACTCGACTTCAACATTGAGATCACTGGTGATGTCAACACAAAATGCGGATACTTGAACGGAAAATGGGTGGGAGGCCCCAATGGCTGCACCGTAAGTCTATCCCCGGATTATTTGACAACACAAATACTAACTGGCAAATTGATAGGTTGCTGTGGAGGAGAATGGCAAAGCTCAGATTCGTTACTTCTAGATGCGCAATTGAAGCCCAATTATCAGGTGTCGTGTTTCAGTTTTGGATTTTCTTGTGCATATACTTCTCATCAAAGCACCGAGTAGGGAGGCAGGGGATCGAGACAGCCTAAGCTAGATGGCGCAGCTCTTTTAGTCAGGTCCAATTTCGATTCGGATTAAACAGAAGACAGCACTTGGATAAGATCAGTCGAACGACGATGATGACCATATATCCAATAAGCTACGTAAATGACGGCCCCATGTTGTCTCTCCACTCGTTGCTCGGGGTTTCGTTTCTGTCATGGTTGGTCTAGGTTTTGTTATCACTTATGTGGTGCTTTTACTTTAGTTGTTCGCAATGCAATCGAGTTCTTTCAATTCGTCCTAGTACGCTGCGAAGTAATGGTACAGAATGGGGAAAGATGTTGATTGCCCTTTGGGTTGAAGCACCAACCTGTCCGCTGCACCAATGGCGAGTATCGTGTGGCACGAGGTGCGATTGGAAGCTTTTGCCTTGTATTATTAGCCCATCAATGTGCTGTCGTCCTCTGGGCGTCAAGGACCCTGAGCCAGATACATCTCGGCCAATGATTGTAGGCATTGTCTCATGTGGGAAAGATACTCACTCCGTAGTACAGCTGAGAGATGTACTCGGTAGGAAATGGGCTTGACCAGGTCTCGCACAATCTCCCAGCTTACATGTCTCACATATATTTTGGAGCAGTTGCCCTCAATCCAGGGCTGCTAATATTTCTTTGTCATCATGTTTGTTGGCAGAACAGAGAACCCGGAAAACAGCAAGGTTGAAAGAGAACTGATGCCTGGGGCACGCCTGTCTAATGACGATGATAACTACTGCGTGGCCTTTGCTTTTGGCACAAGTCCACCATGGCCTTTTGTCGCATGGTGTTCTTTGTAAGCATGATCCGGCACGCAGATAGACAGCCAACTTGTCCCGTTTGAAGTCAGGACATGCTTTCGCTCACATTCCGTATCCAAGCTGGCCCATGCTTTAACGATGTGAGGGAATCTACTTGCCGTATAACAGCGCATTCTGAACTCCACACATCTCGGTTAAAAGCTGACGCATCTATGCTCTGGGCAATGTCCGGGTAACTGTAGACTGTCCATAGGTAAGAAAGCTCTACAGCTTTGCTTCGCTCTTCCAGGAACTCTCAGATGCACGCTCTCATTCAAGGCTCATATTATAATTCCATTGGCGTCCCCACTGCTGCTTCGCGGGCCCGTCGAAGCTCACCGTTTCGTTCCTCATTTTCCTCTTTCAACTTTTCCTCCACTTCTTGTCTAATGGCACCAAGGTCCGGAGGAATAGCTTGCATTTGGACGCTTGGTGCAGCCTGGACAAACCGGAGTTGCTCTGAAACATGCTGTACAATCTCCTGTAAGCGCTTCTGAGGATTGCGATTCTGTCGTGGTTCACCCAAAATTTGCTCAAGTGTTGGGAAGAGAGTATCTTGCCTGAACTGATCACGCCAAGGGGTATGTTGTGGGAGCGAGGAGCTAATGTTGTCTTGACAACCTATTGCGATACTAGTTTCGTATGTCCAGGCACGAGCAACGTTACGAGGCGTGTAGCCTCCGCCGCCAAAAAGGATGAGCGGAAGTCCCACCTTCTTGCAGAATTCGACACAGGCTCCATGACCCTGGACTTGAAGATTGAATCGTCCGAGGCGATCGCCAGCGAGGGAGTCAGCACCACATTGCAGTGCAATAGCGCTGGGACGAAACTTTTCGACGATTTTGCTAATGATTGAGTTGAAAAGCATGTCATACTGTTCATCAGTTATGCCATCATTCAGCGGAACATTGACTGCGTGATGAGCACCAGGATTGTGCTCATTCTTGGGCCCGTTGTCATCCAAAGCACCAGTGCCGGGGAAGAAATTGGTGGGATCGTATTTGTGGAATGAGACAGTCATGACGCGGTCAGTAGAAAAGAAAGCCTCCTCGACGCCGTCTCCGTGATGCACGTCAATATCAATGTACAAAACCCGTGGATAAAAGCGGAGCAGTTCAAGAATGGCCACGACGATATCGTTGATGTAGCAGAAGCCCGATGCTTCAGCCCTTTTGGCATGGTGAAGGCCGCCACCCCAGGCTATTGCGATATCCGACTGGTTGGACGTGATCTTACGGGCCGCATCGAGTGCGCCGCCAGCTGACATGGAGCAATAGTCGTATAGCCCGTCAAACAAGGGACAGTCGGACCCGCCCAAGTTGAATTTGAGATCGGGATTCTGGCTTTCCACGTCGCGCGGTACCGGCTCCGGCAATACAGTACCAAGGAAATCGAGGTAGTCAGTAGAGTGAAAAGACGCCAACTCTTCGTACGTTGCAGCCCGAGAAATATAGTTATCCATAGCAAATGACATGCCATATGAATAGATCAAACTTTTCGACAGTGTTAGGCGCCACGGCTTCATGGGATGCGTCATGCCGAAATGATGCTTTTCCATGTCCGGGTTGCAATGAAAGGAGACATTGTAGCCCCTTGGGCGAGTTATGCCTGACTCTTCGGCGAGACGCTTGCACTTTTGTAGAACTTGGCATTGTCCATCTCGCTGGCCTGGCCCAGAGGTGTATTGCTGTACTGCTCGACGATTACATCATCGATATCGACATCGAGTTTGTGCGGCAAGTAATTTGGTTTCGGAACTCGAAACCGGTATGGATTGATATCCATGATGCCACCCTAGGACAGAGGCAAAACACGATAGCCAGAAGGAGCTGGTGACGGGGCCTGGAGCTGATGTTCGTCGTAATATGTTTATGGTTTGCGCGCCATTTTTTTCATCGGAGAGGAGCTAAATAGGATCCCAGGTTTTGCAACAAAGTTAAAACGAGCTTGCTGACACTACACAATAATACGTGTGATACGAGGTAAAGTGAGGCAAGTCTGGGGCCTTGACCAGCAGCTCGACTGGTTTGATTGGCGTGGAAAACTGCTGAGAAGAGCAAGAGGCCGCCTAAGCCTATTCCGGCGGGGCACGCAGTAGCAAAAACAAAGTGCGCAAGTAGTAAAAGTAACTAGGCCTAATCCGGAAAAGGTTACTCTATACCTGTTTTGCGAGGAAAGATACATATTGAGGTTTATTCATATTTTTGAACAAGACCTTCGTTAGTCAGGGTCCCTCAGACGTGTGTGTTATGTGTCGTAAAAAAAAGGAAAAAAAGGAAAAAAAAAGAAAAAAAAACTGTAGAAATGTCTCTGCACAGAAAAATCATGTACAAGATACCTCTTTCGTTTCAGGGTACGCTGATTCCATCAAACCAGTTGGTTGTCATGGGCCTTCAAATGTCCCACATCCCATCCGAGCTACTCCACACATTCAGTATCAACTTCCTTCCTTCAACAAGGCAGTGAGTGAGTGCCCTTTGCCGCCAAGCAACTATCATACTGAAAGAACCGTCAAACGGCTTCGACTCTTTTCGCCGAGGGGCGGCATTTCCTGGGATTCGATACCTTCCTTCTATTTGGTGAGTGCTTGCGATCGAACTTTCGTCATTGTTCTGTTTCAAAGTCGAACTTTGCGCCTTTACGTTTGTCTCTGAGTGAGTGGCCTTGCATTCTAGGCATTCTAGGCAATGACCCTGTGCTCAATTTATTCAAGCACATAGTCGATCCCTTTCCGTCAATGAGCAGGATTTTGACCCCTACAGACACTGCCATTTGGATTGTCTTGCTGTCGGTCGGTCGCCCTGTTCATCCACGGCATTTTGCTGCGAGCATGCGTGCGGGACCTGATTAGATCTGCGCCGCAGTACGGGGCAGTACGGGGCAGTACGGGGCAGTACGGAGCAGTAGTCAGCAGTAGTCAGCACTGCCCACTGCCTCAGCAGGCAGTGGGCCTTCTCAGCTGTCACCTGCGGCCTGCCAACCAACCTGGCAGCTGGTCCGCTGGCAGGCAGTTATTAACTGAGCCGTGGAGGTGTCCAAGTGGCCTGGTCCTCCTTCCAAGGAAGGCGACTGATGACCCGACTAGCCAAGTTTAGGCGAGCCGCTTTAGTCTCTCTCTGTTTTTTTTTTTTTTTTTCTGTTACCTCAAGCTCAAGCTCAAGCTCTTCACCTACAACTGACCCGCCGCGCCTACGTTTTACATACCTTAATATCACCTCTTTGTTTGTTCTTCAAGCATCAGTCTACTGCTTACGTTTTAGTATTGGACTATTCTCTTTGCATTCTGCCGCTGCTCCCCAATTTTCTGCGCTTGTCTAGCACTCTACACGACTGGTAGTTTCAACAGCGCCGATTGAAGCGCGGCGACGCGCGACGTAACGCCTGCATTCCGAACCTTACCGCTTCTTTATTTCCCCAACAAGAGGCTCTAATAAAGCGCGCATTGACGGCGGTCACCGAGAGGGAAACCAAGAACACCTAAATTAACATCATGCCCAGGGACGATCTTTCCATCGACTTCGTCAGAAGGATGCCCCAAACTGAGCCGCTTGACCCTGGGTTGATCCTAGATAATTGGATCAACCGGGTTCAGAATCTACCCGAAGAAATTCGCTTCATACACGAGGAAATAACCGACAAGGATCGCCAGTATAACGAGTGTATTCATATGATCGAGGATCGTGATGGCAAAATCCAGAAATGGATCAAGTCCAACGGCAGCCACGAGCCAAACCCGAAGGAAGATCTGTTACGTGCTCAAATTCGCGACAACTTTGCAAAAGCCGACAAGCTCGCACAGGATAAAATAGCTTTAACGCAGAAGCTTCAGCTCACCATGGACAAGCACTTGAGGAGTATCGACCTTCAAATAAAACTACTCTATGATCGTGCCGAACCTGGTTTCACGGACCCGGATGAAGTCCCGTCACTGTTACGTGCCAGCGCCGCCAACCACACTGCTCCATCTCTACGAGCCATCAATCCCTCTGCCAGCATAACAGCCGCAGGGCCTCCAGCTGCCATGTCTGCGACCTCACACAGCAATCCAGCAACCACGATTACCCGCGCACCCGCACATTCGACACGCCCAAGCTCAACAGACCGGACCACAACACGCTGCTTCGGCACCAGCTACTCCAGCAGCCAGCATCATCTTGAGCAGACAGCGCGAGAACTCGGTGGGTCCAGCGACAAAGCGTGGCCCTCGAGCAAACACGGGTTCTGGAAATGTGCCGAGCGCGTCGAGTGGCCTCGCGAGGCACTCGTCTCTTGGGCCTGGTACTCCGAAAAATTCAGTCGCCTCTGGTGTTGGTGGTCCAGTTAGAGCCGGTAGTGCTGGTCCTCGGTCAGGTTCTGTCAAGACAAGCTCAAATGCAGGAAGCAGGCGAGGAACACCAACGGCGGGATCGCGGAAGAAGCCCCTAACAAATCTTCCCTCTCGCGGGTGAAAAAGGCCTCAGCACGAAACTCACCAGCCTCCACCGCAGACAGTGATCTTTCAGAAGCAGAAAGCATAAGTGGCGAGGAAGAGGATGGTGTGGATGCTCGATCAAGAGGGACCCCTACAGGAGATACGAAGGATGCAGAGGGCGACGGAGCCATCGTAGACGCCGATGACGACGAAGAGGGCGGTGACGACAAGAAGTACTGTCTGTGCCATAATGTAAGCTATGGCGATATGGTCGCTTGTGACAACGACAATTGCCCTTACGAGTGGTTCCACTGGTCATGTGTTGGGTTGAAGAGCGAACCTAACGGCACCTGGTACTGTCCCGTGTGCACAGAAAAGAAGAATCAACAGAAAACAAAGTAAGGACGGACACTGCTATGGGGGTTCTATTTGGCTGTGAGGACAAACAGCCGCACTATTCAATGTAAGGAAGTCATGGTTGTATTGGACAGAATCACAACATACTTGGCGTTTAGGAGTACTAACGGAATATACCCGGCGTCTTATTGTTGTTTGTATCTTTCTGACTCGTTAGGAAACAACAATTAACAAATGAATCTATGACGTACACAGCTCTTATCTTGCGCCGTGACTTGAGTTGTATTTGACTGCACATTGGGTGCAAGGTGCGAGGGCACAGGCGGCACTGCATGGCTGGGCAAATGGCATTTCATTTCCTGGTTTACTTCGAGCGGAAGCAACGAACGACTCCTCTTCTGACACCTTCCGTCTCCTCTCTGAGTGTGGCGACAACCGCACCCCTAGTTTGCATGTTCATAACAAAGTCATCGAGAGAGCCCCGACGCCAAAATAAAGCTTCTTGGCCGCTACCCATGCCGAAGCATCCGCCGAGAATATTCGTGCTTCGCGTTCGAGCACAGACCACACCATCTCGGTGAATGATTGCAAAGCAAACGGGGAATATATTGTTTCAGCCCCCAAGAGGAGGGAGACGGATGGTGCATCTGGTTCATCTCGAACCGATGCATGGGGCAGCGAGTAAAGGAGCTCAATGAAGTCAGGAGACCAACCGCCTGATATAAAGGAAAAATGAAAGTCGTGGCTGGATAGATATGTGCAAAAGCCATCGAGGACATCGGGGTTCAACTCCAGTTCGCCCTCTAGCGAAAAGGCTTCTTGGAGAGCGGGAAGGGTGTGTTGGTGATGCAAAGCCCATGAGAGGATGAAATTGGGCAAGGTAACGAGTCGGAGTACACTGGGATTGTAATCGGCGAGAATGAAGGCAAAGCTTTGGTGGTTGGAGTTGGACGCAATCTTTGCCATGGTCCATTGAAATACAGCCAGCGACGGCAAGGCTGTTCCACAACCCAGCTTGAAAACCAACGTAATTAGTCAAAACAAAAAAAAATAACATTTTCAAGAGAGCAGAGCACTGATGGGGTTTCCCATTGACTTTCACGCCGTGCAAGGAGAGAAGATGCAGCGCCGCAGTCAATCGCCATGGTTATCGAGCCCTCCCTCCAATCTCCATTCCCTCGACGTACCTCAATGATGCGGGCAGACTTGCTCTGCCACGAATCCGGATGGCTCTCGGCGGAAAGGACCTTGACCAGATCGACGCTACTCTCCCAGCTCTTGAAACCACCTTCGTAAACACCGGTTTTGACGTCGTGGTCGCCCAGTCCCCGTCGAGACACCCTTGCTCGTCCTCTGCCTCTGCCTCTGCCATGAGCTGCACTCTGACGTCCCAGAGTTCGCGACGGGGAGCCTCAGCGTCTGTCCGTCGTCGAGGCATACGTCCAAGATGCCGTATGCCATCTTGGACGGCATGCTGGAGAGCATCGAGCTCAGGCCATGCTGCGTCGGTGGAAGCTGCGGCTTTCCCGGGATGGGAAACGCGCTGGCGCCAGATGTTCCGTGCTCAAACGTTTGCGGTTGAAGCTGCTTCTCTTGAGGGCCAGACGAGACCTGAAGTCCTGGGTCGGTGTCTTCTAATATGTCGTCCCCGGAAAAATGGAAGGAGAAGGGCATGGTGCAAGAACAAAAAAAAACCCAGAGGTTGTTATCCCACTATAGCCCTTGATCTTCCAGCCACGCCTCGAAATGCTTTTACACGCAATGGGGTCGATTTGGACTACTCAACTCCGTGCTGAAGTGAAAAGTTGATTCACGAGAGGAAATCAAGTTTGTGCAAATGTGGCAGTCAGTCAGTCAGTCAGTCAGTCAGTCGCATGTGGGGCCCGATCGATCACCAATCTTGGTGACTTTGATTTCTTCCACGCTGGTCCAGCCCTGTGACCATCGTCTGACTAGCCAACAAGCAACCTCAGACTGCAGGCGTGGTGCCTGTGTTTTTTTTTTTGTCAATTATGCGCCCTTCATTCTTCATGTTGGCTGCCGCAGCGGCGGAGAATGGCTTGCGACGGACCAACATGGCTCTGCTCCCGCCAATCCCCTTGTACAGACGACTGCTGCGAGCTCATAGAAAGCACCTGCCTTTCGAGATGCGCGTGTTGGGTGATGAATATATCAAGGCCGAGTTTAGGCTTCATCGGAAGGTGGACAACCCAGCCCATTTGGTACGTGAATCGAGGCCGTCTGCTGTCCGTGGCCTTGTCCCATGGAGGCCAATCCTTATGATGCCAGGTGCTAATTCACTCTCGTATTTTCTTTTTGATTTTTGGCCACCAGATTGGATTTCTCAGTGAATGGCAACTGTATGCGCAGAAAATCGAGGGCGATTCTTGGGTTGGCGAGAAGATCGACGAGGCAAAGCTTCAAAGGATGAGTGGTAAATTTGTCAATGTGGAAAAGTTGAAAAAGTATCAATCACTGACCATCACTATCACTCCATAGATGAGCAGATTCACCAGCTTTATGACTTGTTGCAGGCGATACAAAGCCGCAGCAAGGATGGCTCATAGGATGTATAACATGATTTCATCATCAGATTCTTTTGGTACCGCAATTTTCTTGATATAGAGTTTCATAAGTCGGGCGACATCTAATCCTAGGCATTGACAACACTCCTCTCTACACATGTATACTCGCTGGAGGTTGACGAATCTCGCATCATCTGATCTCCAATGCCTCGGCAATCCATGCAGCCTGAATGGCACTCACCTTTTAGCGTAGCTTTTGTTGGTGAACACATGATCTAAGAACATTATTGCCTCTTTCTTCTGTCCATGGAGGACGCTTGCTGGATGGATGGCAACCACATGTTTGCCGTGAACTGTCACGTAACTTCCATCAGGAGCTAGCATCGCGGTTTTGTAGGCATATCCCCTTAAAAACATCGCAGGACGGTTTCAGCCCTTTCTGGAATTAGTGGAGTGAATGGCTGAGGGTCTGGCTCTGGTGCATTCCTCAGTATCTTTTCTTTCAAGCATATGCCACGAAGTTGTCTTCTAATATTCAAAGCTTGTTTCATGTTTCTGATGTTGATCTTCTTCTTTTTGCACCACTGCATTCTATCGCTATTCTCGGCCGTGTATTGTTGTATTGTCGTTGAGTACGTGATCAAGTCGCCTTCTCGCCTTTGCAGTTCTTTACGAGAAAGCTCCAGCTCCTCTTGTCCTTCCTCTGACTGCACCTGGAGAAATATGTCTTCTCCACTGGTAATGCACGAGATGATGTCGATCACCTCGATGACACAGTCAAAATCTGGCTTCTCGGCTGCCAGCAAAACTGCGCCGAGCGGCGCAGGAACCGGCAAACGTGCCATTTTCTCCCCGGCTGAGGTGATGCAGCCATCGTTATCCAATGCTCCTAGATAATGCAACTGGATCAATGCCTTTTCAATGGCTTCCGTGTCAGGAGTATCAATCAATGGAAAAGCAAGCACATCTCGAATTCCGCGGGCCTTCATGGTCAAAACAGCACCAAGGACATCATTGCGCAGAATCTCAGGGAGATCAGACTCTGACAATGCTTCAAATGCAGCTTCGGTATACAGTCTGAAGCACTTTCCCGGAGCTTCACGTCCAGCTCTACCCGTGCGCTGAATAGCCGAAGATTTGGAAATTGGTTTGGCCAGCAAGGATTCCATGCCGAGACGTGGTCTGTACTGTTTGATTTTTGCCTTGCCACAGTCAACCACATATCGAACACCTGGCACAGTAACTGACGTCTCGGCGATGTTCGTTGCTAGAACAACTTTTCTGGTGAATCTCGCCGAAACGGGCTGGAAAGCCTCTTGTTGGCCATCGAGAGACAACTGGCCATACAATGGCAAGACTTTGATTCTTGGCATGTTTGATGCCAAGGTAATTGCATATTCGTCGATGAGCTTTTGTGCAGCCTCTATTTCTTCCTGGCCAGTCAAGAAAGCTAGAATGTCACCCGGCAGAGGCTCTTCTGTGTGAATTTGGAGTATCTTCTTTACAAGCGCATCCTGAATATCGGCGACAGACCGAGCTTCGTGGATGACTTCCACAGGGAACTGACGGCCTTTGATGTGAAGCACTTGAACGATGTCATTCCTGGATGCAGTCGTGGATGCAGTCGTTGACGCGTCATTGAAGAACGATTTGAAAACTTCAACGTTTGCTGTGGCACTCATGATGATGACTCTGAGAGGGATTCCGCCTCGCATCTCTGTTCCAGCGTTAATGATTTGTTTGAGGAAGCCGACGAGAAGGTCAACGTCGAGACTTCTCTCGTGAATCTCGTCAATAACAATGGCGCTATATTGTCGCAAGTATGGATCTCTCAGAAGTTCTTGAAGTAGGGTTCCCTCTGTAAGAAATTTGATTTTGGCCCCTTTCGGAACTCTATGATCAAATCGCACAGAGTAACCAACAAGTCCGCGTCCGTCCGACCAACTTTGCCCAAAGGGTGCCGGCTTCATGGGACACTCTGTGTGCTAAAGTGGTGGCGGCAACTCTTCTAGGTTGAGTAATGCCAATAGTACCGCCAACAAAAATTTCATCTTGAGATCCAAGGGCATGGGTTTTCCGCCGATTGCACCATGACTCTTTATAGAGAAACTGTGGGACTTGAGTACTTTTTCCTGAACCGGTCTCACCAACTATTATAATGACCTGATTTTCGGAGCCTCGAAGAGCCCTTTGGATTTCTGAACGATACTGCCATATCGGGAGCTTTTTGCGAGTCTGAAGGAGTGTTGCGTCTTCGGTTCCTTTGGGGCATCCTTTCTCTGCCGGAAGAGATTGGTCGAATTGTTCCGAAATCAATTTGGCTTTTGATATATTTTCATCAGCCACAATGCTTCGTCCTTCCAATTGTTGGCTATCTTGGGGTCCTGCGGTTGAACGCTCTCTCTTCACTGGTGGTGCTAGGTACGCATCAAGTGAGATGACTTTGCTTCCAAGTGTGATCGTGTTGGATGCTTTTTTACGTTGTTTGGCAGCTTGTTGTGAAGAACCTCTGGAATGCATTTCGAGCCGCATTCAAGTCGTACAGAACACTCGGTTTGTTGTTTGGTTTGCAGTCGGAACGTTGAACATTCGAAGTCATATTCTGAGTCCAGGTTTGTAGAGGAAATCAGCGGGTGCAAGGTTCTCGGTACTCCGTACTGTGCTCAGGAAAAGTAAGTGAGTGGGGCCAGGTTGGTGTACCCATGCTTCGACTGACAAATGCATGTGGTCTCGAAGAATGGTCGGCAGGACCAGTTCTTGTCAAAGGCCCGCTACAAATGTCTTTCAGAGTCACTGCCCTTTCGCCTACGTAAATGCTTGTCATTAGCTTGGCAGGAACATTTGTTTATGTTTCTTTCAAAAGAAGAGAAATCGAATAAGGAGCAGTTCACCTCTCTACGATGCATGATGTTATTGGGGGTTTGAGCTTCACTTTCAATCGCACATCTTCCGAATTAGACTTCAAAGACTCGAATTTTACGGCTATCTCTCTAATCAAACAAGCCACCGACTTAAGCGCACTTGGCTTGCTGGAGCATTCTATTTGATACGGGCCAAACGTTCACGGTTCATTCTTGTGGCGTCATCTACAGCATCGCTCTGTACAAATGGTCAGCTTGGCTCGGTAGTTTTTTTTTTTTTTTTTTTTTGGGGAAAGGGGGCGAAGCAGTGTGTTGAGTTTACCTTGCCCATAATCCTTTCAATCTGTTTGTTTTGGGAGTCAACTTCCTTGCCAATGGCCTTACTGACCATGTTCATCATGGAAACCTGACCCTCGAGCTCTGTCAGTCCATCATCAATCTGGTCCTCCAACTCATCTGCTCCTTCCTCGTCGTCCAAGTTAAACTTGCCATAATCCTTCTTACGCTGTGCGCGAGGAAGACCGGCGGCATTGATATCTTTGAATGTGGTTTCCATCCGTTGATTCGCAGAGTAGCCCTCGCGACGAGTTTCCTCTCTCTGCTCTCTTTCGCTTCTATGCCTGCTCATAACCTCATCGTCCGCCTTCTGCTGTCGTTGCTTGGATGTAAAGGGATTATTGACATGAACGGCGAACATGCTACGGTTGAGAGTTTTAATTCTGCTGCTCGATCCTGTGCAACCTTGTTTTGATTCGCGGCGAGATCGAGATTCTTCTCGGTATTGTGTAAGCGTTCACCTTGGGCGCCGAGACGAGCAAGCGTCGCTTGGCCTACTTCGTTGGCCTGTCTTGCCATCTGAACCGAGCGTGACACTGAAGAGGAGCTTTCTTGTTGAATTTGCCGCTTCTGAGCAAGTATACCTTGGTACTCAGCTTCCTCTTGCTCTTCTGCTGTCAGCTCGCGTTGCTCACCGTACCCGCCATACGAGTCGTTCTCTGAACCGGGCTGTCCATAAGATGCCACGGATGGAGGCACCTGTTGTCTTTCTACTTGGCGCTCCTGCGCGCCTGAGAAAAGGACATCACGGTTCTCGTCGGGTTCGTTATTCGCACGACCGAAGCCACCGTAACCACCAGGGCCGCAGGCACCGCCTGCCGGGCTATTATATCGGTCGGAGCCATATCCGCCCCCGGAACCATATCGATCGGAGCCATATCCCGTTGGGGCAGAACCGCCATAAGTACTACCAGTTGCTTGATTTTGGCTGCCGGAGCCGTGTCTGCCAGCAGGACCACCACCTTGATTGTTTAAGGAGACTTCTTGTTGCTTGTCGGCTCCCAGCCCAGCACGAGCTTGCTGATACGGAGTGACATTTGCATATTTGGCGCTGTCGGCGTATGGATCGACGGCGCCTTGTTGGGCATAGGGGTTGTCTGATTGCGTCTGGGAATTCTTCTTGCGGCCAAAAAGTGTGTTGCGATTAGCATCATCGCCGTCATCACCTTTCCTTCCAAAACCAAACTTCTTCATGACAGGCAGTATGCGTTGGTGATTATCAAATCGTCAGACGGTCAGGTATCTTTGTGCTCCTAGAATTTCGCTGTCGAAATGAAAAGAGAATAAAACGCAGACGAGCAGTGGAAATACGGAGGGATCAGGGAGTCAGGTAGTAAGTAGTTTTTAAGGTAGCCAGCCAGCCTAGGCCAACGCACGAATCTGGCGTCTACATACATAATGTACATAATGACCCGCGGGGTAAGAACCAGGTGGCATCGACTGGGCGCATTGATCTCGTCCCCACAGGAGACTTGAAAAGGCAGAAACGTCAGGTGGTTGGGTGTGGCGGAGGTCGGCCTTGAATGTTCCAGGTTTACTCCGTACATACTCCGTGCGAGTCATAATGGAGAGAGCCTCCCGGTCTCTAACAGGCCCACAGGGCATGACAGGATGCGACAGGCCGGCCTCTTAAACAATTGTAAGGTGCAATATCAGCAGCGGCCAACATCGACGGATCTTTTGGTCTAGACATCTTTGGTCATTAGGGGATTCCGACACAACCTCTGGGTTTCTTACAGTCTGTCCCTCATCGTCTGGTCATGGGTCCCGTCATAGCACCTTACAGTTAGAATCGTTGGAATCGTAGAATTCCGTTGCATTGAATTCCTAGTCACTCCTAGTCACGTGACTCTTGGCTAGATTAAATCCCTAGAATTCCCCCTTTCTATAGAAAATGAACCTTCCCTCTAATGCTCTAGCTAGGGATTGTTTAATTAAAAAGATTTAAGATTTTAGGGTTTTAATAAAGTTATAAATTAATCTCATTTTGCTACAGCTGCATAGAAAGTGAGGCCTATACAAGGGTTTTATTCTAAAATTAATTTCTAATCACTCTTTTCAGGCTCTTTAGCTCTTCAGGGTGTTGTTTTAAGTTAACAAAATATTAATCTAACTTTATAAGATATATAATTCCCGCGTCACACTAGGAATCTGTTACCGTGGCCCTTTTCATTCATATATTAATTATCACATTGGCTAGGTGTCTGTTATGGTGTAGCCCCACACGGGCTATGGCGGGTGTCAAGCGCGCATTGCGTCAGAGGGATGACAGCAAAAGAATACGCATTGAACAAGGCTCTTTGACTTGTGCAATTGACGCCTATATTGCTGGGTCTAGGCAAAGCCTAGACCATCACAGTATTGCACCTTACAATTGCTTCCAAGACCTGTGAAGCCCGTCACTAGCGTCTTACAATAACACAATTATTATGTATTTCATAAACTTATACCTTCCCTAATTAGGTATAAATAACACTCACTATGTAGAAGCCCTCCCTAAAAATAAACATAAAAATAAACGATGCTTCGGAATTACTAAAGACCTATTGTACTGGCTAGCTCGTCTGACAATGCGTTGACTAATGCTATTATTTATCCAGTGCTAGGGCTCTGATAGCACATTGTAATTGCTTCGTGGGAATATACACTTCCATGTGGAGACGTGACTTGGTTATACGCACTTACAAAAAGTGGCCATTTAGATTTATGTGTCCAATATGGATGCGTTCAAGATAAGCAAATGTAAGAATGGTCTTTCGACGTAGAGGTGGCCAGAAAGCCTTATACTGCCTATTTAATTTATGTACATTAATTCATGTGCAAGAGCATAACAACGGGTGATTCCTATGAAGGGGTCACCGACAGTATAGAATCCGTGATCAAATTCCACTCATGCTTTCTGGGCTTTTCTAAAATCCCTCGGAAGTTTTATTCCTGGAACAATATCTATGAGTGATCTTCGAACAGTGTGGCTGGTGAGTTCTTGACGACAGGGGGTTCTAGAACTGTTTTCCACCCTTCAGAAGCACACGTAGAGTCCAGGGACCAAAAACAAGCTCGGGTTTCTTGGCTCCAGGCCATTCATCGAATAGATTATTAATGGGATGCTACAGGATCCTCGGCAAAGAATCTTGTTCAATTCTGGCTCTCGCAATCTCCTGCTGCTCGTCAGTCCGGACCAGGGACGTGTGCAAAGTTTCCTGTAGTTCTAAATGCGCCAATGATGGTGGCTATTTGGGAGCTTTGCTCGTCTTTCCGTTATGACCCGCGAACAATATCAGGCGAGCCGAATTTCACGTCAGCGGTTGTAATGACAAACCGATGATCCATAGAGCGTATTGTCGCGAATCTAGTACAAAGAAGGAAACTGTTCGAATCCTCAGAAGTTGAGCGACAGCCCATCGTGTCGACTTTTCCAAGCCGAGAATAGTACGCAACTAATCTCCATAGTCGTCATCATCGCCTCCTTTAACATTTGAATCTTTACGAATCGGTATCTTGATTCCCTGGGTAGCAAATGTTTTACTGAGTGGCGTGCTCTCGCAGACGCCAGGAAACTTTTGGCCGAATAAACATTGAAAATTTCACTGAAGCAGCACGCCAAAATCGGTGCCCTATTTTTGTTGATCTTGGGTGCTCCTGCATCGCGAGGCGCACCATCTGGCGGCCCGACATTCACGAAAGAATATCTCAAACTATGAGATTCTGATTAAAACATGGGCTAAATGTATCATGCAAACAAGTGTAACATACCGAAAAGGGCCCTCTGTTCGTACGCTCAGATCTTGGAGGACGAACCATATTCCGATGCGATCTTCCGTATCACTCAATCGGAAAGCACTAGCAGCTAGACTGCCAATCAAATTCCGGGTAAACATTCCCTGGGGTTGCCCCCGACCATAGCCATTCGAGCCAGAGAGTTGTGGTCTTGAACATAGCCTGTTACGTTGGAGGAACCGTTTCTGTTGTATGGAGAGACGCTGGTTTGTGAAGATAGAGGGTGAGTCCGCCATCCGAACGATATGATTGATGCTGAGGAAAAAATTGCTGTGGTGGCCCATAAGAGCCATTCTGAGGATACACAGGGGCTGTGAAGTCAAGTTTCAGCCAAGCTCACTTGATTTGTTCACTCGGAAACTCGAGAAGGACGCTGAATCTTACCTTGGCCATAGCTGGATTGGATTTGATAGTCCTGTACATAAGTGACCCCTTGAGGCTGAGTATATGCTACTTCTCGATTAGATGGGAGAACGTGTTGCGTATACGGGACCATTCCAGCATCGCCGCCGTTCAATGTCGTGTACGAGTACGGAGTTGTTGAAGAAATGGATGGGCTACCCGTAGAGGAGCGAACGAGATTAACTTCTTTGGTACCATCTTCATTCCAAAGATCGACATTGAGCACAAACATTGAATGATCGATATCACTGACAACGCATTAGCGAAATGGGGAAGGGGAAGGGGATGGGAAGGAAATTGGCTAGGAGTGCTCGTACTTGCAATCAATTTCCTTGCCTGTCGTAACGTCTGTGATGATCAACCGGACACATGGTGGGGTGTGATAGGTCGGCGATCCTGATATGTGTTAGAGAACCCAACGTGACGCAGCTGTATTTCACAGACATACTTTATCCCCAAATCCACACATGCGTGCTCTTTTAGGCTGTTGAACAACATCAAGCCTCGTTCTTGTCAGCCCCAGTCAAGACGCATGGTTCTGGATGGGCGTGAATTAACTCACTGATACTTGCGACCAGTACCTTCGTCAATCTTTGAGAATGGGGACAGCATTTGCGTTTGACCACCGGCGGGGTTTCCCGAGCAGGCCAGGGCTATAGAACCCGAAGAATTTGGTTGTGCCTCTTCTTGTCTAGAATTATGAGAAGGTGGAGGGGGCATTTGTGGCGCAGGCAAATGATGCTGCAACAGGCCACGGTTTTGGGCGTGCTGGGAGAGTGAGTGTGAATGTGGGGAGGTTTCATTGGGTCCATGGCTAGTCTGACTTTCGTGGTGCTGCAGCGGGTGTCTTTGTTGTAGATGATGATGAGGTTGCTGCTGTGTTTGTTGATGGCTCTGGTACCCATAGGATGACTGATCAGAAGGCTGGCGGCTTGACGAAGCCACGGAGCTCTGCTGAGAATAAGAAGCTCCCGGCAGAGGAAGCTGTTGGGACATGTCTGATGAAGGGTACGCCGAGCCCATGATCTTTGGCGTGGCCGAGAGCCAACGTTTTCAATGCGTGACTGCTCTCTCTGTATGGATGGAGTATGGAAAGGGCAGTGATAAACTCAGCATAAATGCTGTGGCTGCGCAATCTGGTGTGACCGTTTTGCTGTTGTTGTCTGCTGAGCGTGAACTGCACATGAAGTCTGGTGGTCTTGGTATAAGTCTCGGACAACAGTCGACCGGACGATAAGGGTAGCGCAAAATCTCGTACTTCGTGCCCGCGATTGCCGGATTGAATCTCAGTGCCCAGGTAGTGGCGAATTGCAGATTTTGTGATCGGCTGTAGTACGTAGTACGCCTCAAGCTGGAACAACCCCGTTGACAGACGCTATTTGAGAGGGTGGAACATAGCGGAAAAATTATCAGTCGAGAATAGGCGAAAGAGGGAGAGAAGGGGCAAAAAGGGTCCATTTAAAGAGCACCCCTCCTCCTAGAAGAGGCACCCAACATGTGGCTAGGGGCCTAACTCATCCGGTATTAGGACTTGTATATAAAACAACTATAATATAAAATAGGCTTAGCGCGTATATTATTTAATTATATTTATTCGCGTGTTTTTTTATAATATTTAACGCACCTATTAATAAAGCTATTACTACTTCGTTACAATGTCAGGAGCGCAGAGGCGATATTATCACATTAAATGGTAGCGCCCAGTAGGGGTGTACCGTGTGTGCTTGAAAGGTTCAATCTCTGGCCTTTCCCCTCCTATGTGGGGAGGCCTCTCTCTACAGATGTATGTAAATACTCCCCCTTGCTCGCACGTGACTAACTCGCAGCTCGCGGCACTTTGCCCTCCTAGGCGCTACTATACAATGTGATGTTACGTGTTGCCTTTCGCTCCTGACAGGGTGCCCTACAAATGGACCCGACCAGAAATGAGAGCAAAAAGGGTCTAAACAAGACCACCAAAGAAGGTGCGTCGCATTGCTTTTTCCTCGCCCGATTTACTCAATCGAGAGAAACTTGTATGTAATAGGCCAAGCCTGATAATGGGGAGCCGGGGAGCCGGGGAGCTGGGGAGCGTCTATGTAAAAAGTCTGGACTCTGAAGTAAGTTTCAAGTCGTCACATCGCACTGAACGGCTCATCAACGGCTCATTAAAATTCCAACCCAACGAGCCGAGTTATACTGCGCTAGAGGCAACCAATTTACTCGCCATATGGAGCCAACAGACAGACCAGAGATGAGCATTTTATTTCGATTGGACTAGATCTTATTGTCTTGTAGGTACGAAGTGCTTGAGTTAAAGATGGCGATTGTACATAGTAGCATGAGATCAACCATGTATGTGGGCATCAGTGATGTGGCAGGGCGGTGGCAAGGAGGGGGCCGCGACGGAGTAAGAAGAGCGAGGATAGCTATATGATGATGTCGTTGACAGGACATGCCCACATACGGAGTACACATTGTACATATGTACATATGTAGCATGATTCGAGCTCCACTCATTCTCCTGTACATCGCGGGTACCCTTTGCAGGAAGCACAAGCTGTGGTACAGATGTGCCTCCTGGAGAGGCCGAGTCTCCTGCAGTGCTAGCTGTACGCTGTGATGAAGATCGGTGTGGTGCAGAAGTTCGATGTGACTGCCCCTGGCGTCGTATTGAATGTATTGAATGGGCCACGGGCCAACCTTCAGATGTTGGTCCAGCAATTTGTACCCTGGCCCCCTGTCGGGAACGCGCAACTGCAACTTTCAAATCCCGCTGAGACGGATGGGTGACTGCCAGTTCGCCAGCCGCCTCGCCAGCCTTGTATGTATGACCAAAGTGGCCAAGCTGCTTGGCATCTACCGGGGCATCATTAAAAAGTTGGCGAGGAAAGGCGAACTCCGACGTGTTAGGCCTTGCAGGTTCCCAAGTAAAGAATCCAAAGAGGAAGTTTTGACTCCATGTATCGTCAACCGAAGGCGCCGACTCGAATTCCAGCGCGGGTTGCTACTACTTATTAACAACGTCACCACGTCACGTACATACTCCGTACGCAGTAGTGTGGGTGTGTGGGAAGTATATCATGTATGTACTCGTGCCACGCCCCACCTTAAATCTGTACATTGTACATACATGTATGCATGTAGTGTATATACATACATACATAGTCAACGAGGATACGAGAGGATGTATTACGGAGTAGTCATCCTTGGTCAACGACCTCCCGTCCATTCGCATCTCGCATCGTCCTGACAAGGGCAAGTCAAACCCCGGTTCGTACGGTGCCGACATGAGACCCGCGCGTCTACAGCGTGGCCAGGGTGAGCCACGGCTTTCTTTGTTGGGCCAGTCAGCCCCGAATAGCTAGCTATGTAGAGCAAGGCCAAGGATGCCAACAACGAGCTATCTATCCTTCCTTGCATTTGCACTTGGGCCAAGCCAAGCCGTCAAGCCAGCTCTGCCCGTGGGGTTGTGTTGCGGTGGAAAGCGATAATATCAGGAAAGGCTCTTCTGTGCAACTGGCCCCTGGCACCTGGCACCTGGCACCTGGCACACCTGGCCGTGAAAAACGAGCGGACCGACGGGCTCAACCAGCGAGCTTTCTTTCATTTTGGTCTTTGGTCATTTTGTCCTACATTATATCCCCTCCCTCCCCTTTTAACCTCGTCTTCTCCTTTGATTCCGTTCAAAATCTCATGTTTGCGGTTTGTGAATTGAATAAATTACCTATGAGTGTCTTCGTCTTATCTTTTCCTTACCCCTGTGGCCCTTTCTTTTCTTACACCAACCCTTCTCGCTTGCTGCTACGGTCCTTCTTGTCAAAGTCTCGAGATTTAGCAATCTCTCGTATTCACAAAAGATCGGCTGGGATAAACCCTTGGTCCTATTCATATCAGCAATCGCGGACGCAAAACTCAAATAATTGGCACATGCACAATTCAGCATAGATGGTATAGACGGGACGCAAGGCTTGATGCCCGTTCGGTTGTCACGGCCCTAGGAGCAGGGGTTTGTTTGTTATTGTATGGTTATTATTTCAATACCCAAAGTAACAAAACCCACGCGAGGGGTGACTGTGTCATTGTCCCCTTCTACTACCCCGTCAGTTTTCGATCAAATCTGGCATCGATTGTTTCTTTTTCTTCTTCTTCTTCCAACTCCTTGTGAGATCCTCGCCTTGCTCTGGTTTCTTTCGTACCCTGCGTGGTACAAACACCCAA
Organism: Epichloe gansuensis; assembly: GCA_023658505.1. Lineage (NCBI taxonomy): Eukaryota > Fungi > Ascomycota > Sordariomycetes > Hypocreales > Clavicipitaceae > Epichloe > Epichloe gansuensis. The sequence goes on from CP098284.1 coordinate 2,304,938, forward strand.
CATGGCAACAGAGTCATTGATGGGTAGCATCGTTGCCTTTGAAGGGAAGCCAGACCTCGTCTCGACACAACTACGTCTTCTTCCTACATCACCGCAGCTTCTTATTCTTCCGAGTGTCGAATCTTATATCGAATCAGGAGATGATGATGGATGTTTCGACGCACGCGGCTTTGTTCGGCAAGTTCACGATGCCCTAGTAGCTCGGAACGATGCGGCACGTAATTTTTGGATGGTTCGACTGCAGACCATAAGCGACTCGTCTTTCTGAATGGAAGTACTCCTGGAGCTCAGACACTATGTGTTAGAGAAATCATGAAGCACGAAACCGACGGTGATAGAGCCGAAGCCGAGGCCATTTTCGAGGACATTGTGAAGGATGGTCTAGATGGTCTAGACAGGCACTCATTATATCCCGACTTGGGCAATCAAGGCAGCTTTGACTACTCAGGCGCAATGAATGACGATGTTTTCGAAGAGGACCCCATCACGAAAGCCATGCGGGCGGCCGATGCTTTGGATCGCCAAACGGCAAATTTGCAACCTTCCAACAACCTGGCCTTGAACTCAATGTCCCGGCCTCGGAGCTCAAGCCTTCCCTTGTATGGCTTCTTGGACGAGTTTGCGGACTCAACGCCTTTCTATGTCTTTGGTGCTCGACCAAATGAGGAAGAAAGTACTACTGGGGATGTTGTGGAAAGTCTCAGCGCTCCCGCTACACCCAATCCAGCCACGATCATGAATGCCACACAAAATACTATGGAGTTCCCTCGATTCGGACCATCGTGTGCATCGCCAAGTATTTATCCTGCCAGCTGCATTGGTGAGACATATGGCCCAGGCGGTATTGGGGACCACTCAGATGTTATTGTTGCATCACCAATGTCCGAAGCGTTCAGCCTACGCTCAACGGACCACGTTGTTATTGGTGAAGCCTCTGTTCTGGACATGAGGCTGCCAATGGGACGCAATCCATTATCAAGAGTCAGGTCTCTTGACAGGATTTATCCAGCTAGTCACATGTTTCGAGGTCTTGAAATTCCCACCAATTCCTGGTTGGACGAACCAGATACTCCAAGAGCTTTGCAAGCTCCCCACTCTGCCACCTGGCTATCTGAGGACAAGGGCTGGAGATGTAGCCGAGTGAGTACCATCGAACGACCGAGGACTATAGTCGTGAGATCACGGATACCTTCTGTACAAATGCAGCCAGTACCAATCTGCAAGAAGAGAAAGAAGACAAAGGAATCAGTCGACATTGCCAAGCCTATTTATGTTGACAGAGGTACAGATGCTCGGCAAAGCGTCGTCGAGAAAATGGGGTTCCGGCCGATTCTACCTCCAGTCGAGGATCTCGTCGTGTTTTTCAGAGACGACAGCTCAGATGTATTGTTGGAGTCTGCAGTCAGCGCTTTCAAAAATCGCCGCGACCCGCCTTTGTCGCATTCTCCCACCGCATCCGAGGCAGAGAACAATGGCGGTTCCATCCCGGGAACCCTAACACAGCCTTCGCCCGAATCTGGGGACAAGCTGCGAGTGTGTCTCAAAGAATCGGACATGTCGTCACCCGGTGCAGACGACTACGACCCTTTGCTTATACTCAGCCATCTTGGCAGCCATCAAAATCTTCAGAGTTTGTTGCCACTGTTTCGATTGTTCGCCCTCCTACTCCTGCTCAGACACCTCCACCAACTGCCTTGGGTGAGAACGAGAGCAAGGTTCATGAATTTCATATGACTCCAGGTCAAACTGCAGTATCAGTGCAGAACTCGCTCCGGTCCATCCTGGGCGAATATTTCCCCCAGACACCGAGGGCTACCGTCAATTTCAGTTTTCTTTCCTACCTGAGTTCGACGAACTCTGGAAACCCATGTTTCGAGGAGGGAGCCCACAGAGAGACGATGGAATCTGCACCCAAATTCTTGCAATTGGTTCGCAGAAGGGTGTAAAGAAGGAATATTCGCAGGCGGTTACTGGGAGATTGGAGAAGGTTGGTAGAAAGTCGTGCGAGATTGTCAAAACTGGACGTGTGGATTTCCGGTGAGACTCCAATGGCCGTTATCATAAGTTTAACATACGTCTTACTGACCAAATCAGGTATTTACTCGCGAACGCCATGCAAGCTTTACAGCCCAGCGGCTGACTAACCAGACCGACAATCCGTTTACCAACTCATATCTGCTGGCAACACTGATTATCCCGCACCTGGAGACGTACTTGACACTGCACACGGATGTTCGTTATCTCCTGCTGATGTATCCGCCTGAGCATTTGGGGACTGTGCTGGCATTGCAGAAACTCACAGGAATCGATGTCATGAAAGTAGCCCAGATCGTCGATTCAACAAGCAACGAGGACTCACCATTTACACATATTCGTGGGGCATCATTAAATAGTAAATCAGAAAGTAAGCCGACGCGTCCGCCCTTCTCGACTCGATCATCATCGGACGTTGCCGTCTCCAAGGCCAACTACCTTTTGACCTCGACCGCCTCGGAGAAGGATATAGCAACTTTTGTGTCCACAGTATGGAACATTGAAATCGAAGAGCCCGATGTGCTTGTTTCAGAGCCAGAGACAGAAAAGGCAAAAGAAAACGTGCGCCACCGCCACTGAGTCTTAAGAGCGAGCACATGGCTGAACATCCTACTAGAGCTGCATCTCAGAGTTCACATTCTCCAAGTTCGGCAATTACAGCTCCTTCATCCAGGGGCTTGAGCGCACCGGCTGTGCCATCGCACGAACCATCATCCCCTGCTGTGTCGCTGCGTGCGTCCTCATTTGCCGAGACGATCAGAACACTCAGGTCAAACAAGAGCAAGCGTAGTCTACACAAGCTACGGACGAAGAGTGCGCCGCAGGTGGACACGGAATCTTTGGCGGGCTTTGAGTATTTTGATGACAGCGAAGATGACATGGACGAGCGTCGGCTCATGCCTTTTTATGCAAAAGCGCAGTATTCGAAAACCAAACAGCCGAAAAGCTCTCAAGTTCTTGGGCCTGGCCTAAGTTGGTTTCTCTATTCCGAACGGGACTATACTATATTCATATACACACTAAAGAACCGACAGCCTCTACTTTTCACTCGACTCTTCCATTCACTACACATTCTTCGATTCATATTTCCGCCTGTGTGTCGGGGGTTTTTCTTTTTCGAGCGTGCTAAGCCAAGCGCTGAGGCACTGAGCTAATAATCTCTGAACCTTTCTCTTTCTTAATTTCATACCTTCTTTTTTTTTTTCCCACGCGGCGGTCAGAGGATACTCAAAAAAGCATTCGCATTAGAGATGATTGGTTATTTTGGCTAGAGCATGGACTGGGATCCCCAAAATTTTCATTTGTTCAGAGGGAGTGGCCTTCATAACGATACTCTGCAGGTAATGAGTTTGTTGAAGGATTTCGGGGCGGGGCGGGGCTTGCTAGCAAGAGATGATGGGCTTAAGGCCAGACAGATCAGACGTGGTATAGTCAAATGAGAGTTGTTCGTGTTGATAAACTACATATCATGTGTAATTGTGTCGCATGTACTCCGTAGCCCGTGGCTATCGACTGGTGACGTACAAAGTTGACAGGAAAGCTCAGGGAAAAAGGAAAAAGAAACTATTGGCATTCCCTTGTGGTAAGTAAATGCTCCAAAACTTGCTGGTTCTGCTTGAACGCGTTATGGCGTGAAGCTAGGTTCACTGATTGCCCCCTTGCTCGCCATCAACCCCGTGACTGGCAGCCACGCAAATAGGAGTGCGAGAAGAAAGACTATCGAACCCAGACGATGCTCATCAACGAGTCAAGAGAAACACGACATACACTTCACTTTTGAGGCAACGAAGGTGAATCTTTCATATCAAGTTTCCCTAGTTTAATGCCCATTCTCACACTCGCACAAGTACAAAGAAGTAGCTCAGATCCCCTGAATCAATAACCATAAAAACAAGATACCAGAAGACCATGCGACAAAACCAAGTGAAATTAAAACGCGGTGCTGCGATTGGGTAGAGGAGGCATCGATTGCCCGAGTGCCTTGCGTTTCAACCAAAGGGTGCAGGAAGCGGCAAGAAACAAAAATCCCCATCCTTGAACACGTCTGGCAGCTCTCATGACACTCTTGCCCCCAGTTTCCCCAGTCGTGTGGTGTTTGTCTGTCTCTTCAGCAAGAGGATAAATAAGTTTCAGTCGTGGCCCGTCTCATCGAACTAATTCGTCTCGATGCATGGCGAAGTGCGTGGTCTCGTAGCCCGTTGGTAGAAAAATAAGAGCGAAGAAATCCAAATGGACATGATTCAGTCTATGCGCAGAACAAGAGATACTGGATAATGGGAAAGAAAAGTGTCTTCCGAGGTAGCCCGCCCAGTTATTTGCCTTAGCTTCGCCTAGACGTACCTACTCCATCGCTGACTCAATCTCTCATAAAAAAAAAAAAAAAAAACGAAAATCTCGCTGCTTAGCAGCAGCTGTTGCTTGAAGATGAGCCGACGCCTTGGCCCTGCCCAACCTGCACGCTGGGCTTGGTGTTGTTGGCTGTTGTAGTGCCCATGCGCTCTTTGATCTGTCGGGCCATTGTCAAGAATGCTTGCTCGACGTTGCTAGCGTTCTTGGCCGAAGTCTCGAGGAAGGGAATGCCCAGACTGTCAGCGAACTCCTGCATGTAGGGGTCAGTATTCAGTTCATGGCAAAGGGAAGAAAACCGTGGAGGGCCTGAGAATCCAGTAACATGATTTTGCCAAAGGCTGGACAGACTTTGCAAAACTGCTGTCGTCTGTGCCTTCTGTCCGTGAGCCACGGCATCCCTCAGGAACGCGTCTTACCTTTGCGACTGTGTATTCGACGACCTTCTTGTCGGACATATCACTCTTGTTTCCGACCAAGAGCTTGTTCACACCCTCTGTAGCATATCGGTCAATCTCCTGAAGCCATTGCTTGACGTTGTTGAACGAGTCCATGTCAGTGACATCGTAGACGACGCAAATGCCGTGAGCACCGCGGTAGTAAGATGAGGTGATAGTTCGGAATCGTTCTTGACCAGCAGTATCCCACTGTACGAGAGTTGATGGTTAGCCGGGCCGCGCAGGAAGGAAATTCAAGGATGAGCATTCGACCATCACCCACAATCTGCAACTTTACGGTCTTGCCGTCGAGCTCTATCGTTCGGATCTTCTGCAGTACGAATTAGTTCTGGGTTTCTCGAGTTTGATAGTTGATTTCGGACATGCGCATACGAAATCGACACCAATGGTCGAAATGTACGACTCAGTGTAGGTGTCATCGGCGAATCGAAGCAACAAACAAGACTTGCCTACACCGGAATCACCGATGAGGAGTAGCTTAAAGAGGTAATCGTATCTGATCCAAAAATGTTAGTTTCGAAAGTCTTTGCCTCGCCCCAGGGAATCAGAGTCAAAACGGAGGCGGAACAACGGCGTTGAGCAAAAATGATATCGGAGGCACTCTATCGATGAAAATGATCAGCACTTGAAATCGTCAGGAGGTCAGCGCAGTGGCCAGGGGCTGGAGGTTACGCGCGCACCACTCAGGGTTCATATTTGCAGCAGCGACGTTATGCAGCGACGTGAGAGTCAAGAGATTCGCAGTAGCAAGAAAAACGGTTAGCGGCGAGGGCAGTAGTTACGATGGAGGAAAGTTGTTCGTGATGATGTGAGAAAGATCAAGAGCAATAATAATGGGTACGTCAGGGACAACAGAACCACAGGCGGGAGGCGGTGGTGGGAGGCAACAAGCTGAGGGAAGGGTCACGTGTCGGCGGCAGCCTTGGGCCGTGCGAAACAACATCATCCATCCTGGATATCCATCTCAGGACGCCCACTATTAATAAGTACGCTAATAAGTACACTAATAAGCGTGCTAGCCTGCCAGTGCCGGTGCAGGCAGCCTTCTTCAACCATGTGCTTCCTTCCAACCACCAGCATACACAACTTTCAATCAGAGCCTGGAGGAGCGGCAATAGATCATCTGCAATCTGCACAGGTCATGGGATCTCGAGCCCGGTGCGAAAAATGACTTCCAATTCATAAGAGCCGGTCACGGTCTGGCGTATATACACCACAGTGGCAATTCAATGGAACACTAGCGGGCCCCGTGGTTGGCACTGGTTGCACATGCCTCCCAACGCAGGCAGGCACTTGTTATAATACAGGCACTTTCCCAGGCACTTTCCCAGGCAACCTATGTACATACTTTTTATACACGTCTTTTATTACACCCACTGTGCCACTGTGCCACTCGGACAGCAGTGCCAACTTTCCTGCCCGCTGCAACAAGTCACACCGTATTATTTTCAGGCACAGCGTCGCATTATGTAATACTCCGTACTCCGTAGTGAAGGGCATTCCCAGTCGAGAAACGAGCAAGAACTGCCGGGTCGCCGGCTGCCGCCGCATACATGTAGGCTGTAGCCTACAGCCTGTAGGCTGGGATGGCGCATCCGCCCACCCCCACCCCCACCCCCACCCCCGGCTATGGCTCATTCTTGATAATTTCTGCATTGGGTGGTGATTGGTCCCTCATTCTTGTTTGTTCTCTGCAGCTCAGTGACGAAACTCAGCCAGCTTTTCTTCCTCTCACTCTCACCATCCTGATGAACCCCCTCCCTCCCTTCCCCTCACTGACACAATTATTTTGCCTGCATCGTCTCCTTTTCTCCAACATCTATTCTGGCGTCACACGTCTTTTCGCTTCGATTTGCACCTGGGAGGGCTGGTTGTGGTTCGGGTTGTGACAACCATCGCTGCGGCCAAGTCGCATGCCGTACGGAGTACATTCCGAGGCATACCCAGATACACACAAACCCGGCCGTGACTTCTAAATGGCTGCGCCCTTGCGCAACACAACCACGAAGATTTCTGGGGCTCTCACTCGATCCGATCGCTGAACGCCCTCTGCGCTCCCAGATTCCCGACTGCGCCCGTCGTCCCGTCGACAGTCACCAACCCACATCCAGAAGGTCTGCCACAGACTCCTCTCGCAAACGAACGATTGCCGCCGCAGTCACGATTCAGTCGAACATTTGACAAACGGGCAGAAAGCCGAAGCGAGCAAAATGCCGAGGATCCGAACAAGGCCAAGCTTGGAAAAAGTCAGTCGTCTAGGTTTCTGCAACATGAGTTTCTGCTCCACAACTGAACCGTACGTATGTACAACAACACACAAGACTAACGACTTGCAGCTCTAAGAATACTACAAGAGCGGCTACCGACACTACTACAATCACCTCTCCCACAGGACATATTGGCGCCGAACATCTCTCTCCTCCTCTTCCCCACGACACACCCTCATCTACCCGCCGTCTCCGGCAAAGTTGCTTACAATGCCGCACTCTGGACGTCGCCGATCGCATGGAACCGCGTGCCCATCATAGGCAACGTCAAATTAGAGATCCTCGCCGAGCGCATGACTTCCGAGCCCCTGACGTTCTTGCCCTGCCGGGCAGGCGCCATACCCGAACAACTTGTGGTACGGTGGTGCGAAGAACGAAGATCGAATGGAAATCTTCCTGAACCGGGGTCGCACGGGCGTTATGGCGTGGGAGAGGGTGGACCCCAACAAGGCTTTTACGGGACTCTTCATATTCGACTTTGATGCCCAGGGAGGGTGTTGACGCATACGATTGAGCGGGCTCAAGAAGGGGGATTGGGAAAAGGAATGGGGGCCAAGTTTGTCGGTCTGACGGACTGGCTTCTTGGTGGAATGAAAATGGGGGTGAAAACCCGTTACCCGTGTTTGAGAAACTGAGATGAGGATGGCGGATTCGAGTACGCCGTCGAGCGACGGATGGAAACGAGGACGGGCAGAGACGCAAAAAACTCTTAAAGTGGTTACGTGACGTGACGTGGTCTCTATTGGCGAAAAACATGGTGTACAAACATATTGTTGTTTTGGCACAGTGGCGGTGCCGTGGTCAAGGTGGTTCCCATCATCATTCTGAAAAATTGGGCAAGACGTGTACGATATGATATATCTTGGTCGAAAAGACTCCACACTATGTATCTATATACTATGTACAATTTAGTCAAATACACAAGCGTTGCTATCACGTGTTGCCACTGGTGACATTCAGCCTTTGCCAGCGATTGTGAAAGAGGACGCCCCATCGTTGCATGCTCATGAGGTTTACAGCTCCGAAAAGTTGCATGCTTTCCTCTGTTCTATGTTTTTCTATTGCAATACAGGGACACGACTCTTACAGCTGCTACTCCAGCTTCGAGCCATGCAAGGATATCCCAACCAACACAAAAGAAATAAAAATAAAAACCCGAGGCCCCTTTCGACAACTTTGCCAAAGAGACCTCTCGACTCGGGGCATTTCACAATATTCTGCCCTTCGAGCCAATCGGGGCGCCGCGTGCTACAACTATAAAAGGAGTCCAAAAAGAAAGGATACGCTGCTCTCAAACGAGACTCAGGCGCATGTACAGCCGGCACTCCATCTCCGATGCCGTGAAGCCAATCGCGAATCCCCACATTGACTTCACGGTTGACGCCGTAGCTCCTGCGCCAGTTTTTTTCAAAAAGCCAAGTCTCCGAGATTCTCGCCTTCAAAGCCCATGGTAGCGAGCTTCCTCAGCCTCTTCCTCTCCTTGGTCCTATCCAGAGTCCTCTTCTCCTCAGCCAGCCTCTTCACGGCTTCCAATTCGGCCGGCTCAAAGCCAGGAGGCGGGTCATCGTCCTTGTCGAGATCGATTTCTCCCAACAGCAAGACATTCTCGCCCCTGACTAGGAAGATGCCGTGCTCGATGTCGGCAAAGTACCCTTCTGGGATGTTGGCATCAGAACCGGGTTTCGGCGCGAAGATCCTCTCTGTTGTTGATTGAAGAACGAGGTTGGCTGTACCAGATGTTAAAAAAAAAAAAAAAAAAAAACCAGATTTTGGACCGCCGTTTCCTGAGATCGGGCCGGTGCCTCGGTATCCCAGAGGCCAGAGGGAGACTCGCGTACCAAATTGATCCCAACTTCGTAATACGCCTATTAGTTTTCTCCCGTCGCGTAGAACCACCATTAGCTTCTCTGCGGGAAGGACACCATGTCAGCCGTAAGCCGTCTCGCTAAAAGCGCGATTGGACAAAAAGACATACTGTCCGTCAAGTCGAGGAGCTGAGCAGCTGTCGTGAACATTTGCGGCGGCAATTGGGCAGGTGCTTGAGGAGGTGCCCCGGGAAGAGGGGCTGTTCCTCCTTGCGGAGGGGCATCGGAGATGTTGAGGTTTTCCATCTCTACGTCATGTATGCTGATCACGGAAATCGTAGGCAGTGTTAAAAATTAGTTTCAAAAAAGTCCATGGGCTAGCTCTGTTATATGGGTTCATAAGATCATGACGGAGCTGACTTTGAGGTATCGAAGGTTCATTCACTAAGGCAATCGTGCTGTCTGGTTTGCGACCAACACTTCCGATGTAGTTAAGTTCCGAGCTATCGATAAGATGAATCACGTGATATCCATTTTTTTCAGTGGGATATGCGAGGCAGGCGCGGGGCAGGAGATAGAGGGCTGCACGTCGGGTCTTGTCTGATGAAATCGGCGGCTATTGTCAAGAGACTATGACGTCGTGACACCATCAACTGGATGGCCATATCTCGTATGTTATCCTACGCGCCCAGTGCCAGGCATATTACATATGTATATATGTGATCTGACCCAGTAGCTTGTGTTACCATGGTTCCAATGCCCTGTGCATCAATGACTGCGTGGGGCAAAAGGCTGTGGTGATACTCCGTACACCTGACAGAGACGGGTGACAAGTGGCGACGCAGGCCAAGTTCCTGCCAAGCAAAACAACCACGCGTACGAGCGATGTTGGTCTGCTCCAGACGTAAAACTGCGATAGCTTTACTTCTTCAAGTTGTTCTGTTGCCATCTCTGCATGGAACAGATGCGGTCGAGCGGTCTAATTTATGCTTATGTCATGAGACAGGATCAAACCATTTCTGGAACTCAATGGAGAAGCTGCAGCACAATCCACTCCCTCCAAGTCTCTCAATACAACAACATGCCATCTCCGCAGTGTCGTCTTTGTTTGCCCTCCCCGGCCCCCGGCCCCTTTGCCCGTTTGAAGGGACTAGAAAAATATGATGCAGATTCGTCATGAAATCAAAAATCAAGCAAGCCAAAGCAACAAGTCTATCGTTTTCTCCGCCCGCGAACGCCTTAGTATATATGCATGATACATCCCGGGAACTCGAATGCTTCCCAATTTGATGTCGCTTGAGTATCTCTGTTCGAAATACGATTTTCTAGTCTCACGGTTGGATTAGTTGCCGACATATTTCAAATGAATTTTTATCGACGAGATACCACGACACCGTCGATGCACGGCACCATGTATGCTTTCTGGCAAAGGTCAAACTTGTGTAGTTCTGCTGGCGACACATGGCTACTTGCCTTGGAAGCCACAACAACAGTATACTTAGCGGGTAGATTGCGGCTTTTTGTTACAACTGATTGATCGTGGAGCGTTGTAATGCCTCTTGTAGTTCAGGTCTTGTTGCCAAAGCATCAACAGCTTGAGTATAGGTAAACCACTGACGCTCTCTTTTGTGTCTTTCTGGCCAGTCTTCGACTTCAGCCAGCACAGTGGCTTGGAAAAAGAGTACCGCGACCTGTCCTTGGAAGACTTGGGTGGGCGCTTTTCGTCGATGGTACCCAAATCATAGTCGATTTGAATGGTTATTCCAGCCTCCTCCCAAGCTTCACGAGTCGCTGCCTCTTCGCAAGTCTCATCTGATTCCCACCCTCCTTTTGGAAGCACCCACCCTTTGCGCCGAGTCGACTGTATGAGGAGGACAAAATTCTGGTCGGGACTTAGAGGAACAACACCTGCGACTAGACGTTCGCCTTTTGAATTGTATCCTGTAGTCGTGACAGAAAGGAGTCAGTAACTCTCATGTCACACGAGACCACGTCAGAAGCCACGGCATTCGTACAGCGTGACGACCAACAGCCAGCACTCCCAGTCTGACAGCAACCACGAGAGGGTCAAAAGATGAATGACCCGTGAAGACAAGCACTCACTTTGCTTGTTTCTTCCGGTCCTCGACTGCATAGACCGGCCATCAGACGTCTCTGAACCAGGGCCAGACATCCTCGACAGATTTCGATTGTGGTTGCGACAGCGTTTCACTCCTGCTTTCGAGATCTGATGTTGGCCGGTAGCGCCAGAAAAAAAAAGGAAGGGACTGGTTGGGCCGACCGCAAATCTGACAGGGGATTGTAGCGCTGCAACCTGGTCCTTGGGGCTGGCGTCTTTGCAGCAAAGAAGAGAGATCAGAATGATTTACAACGCATCATCGCCACTGTTGCTGATTGAGATTGTCGTATAAGCTTGGTTAGTGAGGAAGAGGAGAACAAGAGGTGTAAGAAGACCGGACGTCTTGACCTGGAGGAGGGCTAAAAAAGCAGGTCGTAGGTAGACTGCTGTGTCCGGGGCACCGAACAGAAAAGTATATTAAGCCTGGCACTTAATTTGGGGGTGCAGCGAGTGGTGGGTGGGAGGCGACGCCAGCCAGGTTGCCAGGTTGCGCAACTTTGGGCTGTTGCTCCCAGTGTTGAGCCACGGATCTATGTATTATTACTAGCTGGACGAGGCTTGGCCTGCGAGTCCCACCGGACTTCTCTTGACGGACTTTTCTGCCGCACACCAGACGCCAGGGCAGTCGCGTCTTTCGGGAGGCAGGCGGTGGTCCCAGTCACTGATCAGAGGGGTGAGGGGGCACTGGGCCACTGGCGCAGTTGCCGGCTTTTACTAATTATTCTAATTATTCAAGCCAAACTGCCCAGAAATCGTTCCAGGCCCCAGCACATGAGGCTCAGGTGGAACCAGCAGGGCTTGAGAGAACAGAGAGTCGTGCAGATCGGGCCAAACTCGGTTCCGCTGGTCCTCTCTCGCCCCCTTCGTTTTGGCCGGGAACCAGTCGGAACCAGGCTGAGGCGCAAGATTCAATGTGCTCAACTTCTTTCAGATTGACAGCCGTGAGGCAGCATTCGACACAGTGCTCGTTCGTGTCCGTTTGTAAACAAGGCAATGAATGGATAGATTGTGAATGATCCGCTATCCCGATTCTCAATCGATGAGCTTAGAGAACCACTAGGCGGTTGGTTGGTCCTTCCCAGCAGCAGGCAGTTGGCAGGCAGGCAGTTGGCAGGCAGGCAGTTGGCAGGCAGGCGGTTGGCAGGCAGGCGGTTGGCAGGCACCAGCCGTGGAGTAGGGTAAGCTGACAAGTCCTTTATGCTAGTGCTCAGACTGGTGGCCATTCACGGGCGTATTTATTGGAAGAGTTTCAACCTCGGAATCAATGGGATTAGAGATGCCTCTCTAGCAGATAGCATGGGACAACTGCTGGTACAAACAAATAAAAAGTAACGGTGAGCAAGAAAGTAACGCAGCTCCCGTGTAACTTACAGTAGGTGTATATCCAGTTACCGAGCAGAAGGCGCGGCATCGAGACGAGTAGGGGATCCAGGAACGAAGTGCTTGGTCATCCAATATTCTATGCGACTGGCACTCTTAGAGAGTGAGTTCATACAGAAAGAGATGTGATAGGGCACGATTGCTCTTGCAGGCGGGAGGGAAATTGGTTATTCACATCGCCTTACTGTCCCGATCCGAGTATTTATGCATGAAGTAGGCACCGGGTGAGTACTTCGCCGAGTAATCCACACGATGCTGACGTTGCTTTCAAGATTCCATTCCAGCACAAACCAACCATTAAGCAATAATAATAAGTAAGGGTGTGAAGATGCATGTGGGTTGGATCCTGTTGTCACTGGTTCCCCCGCCTGGGTGCCCTTCAGCGGATGGCATGCAAACACATGGAGCTTGTATATCCGATCGAAACCACTGGCGTTCGAGGAAGACATAAAGAGAAATGATCCAAAAACTCTCACTCCGTACACCTGCAGAATGAGCTACCCTTGTTCGCCTCCATCCATAGATCTTGCGACCTTTGGGGAAGTGGAGGGTTACACGACACGACATTGCAGGGCTGCTTCTGCCAAGTTCATCTCGTGGTCTGATCTTTCAACTTGCAGCAGCTAAAAGCAGGAGTTTCTGGCTCGTGTACAGGGCACGGCATACTTGATCCGGAGACCCAGCGGCAGAATGTGCTAGATAGATCTCGAGGTAGGTTGGATCTATATATGTAGTAGACTAGACATTATACTACTGTACAAAAATGCGATGCACAAGGTTGCTGCTTCAGAGAAGCGCGTTTTGTTTTCGAGTTAGTAAGTCTGTGTGTGTCCTGTGGCTTATGTATCGTTCGCAAGCAAGAAAACCCACGGAGAGGTTTTATTTACAAATCAACAAGCTGTTTCATCTCTCCGCATCGTTCTCGGCTTCTGAAGGCTTCTGAAGGCTTCATACGGCGACTAGTGTGCATGTGCGTCATCCGATTTTCCCGTTCTGAGGAAGACTACCCGACCTCGTCGTCATGTCTCGTGATGATGGTGGAAGACTCACGCTAATTGTTATAAACGGGACCCGAAAACATTTAGGCACAATGCAGAGGCAGCATGTGGACATGCGTTCTGCATTTGGAAATGTTATGCGTCGCTAGTATGCAACCTCGAAGTTTCGTTGACCAGATCAACTTGTTCTTGAGACACGACTATGAGCTGTCCGGCCTATGAGCCTATGACTGTGTACGTGCCCATGAATCTAGGCGAGTATATATACTCATCATGTACGCGAGCATGCGAACTACTCGAAAGAGTAGGTTGTTGTTATGTATGCCTTTTGAAAGAGAGAGAGAAAGAGAATACGGTAGGTACAAAGACAGGAAGAACCTCGAGCCAGCTCCACGGGCGAGTACACGTATACGTATGTACAACGGAGCTGAGCCCCCAGCGCACATGTTGGTGCGTACCTATTATGTGCCAGCCAGCCTCAACCCCTCATCACTGATCAGCGCCTGCATGTGGACCCTGGGCTCATACTGTACATTGTACATACTTTATGCCCCCGCGACTTCTGTCGTCACCATCGTCGTCATGATCATTCAGCAACTCGCTGCTTCGAATGCTCCCACGAGAGACTCGGCCTTGGAATCGTAGTTATCTGACAACTTACCTTGAAAAGTATTGCTTCGACGCTTCACATATTCCGAGCTTCCTACCTCACCTGCTCCGAGTCCACCCACTCCACGAGTCAGTAGTACCTGGCCAGACACCCACCTCGCCAAGCTCTCCAGCCTCGTATTTACGCCATCCATTGTCGATGTGCTCTTGACCAGTACGTTGTGCTAGCCTTGGGGCACCCCATGACTTGGATCTGTGAACATACACATAATAGCAGCGTGCTACTCCGTGCTTTCCACGACGGTCGGCACCGCATATCTGGATTGGATTGGCCAGCAAAGGATCCTGTCACGAAAAACTCATCGTCTCTCTCGTCTGATATTCGAACAAGATTCTTCTTCCCTTACGAATCGGCTTTCCTCTTCAGGCTGCGCTCGAGTGTCCAACAGACAACTGTCGGCAGAAGCTACCAGACCATTCACCGAGACCCTACTCCGTACACATTCAACATAACAAAGAGCCAAATATCTTTCCGGACCAAACGGACGGCGTTTCTTCCAACTTGGAAACTAGTCCATTGACTAGCACCATGCAGACCCCTGAAAGCGCGTCAATTGACTATGAATACATTTCTCCAATCGGTGAGTCGCTCTCTCTTGTGTTTGAGGCCCCTCCATCCCACCTTTCGACTTCATTGAGCCCACGTGCTTCACATCGCCTTTCTAGTTGGATGAGGCGGAAATTGTTGGCCATGCCCTCGCTCCAAGCTTTACACTTCGTGATGCAAACCGCGCTTGCCACGTCGTACGTTTGGTCAACGTTGGACCTAGACGATGGGCGGATATCTTATATGAGCGTCTTTGAACGACAACTTTCTGTTTTCCTGCTGCTTGCCTCCTTGCCTCCTTGCCTGCTTGTACGAGCTGTCTAACAAGCAATGCATTATTGTCCTCGTGCATGGGGTTTGTTGTACCCTTCGCGTGAAACTTGCTCTGACCCGAGCAAGTCTTGTGAATACAAGAGCATGAACTCGGTGGACATGTCTATTTGCACATGTATGGAATGCCGCTTTGCAAACAATGCTCCAAAGTGACACGTACAGCTCGTTGAAATTTGTTTGCTCTCAGAATGCTTTGTAACCCATAGTAAACCCCCGACGCTGACCTCACTCAGGATATGCAAACTCTTCGCGATGCGGGTACTGTGGCACTCAGGGTCAGAGTCAGTCAGAACGTGAATTACTTTGAGCCCCTCCTTTGCCGATGTGATGCCGGGACTTGGGTGCCTTAATTGTCACATCAATTTCGGGAATAGGTCACTTCTCAGACTGTCAGCAGAACGACTGACGTCGAGATAAACAGGTTATTCATACTATGCGAATGCAACTTCATTGAGCCCCGGATTCTACCAGAATCTTCTCGACCGATGCTGGCGTCGTTCGGGAAGATTAATGTATCGCCCGAATCAAAAGCGATCATGTTGTCCTCATTATACAATTCGTCTTGATTCTAGCCAATTCAAGCCCTCAAGAGATCAGCGACAGACCGTGAATCGCTTTACAAAGTTTGTTCTTGGAGATGCATATATCAAGGAAGCCGCTCGGCTGTATCCAAAAACTCGGGAGGACATTAGGAGGAGAGACAATGAATTTTCTCTCATCGGTCGGATCCATGAAGCGGAGTACGATCATTTGAAAACATCTCTGGAACCAAGACATAAATTCGTTGTCACGCTAGAGAACGATGACTTCACTGTGGAAAAGTATCAAGTCTACGATAACTATCAAAGAGTTGTGCACAAAGACCCACCCCAAGACAGAACCCCACGAGCATTCAAACGCTTTCTCTGCAGCTCTCCTATAAGACGAGAAGTCCTGGTTGGGGCAGGTGGACGCAAAAGAAGGCTAGGGTCATACCACCAATGCTACCGACTGGACGGGGTGTTGGTTGCGATCGGTGTCTTGGACCTGCTTCCGAACTGCGTCAGCTCGGTCTACTTTTTGTACCATGAGAGCATCCATAAGAATGCACCGGGCAAGCTGGGTGCTCTTCATGAGATTGCGCTGGCATCTGAAGAAGGCTATCAATGGTGGTATCCAGGGTTCTACATTCACAATTGTCCAAAGATGAAATACAAAATCGACTACTCTCCACAGTTTATCCTGGATCCTGATAGCCTCAGCTGGGATCCTCTTGACTCCACAGTCTTACGCCTTCTAGACCAGAAACCGTTTCTCAGCTTATCTATGGAGAAACACAGCGCTTGTACTTCTGGTAGCGGCGATGGTGACCATGATGGTGACACAAGGGAGGCAGAGCGACCGAAAGTTGGCGAATCAGGTAAAGACAGTATGGGTAGAATAGAGTCCGATGACGACGGCGAAGGAAAAGACGAAGAAGACATAGGTTCGCTATTCAAATCCGGTATGCCCGGCATAAGCTCTGTCTCCGACATGATGGAGGTAGACTTGGATCACATTGCTCTCAAGATCTATCCTGAGGGCCCCTTTTCGAAACATCGGATTTGGTAGCATGGGATTCAAAAAGCATAACCGACTGGCCAGGTATCAAAGCCTCTGTGGCAGAGTTAGTGGCGGCCCTAGGGCCCGAAGCGGTCCAATCCTTATGTTTAGATATGACTCGTGGAGGGTAGTAGACATGCTTCAGGACCTATGTAGTGAGAACAACTCCGGAATCAGGATTCTGAACGCTTGCGCTTGCGGTCAATAAGCTCTCGTCCAACGGATATTCCAGTCCAGATTGCCCCCACCAAAATAGCAGTGGCCCCGCTTATCTTATCACCCCGATCGGGTAATCAATTTCGTGATGCCGCATTGCAGTTGCTCAAGCTTTCTAGTTCTCAGAAAGAAAAAAACTTTGGGTCGCAACATTCAAACCGGCTTATCACGATAACATCGGCGCTTCAGCGGATCGACGCCGTGCACGCAGCCCGATCAATCATTTTGAGGGCCATGGCTACGCACCAAACCCTCTTTTCGCCGGCCGAGCTCGCCTACCTGCACAGTTCTCTGTCTCTGACCCCACCAATCCGATCTGATGGTCGCACTCCGACGCAGTTTCGACCGCTGACAGCAGAAACGGGCATTCTTCCCGGCACAAATGGCAGTGCTCGCGTCTGCTTCTCAGACGGCACAGAGGCGATCGTGGGAGTCAAGGCAGAGATTGAGAAGACGCCTGGTATACGCGATGCAGAGGACGCAGAGGGCAAGTTAAATGCCATAGCAAGTGCAGGGAGGCCAGATGAGAAGAACGCCAGAGGCGACTGGTTGGAGATGACGATTGAGATACCTGGACAGAGAGATGACGAGGCTTCGACTGTGTTCCTGGCCGAGATGTTGAGAGAGGCGTTGTTAGCTGACGGGGAGTTTGCGAAAAAGTTGTGGATCAACAGACGGTTTCACTGGAGATTATACCTAGATGTACGTCTTTTACTCATCTATCCCACCCCTCTTCCTCTCTAAGGAAGGAAGAATCTGCTCGCTTTCCCCGGACTCTCTGACATGAATGACTCTTGAACAGGTTTTGCTCATATCTCCGCCTCTGTCCTACCCGCTACCTCTTCTGTCCTTGACATCACATCTCGCTCTTCTCGCAACCCGACTTCCTCGACTCAAGTCCGAGGGCGACGAGGACCCCATGTTTGATGACGACTGGGAATCATCGCAGTATTTATACCCCGGGAGGGTGCTGCGGGGACGGGAACACGACCGCCGATTACGCTGTTGGTCATCACAGTAGCAGGGAATATTATATTTGACCCGTCCAAGGAGGAACTAGCCGTTGCTGAGACGGCATTGGCTGTGTCACTATCAGAAGTCCGGGAGCAGAAAGGGTCGGGTGATATGGATGTGGATTCACTTCGCGAGCTACGGCTGTTGTCGATGAGAACCATTGATCCTCCGTCCAGATTAACGCCGCCAGGCGTGCCGAATTCAGAAAATATTGCGACAAATGGTGCCTCGGGGGTACGATAGCAAAGCAGCACGCATCGGACGGGCATCAACATGTAGAAGGGGTGTGGAAAGCACCGATAGGGGGACTAAATACGCTGTTTTGGAGAGTATCATCGATGCGGTGCTTGAGAAAGGCGGTGTGGTAGATGATGTTCTGGACGGGTTAGACGGCGTTGATTTGGCATGATACAACCCCGTTGAGAAAATTGACGGCTCGATTGGGCAACCATGACAAATTTTGAAAATTCAATGTATACAGCCTGGTGACCTCGGTATTACGAATTAGGTGCAAGTTCCCTCATATCATGCAGCACGATGGGTGCAACGTCTGAGTTTGACATGAACTGAAGTAATAGTACAATGCAAGAGTACAATGGCACTTGACTTTCACCAGATGCCGAGCCACTTCTTCTTCTGGGCCGACTTCTCTTCCGATTCTTTCTTGGGGGAGCTCCCGGCCCAATGCAGCGGCCTCCAGTTCTTCCTCTGACTTCTCTTCGCCCTTCCCGAAGACCATAGTGACGGGGTTTTTGGCCTCAATCCCGTGCACCTTCATATAATAGTTGCGCTTGGCAATGTCGTCCAGATGACGGGTACGGTGCTCTCGCGCTTTCGTAGCCTTGTCCTTTTCATGCAAGGAGATGACGTTCTTCCAGGCCGCGAAGAAATATGTCGGTCGGTGCCAGAGGTCGGATATGGGTGGAGCGAGATCTTTGAAGGGCGAGTTGTAGGCGTAGTTCATGAAGAATGTGCAGATGGCCATGGCGAACAAGACTCCCTGTGAGCATGTTCGTTAGACATGCAGTTCAAAACATGGAAACAAACTGCGGATACACAAATGATCCCCCCCAGATGTTGGCACGGTGGGAAATGTTCCCAGATGCGTCTTACCATGGTAATAAATGTGTGTAGCAGCCGGCTATGCCAGAGCCAATGAGACCAGGTCCCCTCGGGAGCCATCAGACCTGGATAATGTTTCCTGCCTTGTGCGGCAGATTCGGACGACGTCAATTGGGGGCCGTAATGCTTCGGAGTGGTGTTTCGCTTGAGCCGGGATCCGTGGGAGGGAGGGTTGAACTTTGCCGGCTTCTCGAGAACAATCGGTTTCGGGGACCGGTCCGACGAGGACGCAAATCGAACGAGAACATTTTGTGACAAGGGAATGCGCACGCCGCGCCAGAGAGGTCCTTGAAGCGGGAGTAGAAAACGCGGGATGATGGTTCTTACTGCCATGTTGTGCTGCTTGAAAAAAAAAAAAAAGTGTCACGGCTGCTGGACTATGCGAGCTTGTTGAGGCTGACTATCGGTGATCTTCAATCGGTCTGAAGCTTCTCACGAACAAAAAAAAAAAAAAATTGTTGGCCTTGGACCCTCAGGCTCTCACTCTGATGTTGGGTGGTTAGATTTTTGCCGAGCTTTGGCCGCTACATCTCCGGGAAGATGGAAATAAGGCTTGTTTGAGATGTTTTGGCTTATAATTGTTAAGGAACTCGGTAGGATAACTTCAATATCTAGAGGTACATATTACTACTCTGTAACTGCAATCTATCTAGGCCGATGAGCCGAGTGGATCGCGAAGAGCTCGTGTGGTTTTTCACTCGCTTGTGTGGGCACGCACCTGATGAGCGCGAAGGAGAAAAAAAAAAAAAAAAAAAAACCTTCATTCAAGGATCTATGTAACTCCATATGTACTCCGTAATACTCCGTGCTACGTACGTACTCCGTAGTTCGTTCCTAACAATGTCCGATTTCACCCGGCCCAGCTGATGTGGCGGATCCCACGTGAGACTGTGACTGCGTAATTACAGCGCTCTGGTTGGACTGCGCCTCAGGCGACCGTGGCTCAACCGCGGCCAAGCTTTTCGCGCGTGCCAGGCAAGGCCAAGGCCGTCAATGTTGTCATAAACTTTTTTTTTCTCCTTATTGCGCTCCTACATTCATTCCTCTCCTTCCTCTCCTTCCTCTTCTTTCCCCATTCCCTCGCCATATCCCAGCCTCGACCATCCCTAGTCGTCCGTTGCATACTCTTTTTTTTGGTGTCTTTCTTCACGAACCTTTACGAACACCTCTAGACTCTTTAATACTTTCTTCTTAATACTCTACTCCACAATGGCTGGCGATAAAGGTAAGTCCATGGTCCCCTGCACCAAGGATGGCCAAGGCTATGGGTTGGTCGGTCGACCCGGTTCGGTTCAGTTGCGGTTGCGCCAACGCAAAGCGGTCGAGATGTGCGCAAACTGCGCACATGAAGCTATTGAGTCGCCGTGTGGCGAAATTCAAGTCGTTTTCTTTTCGGTATCCCTTGGGGCACAATGACTACGTGTTCAGCCTCGGCTGGCGACGAGCTTTTGAATCCTGCGTCATTTGCACTTGGCCGAGATAAAGAAAAAAATACTGGGAACTGGGATGGGAACTCGACTCGGGAGAATTCGGTGCAGCCACAGCGACTGCGTTTGGAATTGCCTTGTCGCTCATCGTATCTTGCGTTTTACCACACAGCGAACCTCTCCGGTGGCCCACTGACTGACCTAGACTTAAACCGCCATTTTCATCCCTTGATCATCCCTCCGTGCAAGATTTGACCTATAGGGTGACACGTACTGACATCATTGTCGCAGGTAAAAATGATAAGGGTAACATTGAAAAGGGTGCTTCCATGTTCAAATCTCGTTGCTCTCAGTGCCACACTGTCGAGAAGGACGGTGGCAACAAGATTGGACCTGCTCTTCACGGTCTCTTCGGCCGCAAGACTGGTTCCGTCGAAGGCTACTCCTACACCGATGCCAACAAGCAGAAGGGCATCACCTGGGACGAAGACACCCTGTTCGCTTATCTTGAGAATCCCAAGAAGTACATTCCTGGCACCAAGATGGCATTCGGTGGTCTCAAGAAGGAGAAGGACAGAAAGGATCTCATTGCGTACGTTTTACTCTCCATCATGGAATTACTTCATGAGCATTAATGATTGCTAATATTTCGCCACAGCTACCTGAAGGAAGCTACTGCTTAGGTACTTTTACATGTGTAACGATAGGATTGATAGACGGCGCGGTGTTGCAACGAATGAGTGTACTATAGACAAATTTTAGATTTAGATTAGCGCTAGCAAACGCGCGCTCAAATCCAAACTCCTCTTCCATCAGCACCTTCTTCTTGACTAATTTCGATTGAAATCGAGCGATTGTATTGGCAAGTGGCAATGAGTAGGTCAAATAACGCGGCCATCAACATCGGAGCTACATTTCCAATTCGAATTGAACTGAACGACTAAATCGCGAAAAGTAGTACAGACCTCCGGAACAGGCAACATTCCCTCACGATGATTTCTCTTTCAGGACATGTCTTCCCTGGGCATACAGCATAATCAGCTTCTCGTTCGCCGCTCGCATCTTTTCGGGGTTCTCAGCGTTTCTACTGCCCTATCAGGGATTTCTCAATAAAAAGCAAAGAATACCCGAATCAACACTACCTTCCTCCAGCCCGCCTGCCTTCATGCAAGACTGCATTGCCAGTAAGCTGCTGGATTATTCATGCTCAATGGAGAGCAAAAATACCCGAATCAAAACTCGACGCTGTTTGAATTATGCTTGTATTAATGCACATGGGGTATCGTAGACCATCTTCCTCCAGCCCGCCTGCCTTTATGCAAGATTGCGATTCCGGTAAGCTGCTGGATCCTTCACGCTGGCCTTTGTGTTGTTCAAGGCAACCTCCCAATCTCCATCCACGATCTCCTTTTGCGAGGTTTCGTCCTGCATCCACCGTTCCAGCGCAGAATGTGCTGCTTTTGTATGAAGTTCATCCAAGTCTGCACCACTGAAGTCGGTGCATCGTGGGTCCTGGGCCACCTTTGCGAGCGCCTCCAACGTTGGTGGAGATGAGTTCTCGTGGCGGGTTCTGTAGATTGCTTGAAGAATTTCAACGCGCTCAGGTGGTGTGGGTAAATCAATGAAGATCTGGTCCCTAGACGACCCGGTCGAAGAATAGCCTCGTCTATCATATCGGGGCGGTTCGTGGTGCCAATCACATACACTCCGCTTCGATCTTGTGCACCATCAAGCTCTGTGAGAATGGCGTTGACGACTCTGGCACCCGACTCGGTGGATGCATGGGCTCGTGGAGGAACGACAGAGTCCATCTCGTCAAAGAATAATATGCAAGGCTTGGAGGAGCGTGCTCTTTGGAACAGTTCTCTGACTGATCGCTCCGACTCACCCACGTACTTGTTCAAGAGTTCCGGACCATTGATGAGAATAAAGCTGGCCTTTGCGTCGTTGGCAACCGCTTGTGCAATCAAGGTCTTGCCGCAACCTGGAGGGCCCCAAAGAAGCACGCCGGCATTTTGTTTAAGTCCAAATGCCTTGTACACATCGGGCCGCTTGATGGGGCCGATGATAGAAAATTGCAGTTTTTTCCGAGCCTCATTGAGAGCACCAACTTGGTCCCACGTAACGCTGGGAATGACAGAGAATCCTTCTTTGCGAAGAGATGGCACAAAATTTTCGAATGCCGTTTTGAAATGGTCCATGGACACGGGCCCTTTCGGTCGCAACTTGTATCGCATTTGGCTGAGAACCTCCGTGTCTTCTACTAAGATGGCAGCCTCCAGGTCATTGCCGCGGAGATCAACATCATCATCGTTACTCAAATCATTTCTTGCTAACCATAGTGCTTTGTTTGTGAGGAACGAAAGCTCGGCGGGCACAAAGCCGTGGGTCATTCTGGCAATTTCGTCCAAGTCAACGTCAACTCCGAGTGACGCCTTGCACGTGAGTTTGTTCAGAATATCCCTCCTCGCATCGTAATCCGGTGGCGTCGCTTCAAGTGTCTCCTGAAACAACCCTATTTTGAGAATTTCAGGGTCGACCTCAGCTATGTTTGATGTCGTGGCTATTGCAATACAGTTTGCGTCTCCAGGTCTACTTCGCTGCATTCGCTGAAGTCGCTGCATCTGCTGCGTGAATAGGTCGACCGCCTTAGCATGAGAGTCATTGTGGCGTAAAGAACCTGGTCTGCCCATGTAACAATGAACCTCGCCAATGAAAAAAATACTGGGAGCTTGTGCAATGGCCGCATCGAATGCCTCCATCATGCTGCTCGCCATTGTCTTGGGTCCTGAAAACCACGTGTTCAGAGAAATAAGGGGACTCCCAGCGTGAAGGCAATGTTTTGAACCAGTGATCTTTTGCCCATCCCACTTGGTCCTGATATGATGATACCGGTCGGCCGATCAATCTCATAAACTTCTTCGTAAAA
Source organism: Epichloe gansuensis (assembly GCA_023658505.1). Lineage (NCBI taxonomy): Eukaryota > Fungi > Ascomycota > Sordariomycetes > Hypocreales > Clavicipitaceae > Epichloe > Epichloe gansuensis. The sequence goes on from CP098284.1 coordinate 2,328,183, forward strand.
ACCGGAAAATTTCAACGCTCCCGCTGTCAGTCTAAGCATTTCAGCCGACAAAGTTCCAAGACCACCGAGCGCTTTCTTGCCATACACATGCTCTACAGTGAATCGACTCGGCTTCTGCCTCTTGCTTGCGGGCTGTTCCTCCGTGTTGTGGTGGTGGTCATGTTCGAGACCTCGCCATTAGTTTGTGTCTCTATGCCCGGTGCACCCTCAGTCTCTTCTTGTAATCGTCGTTTCCTAGAGGGCGACTGCTCTGCTGATTTTGCCGTGCTAGTGGTGGATATATCTCGACGCCATAGTTTTGTCATTTGTCGATTAAGATATCGATCATCACCACCTCGAATCGTCGCCGCCTCCGCTTCTTCTATGGCAGCCTCCGAGTCATTTGAATCGTCGGCCTCTTGCTTGTGAAACAAGAGTACTCGGTCTATGGCATCCTCCAGAGGCTTTTTCTTCTGTCGTTTCAGGCTGGAGTTGGATCGTTGGATGGCATCGTAGGCATCCATGGTAGATTTGAAGCGGCCATTCGCATTGGACGACGATTCAAGTTGTTTTAGAACTCTGTCAACGTCGTACTCGAGGCGAGATCGAAGGCTTATACGTGGTGGCATTGTGAAGTAAGTGATGATGGATGATGATGATTGGGGTTCCAAGAAAAATTACTGGATGACTTGGTGCGAGGTCTACGAGAACCAAAAAAGTGGGACATGGCACGAGTAGTTACTCCGTAAGTAGACTGTAATAAGTAACATGGATTGCGACTGGCTCATCGCCAGTCGCCTCCGATCTGTCAACATGCAAACTCAACCCAGCCACGCAAGGACTGGGGTAGACAGACGATCAGTATGGGGAGCAACGCCAGCAAGGTCACCGCCCAGGACAAGTAGGTTTTTTTTTTTTTTTTGTCAACCCTCCCGCCCCCCCGTTCACCCATGAGCCCGGAGCCCGTCGTTGTCCTACTATGACCACCCCGCTTACTGGTAACCGTACTTGTTGGCTTTGGTTGGGGCAGGGCGATCCTGGATATGAAGAACCAGCGCGATAAGCTACACCAATACCAAAGACGCATCACCGTCCTCACAGACAAGGAGACCAATGTAGCGCGGCAGATGCTTGCCAAGGGCGACAAGAAAAGAGCCCTCTTGGCGCTACGGCGCAAGAAGTACCAAGAAACGCTGCTCGCCAAGACCGACGCGCAGCTCGAGCAATTGGAAAAGCTGACTTCGAATGTGGAATTTGCCCTCATACAGAAGGATGTTGTTTTTGGCTTGCAACAGGGCACCAAGGTCCTCAAGGAGATCCATGCTGAGATGGGCGGATTGGAGAATGTAGAGAAGCTCATGGGAGAGACGGCGGATGCCATTGCCTACCAGCAGGTATGTTCTCGTCTCCCAAACTTACTGATTCGGCCAACCCAATTCCCGTCCTGTGGTCGCAAGGCTGATTCTTGTCGCGAACAACAGGAAGTCAGCGAGATGCTCGGTGGACAAATATCGAACCAGGATGAGGAAGACGTGGAAGATGAACTTGCAGCTCTCCAGGCCGAGCTGTCTGGTGAGGGACAAGTCCTGCCATCAGTTCCCAGTGCCCAAGTACCCATTAGTGAAAGAACTAGCGAAGAGTCTTCGAGTCTCAGGAGGCCAGAGGCGCAACAAATGCTGGCTGCCTGATCTCTTTCTCTTTCGCGGACATACGAAGTCATGGCTGGATCTGTTTCCCATTCGGTTCCAGCGCGTTTTGGTTTATTCTTTAGACTTGGGGTGGTTTGCATCACAGCGAGAAGTCATATACAGGCGTTCTGGATGTCGGTTTTATATCCTTCATTTCCCCCACCTTGGTAGTCTTGATCGGTATTATTTGAATACATGAATCATTGTATATGTCCGGGCACGACTCCTGTCTTCCCATATTTTGCAATCAGCTTTTTCATGATGGACATGGCTCCGCCGCGGTATCCGCCTCCAAACATGGCGAAATGGTTCAAGTGATGATATCTTGGGTCTGTCAGTCAGCTCATCGACAGCACATGGGTCGTCATGGCCTCAGCGGGGAAGGGGGTGCTGTAGTAGGTTTTCTAGGGGATCACTCACAACTCGTACATTGTCACTCTATCCTCCCATTCCTCCCGTGGCTCCGCTTTTGGGAGAAGCTTCTCATACTCTTCCCAAAAGCTGCCACCAAAGCCTCCAAACATGGTCATTATGCCCAGATCATACTCCGAATGGCCATGGACGGCGGACGGATCAAACACTACCTCTTCACTCCCTCCTCTTCCAGCTATCTGACCAATCGAGTGATTGCCGCTCCACAAATCACCATGGACCACGACAGGCGTGATGTTCCCGATGGTGTCTTCGCCTACCAATCGAGGAACGACTTCCTCGGCCATTGATTCCACAGCTTTGCTAAGCTCCGCGTCGGCGCCGTTCCTCTCAATGCAGGCTCTCAAGATCGCTCGAAGGCGATTATCAGCGTAGAACTCTGCCCACGAGGACTTCCACGTGTTGTCCTGCGCCGTCTCACCGCAACACGTCGAGACGGGAAATCCGAACATGGGCTTGTCGTAGCCCTCTGGGATTGGCGCCGGAGTCGTATGCAACTTGGCTAGTTTGGCTGCGAGAGACAGTCCCGATCCCCGGCCGCATTTGATCCCAGATCAAGGAAGTCTGTGACTAGGAAGTATCTGTTCGCCGAGGACATTGGGCCGTGGGCGTGGGATCTGGGGCAGAACTGGGAGACGGCGTCATGGATGGCGTTCAAGGAAGCATGTTCTCCTGTGGTAATTGTGTGAGAGGTCGTTGACGCAGGTGGAATGCTGCTTTACCTCTGAACATCAGTTCGGCGTTCTTCCCGGTACCGGTCTTGACAAAATAGTTGATTGGTTGGCCATTTGTCGTGGTAGTGAGCTTGAAGGTGGATGAGAAGCCGGATCCGCCATGAGAGCTGATCTGGGCCTCTTCATCCTGTAGTAGGCCGAGCGCTCTCAGGATCTCCACGTCGACATTTAGGGCCATTGTGAACTAAATCTCTTTATAATGCCGGAGCGGTTCAGACAAGAAGTTTCCAAAGTATGCGCTCGGAACGGAAGGCGTACAGGTGTTGGGCAAGAGAGAGCTTTGCATACTTGCTCGAGTGCTTGGATGTGATGGAGGGGGAAGGGGGTGACGTCAAAGGCGACAACCTGACGAACCACATGTGTAGTTTTGTAAGAGGCCAGTATTACTTGCGGCTCTACATCCACGATCAGTACATGTACATATTCACGTTAAATTTCGTCTGCTCGGTGGTGATTGGTTCGAGAAAGATCGAAATGACAAATCAAAGAGTCAATGTATTGAACCCACGTAAATTGAAAAGGGTTGGTTCCCCCAACGCCAACTCCGTACAGTCTGCTAATACTATTGTCTTCAACGCCGTCCATGGCCAATTTCTCCAGCATGCTACAAAGCCAGCCATCTCGGAAGCAAAAAAAAAAAAAAGAAAAAGAAAAAAAGCCCATGCCAGTTTCTAAAATATACCATTTTGATTTCCATCATTTACTTTATCAAGCCAATTCAATGTGCGCAGTGGTCGTGCCGGCATCTCCGCCTATGATGGAAGTGCTATCAGAGTTTCGCCTCGTCGTTGGTGAGCCAGCACTGGATCCATGGCTGTGATTTCGGTCGTCCATCAGTGGTCTTTGGGCTACAACATTGTAGCAGTTTGCGCAGGGCACGTAGGCGCGGCATTAAGTGGTGGTGGAGGAGCCATGTGGCGAGCGAACCAGCTTTTTCTCTGGTTTCTCTGCGAAGGCACTTTCGTGTACCCAGTACGCATCATGACGATGATGATTGCGAGATGAGATGGTAAAAGAGTTTCAAGACAGGGAGAAATAGTGTTGGATGAGCGTAACTTGTCGTGGTCTCGCGGGCATCGATCGTACTTATAGTTTGCAATTGGCATCATGACTCTTTTCGCATCCAGATTGTGGACACAACAAGTCTTCGCATTAATTGGAAGCAACAAACACGTCTGAGTCGCGCATAGTACCAGCGGTCATCTACTAGCTATCTCTCTGACTGCATTGGTGGAGACGAGGCATCTCGTCGCGCCCAGCACGATCGGCGTCATCCCGAGAAGAAGTCATCAGTCGAGCCCACCCAGAAGCAATCATCTAGAGTCCACATCTTGTTTCTCATCTTGAGCCTAGACACGCACATAAGTCGTAAAAGCGACGTACATACATATATGTATTTGCTTGCAACCGAACATTGCCGAGGGGCCCTGTCAACTTACTTGTCCCCGGTGCGGTGAGTAGTTCAGACGGCGGGGTTTTGGTTCTCCACAGCAACAAAGGTCAGATAAATACTCCTTGCTACTCTGTACATACATATGTACGCATGTGATGTGAATTGAGACGATTATGCAACATAGATGAGAGCGTGGAATTTGGCGATGCAATTTTACCTGAGAGTTGCCCGTTTGGGCTTTGTTTGAGTGGTGCTCGTGGCTGGACTGAAACACAGATCTGACAAGCTGAACCACTCGGACGGAGTTGCCCATCGCGTCGGTGTTCGCAGACGACGACCCAAGAGATTAACATCAGGCCTGAACGGATAAGAGACCCAGTTGCATTGCATGTTTCGAGGCCAAGTATTCGGTCTTCCCGGCGGCTGTCTGGTATAATGATAATATTGGACATCGAGGCTACCAAAGGACATGTTGGTGGAACGAAGAGACTTTGCAGTTGCTCCATAAAATTGAGGACCCCATTTGAACAGACCAATCTAGAACACCCAGACATCACGGGGTTGTCTCCGAGAAGGGACCTGCTGCTCTGCATTCTGCATCGGTCGATGCGGCAGCATGTTTGCAATATTGAAGCCTTGGGAATAACTTTACGAGACGGGAAATTGATTTGATGCGGCTACATGTAACACAGCAGTCCTGCAGCTCGCAGGCCTCGCGGAAAATAATCTCCCTTTTCAAGACCTCGACAAATCCGTATTAATCTTGGAACTGTAGTACAGTGTTGCCAGTGGTCCTCACGTCGGCTCACGTCGGGGAAAACATCTCATGCAGCAGATGTCACGTACAGTCAGAGTAGTAAATGCAGGAAACAAGCCAAGTCCAATTCTAATAATTCACGAAAGGCTGATTGCATGATACAACAACAATACACTTTGCCGCCTTCAAAGCCAATCTTCACCCGTAACCCCAAAATAATGAAATTTTACACGGAATGCTACTCTTTCCAGTAACCCACTCTGCCCATTTTAGATACCCAGGGAGAACTCGACACCGACATCGATGTCGCGAGCTATAGAGAAGACAGCACATGTTAGCCAATCGAAAGCCACCGAAAGGGTGCGCAGATGACAGCTACTTACCCATCTTGACGACCTTTGACAGCTGAACAGACTTCTCAGCAGCGCTCTGCAAGTCGTCAATGGAAAAGATCTTCATGCCGGACTCGTTGATCAGCTTGTGAGCCTGCTCGACGTTGGTTCCCTGCAGACGGGCAATGATGGGAATCTTCAGGTTGAGGTTCTCAACGGTCTTGATCAGGCCAGTGGCAATGTGGTCACAGCGGACAATACCACCGAAGATGTTGACAAAGATGGCAGTGACCTTGGGGTCGCTGGTGATGAGCTCGAAGGCCTCCTGAATGGCAGCAGGAGTGGCACCACCACCAACATCGAGGAAGTTAGCGGGCTGGCCACCGTTCAGCTTGATGATGTCCATAGTGGCCATGGCGAGACCGGCGCCGTTGACAAGGCAGCCAATGTCACCATCAAGCTTGATGAAGTTGAGGCCAGACTTGGCAGCGCGGACCTCGTCGGGGTCCTCCTGAGTGGTGTCGCGCCACTCGAATATCTCCTTCTGACGGAAGTCGGCGTTGTCATCGAATCCGAACTTGGCATCCATGCAAAGTACCTGGTGGTCACTGGTCTCCGAAAGGGGATTTATCTCGATCTGAGTGGAGTCGCGTTCGCAGAAGATCTTGTACAGCTTCTGGATGGTGTCCTTGGCGTCTTCGATGCACTGCTCGCTAAAGCCCAGCTTGGTAGCAATGTCACGGGCAATCTCGTCAGTCACGCCGGTATTGATGTCGATGTAGGTAGTGTTGATAGCATCGGGGCTTTCCTTGGCAACGGTTTCAATATCCACGCCACCCTGCGATGAGGAGACGATGACGGGGACTGAGAGGCACGATCCATGAGGATGGCCAGGTAGAATTCGCGACGGGCAAACTTGCGCTCGCAAATATACACAGCGTTGCAGAGACGACCACCGGCTCCAGTCTGTTTGGTGACGAGCTTGTGACCAATCATCTGCTGAGCAAACATCTCAGCCTCGTGAGGAGAGTAAATGACTCGTACACCTCCCTTGAGGCCATTGTCAAAGGTGCCCTTTCCACGTCCACCAGCGAGAACCTGGGCTTTGATGACCATGTCCTCAGTGCCGATTTCCTTAGCAATAGCCTTGGCCTCCTCGGAGGTCTTGGCAACTGAGCCCTTAGGGACACCAACGCCATACTAGAATATGTTCTTTGTCAGCAAATTTGAATGGGATTGTTGTTTGCCCTCCTGGGGAAAGCGGTTCGGGGGCCACGGGGAAAGCTCTACCTGTCGCAAGAGATCGGCAGAAAGGTATTCGTGGATGCTCAGAGCTCGTTTTTGTTGAGCGATGCCAGGGAGTCTGACGGAGGGTGATCTGGAGCTGTTGTGCGATGTCATGTTAGCAGCTCGACAGCTTGACTCCAGGGGATGGTTTTAAAAAAACAATAAAAAAGCTGACCGAGGGGACAAGCCAGATTGACGAACCTTGGAGGCTTTCAGGGCCGACGCCAAGGCGCGGCTGCGGCTGATATTGAACATTTTGACAGAAGGCTAGCCACTGCCAATTGGAAGGGGACTGCGAAAGAGAAGTATTCACGATGAGCGCGAGATGGACAGTATATACAAATGGACAACGACTTTCCCGAGTTGCACGGAGTAAGATGGGACGGAAAAGGTGCTGCCGTCTGCGGTCCAACTTTGTACATTATGTAATAACTGCTGTCTTACTAGCAGCCGCGGTCTTTGGGTAACTAGCCAGTCAGAACGCGCCATTACGGGCACCCGCTGTCCCAAATACTCCGCCGTATTAATAATAATACATGTAATCAATCCGTACGCTGACCGACATAAAAACGTTCATAGTTCATACACCAAGAGCTGAAGGAGGAACGACATGCCAGACTGATCAACCCGCCGCAGTTGCCTTGGAGAACCGTCCACGGCTCTCGACACGGCTCTCGACACGGCTCTCGACATACATGTCATGATGCCACAAATTTCCGAGTGTTGTTTCTGCTCGGCCGCCGATTTCCTTTTTGGCAGCCCGTCCGATGCCACTGCCTCGGCCACTCCCTCCCACTCCACCAAGCAGATCCCCACGTCCAACATCGGGTTGTGCCCAATCCCAAGGTGCCGTCAGACATGCACCTCACATACGTACACAGTTCAGGACTGGACGAAGATCCGCCGCTAACCACATGTCACTTGGAGCCGTCTGTACGGAACAGCACGCACTCTTACAGGCTGGAGACCGAGTCGTGCCTGGCATGCAGTCAGTTAGTTGTCCTTAAATAAAATCGCATGGTTCTCTTTCTACGTCCAAGCCCGCTACTTGGACTCTTTCGTTGCAAGTCTGCTGGTGTTCTCCAAGAGATAGTCTTTGCTTCTCTGGCGTCGTCAACCATCTACCCAGTGTGCTTCGTTTATGCGACCTTCCTGGCGGTCGGAGGCCCTTTCTGCTGATTGTCTTTACTCTCAAGATGATATCTTTTGCCATGTCTGGCACCGGCTCCTGGCTCGCCGTGGTAGGTAGTGCAGTCTTGGTGGCCTCGTTCGTATGGATAAGACACAGACTTGTCGATTTTCGCATTCGGCTCATCGGCGGCAAGCGAGCTTATGTCTTGGCCAGTAACTTGTATTCAGGTAAGCATGTTTTGCCCATACCCATACACACAAGCTTATATAACTTGACCGTTGACTAATTCTCTTCTTTTCCATGGTAGCCACCGGCTTATACATCCAAATTGGCAAGCACCAGTATCATAATCGTCTTGCACAATGGTGCAACGAAACGCTGGATCGCACACAGAAGCATTGCGCTGAATTGAGCTTGACGGGGAGTAAGAGAGTCATAATCACTCGTGAACCTGAGCAGATAAAAACCATCTTGGCTACCAAATTCAACAGCTTTGGACATGGGCCGCAATGGCATCAACTATGGTTGCCATTTCTCGGCAATGGCATCTTCACCACGGATGGGCCAGAATGGCACCGTAGCCGAGGTCTCATCAGACCAATGTTTGTCAAAGACAGACTGAGAAACCTTGTCATTTTTGACAAATGTACCGAAAAACTGATATCAAAGTTGCCTCCGTCTGGCACGACAGTCGAGGTGAAGAGTATACTTTATAGATGGTCTTTGGACACTATAACAGAGTTCCTTTTGGGTGAATGTGTGGATAGTCTAGACGAGTAAGTTCGGAGTCGTTCAAATTACTCATGGACACCGTCGAGTTCTTGTTTCGTAATCGACCAGCTGATTCTCGGCCAGTCCCGATCACGAAATTGCAGAGGCTATGGCAACAGCTCAGCGAATTCAGATGTACATCTTTGTTCTGAAGTATGATTCAAGTCATCAGAATTCTTCGATATGCATGATGACTGAAAAATTGATAGCCCAATCGCGCCTCTGATTCCCAAGGGGACTACCATCGATCAATCAAGAAGATCGAAAGGTTTATGGAGCCCATCATACAACGCGCTATCAAACTGCCTCTAGAGGAGGTTGAGGAGATCTCAAGAAAGATGCGCAGTACTCTTTCCTTCACAGTATTGCCAGGGTTTCCAAGGATCCAAAAGTCATACGAGACGAGATCATGTCCGTTCTTCTGGCTGGGCGAGACACAACAGCTGCCACCTTGTCATGGGTCTTATACGAGACGTCACACCGGCCGCACACCTGGAGTCAACTCCGTTCCGAAGTCCTGGCCGAGTTGGGCACCCACGGGATGCCTACTTATGAAGCACTGAAGAACATGACGTACCTCAAAAATGTTCTCAACGAAACCCTTCGACTCCATCCCGCCGTGCCAATCAACATGCGACAGGCGCTTGAGGATACAACCATCCCGGGGAGCCAGGAGAGCCCGAGATTGTGCTTCTCAAGGGCGATACCATCACGATCAACACTATCGGCATGCATGCGCGAAGGGACTTGTATCCTCCTGTAAGCAAAAACTTCCCTGATCCGGGCATTTTCAGCCCTGAACGCTGGGAAACTGGACTCCAACTCCGTGGACGTATACACCATTCCATGCGGGACCCAGGATATGCGTGGGCCAAAATTTTGCGCTGACCGAAATGGCCTTTTGTCGTAAGCACAAGTCCCCAGTTTCAAGAAAGACACAACGAGCTCTTTGATGGAATTCTGAATTCTGACTTTTTTTTTGTTTTTTTTTTTCAGTGGTTAGATTGGCCCAAAAGTTTGAGAGATTGGAGTACCGGGGCGATTGGCATGCGCAGACGCTGCGAGCAGACATCATCGGCACACCAGCGCTAGACGTGCCTATAACATTCTACCAGGCATCGAATCTGTGACTTTGAGTCTATTGATCCCTGATAATATTGGCGCATCACTTTCAGGTATCGGAGTTACGAGCGAAGATCACCCCATGCATGTTGCATCGAATGTATTGTATGGAAATATGGCAGATGTACATGATATTCATTTCAAAACTAGCAACAGTCCAACTCCCGACCGTCGTGCGCCAATATAAATTTGTAAGAACAAAAAAGTCCCGAGACACATACAACACATAAGTGCAAGTACGTGAGCAACAGCAAAAAGAAAAAAGAAAAAAAAACCTCACTCCGCTCTCAAGGCCATCCACACCACGGCGAACCGAGAACTCTGCCATTTTCATCAAATTCGATTCCCTCGCCTTTCAAAAGACTCCTCTTCTCGTCCAGCGTGATCCCTCTCCATCACGTGGCCATTTGCCCTTGAAGCCCCCAGAGCCATGCCCGTCGCAACCACCCGATGACACGGCACCAGGGGAGCAAAGGATTGCGCCGCAGGGCATTGCCCACGGCTCTCGGCGAAGAATCGACGTGTTTGGAAAGAAGCCCATAGGTCGTGACGCAGCCCTCTGGTATCTGGCAGAGCGCTGTCCATACTCGTTTCTCAAACTCTGTGCGATCCGAGCGAGCGATTCTTGAGAGTTGAGCTTGCATGTTTGGCGCGAGGGCACTTCTTGCATCGACGGCCTTTCTGCGGGTGCTTTGCTCGTCGAGGATGAGTCTGCCCCTTGTTTGCGTTTGTTACGAATTGCCATGAGGATGGAATTTTTCTTTTTTCTTTTAAAAAAATCGCGATGATTCGACGTACTCTCCTGATTCTCGGGCGTCTTCCACAGTTCAAGTTAAAGTGTCGCTCAGATATACTCAAACTATGGCTGTAGTTTTCACGTGTGTTGTTGCCATAATAATGCTCGACCGACGTGAGACTAACTTCTTAGTACTGACAAATCTGCCGTGAACTCCAAGCCACGTGACTATTGTCTCGCTCTTCGTGCAGCCATCAAACGCTTTTTGTTACAAAGCATTCAAATCGCGTTCAAATCGCAGGGTTAGAGTGGCAAGGGCAACGCTTTGACATGCATGCCGGTGGCCTCGATGGCATTTACGGAAACAAATTTATTTGCAGCGTTGTCACATTCGTCGCCCGTTCCGAAAAGCCCCCGAACAAATCAATACAGTGAGGTGCAATGAGGTACAATGAGTGGCATTAACAAAAAAACAAAAATATCCATACTTCAGCTTTCATGGGCCGTTCTAGTTCGAAATCCAACACTGCGCCTGATGATGCTATTTGATTCCCTCGCGTGTTCGGCGGATTCTCGCCGCTATTCACATCTTTGAACGACCCTCTCTAAAATAAAATAAATAAATAAATAAATAAAAAATAAAATGCAGCCAAGTCAATGAGCTGCCAACAAGATACGGCTGTACATCATTTTTGACAGCGTCCTGGAATGCATCGTATATAACAAGTGACAAAGAAAGCAAGCCCGTACGCGGAGTCATCATCCTCGGTTAGGCCTGATGCCGTATACCTGGTGCGCATTGCCTTATACCATGAAAGACTCTCCGCAACCACATTGTTCCTCTGAGATACTGTTAGCGTCTCGTATTCGCACAGGAAGGGGCGAGCAGGGCAGATATGGAGAGGGCATACTTATGTTGGGATTCTTGAAAACAAATCTTTGGTTCAGCTTGTCTTCCGCCCAGTCCATCTCGCTACCAATAATGCTGAACAAGGCCTTGCTGTCTATGAGCACCTTGACTCCGTCTTGTTCGACCATCTCATCAAAGGTCCCGGGCTTCTCGACGTATTCTAAGTGGTATGCGAGACCGCTGCATCCACGATTCCGTACTCCAACTTTGATGAGTTTTGGCTCGGGTTGGTCTAGCATCGTTCGAAGCTGCTCTACGGCCGCTGGTGTGAGTTTCATCGCCGCTTTCCGCGCTTGCAGCTTTGAGCGCGGCCGTACAGCTTTCGGCTTCTGTGTGCTCGTGGTTTGTTCCGTCTTGGTCGGTTCTACAAGCGGGGCTGCCGTTGCCTGCTTTGGCGGCGGCCGGGTCTCGTGAACTTTGGGTAAAGCCTCTGGGGGCTTTCGGTGCCTCTGGAATATCCTCCTGGTTGTAGTTGCGAGACGTGGAAGTCGGTAGAGAGTATGATTGGTAGGCTGAGGCGAATGACCGAGTAGCCGGAAGCTGCCACAGTGAGTGGCAACTTCGTCGCGACGCGACGCGAGCCAGCAGAGCATGTGCACTCATCTCGACAGCATGAGTTTAGTGAGGTGTGTCGTGAAATCGTTCGGGCGTGGTTTCTTTGTGATCGGTTGCCACTTGTGTTGAGATCCGAGAGTTTGTTGTGCAAATGTTCAATTTCGAAAAAGTCGGCTGACAAAGAATGGTATGATGTGATGTAAGGGCATCGGTAACCGTGTGGCATGAATTGGTAATGCCGTGTTCGGCCGAGCCAATCATCGCCCGCAAATTACTAACTGCTTGCAAGTGATGCCCCGGCATGAACTGTTATTGGCTATATCATCGCAATTATCATCAAAATAAAGGTAAATTTATTGTATATACATTAAGGTCATAGGTATTCCACTTCTCCATTGTTCATTGTCGCCATTTCGCTGATCTCGAGAGGAGAAGAGGAGATCTTCGGTCGGTTGTGAGAGCGCCAGCAGCTCCACTTTGAAATGACTGCTACCCTACCCTGTACCACAATTATCTGTCTTCAGTTTTTCATTGTAAAACTTGCTGGTGACATGGTCTTTCCCAAAGAAAATTGAAACATTTGTACTCAAGTTCATGCTCTCGCGTCGCCCACGTATCTCATGATTTCTGACAATCCATGCATTACGGGGCGGAAGAAAACAAGGGCTGTCGCGAAGCCTCCCGACAACACGTTGTTCTACTCGCCATATATGCGCGGTTGCGAAATTGGGTTGTACAAATTGTCATGCCTCGACAAATAGCTTGAGTTGTGCCATTACTCACTTCCATACTCTGGATCGCTATCACCGTGAAACCCAAGATACTAAAGGCTACCATTGAAATAACACGGCAACAACCTCCGCGTGAAAGACGACCGTAGCGAGTGACTCGGACAAAGGGAATACCACCAATCTCAGTATTCCATGTAAGAGGTGCCGAACACACGGAGAAATAATGGTCGCCCTATTCAAATGCTTGATGTCTACTCCTCTCGAGCGGAGATAGCCAACTACCCTGAAACGGTCCATTTGGAAACCAAGCTTTTGCGACATGGGGCTTCGAAAATTGTGTGTACAGCAACGTGACTATCACGATATAGGCTATATCACCTTTTCTACCGTACCCGCCCAGCTAAGACTGTCGGCAGTTCTCACGCGCAGTATTCTCGTTGCATCAACAAGGTGTGGACACGCAGGCCTCTCTGTGCCATGGTGCTGGATTGTTTTAGATGTCTTGCCATGGTTGTACTCCGTAGGATTGTCTGATATGATAGCTAAAGGATATCCTTGCACTTGATGAGAAGTGACTCCATAAGGGTTCGAACCGGAGACAAGCCCAGACGAACAGGATCGACGATTCTTGAGGCCGAATGCCGGCCTAAAAATTGCAAGTCTTCTCGCCAATTTCTTATTCAGACATAATAATAGCACACTTAACAACAAAAGACGGATACCTAAAAGCTGGGATGGCGTTTGGGTTCGGGTCGTTTAGCTGCAACACAAACCTGAATGAGATGGCGGCATGTACAAGTTGCGCAGGAAGACACTAGCAAGCCCTACCCATAAAGGGACGTGATGCGATGTCGGGCGAAGCATGCGAGCAGGGAAATATCCTTGCTCTGCACCTCCATTTGAAAATGAATGGAAGACACACTAACAAATAGCGGAACAGCGGGAGGTTCGCTCGTGTGAACTAGTTGTATGTACAGTCAGTCCTGTGGGCAGTATGTAGGGTTTTCTTTTTGCCTCTGGTCTGGCAGTCTGGCAGTCTGGGTCTTGTTCCCCTCTCACTTCTGACCTCTCTGTTTCTCTCGCCGACCTTGTTGATTGTCTTGCTGTCTGCCGTCTGCTGTCTGCACGCTGCTGAGCCAATTTGCATGGTACCCCTGACATCTTTCAGGGGACGACAATTGAGTTTCTGTGCCTGGGCAACCAAACGTTAAAAGATGGTAGCACCACCGGAACGCGTTGTATTTCTTGCCGGGTGCAGGGTCTGTGATTCCCGAATTGTCATGTGTAGTTATGAGATGGAGGGTGGCACGTGGGTGGACGGCAAGACGAGTGGCATGCCGACTTGGCTGGGCAGGCATAACCAACCCTCTTGCCACGCCATCTTGCCGTCCATTCTCGGGACGCACATGATTTTATGTGACTACACCTGCGTCTGGCACGTCTTCAGGTTGGACAGGCAGACGGGATTGGGGTCGCGCGGCACGATGTTACGATGCGTGTTATTGCGATGAAATAATTATAGTATTATTATTATTGTTATCAATACTGCTAGAAATCTTGAATTATCATAACCAATGCACATACATGGCTCACGCAACAAGGTGCTATGCTTGGGCATGAGGGCAGCTCCAGCTTTCAGAGTCACATATGCCTCCTTCTCCTCCAACATGTCTGGCATCATCGTCGCGGCGCCTTTACGAGATTTTTAGAAGTACTTCAAGTTATTCCTAGCGTACCACTGTCTCTGTCAATTAATGCCTCACTTGCGCTAAGTACATGTATGGACAAATTATCCCGGAAGAGCAAGGAAAGAAATCACAATTCAGCAGCTGCAGAAGACCATTCATCACGTATGTGCATGTTTGGGTTTAAAGCCGTTTCAATCGCTTAGACGTCCACTTTCTATTTTATTCTAGTCATATCCGCGTGACTGCTCTAGTACTGATCCCGTCACCGGCCCGTCACCGGCTTTGTTGGATCTCTCGTGGTGAATCACGTTGTGATGGCATGGCACACGTGGAACGTGGAATAGCCACCAATTCGCCAAACGAAGGTGGCTCTTGATACAGCGTGTGAATGCATGTCTGGTATGGGCCCAACATGATAGGATATAGATATCAAGCCAACTCCAAGTTTCTGTTGCTGAAGCGTTACTGATCAGACCTCAGACACCGGGCGGTTGCTAGGGAACCGAAAGTAAGGAGGCCACGAGAGGCAGAAGATGACATGTCTCACAGTTGCTTTTTGCAAACGGAACATCACTATCCGTCCCGACATGTGTCGCAACCCTCCTTTTCTCCATATCACGACAGACGGGCTAGTCGGCCAATTGATTCATTCAGTGACGGATACATAACGGGAGCGTTTATCAAGCACCCGCTTCTGCGTAACCAGCACCCCTAAATGTGGCTGGTGGCAAATAGCAACCGATACCGGGCTCACAGCTTTTTAGCGGGAAGCTAGTAGTTAGACCTAATATTTTCTATAGCTAAAAAACAATGCATATAACAACCATTGCCACTAAGTATTGCAATTTAAAGCTATTTATAATAGCACTTACTATAATTAGTATGGTCTAAATAGCTTTATATAAGGTTATTAAAGTCCTAATAATAATAATAGCTATTAATAACGATATGATTATCGATAAGGATAGGAATATATCGATAAGGATAGGAACATATCGATAGGGATAGGATTATCGATAAGAATAATAATAGATGCCTTGTGTATTAATAATCATAATATATAAGCCTTTTAGGCATAGCTATTATTATAATTACGTAAGCGGACTATAGCTAAGGCTAAGCTATAGGCAGAGATAATATGGCTTCGCCTGTGGAAAGGTAGCGTAGGGAGCGGATAGAAAGAATAGACACTGCTTACTGGCTTCCCCGCAAAAATAGCTATGAGCCCGGTATCGGTTGTCTTAGCCACCTTAGCCATATTTGGGGTGTTGGTTACGTAGAAGCGGGTGCTTGATAAACGCTCCCTACATAACAGGGAGGAGGTGGGAGACAGTGCTTGCCTCACACAAGTGACAAAAGAGAGGAGAGGCAGAGAGAGGGCGTGAGGGGCACGGGGAAGGGCTCACGGGCTGAACGGCAAAGATACATGTAATACATAGAGATTGAAAAAAAAACAAAAAAACAGAAAAAGTACCAATGGCGGCCACTCAACGACTGCTCCTGGCACCCTGCTGGGTGTTCGTCCCCAACTTTGAGGTGGCTACGGATTACGACCCCCGCTGTGTGGCTTGTTGGTGGTATTGTAGAACATGTTGCTTTTTCTTTTTCCCTTTTCAGGTCATTGCGCGCGTTGTACGGAGTATAATTGTACAGTCTAATAGCCCCTGTTTGATTTTACATAAGCCCCACGCGGACTGACCACTAACAGCTGCTCTTTGCTCCAGAGGATGGAGCTGCTGGGAAGTGTGATAGGGCACTTTACGCTAGTGAAAAATACATATAGCTTCTTATTAAATGATTATAGGGGAGATAATGTACTCCGTATCTGCGGGAAGATTTGTAATTAGTGTAAGAACCCCAGAAGGTGTGCTGGAATACCCAATAGACCAAAGATTCGTCAATGCTAGCCGCTGCTAACATTGCACCTTACATAAATTGCTTATAAGACCTGTGAAGCCCGTCACACAGCCTTACAATTAGCCTAATAACCTTATTAGTCTTGTACCCGTGTCCCGTGTAAAATCAAACATGGGTTAGACTAGATATCCGTACTCCATATGTACTCCGTAATAATGCTATATCAACTGCTGGTATCAACTCATCCCCTGGTGTCATGGCCGAAGGCGGGATATATCGTGGCGATTGCCATTGAACTTGTGCGTCTTTGAATCGTTGCGACCCTGTAAGCATGCGTGGGTGACATGACAACATTCAATCGCCTTTGTACTCTACCGGTTTCTAATTGCTCCTGATGGGCAAGTACTACGCTAATACTACCGACGAGCTTAAAACCGCCAATGCACGAGAGTAATAATTGTGAGCGTATTTAGATTTGATCACGATGGATGAATCGAGTGACTTCGCGAGCCTTATCGTCACCAAAGAGATGAACACATGGCCAATTCAAAGGAATTACTCCGCATCATGTACAGCTCAATAAAAACCCCCGATATCAAGACAATTTGGGGTTCGGAGTCAAGTGTCATCACGACCATTGTGGAACACGCCTCTCCTGTTGGTCCGGTTACGCACATGCGATGTCTCACAAACAGGGTGCATGGGGCAAAATAGGAGGTTCAACAAGCTGCTCGGAGAGTTGTGGGCGCGAGCCTCTTCTGTACAACCACGCATCATTCCAATTTAAAATGCAAAGGTGACGTGACGTGATTTTTGTATACATAGATCATGCTACGGAGTGGTCGACCTACATACATATGAGATAAATACATGCATGTGGGATCTGCCTACATAGGCTTAGGCTTAGGTGACGCCGGGCGGCTTCTGTGCGGTGGGATGTCTTGATTGATAATGGTACATGGACTGGGGAGCTGCAAGTTCATCAACGCATCCGCAGCCGCAATGTGCTTCATGCAGGGTGACCGTTCGTGGAACCAAGGATTATCCATTGGGTCTTCTGTACCAAACTGGCACGAGGACATTGCACGGTCCGTGACGTGCAGAGAACGAGAGGTCAACTGGTGGGTTGGTAGGAGGAGGGCCGGCCAGAGGGAGGTGGTGGGGATTTGGACGTCATTTTCCTTCCTTCCTTCTCCCAGTCACACGAGGGTTTTTCAGTCCCGTCTTGTGTCTTGTCTTGCCGTGTCTTGAGTGCTTGACTGACTTCCTTTTTTTTTTTTTTTTTTTTGGCTCGTCCAATGTCAAAACGTACCAACATGGCTAGCGCATTCTTTCGGAAGACAGCTGGCATACTCCCACACTCCGTACAGGCAGGGAGGGATAATAGTGAAGAGGGTGAGCGTTGGAATCATCCACCTGTTATCGATCCTATCATAACCTATCCTACCTAACCCTCACATCTGAAGGCTTGATGTTTTGATTCGATCAAGTTGCACATGACTTGATGACATTGAGCGCCGAAGCGCCCGTAACCCAACTCTGCATATTACATGTAGGATCAAGGCAGTTGGACAGCATTAAACTGATGGCTACGGCAACGGCAACGGCACGGCGCACACCATCTCCGAGGTGGTCTTCAGGTTTGTACGACAGCCATGGCGATCGTTCTCTGCCTTGCCAAGTTGGGCACTCGCGGCCAAGTAACCCCCATCTTGAGGCCCTGTGCAGTACTGAGCATTGCAGTTTCGTCAGACCATCATTACAGCACTGTACGTACGGATGATCAGCAACTCGGGTACGGATTTCAAGAAGTAAAGTACGGAGTAGAATGCCCCATTTCACGCCTCAGCTATCAGGGCGAGGCTGCTTGTGTCCCCGTTGGGTTGGAGCAACCACACACACAGCCTCGGGATGACTTCTTCCTACACCACTATGACACTTTGTTGCTACCTGACTTTCTTTCCCTGAACTTCATGTCTACGATATAGCACTCGTAGTGCGTACACGTCCACATTTGTGGCACGGTTAGACCTGGTGATCCATTGAGCTTGTCTTGCTGCCTCGCATTTGGCCCGAATTGCATGTCTTTGGATGCCAGAAAAGAATTGCCCCTCTTTGTTCGATCAAGCCAGTCAGATTGCGAGTCGAATATTGTGCCCTCGTCCTTTTGGATCTGGGAAGTAAAGCCCCCTCCCCTGTTATAGTGGAGTTGTGAGGCCAACTCTGCTTAAGGATTCGTCGAGAAGTACATGAAGAGGACAATGGAACGGCTTGCTGTTGGCGTCACCGGAACCAAACGCCATGGATGGCGCTTCACTTTCACCAACAAGCCCCAAGCGCCACCACCCCCATCTCAGAGTCGCATGGCGGGTGCTATTTATTACCTTGGAGGTTGAGGGCCTTTGGCTCACAAGGGGATTTCATTTTGCTTTTACTGTAGCTGAGGTGGCGAATTTCGGTAGTAAAGGCTAATGGCAAGACGCTGCGCGGCGGGCGCTCGAATCTTTCCAGACATTTCGTCAAGTGACATGTTTACCATGCACTAGCACTTGAAGTTTTGCTTGTGTTTGATACTTGGGCACCGCACTAACTTGCGGCGGTTAGTGTCAAAGATGCTAAGATGGTGTTCGCAGATTAGCAGGAACATGGGCGATGATGCTCAGACTGCT
Source organism: Epichloe gansuensis (assembly GCA_023658505.1). Lineage (NCBI taxonomy): Eukaryota > Fungi > Ascomycota > Sordariomycetes > Hypocreales > Clavicipitaceae > Epichloe > Epichloe gansuensis. The sequence continues at coordinate 2,346,956 of CP098284.1, forward strand.
GCCGCCTGTAGCAATTCCTGTGAAAAAGAAAGAAAGAGGAAGAATGGGCAAGTAAGTGATGGACAGGGTGTTGGGCATAGTACAGACGAGAGTGACAGAGAGAGGAAGACGGAGCACCCCGAGTACGCAACAACACGGTGCGAAAGTAATAACATGCTCGAACTTGGTAACTCGATAGGTTCAATTAGATTATATGTACAAGGCTGAGATACATGGTCTCCCTTTCTCTCACCGTTGTCTCACTCCGTCGTCGTCGTCGTCGTCGTCGTCGTCGTCGTCGTTGTCGTTGTCAGTTCAGGAGCAAGGGAGCTTTTCGGCAAGGTAGGTAGGTGTGTGTGCGCCCAACGCCAATGCCAACGCCGTCGAGGGCACGAGGGTTAGTTAGCCTTCCAAGATACAACGACAAGTACATACATGTACGACAAGACCCACGGAGCAGGAAGAAAGCACGAGACAGAGAGTCAGAGGTATTACGCCGATGCACCAACAAGTTGGTTAGCTTCCAGCAGCCACTGTGCCATCGGCACTCTGCCGGCGTCGTCTCCCCCAGACCCCAAAAGGCGGCTGACTGCCCGCCTGCCCGCGCCTGCCCGTGTCGCCCGTCCCTTTGTGGATGGATGGCCGTGGGTACGTGGATACCCACTACCGTTGTGTCACTTTTTGTGTGTGCCGGGGCTGCCCAGGGCGAGGTCCACTGGGAGAGACACTGTGCAGACTAGAACAATAACACGATAATAAATCGTCTCCAGTTGCTCGTTTTCGGTCCGGGTTCTGTCTTGGGGACTTTGGGACGTGGGTTCCCCGATCGACTCGTCCGTGTGCCCATGCTTTCTCCCTGTCCACCTCTCCTTCGCCTGTCTCTCTCTATTATTCGGGTTTCTGGAAGCTGATTCTTGTCGGGGCCCATCTTCGCTGCACCTCGCATCCATCCTTCCTCTTTCTCTTTCCTGCGCGTTCTGAAAAAAAAAAAACCTCAGGACAACGAAGAGAGGAACACTTTCCAACGATCCTGTTTCCCGAAAACAAGCCTCACTGGTCGAAACTTCACCGCTCTGACGCTCGATACGTACCATCGGTGGTCGTGGCTGTCTCCCGAAATTGTCCCACGACGTTGCTTTCTCTCCCTTGTCGATTAGCAGACTACATGGTACATACATATGTAATTACAACGCTTACCGACCCGCAAAAAAAAAGAAGGGCGACGAGGGCCTGGTGGTCTTTCCACTCGCCCCTGCTCCGTACTAGCTTTGCAACTGCTCGTCACTTCTTGATCATCATCTACCATCTCTCCCTCTCCTTCGCTTTCTTCGTTGCAAAACCACTTGACCAGAAGCTGTGCTCTCACCAGCTGTCATTTCTTGTTTGACAGTGTTTGTTATGCTGCAATTGAACCTGCAAGCTCGGCATATAGAATACGCCCGCCGATTAGCTCTAGCTTTCGATAATACGATATCATCAGGTAAGACACTATTTTTGAGCGTCTTTGATTCTTTCACCTTCCCGACTTCTTTCTGGCCTGGTGGTTTGTCGCATGATGCTTCATTGGAGGGCGTTTCATATCTCGGGATCAATGCCGAAACCACTCAGAGTAGGCCCGGATTACCGAATCTTCAACATGCTACTTGCATTCCACGGGATCCTATCTCGCTTGCCTCCACTGGCTCATTCCAGACGCGAACCCTGCCAGCTTGCCACAACATCTCCTGGCGCGTCATACAATATCTAATCGTTTAATCTTAATTTAGCAGATTCTGGCTCAGCCAGCTCGTCGATTTCGTGATCAGCGGCAACCGCAAATCGCAATCGTCTGTTAGCCTCTTCGCTACTATCATCGAAGGGAACCGTGCAAGCAGGCTTCCTGCTCGGAGACGCCTTTTTCTCAAAACGAGACTCGCCTCGGCACACATAGGTTTTGAAGTATCGCGTGGTTTCGGTACGAACACGGCGCTTCGACTCGCACGACCTGGTCGGTGACGACTGCTGTGTCGAAGCTGTTCTACATTAATAATTCGATCTGCCGGAGCTTGATGCTCTCGGAGCGCACTGGGTGCCAAATACAATAGCAATGCTGAGCGACCGATCTCTGGGAGCCAACACTCGCCTGGCTCATGACTTTGCACCTTACCAACAAACAGATACGGATTCATATGGATCCCAGAATCAACACACAAAATTATACCCCCACTCACAAATGACTCCCCGACAACTCCAAACGGCTCACAGGAGAATCTTTCTCCAGAACAAACAGGGCCACCGATATTTCACAACTTTCTAAGAGCGTTCTATCCGTTTCACCCCAGCTATGCCATCTCCGATTCTAGTGTGACCTTACCATTGGAAGAAGGAGACGTTGTATTAGTGCATTCAGTTCACACCAATGGATGGGCGGATGGAACGCTGTTGGCTTCCGGTGCAAGAGGATGGCTACCGACTAATTACTGCGAAGCCTACGAACCGGAAGACATACGAAGCCTACTCAAGGCTCTACTGAACTTCTGGGACTTGCTGCGAAGCACATCTGTCAACGACAGCGAGATATTCAGGAATCAAGAATTCATGAAGGGGCTGATCGCTGGTGTTCGATTTCTCCTGGTACGTTACGATCTGCTACAAAACAATGGTATACGAGGAAAGCACGGAGAGCGTAATGAGGGTTCGGCGGCATCTCACTTACATTTCTTCAGGAACGAACTGGCTGCCTCAATAGAGAGTCGACCGTCGTACAACGAAGTGATGGACTTCGTAAAGGCCGCAAGTCACTACTTTCGGAACTATCGGCCCTGGTCAAAACCGGAAAACGCTTGCAAGAGAGCCAAAATGGTACACTGTATCCTTCAGAAGATGCAAACGACATTATCGATGAAATGATCCTTCGAGCTTTCAAAATTGTTACAAAAGGTGTTCGGTTTCTCGACGCCTTGGAAGAAGAAAGGAGGGCCCGAGTTCCCGCTTCAGTGACTGTCATGGCTACTGTAGCCGAGGAGTCCTATGTCCCCCTACACCCCCTGCAGACCGAGCTACATTCGACGATCATAAGCATGGAGAACCGAGTGAACCAAACTCTCGCACCGCAATAACTGATGAAGCTGCGTCAAATGCCGCTTCCGTGGAAGCACATGAACTCGCACGGGGTCACATGGTCACTGGAACAAGCGTGGCTCGTCACTCAACGCACCGGTGAACGCGAACCCACCCATCGTCTCCAACCAGAACCGAAACTCGCAAGGTAGCTGTCACAACCATCGCCTATCTTCGGGAATGGCACACAGGGTGTCGCTTGCGGGGCCATCACCTCTGTCAAGTCCGCAACACCTCGTCTCCGAAAGACTCAATCGCAGTCACGACAAGTTTCTCTCCCATCTCGGGTCTTTCATCGGAAGATTACATCTGCAATCACAATCTCGACCAGAATTAGCCCTAGCCATCAAGCAGTCTGCTACCTCTGGTGGACAGCTTCTTGCTGTTATGGACAGTGTCTGTCTTTACAACAGTTCCAGCGTCGCAGCGTTGAGCAAAGTTCGTATTGCCATGTTCGAGCGTATTCAAATTCTTGTCTTATGTGCACGGGATACGCTAGTCAATGCGGCCACCGAAGGTGCGGACATGATCATGCCCCAGGACAACGGTATCTTGCTTACGGCGGCCACCGGCTGCGTTCGGGCTGCTGGCGAATGTGTGGCAAAGACGAAAGCTGCTATTGAAAAAATCAGGGACTTCGAATTCGAGTTCGATGGCTTCTCGCTAGGCATAGACCTTAGTGTACTTGACGTCGCTGAGAAAGGGCCAGAACTCCGTCCGTCATGGAGCAACCAGAAATGCTGGGCAGCACTGCTGAGTCTTTCGAAACCTGCGAATCGTCCATGACAGCATTAAGACAACCGCTCGCGAACACGACCGATAAGCCTCTTCCCCGTGTGCCACGCCTCACTATACCTGTCAATGAGACTGCGCAACACGGGGCTCCCCAGCTTCGTCGCGGCCATCATCGGCAAATGAAGACAACACATCAAGCGTCGCATCTTCCATATCATCAATCCGCCCTGCAATGCCACCTCTTCCCAAACTTACAACATCCTTGAATACATGTGAAGCAACCAAGTCTGTCATCGACATGTCCGCTATCGAACAAGACCAACATGCCTCTCGATTTGACAGTCTCGTCGCTTCCAGCGCTGGAAGCAGTGGCACGTACCTCAGCAGGGACTCCGAAACTAGTATGGTGTCTCAGAGCTCAACTCGCGCAACAACTCCAGATCACTCTCTAGCACCTCGCAGCCGGCCTTCTTTCTCCAACTTGAGCGCCGCGGGCAGCTTCTCGCAAGCCGATGACCAAGACGATGTAGAGACGAGACTCCTGGAGAAGACATTTGCTCACGAGCTCATGTTTAACAAAGAGGGCCAAGTGACTGGCGGCTCCCTTTCTGCCCTCGTCGAGCGGTTGACAACCCACGAGTCCACCCCAGATGCCACATTCGTCTCGACCTTCTTCCTGACCTTCCGGTTGTTCTGCCGCCCTGTAAAGCTAGCAGAGGCTTTGATGGAACGGTTCGACTACGTGGGCGAATTCCAACACATGGCAGGTCCAGTTAGACTGAGGGTTTACAATGCATTCAAAGGCTGGCTTGAATCCCATTGGAGAGACCAGACTGATCGCGAGGCTTTGAAGCTCATTATCCCCTTCGCTGAGCTGAAACTGATGTCCGTCTTACCATCTGCTGGCCGAAGGTTGCTAGAACTCGCCAAGAGAGTTTCTGGGGATGGCTCTTTGGTGCCCCGACTTGTGTCATCTATGGGCAAGACGAACACAGCCATAGGACAGTTCGTTCCTGCAGACACACCCTTGCCATCGCCCCTGATTTCCAAGAGTCAGCAGCACCTTCTCACCGCATTCAGAACTGGGGAAATGGTCCAACTATACTTGATATCGAACCTCTGGAGCTTGCCCGTCAGTTGACCATCAAACAGATGGGTATTTTCTGTGCTATATTGCCCGAAGAGCTCCTTGCGTCGCAGTGGATGAAAAAGGGTGGCATCGAAGCGCCCAACGTCAAGGCCATGTCGGCCTTATCAACAGATATTTCCAATCTGGTGGCCGAAACCATATTACAGTACCCGGAGATAAAGAAGCGGGCTTTAGTCATCAAACAGTGGATCAAGGTGGCTCACCACTGTCTTGAATTACACAACTACGACGGGTTAATGGCCATCATTTGCAGTCTTAACAGTAGCACAATCAGCCGACTGCGCAAAACTTGGGACGCCATCTCTGCGAAGCGCAAAGAGATGTTGCGACACCTTCAAGAAATCGTGGAACCAGCACAGAACAACAAAGTATTGAGAACTCGTCTCCATGATCATGTTCCTCCATGCCTTCCATTCCTTGGCATGTACCTTACCGATTTGACGTTTGTCGATATTGGCAATCCAGCCACCAAGCAAATGTCAATAGGCACAGACTCTGATGAAGATGGCTCCGGCGGCCTGACTGTCGTCAATTTCGACAAACACACGCGCACAGCAAAAATCATTGGAGAACTACAACGCTTTCAAATCCCGTACCGTCTCATGGAAGTTCACGATCTTCAAGATTGGCTATCTGCACAGATTAGGCGAGTTCGCGAAGGTGATCCAGGCAATGTTCAAGTCACGTATTATCGAAAGAGCCTTTTGCTGGAGCCACGTGAGAGTGCGTCTCGTCGAGAGGCAGAACCACCAACACCGGTCTCGTCTCATACGGGAGCCTCTCGAGGCGACCTTTTCGGATGGATGACACGGGACCGCAGTCAAACTGCCACACCGGCTCAATGTTGAGGCATCTAACACCTACCCGATGTCCAGACCATCACATTTTACCCCTGTGAGGCAGGCATGGTTGCTATGCATCTGCCTCGACAATGGCGTCATGATCGATGACACCACACGCACATACTTTCCTCAATTTTTCCCGTACTTACCAACTTTCTTTCTTGATACCCCTGCTTTATCATTACAGTATTTTGTTTTCATGGCTCTCTCCTCTGGGTTTTGTTTACCTCATTATCGAAGACGCACCGGTCGTTTGGATGGGCGACATTTGGTCGGTACAATTTCTTCATGTTTCAACAAGCATCATAGCGTTTTTTGCAGTACCAACACCACGTTTACGAACCGTTGCAATGCACAGTCTCGAGGATCTTATGCAGTTTTGATCGACACATCCTAGCTTGTTGCTACATCAGAGTGTGGAAGTGGTGTGACAAGGCTCTGGCAACACATCAAGGAGCATAGAATTGCAATCTTTTGCTACAATAACGCTACAAACGCTGCAGAGCGGCTTGTTCGTTTGTTGCGCTTGCGCGCCGCACAGGACCGGGTTTATTTTCGCAAATTCAAAAATGGAGGTTGGGAAAAGTGGTATTGCATATTTGGGCCTTTTGTTCTTTTTTTTTCAGGTTATGGGTGAGAATCAATGTTTTTTTCGTTGAGGAAATGCACAGCGCGGTTGTTAGGCGTCAACGGGTTGATTATGGGAAGGGTTTTTGTTTTGTTTTAAAATTGGGTCAAGATGGTTGACATTGCCCGGGAAACAGCGACAATGATGAATTGGGAGAAAAGCCTTGTGAAACAAATGGTCGTTATCATGCTCTTCTAGCCTAGTTTTTATTGTTTGATAGAGCAGGTGAGCACCTCACTGTGTTCGAAAGGATTAGTCCAACAGGATTAGCACCAGCGAGAACCCCGCGGTCCTCGCATATATCAGAATCTTGAAATTCTCTTCCTATCTCAAATAACTCTGCCGTAAGAGTACTTGCGTACCCTGACTTTAACTCGCCGGAGATAATGTCCACTCGTTTTCCCACCTGCTTTTGTTTTGTGGTCTGCTCATATCAAAACGATAAGCGGATTGCTTTCGGCAGCTCAAAGCGATTCTTTGGTACAAGCAAGCCAGTCAACACACACCCACTCGCTAGGCCTGGCCCGGTCCTTCACAGGCGGTAAAAATTTTAGTGCCTGGCTTCGAGATAGTCCTTTCTATTGTCCAAAATGTCCGGTACAGGATTTGGGCGTTAGCACAGTGCATAAATTCATGCCCACTTTATTCGCACGACGCACACAAGTCGACTCCACATCGTCAGCTTGAAAGCATCCAACAGTGTCACGAACCTCGATTGCGACGGTGGTCCTCTGCATATTAGTTTCTCATGGAGGCATCGCCCCTCACTCGCCAGCCTCCACCAGAGGTATTCACTCCGAAGATCATAGAGCTGTATTCAGCCCTTTTCAAGGTTTGTTGCAACTCCTACCTGGAAGACCTGTCATTTACTAACTCCTGCGCTGAAGGTATGGATGTGCAAAACACATGTCGGCAATCCTTCATGATCCTTCATGACTGATCCATCTTGCCCGACAGGATGACTACGATGGCGAAGAAAAACCCGATGGCTTCTGGAGGGAATTTTTCCTGTTACGACCGGACCGCCAGAGCCTACGAAATCTGCTGAATGATATTTGCCCGTCAGACGTGCTTTTGTTCGAGGGACGGACAAGAGAAATATTGAGCAAAGCTATTGCAGCTGTTAAGACGGGCCAAGGTCTTGCACCCGAACATGCACTAGACGTAAGATAGAGTCCTGGCCATGTAGAAAATTCCTAAGCTAAAGCCATGCAGTTTTTAAGCATCTTTCTTTCTTGCCTCCTGTCCAAGAAATACCCCCATCCGAGCTCCGACATTATCAATATTCTGGCTGGCCTTGACCATATCGACGCCGTCTTCACCGATTTTACAAGCACTCTAGATTCAATTGTTCGAAATCAGGAATCTTGTGGGTGTTCATGTTGTGACCAGAAAGCTGTGAGCTGACACTTTGACTCAGTAATCACGCGACACAAAGCGATCAAAGTGCTCCTTGCCGTTGCCGCAGGCGCATATCAAACAACTCTTCTCACATATTTGATCCAAAGAGACCTGTTCCCAGCTGTCATGAAGGTATATTTCTGCTGTGTACCTTGGGAGAAAACTATGTTACGAAACAACTTCTCATCACGCCGTTGGACAGTTTGTGCAAGATTCGGAAACACTAGGCCATGTGCTAGAACCATTTATTCTCTTGGGAATTTTGGCCAGTTACAACAAATTTGAATTTCAGAACCCCTATCAAATTCGACTCAAAGATTTTGTCAACGAAGCTACGATTCAGAAAATCATACATTGTGTTGGGTACACTTGCCAAGCACTCAGGCTGGACTATATCGACGTTCAAGACGACCTTCCTGAGGGCTGGACACTCAGTAATACCTTGAATTTGATTGGCCTTGGTCTTGTGCTACGGGGCCAAAGCCTGAGAAGAAGCCAGTGTACGATGCAGACACTGCAAAGCAGCTATTCTCCAATCTGTAAGTAAGCCCTCAAGTGATGTGACTTCCCAACAATTTGTTTCTTAAGTGCTAACCTGCTGATAGACCTGATGAAAATGCGGCCATTCTACTAGCCACGTATGACTTTGCTCATGTGAACAAGTTGTTTTGCTTCAATTTCGTGTCGTTGCCTGGTGAGCAGGGCAATGAACGGCCCATTGCAAGCTACTTATCTCTCACATCGTACTTGCTCCAGCACGCACATTTGTCACACCGGGCCTCTCACTACGCACATCTTAACCTCATGGTCTTTCGCTTACTCGTCGAAGATCCGTTAACCTTCAAGAAGATATGCAGCGATGAGTTGAAAGCCTCCGTGCGATTGTGTAGACAACGACAGCCGTTCCTGCCATTGGTGAAGGGAGAGCGAGTGCTTTCAACCAGTTTTCTTGATTGTTTGATTGACGGAATCAATCACAACTTGAGACGTCGCCTAGACGTTAGTCTCTATACACTGTGCTTGGGTATCCTGTTACGGATCATCTCGTACCTCTCGCGATCGAAAACGCGGCTCACCTATCACTGGCCAGAGTTTTTCAGGTCTCTGTTGTCACTCGTACGCTTCTTGGCGACCTACACGTCAGATCTGAAAGACTTGACCCATATCAATACGCTACTTGACCATGTGGTCAACCTCCTCGCGCTATCACTATCCGCCGGGGAAGCCTTCTTGCCGACCCCAGCTGCGTATGACGACCTGTTCTACAAAATTGTTGAATCAGGGAAGTTCTTGCCAAATTCAAAGAAAATTATGGATTGAAAAATAGGAAAAGCAACTCAATTGATACGCTCATCAGCGTTAGCACCCATTATAAGCAAATTCTATCTGAGGGAGGTGGCTCAGCAAAAAACAAGCCAAGCAACTTGACGTCACATCAGGTCACAGAGGTTATCAAGCAAGGATACGAAACTCTTAGTATACAGGCGAAGGAAGGCCTAGACACCTGGGATAACTTTCGCGAAGCAGACGAAAGAACATTGTTGAAACAAATGGCCAGAGCATCTGTTGGTGATGCACGAATAATGGTGGAGAAGCAAACATAGAGCGTTTTCGATAGATGCGAACACGACAACCAACTTTTCATGGAAAGAATGCTCTCCAAAGCAAATTGACCTGCACAATACCAACAACCGTACTGCGATGTTTGATGTTGGTCTCAGCATACCCGAGGATTGAAACGAGTCGATCATCGGAGCAAGTATTTGATTAAGCCGAATGCTCCAGTTTCTCTGAAGGAACGCTGTTAAAAAAGTCGAGGACTTTCGCGACCCATACATCTCTATATAATCAGTGCGCGCTGGCAAATGACGATATGACTCTCGTAGGTATGTTTTGTTGCCACGAGTGCACAGGTCAGTTCACAATACATAGCATACGACTGAAAGCCTATCTGTCGATTTGTTACGCACATTCTGTGTGATAGATTTGCTATTTGGAGTATAGACCACTCTTTTAAACCTGTTTCACAGTAACACGAGACTTCGCCGAACCGCCTGAGGCAGGACCTCATATCGCTCATCAGCGGAAACTTGGTCGTCCATAGCCAAAATCTCAACTTATCAATCAGAGAGAAGTCAGCAACGCGGAAGGCGGATTTCTCAAGACTTCGCATCAAGGCGGGTAACTTGTCGTGTGATTTCTCCACTGAGTCCTCCTATACCATCGCAGCTCGGTGTTTGCCATCCGCGTCTAAGCGCGAAGACGAGGTTCGTATACAGACGATGCCAAAGACTTTTTTTCTTCTGCAAAACGATGGGGAAATCCCTTGAGAACGTGAGTCGAGCGAGGGTCATGGGTTCGTAAGTCAGCTCTGCGAAACAGAGACCCTGTATCGTGTGCTGAAATGTGATGGGAGTTTTGCATAGTGTTGAGAACATGATGGATGTAAATCATGCTTCCTAACAATTATGCAATCAATCATGAAGAAAGGGCGTGGGGGCCTAACCAGCGACTGTGCGCAAGGGCAGGGCGTATTTGACAAGCTTGCTCTGGCAAGTCTGTCAGCTGTGCCAGCTGTGTCAGCTGGACATGTAGCCACCCACGACTTGCGCATATCGAGCATATCTGCTGCCTTTGGCATTCGATAACCTTCCTTCACTCGACTCTTTGAACGGATGCCCCGAATGCAGAGGCAGATTTCTATCTATTGGCTCGATAGGGCATGACAAAATTGCCGAGTTTCATTTCTCCCCATTTATTCGTCGTGTTGGAAGGTCTCCAGAGCAGTTCATCATGGACAAAACTGGAAAACCCTGAGGTGAGCGCTAAAACAACATCTTCACTGTTACTCTTTCTCAGTTGGGAATCATCTCGACGTGGTATTCAATAGCTAACGTTGTGCAATGCAGGTTGTAAGCGAGCTTCATACTTCGATATTTTAGACAAGCCAAAATGTGCAAAGATGACTGGGGAAATTAGAAGGTGTGGTGGAGAATACGTCTCCAGGCTGGCCACGAGGCAACCTTGGCGCGGAAAGCGTTAATCTCATCCCAGTCCAATTCACGTCGGCCAGTGTCAACATCCATCTGCTCCGTCCGGAGCCAACCAGTTCGCTTCCAAAGATATCCAATAATCCAGAAGAAGAGGACAACAGGAAACGCAAGATAAGACTTGAAGAAGCCTTCAACAGTGCCCATGCCACTCTTGCCAGGTGGTGCGACAATGGCAGTGTAAAACTGAAACAAAAGTGTCAGCAAATGCTCGAGCATGACGTGGAATGCTACGGGAAAGGAGTGGCATCTCACCTGGGCGATGAGAACAAGAACGCAAAGACTGAGGCCTAGCCAGGAGCCATAAACGCCACCGATAGCCTTAAAGGGATCTCATCCAAAGTATGGCCGTTGTATCTCCAGGCCTTTCGGAAGCGGATGTGAGCCAGACAGACGGAACCCCAAGTGAAGAGTGCGGCAAGTCCAGACAAGGCCAACAACCAGTCAAAGACAACGGGGCCCTGGTTATTCAAGCTAACAAAACCAAGAAGTCCGCAAAGAAGAATAGAAGTAACGGCCGGGAGGGGCGACCGGACTTGTCAATATAGGTGAAGAGCTTAGGAGCGTAGCCTTGCTGAGCCAAGGCAACCAGGGTTCGCGATCCGCCATAGACACCAGACACACCGATGGACAAGACAGAAACCAAGATTACCACATTCATGAAGTGGTCGAATCCCTTGAGACCGGCGTACTTGCCAACCAAGACGAAAGGCGATGCCTTAACATCAGTAAAGGCTGAGTCTGAAAGAAGAGCAGGGTCATTGGAATCAATCAAAAGACCGACAAAGAAAAGACCGAGTATGTAAAAGACCGTAATTCGCCAGAATACCTGCTTAATTGCGCTGGGCAGAGACTTAACGGGGTTCTTAGTCTCAGCAGCGGCAAGACCAACTAGCTCAGTTCCAGAGAAAGAGAAGGCAGCAGTGACGAAGACTGAGCAAAATCCTTTAAACCCGTTCTTGAAAGCGCCAGGGTTATACCAGTATCGGGCACCCCAATACTCATTATATCGACCAGAGCTGGGACCACCGCCGAGAACAAGGACGAAAGCGATGATCATGAAGATAACAGTAGCGCATAGCTTGAAGACGGAAGAGACGAATTCTTCCTCAGCATATCCCAAAGCACCAAACAAATTGATAATAATAATGGCAATCAGGAAGACGGTAATCCAGACACCGACCGAGATATCCGCGTTCCAGTATTGAATAGTGAGACCGCAAACCGTCAATTCGAGTGGCAGGACGACAGCCCATTGAAACACATAGTTCCAGCCCATAGCGAAACCCCAGGAAGGATCGATAAAGCGAGACGAGTAGGTATAGAAACCACCAGAGACAGGATACATAACAGCGAGTTCACCAAGAGCGTAGACTGTGAAACACACGACTTGTCAGCAAGAGCAGGAAGGAGGGGGAAAGGAGCGGCGAAACAGTTTTCAGTTGCTAATGCGACTCAAATAGGGCCACTACATACCGACATTGAACATCATGACACCAATGATTAGAAAGTCGACGAAAAGAGTACCGGGGCCCTGCAGAGAGACTGTTAGAGTAGTTCAGAAGCAACGGCTGGGCGAAAACAGGACTCGCTGGCGCTAGCAGTATGGACAGGAACTTACACCTTTACTTAGAGCACCACCAGAACCAACGAAGAAGCCAGCGCCAATTGAACCACCAATGGCAATCATGTTCAGGTGTCTGGCGTTCATGGGGCGCTCAAGCTCGACGTGACCTCTACCATAATGGGCCTTCTTGAACGACTCGATGTTCAGGCCATTTCGGGTCATGAAGTCGGCGTGGCGGGCGGTGCCTTCAATTTTACCAATCACATGAGAAGTGCCTTCTTCCATGGTCGTGGTCTGACCCTTCTCCACGACGCTTGAGTCGACTGCCTCATCTTTGGACGACATTCTGTCGACGTAGGTTTCCTCACGGGCTCTGCTCCCTTGTGTATGGAGTGTATCAGGCAGCAATACACCAAGCAGCACGAGACCAGAGGGGGAGGGAGAGGAAAGAAAAGGAACAGAATTGGGTAGGGAGAAAAGAGAGGGATTGTTCACATCATCATGAGAGGAAGAACCGTCCATCTTTAAGAAGAAAAGGCTAAACGACCTAGACTTCTGACCTTCTGGAAGCCATGTTAATTTGGGGGGTTCTCAGCTTGGAGGGTGGAGGAACGATTCATTCATCGAGAAGGGGAGGGTGGGAGGAGGGGGTGTGACTTACAGAGTCAATGGAGGCGGATTTGCCAAAAGCGCGGTCACCAGATTTGACCCTTGGAGCTGATGCAATTTGAGCGAGGGCCGGCCGGGGTATTTGGGAGAGAGAGGGAACGACGAGAAGTGGGAGGGAACGGGAAGCTTCCAAATTCGTGGTAGAGGCTTTTTACCAAACGTTGACCAAGGCAAAGTTGTTAAGCCAAGCCAAGTCAAGGGGCTTGGCGGATTACTCTCCGACAGCCAATGCGAGGCATGACAAGACAGTATGCCGGAGACAAGCAGAATCTTGATACCAGAGCAGAGATGATGTGGTGCGCTGAGGGATCAAGGGCAAGAGAAAGCATGCTCAACTATCGATGTAAGTTGTCTCGGTGGGCTCAAAGGAATAGCATCAATCATTCAATGGTATGGAGGGCAAGCTACGGCGGCGATATTGCGACGAAAAGCAACAGAAACAGTTCCTCGGGCTGTTACAGTAGTACAGGAGCCTGCTTCATGAGAGAAAACGAGATACCTGACAGAAGGATCTTTGTGTGGACATACTATTTAGGCAAGGCATGCGGAGAGCATTGCTGCGTACGGAGCACGGAGTAAGACCCAGGTCTCTAGACCTCTAGACAGGAACAGGGGATTGCAAGGCTAGACTAGGGACAAGAAGCACACTAATCATCTGTCAGTGGTTCATCAAGAGACCCGACGCGTTGCAGAATCTTGTCTGCCGACTCTATTACTCCGTACACCGTGGACAGCTTGGGCAAACCGAGGACGTTTCAACCGACAACAAACAGCACAGACTATATGGATGCATACCAAAACCCCGAGAGACCGTGCAGTCTGGTGATAGAGTCCAGCTTCGTGGAGAAAGATAAGAAGGGCGCCGCAAACAGCAAATAGCCTGTATTGTTACGAGGTGTTGTCAGGGCTCCAAGATTGTACTTTTCCCGGCTAATCCGTACAAGACTTGGAGACATGCATGCATGCCGCGGAGGATTTGGGGTATGAGATGGCCGGATTGCATCCATCGTCTGGGGCTGGCCGGCCTTGGCTGCTTCTTATTAGCTCCTCCAAGAGAATCGATTATCCCTCCCCCTCATGGCACTAATAAACCAGCCTCTCGGGACCCTGGTCACTGGTCAGCCACGGCTATCGACAAACTACTGTAACAGACTAGACGTGGACAACGGTGGCGATATCAACGGAGCAGGCTCAAAGAAGCAACCTGGCGCGCGTGTCCAGTCAGAACGTACGGACCGAGCGCAAGACGACCAACTCCGATCAACAGGGCTCGAAGGCATTGAGGAGACTAGGAGACTAGAGGACTAGAGGACCGACTGGCACCTGGCAACAAGCAAGCGCCAACTTGGGAATACAATGTATTGTCGCCATCCCCGGACATGGCCACATGGTTGTCAACACGTAACATGGGGCATCTTGCTGGAAGAAACGTCTGACAGGGACGCGCAGCGAAACGTCGACACCACTCGTTAGTAATCGCGGCACTGCGACTTGCGGTTGCCCGTCACTACCTACCACGTACGGCAATGATCTGTATAACCGTACATAAAAGAACATCAAGCTGAAGCTTGCATCAAAAGCACGTCCTGGAAAGAGCGCCTAAAAGTGGACGGACCAAGCCACCACCACCCCCGCGCAAAAGTGCTTTGGTGGTGTGTACGAAAGTGCGGATGTAAATTGGATACTAGACGTGTTTGTCGAACAGAGCGGCTATCCGAGAGTTCCAGAATTGCAATCTGGGCGGCGACGAAGGAGAAGGGGGAGGGGAGGAGCAGGGAGACGGGACGCAAGCCAATGAATGCAACGGGTCGCCAGTCCCCAGAATCTCCACTCCCCGCGGGGACTTGGCGCCTCCCAGACAGACGACAGACTGCGGACTCTGGGCTGGGCTGGGCTGGGCTGTCAATGAGACTCGGACATGTTCTATATATGCTTCCATATATGCTTCTACACACATACATGTACATACATACCAAGCCCTCGCCGTCCACACCTTCCGTTCTTGGTTGTCAATTCTCGGGATGACATTGGTGCACGCGTAACACCTTGTCACGCCACGTCTTGGCTCGACGACGACGACGACGACGAACGATGCCACGAGCTGCGAGCTGCGAGAATGACGGCCAAACGCCAACAAACTAGCATGGAGAGACATGTCGAGCAAGGATTCGAGGATTCGAGGATTCAAGAATTCAAGCTTCCTATCCCGTGGATTTGCAGGGCATCTCCATATTTCCCAAACGCAATGGCACCCACCCACCTGCCATCCCATCCCATCCCATCCAACGAGCAGCCATGTCAGGCTCATCGCTTTGATAACGCCCCTGTCACGTCCCTGCGAACAGGGTTGCCACCAGTGCTGTCTGACTGCGATAGCCGCCATGCGGTCGGGTGGGTGGGAAATCCTCCTAGCTATCTGTCTGTGTGTCTGTCCTGGCCGAGCGTGAAGTTGTTGTGCTTTAATATCTGTTGACTTTCACCTGCAACACGTACCTACGTACGTACATGTACGTAATACGGGGCCACGTAAACAGGGTCTATCACGGCTCATCGTCAGTATTGGTTGCAGAGGGCAGGTAAGCCACGTGCATGGTTCCTCCGAAGCTTGATCAAGAAAGAAGCACGACAAGACATTGCCGAGTTGCTCTGAAGCAGCAGCCTACAGTGCACGAAACATGTACAGCCTACGTAGGTAGTATTGAGACGGAAAGCGACATGGAACAGATTCATCATCACCAACGAACCCGCTTTCAGACAGACAGACATTCGAGGCCTTCTACTCGGTAGTACGTGCGTACGGAGTAGAAATATGCATGGGTTGCCCCACGGGAAAAGTCATCATGCTTGCCATCCACTGACAGGTTGGCTATTTTGAATCTGCCCCCTTCCCATATTACAGAAGTTCTTTTGGTAGACGCATTCGCTTCCAGTCTCGCTTGGCAAGCCGTGAAAAGACCAGGGCTGGTGGTGGTGTGGTGATGTGGTGATGTGGTGGCTGTTGGTGCGGAAAAACGCGGGCCCCCACCCCCACGCGCTTTAATCTTTCTCGAAATACATGTACTCCACGAAACCCCAGACTTTTGCCTGCTCAAGTGTATGGATGGATGTGGAATTCAAATGGCCTGCCAATCTACTACGGAGTATACATACGTACGGAGTACAAGCATGTCGAATCCATCTATTATTCTCCACTTCTGTTAGTTTCGATGTGTCACGTAAATGGGAAACTGCGGAGGAAGCTCTGGCCTGCCAATAATGCGAACCCAAGACAGTATTTTGCCACGGAACTGGAAGTTCTAGCAGCAATGGGTGTAGGTAGGGTCCCTCCTCGCAACTTGACAACCATGACAAGCGCATGGGCGCCATGGTTCCGCCAGTTCATGGAAGTGATATGAAGCATGATTCTCCAATTCAATAGCACGACCTGAAATCTTCAGTGGATTCTTGCCCCTCTTAAATCCGAGAAGAAAGCAACTCCTCTGTCTGAGAAACAGCAGCTATCACGATCAGATAAACGACATCCGCCTCGGCTCGAAAATTGAAGCACCCCGTCTGTGGTAGAGCCGCAGCACCCAGAATCAGTGTCACTTGTCCCGAGTGCCGTTGTGGGCCTCGTCTTCCCAGTATACAGTATTACAAGGAAGGGGTCCATGGCCTTGTATATCTATCCATCCTGTCGCATCGATGCTGTTCCTTGCGGAACTGAATGTCGTAATTTGCCGGTGAGGCTTCTTCATAGGATGGAGGCAGATCAGCTTCAGGTTCTGCCTCCACGGGAACTGTCCGTTGATAATTCTGCCGCTGTCGCTCTCCCATGTCTGGTATCTTGGCATCTGAAGCCAGATGGTTCTCGAGGAAACCCCATTTTCCTGGAGAGTTTGGATGCTGATTGCAAAGGCCAGGCGGGAGGTGAAAAATCGCAGGAACTGCTTGACAGCGACGCAAGTTGGTTAACCAAAGTTCATGGCAGAATCTCGACGAGTGGAACTAATTTTGATTCGCTGGATAGAGAGGCCTCCTGTAGTAGTTTTTGGATCGATGTTTCCGGGCTGACACGGCGATACAAAGTACACATAAAGTGTTGCAATCTGATTTGATTCAAAACACGGTCCGCTAACAGTTGAACGCACCTGTGTCCATGTCACATGCTAGGGTTCATGACCTCTATCCTTGCTGCGTGAAGGACCTCTCGATAATCTTTTCGTTGTAGTTGACGAAGCCCAGCAAATAAGTGATATGGAGAATATAGGCACACCCGGGACTGGAGCACAAGGCGGAGGTTTCATCATTGCATGATTCCTCTGGTATCAACATCTTACCAAGTCACGCAAAACCTGGCATTGACAAAGGCACTCGTTTCGAAGCAATGATCACCAAATCTGAGATGTGTACACTGAAGGGTATACCTGGTTTGAGATAGTCCTGATCCAGGATGATGCTTTTTTTTGGCTTGAACGTGTACGCGATTGCTGTCAATGGATAAAGAAAAAGGTACCCGCTGCCCCAAAACCCATTGCCCTCATTCCACGTTTGGATACACATCATGCCAATACCAATTTTGAGTTTCTGCGGGCTGGGCAACCAAGTCCTCCCACGATTTCAAGAGCCTGGTCCGTGTGAATTTTGTAAGGCAGCGGCAATATTGCCCGCCAAGCAAGAAGCAAATTTCAAGCGGCCGGAGCTTGCATATCAGCAAGCAATTGTGTCCCTCCTCGTTCCGCTGACACACAAGAGACGGAGGTGGCAATTCTCGTCAGTTCATGTGCCGAGACGAAAATGGTAGGTCTCTGGCAACTGGAGTTGCTGAAAGCTACTTAACGCCTTCATAGCTGATACTCGTGACTAGGGGTATAATACTGCGTGATTTCGCAGAGTCATTTCGATGTTGCTGCGCTTGACGCAGCCCTTCCACCCTCCTGCTATCCCGTTCCTGCTGTCCCGTTGTTGTTGTTGTTGTTTTTGGTGTTTTCTGTCTCAACCTTCCTCAACATCTTACCAAGCCACCATATTTAGCCCAGAAGCGCGGCTCCGCCAGACTCGACAGCCTCAATTTCTGCCAAATCAATAGGCGCTCGTCGGAATCGGGCAGGCAGTTCAGAAACGTCGAACAAGACTCCACTAGGAGGGTGAATGGAGCCGAGTTGAGAGCCTGAAGAGCCACCAACACCGACTTCGGCGCTACCGATGGTTTTCTGGAGGGGACCGTGCTGCTGAGCATGGTCACGGTAGGAACTGAAGGAGGCGTGTCGGGCTGCGGACGAGCTATTACCGGAAGCTGTGAACGACTCTGGCAGTTGTCCGGTGGGGAGGCAGGATGAGGCTTGGGCGTGTGGTCGACAGATGCTAGCAAAATGTTCAGTACGTTTGTTCCTCAGAGGACGAACAATGCACGCTACCAGGCGTGAGGTCAGAAGAAGATACTCACAAGGAATTGATCGCGGGCCAATGAATTTGATCAGAGGTGTGCGCTCGGCGTGCGCTACAGCCTGTCGGAGAGCTTTAGTTGCGAACATGGCTTTTTTTCCCCGGGTGTATAGCGAACGTGAAATCAGGGTGCGACAGACGCAAATATGATGATCGATGAAGAACCAAAAGACGTGTTTCGCGCAGAATTGACGGCACAGAAAAGAGCCGCGTGAAAATGTTGGTTGTGAAGGCCGAGGTGGAAAAGGTGGTAAGATGGAAAGAAAAGGTGGGTGAGAGGAGCAATTGCCTGAGGTGGGATCCAGTGCACATATGTACGTATGTATTGCACATATAGTAATTTTTGATAACGAGAAAGGATTGATGGATCAGACGGGACTGCAGGTGCCACCCAGCAATAGATAGTGATAGCCCACTAATAGCAGCACCACGACCAGACACTGGCGAACCGAAGCTTCATCAGGGCAGGGGCGCCGTCTGGGGACCGGAGAACGGATCAACAGCGTCAATGGTCAATGGTCAATGGTTGTTTGGCAAGTTGACGTGATGGCATCAGCTGTTTGTCTTATTGTATTTGAATATCATCGTACCACTTGGCTGCATGACGCTGCAAGCCCTGTCTGCGAGCAGTACGCAGGTCGGAGGGCGGCGCTAGCTTGGTGGATCCCAGGGCGGCGCGTAGCCCATCGATTGGGCAATGGGGAAATATCGGACCAAACTCGACAACCCAGAACGCGACAGCTAATAATACATGTATTATGATAGGGAAGATGTGGAGGCGGCCTACCTCGGGCTGTTTGCCCCTCCTCTCTACCTTTAGCTCTCCTCTCCGAGTGTCGGAGGATGGCTTCGTCGGCGTCTCTTTCATCGCATCTAGCCGTCGTGGTTGGTGCTCCACGCCTTAGTGTCCTCCTCCCGCGGATCCCGTTTCATCACCATGGAGTCGAATCCGAATTGTCATGTCAATTCAGATGGTTGACCAATAAGTCGATTCTGAAATCCGCAACTTGCCCTTCCCAAACTCAATGACAGCACGAACCACGATAACGGGCATAACCCCCAGGTTAACTCGCGACGATCGTCCACGGACATCACGAAAAAGCCCGCGTGAATCTAGCTCGTCACATGCAAGACGGCATTATGTCGACGCTCGCGAATCGTCCCGGACCCCGCTAGCCTTTAGCCACTTCAATTGAGTACCTCGGCAAATGGGGAAGGAGCTCCCGCCCCACTCTACATCAGAAAAATTTTCGCTAGAGCACCATAGCTTTCTTTCTTTCTTCTACATTAACCATTAGGACAGGTAATAATTAATTATTTCATTTAAAAGTTCGAGTTTTGTTATAAATCCTTGTAACTAAAAAGATAAGTATTTTAGTGACTACGCCAGGAGTTATAAAAACAAGACTTCCCTAAGTACTCCTAGAAAGTTATTACTTCCCCTTATTATTTTAGCTACCTATCCCTAGTTATAATCCCTACACTGATTTATCCTAGATTCCTTGGTTAGACAAGATATACCGTAGGACCCATAGACTATAGAAGTGTTTCTTCTAGATTTAGCATTATTAGAATTATTAAAGTTATTATCCCTATTCTATCTAGCTATGCAGGAAGACTAACTACCATATAGTAGGACTAAAGATAAGGCTATAATCTAACTTATAGGCTTCTTTAAGAAACTAGAGCCCCTATCTATAGTAGAACTACCCTTATTAGGATACTTAATAATAGAAGCCTATAAACTGCCTTCTTTAAGAGACATTAAAACCTTTAATGGTTTAATATCTACTAGACATTAGTTAAGCCGCTTACAATAGGCATTTAAGACCGTTAATAAGGGTTAAGATATTAATCTAAATACCTTTATCTAAGCAATTAACATGGCTCTAGATAGAAGTGCTATTACCTTCCTTAATAGCTCTAAGCAGCTAAGGCTAATAGTCTCTAGAGCTAAATAGAACGTGGCTTCCTCTGCTAACTTAGTAGTCCTCTAATAATCTCTCTAGGAGAGATATCCTCCTAAAGTTATTAATAAAGAGATAAAAGCTAGCACTAATGTAGAGATACATTAAGAAGAGAGTAAGGCCCTTACTACGTATTACTCCTAGGTCTTAAATATGCTTTATTACGCTAGAGGCAGAGATAAGCTAGTTACAAACAATAACCCACTTATCTTAATTAAAAGTCACACCCTCTAAGACTTTGTTTATTAGTTTGTTTAGGGACTATATAATAAGTCTCTAATATAGGAAGCTATTAGTTAGAACGTACTAGCTGCTAATAGCCTTTAAGGAGCTTAAGAGCTTATTAAATAAGCTATTGCTATCTTAGAAGCAAAAGCTAACCTTACTAAGTCTACGGCAAGAGATGCGAAGATTACACTAATAGAGGAATTTATTAAATACCAGAGCGAATGCTCTGCTAACAAAGTGTTATCCTAAGCTTATAAGTTACCCCTAGGATTTATAGAAGTGTTAGGAGGCTATAAATAGTAATCTACTCCTATTAATACCCTAATTACTTAGCTTTAACCCTCACTGCCTTACTTTGGGTTTCTAGGGATATATGCTGCCCTAGACCCTTATTAGTTTAATAGGTATTAGCCTATTCCCCTATTAGCTAAACTCCTATGCCTACGAATTACCCTTAGACTTAAATGCAGAGTAAAGGAAATAGTAATGTAAAGGAAGGACTCTTAAATAGTTAGAGAGGGCTTAACTAAGGCAATTAATAGGAAATAGTACTAACTTACTATAGTTTTAGATAAATAGTATAGGACCTCCCTAAGCACTATAAGCTCTAATAATAGCACTAAACTTTAGTCTATAGGGATACACATTAGATCTAAGGCCTATATCTAAATTAAGGAACTAGTACATTAATAGCACTATGCCACTACCTTATAGAGGTGCCTATTTTAAGTGTGGTATTACTAGACACTATGCTATAAATTACGCTATAACTAGGAATAACTTACTATAGCGGTAAGAATCCGCTTAGCTAAAGTTAATAACTCTTTCTCCTTAGAATAATAACTTATAAGTCCCTAGATAAGCTTATGCTAGGTCTGCTTAGGTGTATCTAACTAGTAATAAACGCACTAACGCTAATATATCTAGAGTTATTAAAGAAGTTAGCTATAATTCCGCTATAAGAGCTTAGTATGCTCTAATTAAACCTAGAACCATTATAGAGTTAACAGTAACTAAGGATTATTACCTTAGCTAACTTAAGCGAAAGCCCTTAAGCTCACAGTAGTTTATAACTGCTAACCTATAGAAACTTAGGGTTAGAAGAGCTAATCTAAACGCCTAGGTAAAGGATGTTATAGATAAAGATAAACCACTAAAGCCACTCTTAAAAAGCTTAAAAACAGCTAACTAAGAGACATTAGAATCTATTGCCTAAGGGGCTTTATAGGTTATAACCCTTATTACAGAAGCTAAGCCACCTTTAAAGAAGCGGAAAGGCATAGCAATTAGCAATATCATTAAGGATAGGGATTAACCCCTAAAGTCGCTCCCTTAGTAAGGGAAAAGGTGATTAAATAGAATGCTTAGGCTCTAAGCAAGATTTAGGGATATAAGGGTTTAGGCCCTATTAACTAGAAGGCTTTAGCAAGCTG
Organism: Epichloe gansuensis; assembly: GCA_023658505.1. NCBI lineage: Eukaryota > Fungi > Ascomycota > Sordariomycetes > Hypocreales > Clavicipitaceae > Epichloe > Epichloe gansuensis. The sequence goes on from CP098284.1 coordinate 2,369,128, forward strand.
TATTTCTGTTCTAATCTCATTAATAGACCTGTGGTAAATTAGTCCGGAAATAACAAAGTAATTTCAAAAACTATTATCTTAAGTAATAACTCCTTTAAAGAAATATCTAAAGAAGAAGATAGTGTCCTTCTTACTTAAGGCTAACTTTGCTTAAACAGTCTCTAAAAAGGTTAAAAACTCTAATCCCTAATAACCATAACATAGAACTTCTTTAAGAGCATTAGTCTAGTATAAAACTGTTTAGAATTACTATTTAAGCTTATATAGGATTTTAAAAGGAATAGGTATTTAATTTTAAACCTAGATAGGCACTGGCGGACTAGGGAGCTAAGATTAATATTATATCCCACGCTTTTATTTTAGAAGAAAATATACCAGTTTATAATCTAGGATTAGTCAGATTCCGAGGCTTATAGATAATTAACGCTAACAGACAAGAAAACATGGTCACTTATTTTGTAATAATAAAAGTGACCTGCCATGGAGTCACTCAGTTAGTATGGGCTATTATTACTCTAGATAACTAGCCTAAGAACTAAACCATCCTAATCTTAGGGCTCCCTTAGCTCTATAATATAGGTGCAAGGTTTAATATTAGGAACTTAGAGTTATTAATTAGCGTTAAAGAGAAAGGAGATAAGCCTATCTCTATTAAAGGACCTTCTGTGGCTCTATTAGATTAATAGAAAGTTATGCTTTGCCTAGCTAAACCCTTAATCCTAAAGAGATATATAGGTTAGGATAATATAGATATATCGCTAGATAAAGCCTTATTAGATTTAGAAGACTCTAATAATTTAGAAAACTAAGTTACCTAGAATAACCTAGTTATATTATAAAACTAAATCTATTATCCTAGGATAAACTACTAAGTAAAGACTTATTAGAAGTCCCCTTTGTTTACTTCTAGGCTAAACCCTTAGTATGGTTTGCTAGGCACGCCCCTTAAATCACCTATCCTATAGTAGTGCGTAAGAAATATTAACTTGCAAATTAGCTTAGTCTTTATGTATACTTATTAGAAGTGAATTTACTTAAAAAGAGTCCTATGTTTTTAGAGGTTAGTACTTATAGAAGTATATTAAAGCTAATGAAAGATAATTAGCTAGGACTAATTATATAAGGGCCCCTAGCATTTCCGTTTCTAACTATGCGAAGAGTATAGAGGAGAGAGATTAATTAGGAAGCTCCTATAAAGGAAGTATTATCTTAGTTTAAGGGCTACGGAGTAACCCTAGGTTCTCTAGTCCCTAAGACTATAGTAAAAGAAATTATGCGGACGTTTTATACCTATAGAGACTTAAATGCTTTATCTATTACTAATATTCTAGCTATAGACCTTTATGTGCATATACCTTAAATAAAGGAAAATGTGAAACCCTAGGCATAATCCCTAAAGAGGCAATGGTTAGAGCCTTAATAATACTGGTTAAATCGGTTAGTAACTAAGGGAATTAAATTAGGGATGTACAAGTATACTATAGCCGCAAATAGAAGGATATTAGATTAGTGTGTAAAACCTGTGTTAGTACTAAAGGATAAGTCTAACCCTTAGGCTAAACAATAACTTACTATTAATTACTCTTATGTTATAGAAGACATGCTTAGCAGTTAGCTTCTATTATTAGCTAAGGTTTACAATTAACTCTTAGACCTACGGATTAATTCCTATAGCGTGTTTAACCTTAAGCACGCATACTGGTTAGTATCTATAGCAGTAGAACTGCGGTATGTATTCGCTTTTAATATTCCTAGGTTTAGTTAGCTATAACCCTCCTAGATACCTTAAGGGTCCTAATTAGCAAGGTATATAATAATAGAAGTAATAAGGATTGCGATAGGTCCTATCCCTACACTATATCTAGAACTATCTCTTATAGCACCTTGCTTACCTAGTGATCTTAGCGCGTTAAATAGCTATATAGATAATATCTTCTATAAGCATACCTTATTTAAAGAGCAATGGTTATTTGTTAAGAATCACTTACTTCTAAGACTACTTTAGACTCTCCTAAAGTTAAGCTTTAAAAAGGTGTTATTAGGAATAAGTTTAATCCTTATAGTTAGATAGATTTATAAAGTTAGAGGGAAGATATACATTAAGCCAGATTAGGCTGTAAAACTAAGAGAATAGCCTACTCTAAAACGTTAGACTAATGTTTATTTATTTCTAGGAGCCATAGGTCTATACTAATAATGGATTAAGAATTATGCTAAAATCGCTTAACCACTTAATAGATTAACTAGCGACGTAGATTAGCAATAGGGAGATTCTAAGGCACTATCTTTCTCTGTCCTAAGGGATAAAGCCACTATAGCTTTAAGCATACATAGATATGTGTTTAACTTACTTACTTAAATATATTCTAATGCTAGTGGGTTTAGAGGAGGATATGTGGTGCTTTAAGTCTAGGATAAGGTTCTATATCTAATCTTATATAATTCTTTTCTGTTTATAAAAACCTAGTGGAATTATAGTACTTATAAATAAGAACTATATGCTATTATTAAGTTCTGCTAGAAATATAAACACTTCTTTAAGTTAAAGTTAAAGTTAATAATCTTTACAGACTATAAACCACTTATAATATTTATAATATCCACTAGACATAAGGGATTTACGCTAGATAGGTCATAGAGCTAAGGTTATTAAATGTGGAAATATGCTTTATCTAAGGGAAGCGGAATACTACTGCTAATGGGTTATTACGCATAATATTCCCTTTAGACTATTATATAGATAATTTAACTAAGTTTAGATCGTAGGATATAACCCTTAATTAATAGATCTAGAAAGATAGAGTTAGAGGATATAAAGAGATGTTAAAAACTTTAATAGCAAACTAGTTAAATTAGGAATTAGAATATTCCTTAGAACTTAGTTAAGGTATAAGATAGGTAGAAGTATTCCCTAGGGTTAAGGCCTTATAGAAGAAGTATCTAAATAATTTATAGTATACTAAGATTATAAGCTTCCTAACCACTAGGTTATATAGTAAAGGAGAATATAATTAATATATAGCTTAGAGGATATCCGTAAAAGCATAATAGTATAAGCTAGAAGATAACGTCCTTTAGTATAAGGGAAGACATAGGAGATAGTAATGTTTAGTAAAAGAAGAAGTAAAGTATACCCTCTGTGAGGCTTATGATTATGCTAGGCACTTTAGAGCGGATCTAACCTATAGACAATTAACTTAATCAGTGTTCTAGCCTAGAATAGGAACTAATATTATGGAATACATTATAGGATGCTTGCTATATGTAGGACATGCCCCTTAAAAGCAAAAGGCACTAAATTAACCTATAGTGGTGGATAAGCTACTTTAGGTTATTAGAATGGATTACGTTAGGCCTTTTCTAGAATCTAGATAATAGATTAAATATGTGTTAGTTATAGTGGATTATTTCTCTTAATTTATTTAGCTATTTCCTGTAGATTAACAGGAGTAATAGAGGTAGTAAACTATCTAAGGAATTAGATAGATGGATTATTATTAGCACTAGAAGGATTCTACACTAATCTAGGACTAGCTTTTAGGTTAGCGGAGCTAATAATGTTTTTAAAGGGGAGAGGGGTAAGCATAATAAATGCCCTAACTTAATTACATAAGAGTGTTAGACTTATAGAAGTAATAAATTAAACACTCTAAAGCATCCTAAATAAGACATTAAATAATCTAGCAGACTAGGACCTCTAGCTTCTAAGAGTAGCTAAGGCTCTAAACCATAGATATATAAAGTCTATGGGATATTCCCTTACTAAGATCCTATATAAATTAACATAAGTTCTAGGAATAGGGCTAGGAGCCCTTTTGACTTAAACTTTAATTAAATAGAGCAATAAGTTCTATAGAACCCTAGCGTAGCTATTAGAGGCAGATCTAGAAGGAGAACTAGTAATGTATTAGATAGGCAGCGTTAAATCTTAGCGGATAGAAGTTATAGCATAGAGGGGATTAGAAGCGATTGCCTAAAGAGATTACTATAAATAATAAAGGATTAAACCCTTTAAAACAGACGAATTAGTGATAGTAGTAACTAAAGGAAAACCCTAAAGCTATAACCTTAGTAGTAAGGTCTATTTCGCATTAAAGCTTATATAGGCAGAGTATCCTATTAATTAGTTAATATTAATAGCTTAAGGGTAAGAGAAGGCTAAGGGTTAGACTTTTATAAAGATATATTAAAAGGCTTTAAGCCCTGGAGTGGTTACCTAAAGGCCCTATAGGATTAGCTCTTAATAGGAAAAATAAAGTTAAGGAGGTAATAAGGGTAGGGATAAGAAGTTAAGATAGAAAGGAAAAGGGAGAGAAAGAGAGAGCTACCGTGGTATTAAGAAGTGGGAAAAGGTAAATTAACACTTAGAATAGCCAAATCGCAGCTTTATAACTAATGATTAGCTATTAGCACTGCATACCCCTAAACGTCCCCTTTATAATTCTTTATTATTCCTTTGCATTCCTTTCTCTTCTTCCCCTATAACTTCTATATCCCCTCTCTTTTATTAAATCTTTTAGCTTTATTAGTTATGATTTTTATAGTGCATAGAGTGTGACTCTAAATTAAATTTATTACTAGGAAAGGTTTTAAATTAATTATATTTAATACTAAGTTTATTATCTAAAAATTTGTTTATTTAGCTCTAGAGTGGATTGCTCTTCTTTATTTCCTATTTTATTTAAGTTTCCTTAAAGTTCTTAATATATTTTTAATTACACTAAATACTAATATAATAACTTAACTCTAAATAAATAATAACTTCTATAAGCAGTTACTTGCTTCTATTCCTTTACTTAGAACTACTACCTTTAATAAGTACCTCTTACTCTTAATTAACTATACTAATAAACTTATAGCTATAACTAGAATGCTAGAGGCTATAAAGTAAAAGGTTATACCCTTAGCGGTATAGGAAGTAGAATAGGCAGGCAGTGCACTAGAAATAAGGCTACTATTTTATAAAGTAAGCTATTCTATAAACAAAAAAATAGATTATAATATAGAAATTAGATTAAGGCTATAAGGGTATAGGAATACCTAAGGACTACTAGAGTAATAGTAAAGATAAATAGGTACCTTCTAGTTATAGAATCTAGAGGTAAAGTCTTATCTAAGGTAATTAATAACATAAGGGGACTAGACTTATTCTTAGCCTAGGGGTACTAGTCTAATTAGTAGTGCGATTTTACTCTTATTAATTACTGCCTACTGCTATATAGCTCTAAAAACTAAAGCTATCTAGGAAAAACAATATATAAGACTTACTAATAGTGAGAGTGAAAGGCAAAGGGAAGACTGCTTAGGTAAAGGGCCTGACTAGGATCTTCGTTAGGTATGATTCCGAAACATTACACCCTGTTACTATATAAATCCCTAATAAAAATCAGAGTGCCTAGTTTAACGGAGATAATAACTATTTAGTTAAATATTACTACGACTTAACAAATGGTAAATATTATATCTCCCTAGCCTAGTTATCCTACACTAAGATATATTAGTTCCTAGAAATCTAAGAGTAATAAAAGGCTTGCTTTAGTAGGTATTATATACTCCCTTAAAGAGTAAGACTACTAAAGAACTAAAGAGACTAGGATTTAGGTAAAAGTCTCTAGAGGAGCAAGGAACCCTAATATTAGAATGCCTATTATATTAGTGTGAATTAACATAATGTTAGTTAGAACAGGGAATTCCAGTTACCTCTTTATATGCTAGTAAGAATATGTTAGCTAAAACTAGTGATATAGCTAGAGGAAGCCTAAACCGCGCTAATAGGCACCTTAGAATAACATAGTCTAACCCTTATAACATTACTAAACTAGGATTCTATTTAAGCGTATTTCCCCTAGTAGTGTAAGGGCTTGGGCTTTGCCCAAGCCTTAGTGTTAACATACGAGTGGGGAGTGGGGAAGGGGCTGACATAAGCCGACCAGGGATATAAGGGGCTTGTACGGGATCCGCAACATTCTCCTTTTCCTTCCTTCCTTTAAGTTTCTTAATATTATCACGATAGCCTATAGCTTTGCCTTAGGGCTAGTCTATAACATTTAAGAAACTTCCTTTAGCCTTAAAGAAGGCTACTAAAAACGTAATAAGTGCATTAAACATTATAGACGCAATGGACATAATAGACGCAATGGATTTGCTACGCCCTAGAGACTAACACTCTTAGGGAAGCATAACACTACTAATAGACACCACTCCGCCTATAGAGGCCCTCTTAGCCTAACTCGAGTTACTTCGACTCGTGATTGAATAATAACAAGGGAAATCGCAACGCTATATAAACAGGTTAAAATAAAGCAGTCCCTAGGGGCTTAACCTAAATAGATTCCCTTCCCGGTCCTACCTGTCACGCCGCTGGTTATACCCTAGATTAGATAGAAACCAATCCTAATAGGTAACCCTTATAATAGCGATAAGGCCACGTTCACTTTCTAGAAGATTCTTATAGAGCATAAACTAGTGGCAGACAAGGATTTTATTAGTACTAACAAGGACTAGTGGATGTTTGTATACTAGAACTTAGGGCCTAAGGTCTAACCCCGCATCGCAGTATTCTTCGAAGTAGGCTATAAATATAATTATAAACCTACCTCCTTTCTAGATTACTTAGAATCTATGTTCGCTGACCCCCACTGACAAGAAATAGCCCTTACTGAACTTAACCATATCGAACAGGGGCTAGGGAGGCATTCGCCTTGTTCTTTGTCCGCTTTAAATAGAAGCTTTCCTAGTAGGAGGTAGCTTATAGGTAGGTAAGGTAAAACTAGCAAAACTTTAACATGCACTTAATAAGCATATAAGGGAGTGTACTATTAGCAGAGGGGTAGACTATAAGGACTACTCTTTAGCGGTTAGCTAATTCTATAGTATTATAGTTAATATTAAGGCTAATGCCTTAGAGGAAAAGTTTTGTTCCTGCCGCACGCCTATCCTAGTTAAGACACTAGCTCCCTAAGTTAATCATAACGGTAACACACTAATAATAGGTGTTTACGTAGCGGGAACTTAGGCAGGTAAACGTAAGAAGCCAGAGGGAAAAAGGGTAGACTAAGGAAGATAACTAAACTATAACGTGCTAAGTGGGTTATAGCAGAGGAAATAACTAGGCGTTATAAGGATAAGTATTGTTTACGCTGCGGCTTAAAGGATTACTAGATATAGGAGTGCCCTCTACTCCCACCTTACTAACCAAAAGTGCGTATTAATACCCACAGGGCAGAGACAGACAGCAGGGACAAAGGGTTAAGACCCACTCATCAGAAAACGAGTAGCCCCAAGCAGAGGCTTGCACGGGGCGTGAAGGCTAGCCAGCCCGGCTAGATAATCTTAACTATAATTAGTGCATGGTGTTAGAAGAGGAGTTAAACGGTATATAGATTGACCACTATTCTTAGTCCCTGTACTCTTCAATACACATAAGTATCTCCATGTTTAAATCAATTGTGATTGCGATTGTTATAGCGCTATTAGCGAATTAGTAGCGCGGCGGCTAAACCTAGAGCTTATTTAATTACTAAAACAAAGATAAGTTTAAACCGTAGTAAAAACAGAAAGAAAAGGAAAGCAGGTAAGGGAGGAAACCTTATCCATTACTCATATAGTACGTACCTAGATTAATATGGATAGCTAGGAATCTTTAGTATACCTCTATATCATTCCAGGTTTAACCCGCAACGTAATCTTTGGGATGCTATGGTTAGAACACCGCGATGTGGTAATCCACGCAGTAAAGAGATAGCTAGTTATTAGGATAGCTAAGGGCCTATGCATTTTAGAATCCTTAGAGCGTACTACGGAGACACTAACATAGGGGATAATTAGTTCCTTGTTTACTACAGAGGCACGCCGTGCATAACGATAGAAGGATACCACTACAAGGTTTATTGCCATAAGCTTAAAAGAAATTACAACAGTATTATAACTTTCTGCTCTAAGACTAAAACCGGAATAGCTTAATACCTTGGCACTACCTAGGAGCTTGCAGACTTTGCAGACCTATTTAATAAGTTAAAAGCAAACAGCCTACCCCACATAGGGGCTCCTTAGACTATTATATCTACCTTTAAAAGAACGCGGATGGATTGCAACTAGCACTCCCATAGGGACCTCTGTATAACATGCCCGGGACTAGCTATTAGAGATTAGGCGTCAAGTTACCAACCTTATAGACAAGGGATGGATCCGTGCTAGCTCCTCTTTAGCGGCGGCGCCCGTTCTATTAGTCAAAAAGGCAAACGGTGGTTAGAGGTTTTGCGTTAACTACTGCGCACTTAATAAAATAATGGCATAAGACCGCTATCCTCCTATTAATTAAGGAAACACTCCGTTCCTTATCCTAAGCGCGTTGGTTTATAAAAGTGAATATACGCTTAGCGTTTTATAAGCTATGTATAGCAGAAGAACAGGAGCATCTTATAGCGTTCCGCACTAGATTTAGACTATTTAAATAGCTAGTTTGCCTATTTAGCCTAGCAGGTGCACTAGCGACGTTCTAACGTTACGTAAACAAATCCTTAGGGGATGCGTTAGGGGACTTTATTATGGCCTATTTAGATAATATTCTTATCTATTCAGGGGGTCAAAGAAGGATCATATGGCTAAGGTATGGCTAATACTAGGTAGATTAAGGGCAGCGGGCCTATATCTAGATCTAGACAAATCTGCATTCGCTGTGAAGGAGGTTTAATACCTTAGCTATATTATTACGGCAGGACGCTTAATTTGCCCTAACCCCGCGAAGGTAGTGGCGATTAGGGAATGGTTAGCCCCTACGAAGTTATAGGGGTCCATAGCTTCCTTAGATTTGCGAACTTCTATCGCGACTTTATCAGGGACTTCTCCGAAATAGCAGCCCCCTAATCCAGCTTACTAGGAAGGACGTTCCCTTTCAATAGGGCCTAGAGGAAAATAACGCTTTTGAACAATTAAAGGAATCATTTATTAAACACCTGGTCCTCGCACAATAGGACCCTAACCGGGATATGGTGGTAGAAGCTAATTGCTCTAGCATGGCTTTAGGGGTTATCTATCACAGGAAGGCCCTAATAGTGTGCTATATCTAGTCGCTTATCACTCTATGAGCTTAACGGCCCCCTAAAGGAACTATACCATTCACGACAAGGAACTACTAGCTATTATATCTTGCCTTAAGGCATGGTTAGCAGAGTTACGGGGCGTCTCGCGCCCATTCACAATATATACGGATCACAAGAACCTAGAGTACTTCACTACTCCTCGCCTTATGACGGAACGTTAAGCACGGTAGGCAGATGTCCTCTCCTATTTAACTTCCATTTACGTTACAGACCTAGTGCTTAAGCATAATAACCAGATGCCCTTTCTTAAAGGGAGTAGGATAGGGCAGGCAAGCCTTTAAGAACAGGACGTATCCTGTAACCCGTTACTATTACAGCGCTCTTACAACCACACGTTAGGACCTAGACTAACTCCGGTTTGGGTCTGTCCTTACCCTAGGTAGCTCTATTACTGCTAGGGAACGCCTCTTTGCAATAAAACATCTTTAGACTCTTTAGGACTAGGCAGTTTTATTAGACCTAACCTACCTTATCCGTTTACAGGCTATACAGGAAGGGGCACGGAAGTTTCCCCAGAGGCAATAATAAGAGAACAGGTAGCGGATTGCACAATTAGCGCACACGGGGCGCTCTAGTTTAGGGTTAAACCTAGGTCCTAGCCTAGGAGCTATTAATAACAACCCTTATCTAGCAATCCCATGACTTACTAGTAGCAGGGCACCTAGGGCATAACACCATATTCTAGATTTTATAATAGTAATTTCACTAGGATAGGATGGCTTAGGACGTAGGTAGGTTTGTCTATAATTATTTCTGCTAGGGTAGCTATAAGAGTTAGCAATGCCGCTAGGGCTTGCTAAAGCCACTACCAATACCTAATAGATACTAGTCTTAAATCTCTATTAATTTTATAACAAACTTACTAACATCTTCCCTAGAGAGACTATAGTTCCTTATGGTCATTACAGATAGGCTATCCAAGTTCGTGTAGCTAGAGGCAATAACTTCTATTGCGGCCAAGGTATGCGCAGAACGTTTTAAAATGGTTTAGTGGCGGTTCTAGGATTTCCTAATTAATTATTACAGATAGGGGTTCCGATTAGCTAGGGAACTTTTAGATAACATTATGTTTAAGTATTAGTATAGACTAGCTCCTTTCCACCTCTTACCACCTATAAACTAACAGCGGTATAGAGAGAATAAACTAAGAGGTATAGGCAATACTATGGGTATATGTTTCCTTTTCGTAGTATAACTAGCCTAAACACCTTATAGCTTACCAGCTAGCGATTAATAATAGGAACTCTTTGGTCACGGGGGTAAGCCTAAATAAACTCCTGCATAGTTACGACTTATAACCTATTTAAACATAGTCAGATATAGTCCTGTTAGCAACTACATTAAAAGGGAGAGCTATTTGTTTCCTAGAACACCTCCAAGAGGGTATATCTCTCGCCCAGGCCGCTATCGCATATACGCAGCAATAATAGCAGGATGCCTCCGTAGCCTCACGACGTCCAGCGGAACGATTCTATATAGGGGATAAAGTGTAGTTATCACTTAGGAATATTAAAACCAATTAGCCCTCACGCAAACTTAACTGGGTGGCGGCTAAGTACACTGTGGTTAAGGTCCTAACACCGCTTACTGTTTGACTTAATGTCCTAAAGGGCATACACCTGGTTTTCCACGTGGATCTTGTTGAACAAGCGGCAACGGACCCTCTCCTAAGCCAATAGTTATAGGACTCCTAGCTAGACCTAGAATGGGTTCTAACAGAGGATAACCCTAAACTCATAGAGGAATACTATATAGAAAGGATTTTAGCGGCTTAAAACGCACTAGGCAGGGGAGGGAACTAGAACGCTCTTGTGAAGTAGGTAGGATATACGTAACTAACATAGGAACTAGTAGAAAACATGAAAGACATACGGGCACTAGATGAGTTTAAAAGGAATAGGGGATATATAATACAATAACGGACTGGTTTAATTTAACAAAACTCGTCCTTAAAAGGAGATTATATATAGGACCTAGGTCGCACCCTTTTAGCTTTCTATTCCTACTTATATATCAGAATACTCATACTTATCCTCACCCTCCTCCCTACTATCAGCGTCTATAGTAAGGTCTTCCACCTCGCTTCTAGGAGGGTTACCACGCAAGTTTTAGGGCTAGTAGGACCCGGTCAGGGTCTAACAGGGGTTCTAGAGGGTTAACTTATAGGCTTAACTTATTTAATAGGAGGGAGTCTTAAGGGTTATAGGGCGTATAGTGGACACGACGGGATTTATTATAACCGCTGCCCGTGTTCTAGGCGCGGCGCTCACGCTGCTAGCAAGAAGGAGAAATATCGCTAGCTTTGATAACGCAGGACATACTAGACAGGCCCTAGGAGGCCCTGCTAGAGTATTATTGCCACGAAGTTCTTAGCGAATAGCGGCCAGGCCACTCACAATCTAGCGGTTCTATTAGAACAGAACGCCCGCGACTTATTGCATTTAATTTCCTATACCGCGGCTAGTTAAGGGACTGCCGTGGTTATACGGAATCACTTCATTCCTAGTCGCGTTTAAGGCGGAGGAGGACAATGCTAGAGGGGGTCTAAGAGAGGACTAGACAGGGGCTAGGTTAAATTAGGCTTCTTATAGAAGAGCAGTCTAATAGGTAACGAGAGCGCAATAGCGCTAGGAGAGAACCAGTATTTTTGCTTTTAAGTTAGGGTCTAAGGGACCCTAGGGCGGACAATGTGTGTTCCTAAGGCGATCTCTTTTTAAGATCTTTTAACGCGCATTAGAGGCAGGGATTAGCGGATAGGAACCTGGTTAACTAAACACAGGTAATATGATTTCCCTAGCAAGAGGGATAAGACTTGCTGGACTCAGGGGGCAATATTCCAGTATGCCTGTGGTAAGGGCTTGTTTAATACATAGCCCGCAAGGACGAAAAACCGCTTTAGGGGCGGCATACTAATTATTATTAGAGTCTCCTCTAGGAGAAATTCCTAAGGGCCTAAGCTAGACGCGGGGTAGAGGGGGTCTTAGGGGAACTAGACTATTGCTAGTTAGGGAAGAGTAGGTTAATAGGGATAAGGCATAATACTATTAGGTACAGTACGGACAAGGGTAGCTTAAGAGTAGGGTAATAATAGATTAAGGCAAGAGAAAGAACAGATAGCAAGATAGGTTCATAATAGGAAGGGGATGGTTATTATTAAGGGAAGGTTTAGATTAGATAGGATTCTTAGTGGGATATTTATATATATGACTACAGGGCGGGGTAGGACACGAATAGGTAGGGTGGGGGATAATAATAATAACAATAATAGAGGGGTATAAGTCATAGCGAGGCATAACACTTAAGACGGACGCGTGCGAACTAACCATAAGGAGGGGTTATACTATCGCCCTACCCACACATAACTTGAACACGCTATATTAACGAGGGATTATTAAAACAGTTATTCATAGTGGATGCTAGGGCAAGAGTAAGGGAAGACATAAAGGCTGCTAGGATAATAAGGGAGGGTATAGCGCTATATTAAATATAACGCGCAAACAGGCAGGCACGGATAATTACCTAGTAAGGGGCGATTTATAATAACGTTAACACGAACAGGCAAGGAAGGGGTGAGTAAGGGTATATGTAAGGGCTTGGGCTTTGCCTAAGCCTTAGTGTTAACATATAAGTGGGGAGTGGGGAAGGGGGCTGACATAAGCCAACCAGGGGATATAAGGGGCTCGTACAGGATCCGTAACATTCTCCTTTTCCTTCCTTCCTTCAAGTTTCTCAATATCATCACGATAGCCTATAGCTTTGCCTTAGGGCTAGTCCATAACAAGTAGCTATACTAGAATTCCCTAACTTAATCCTAAGGATAGTAAAGGACTTTATAAAGGTATACCTAAATAATACCTTTTATACTACTAGGTTATTTATAGCCTTAGTTATATAGAATGATTTAATTACCGCACTAGACTATTTAATAGAGGATTTTACACATGTCTATAGTAAGAAAGATAAGAGAGTTATCCCCTTAGTTAATCTAGTTAGTGCTAAAGAATTCTACCTATACTTCTAGCACTAGTTAAGAATAAGCTATGAGTTATAGTTATTAAAATTTCCCTATCTATTCTAGATTATACTATTAATAGTAAAAGAGGCCTATAAGTTATTAATAAGAACACTAAAACAAAGACCACTAGAACTTAGTCTAAATAATATCTATGTCTAAGATATAATAAAATCAGTGGTTTTAAAGGTTAAGGGATTGCCCTTACTTTCTAGCTACCTATAATACCTAGTTTCTTATAAAATGGCTCTATAGCATTCCTATAGGAATGATAATAGTTAACTATATATTTAGAAATAAACCGTCCTTAATAGCTTAAGGCCTCCTAGTATTAGGGTTATTTTGTATAATTAGAATACCTATAGAAAGGCTGCTAGCGTATAAGAGAAAAGTCTAAATGCTAAGAGAACTGGTCTAATAGTGTTATTTAACTAATGCGCTACCTGTTTGTTTAGATCCTTTTATAGAATACTATGAGATTACTAATCCTACTTACTTAAGACTAAACGTTAGGAATAAGCCTTACTACCTATGGAAGGTAAGGTGGCTAATTACTATAGAACTGCCTACTAATCTAGGTAGAGATATAAGGGTAGTAGTCCCCTAAAGGATAATAAGAGAGTAAAGGATAGTTAAAATAGAAATAGAAGAGGTATAGAACCCTCTAGCCTTTTGCTTAGGGATCCTAGAATAGGAAATTAAGATATTCCTAAGGGTAATAAAGGACTATCTAAGCCCCCTAACTAGTGATAGAGAGTCTAGTATTAGAGGTCCTTATAATAATAAGAGAGAAAGGGATAATAGGAATTAAGGTAAAGGCAATAATAGTAATAAGGGTATAGGTAATAAGAGAGATAGCCCTTTATCTAGGGAAAAACGGAAGAAACTAATAATAAGTAATTCTAAATTTAACTTGCTATTTAGTAATCTTAGAAGGGTAATTAGCGAGGGGATGCTAATAACCTAATAACCCTGATTCTAATAATAAGCGAGTTATAGAAGTCTAATATAATTCGGAAACTATTAAAGTAACCACGACTAATAGCACTATTATAGTTATTAAATGAATTAATTAATTAGTTAAGCATGCCTCTGTAGGGGACTATGGTTATCACTAACCAATCTGTTCACGCTTACATAAGAGAATCCTCTAGTAGTTAAAGTCATATCTAGGATTTGTTTATCTATAAAGTTCTTCGCATGCTAGATATAGATGCAGTTATACTAAGCCCTCTAGCCTTATTATAATATTATATGGCATTTACCTTATTAGGGAAAATGGATTTAGCCCTAACTTATGCTGCTAAGATATTAGGCCTAGCTACCTTTGATACTTTTTCCGCACCGACCTAAAGGTCCGGAATCGCCTCTAAAATACAAACCACATCGATATTCGAATTCCTTACCTCCGTTTACCCCCTCCTACAATATCACATCGCGATAGAGCTAGAGGCAGGTGTAAGGGCAAGATGCTAATAGTAATTAACGCTAGAGAAAGGGGGCTAGCATAGAGCTACCACTACCTAAACGTAGGAATAGGGCAATTTAATGCCTATAAATGCGAAGATAACCTAACAATGGATTAGATATAATTCGAACACCTAGATAACACGAAATTCTATAATAAGATTACTAGCCTTATCCCTAGTGATAAAGTCTCCTAAGTTTAGAGTATTATAAAGGCTATAGCCTACTAGGCAATAAACTATGCCTACGCTAAAATAAGAGCTATAAATAATAATAGTAGTAATAATAATAATAATATTTACACTACTAAAGAAGCCCTTAAAGTAACCCTTAAGGAGGCTATTAGGAAGAAGCTAAAGGAACTAATACACTAACCTAGGTAAGCGTTATAGCTAGACTAGCACTAAGAAGGCTAAATAATAAAACCCCTCCCTTATAGGTCCTAGGTAAATAATATAGAGAAGTACTTATTAAAGGCAATATAATCTAGGAAACGCTCTAATCCTAAGGCATTAAAGATATAATAACTATAGTAAACAGAGCTACTAGCTAAACTATAGCTATAGTAGCTAGAAGACTCCCTAGCGGAGATATAATTATTACCTTTAAAGGAAATGTAGCCTAATATAAAGAGAACTAAAAATGGATTGCTAAAGCATTTAGTCTAAAAGCAGCTCTTCACTACTATGTACTTAGCGTTATAGTTAAGGGATTCCTAATAAAGCATATATCTATTAAGAACCTTATAACTAAGATTAAAAAGTAAATAAAGTAAATATAATTAAGGTAACCGTAAGGCACCCTAAGCAGAAAACGCATAGCATACTACCCTAATCCTAGGACTAGTAGAAGTAAAAGATACTAATAAGATATGCTAAGATAGAATAGTCTTTAAAGCAAAGCTATTCTAGACTAAACTATATAATAAGACCTTATAACCCTAATAATACTATAACTACTTCTAAACTAGCTATATTATAAAGTTCTATAAGGCAGCCCTAAGGTACGGTAGGTATAGAGCTAGCTAATATAAGGAAGGAGAAATATTATACCTAATAATTAGCGGATAACTAAAGGAAAACTATATCTTATATTCTAGCCTATACCTAGCATAGTTAAGGGACTGCCCTATTTTAAAAGAGAAGTAGAATATAGTAAAAGTAGGCTACCTAGAGTAACTATTATAATTTACTAGTAACTCTCTAGATAAAAGCCTAACGCTACCCTATAAGGGAACTAGCATAGCTATAGTACCTATTATTATAGTAGGTAGGAAAAGGAATACCTAATAAATACAGAGAGGAGCGCTAAATAGCCTAGGGTAGGAGTATTATATAATATATGTCTTAAAATAAGGCTAGAATAAAGCTAGTATAAGATAGCAAAGACCTATTACCCCCTAACTAATATAGTAATATTATAAGTTCTCTTTTAGAATGTAAATAAGAAGGATAGCCTAATATATATAGCGCTCTAACACTAAACCAATATAGACGTAATAGTAATCTAAGAGTAAGAGCATATAAGGCACTTATAGCCCTTAGCACTAGGCCTTGCCTAATTCTAACTAGTATACTATAAGGGATAGAACATAGTATATGTAAATAAGAAGTATAATATAGGATTATAAATAGCCTAGGGAGGACCTAACTAGTTACTAGTAAAGATAAAAGGCATAAATATTTACTCCCTTTACTTAGAAGGATATATAGATAACTAGAATATACTTATTCGCACTTTTAACATAAAAGAGCCTTATAGCTAGAGCGTTTTTATAGGAGACTTTAACTAAAAACACCTCCTCTAGGATAGCTTAGATAGAATAACTAGAGGAGTAAAGGAATTACTAGACCTTATAAGCTAGTAAAGGCTTAGTCTAGTAATGCCCTAAGGGGAACCTATAAGATAATATAAAGAAGATAGAGATAGCACTATAGATCTAGCATAGGTAACTCTAGATATCTAAGTTTACTATAATAGCATAGAAGACCTTATAGGCTCTAACTATATTCTATAGCTAATTAGTATCTTTACTAAGGAGTAAGAAGGCACCTTACCTACCCTTAAACATACTTAGACTATAATAAATAGACTATAGGTAAAGGCAAAAGCAGTAGTATAACTCTAAGCGGAAAACGCACTAGACCTAAAAGATAAGGAAGGAATTAATATATATATAATATAGCTTATTATAAACCTCTAATAGATAGTAAAACTAGTAGCCCTATAGAAGCGCTAAGGACTCCTTAGTCTAAAGGCATAGTAGTTAAGGAGAATAAAAGAGGTAGTTACTAAAGCTAAATAAGCTAAGAGATAATAGAGGCACTAGAAGACTAAAGTAAACTAGTAAGCCTTCTCTAAGGTAAATAATAACTAGGAATAGATAGTTAGGGAAGAAAAAGGAATGCATAGAGAGAAGCCCTATAAAAAGCTAATATATAGGAAAAGGATAGTAAAGTTTAGAGACTAGAGAGATAGGCCTAGCTTTAAAGCTAGGCCCCCTAGAGCTCCCTAGACTCCTAGACCTAGAAAGAACTAATAATAACCCTAACCTAGCCATTACCTATAAGGATAAGGCAAGCACACTTATATAAAGGTTCTTCCCTAAGCCTATAGTAGACCTCTCCTATATCCTAGACCTCTCCTTCCTAGAGCTTAATAATACGCTAGTCCTAGATAAAGAATAGTTTAGAGTAGGAGATATTAGAAATATCCTATTAGATATAGCTAGCTAGAAAGCCCTAGGAGATAATAAACTCCTAGCGGGCCTTATTAAGGCTTATAATAAACTAGCTAAAGAAGCTATAGTATACTTACTAAATACTATTCTTAAAGTAAGATATTTTCTAGTATAGTTCTAAACCATATAAGTAGTAGTAATTAGGAAGCTAGGAAAAACCACTAAGGAGATAAGAAGGGCTAATACATAGAGACCTATCTTACTATTAAATATAGTAGGAAAGATTATAGAAGTAGCAATTATAAGGTAGCTTATAGCCTTTGCTAAGGCTAAGGGCCTCCTTCCTAAGCTATAAATAGGAAATAGGGTAAATAGATTAATAGAAACCATAATAAGAGTCCTCATAGAATACGTAAGAGAGGCTTAGGGTAAAGGTGGCATTGCCTTGCTAGTATAGATAGATATCTCTTCTATATTTAATAGAGTTAGCTACTTATATTTAATTTACGTTTTAATCTAAATAGGCATACCACGCTAGCTAATAGCTATAATACGTAGCTTCCTTATAGATAGAATAAGCTAGCTTAGCTTTAATAGTAAACTCTTAAGACCCTTTTAGATAAAGGTAAGCACCCTATAAGGCTCTCCTCTTACTAATCCTCTTCCTACTCTACTTAGCAAAGCTATATATATGCCTTTAAGCTATCCTAGGCATAGTGATAATAGGATTTATAGATAATATAAATATAGTAGCGTTTAGAAAAACACTATATAGACCTAGAAGAGGCTTAAAGCTATGTAAAAAGTGTATAAAAAGTAAGCAAAGAAGTAGGAGTAAAGTTTAACCTAGTAAAGACTAAACTTATATACTTTAGTAAAGCATACTAACCCCTATAGGCTAGGGTTTAACTTAGTATAGAGAAGATAGCGCCTATAGAGTTATATAGGTTTCTTAAAGTCTAGGTTAATAAGAAACTTAATTAGAGTGCTTATAAGAATATCCTAAAAGGTAAACTAGCCTAGTAGTAGCTTACACTCTCTTTACTAGTAGTGTTAGCCTAGGGTTATAGCTTTAGAGATACCTAACTCCTATATATATAGGTAGTCTAGCCTATCCTTGCCTATAGAGCAAGCGCTTACTATACCCTAACTAAGAAGGGTAGAAAGCTAAGAGGAGTAGTTAAAAGCTTTATAATAGACTAATTAGCTTACCTCTAAATTATAGCTAGTGCGTTTAAGGCTATACCTATTACCTAACTAGAGGTTAAGACCTATATCCCTCCCTAGATCTATACCTAAATAAGATAAAATAGAAGTTTAAAGAGAGAATTATAGAGAGCGAAATAGCTATAATAATCTAAACCGCTGCTAACTTAGTATAGTTAGTGTTATATTATAGATAAAGACCCCCTAGGAGCAATAAACTAGTAGCGAAACTATATAAGGAATAAAGATAATGCTAGGACAAATAGTATAGTAAGGAACGCCTAGGATAGCATAGACTTATAAGAGAATTAACTAAGGATTAACTACTAACTTATAACCTAAAGGAAATCTAAAGATTTCACATAGGCCTAAAAGCATATCTCCTTAACTATAGTCTAACTATACACTAGGAAGATTAGTCTTAATAAGTTCCTCTTCTAGAGAGGTGTTCCTAGGGTAAACTCGCTGCTATATAGCTATAGTAGAGTAGTTAAGGACTAATATTATATTATAGTAAACTGCCTTAAATATAACTACTAATGCCCCTAAACGCGCTAGCCTAGAGATATATAGGAGGTAAGGCTAGCCCTAAACTACCCCCTAAAGGCAAGAGTAATAGCTAAATAGTTCCTTAGTATAAAATAACTCTAATACTACTTATTAGTATAAGAACTAGTAGCTAATATATATAGTAAAGAGAAGGAGCTAGAGCTAGGGCGCTTCTAGCATACTAGGACTAATAACTAAGATATAGATATAGTAAATAACTAGGGAGAGACATAAGATTATATAGTTTAAAGCTAGCAGTAAGCTAGCTAAAGAATTATATTTCTAAAACTATTATTAGATTAATTTTAAATATATAACACTAGGTATTACAAGCCTTACTAGTCTACCTCTGCCCCTTTACTAAGCTATACTTACCTAACTAATTACTCCTTCTCTAGGACTAGAATCGCCCTCTCTATTACCTTAGCCTACCCCTTAGTAAGTAAGGCTATAGCTAGGAGATAGTTTATCTCCGTAACGCAAGCATCTAGGCGCTACAGCTAAAAGATAACCTTATTATATTACTCCTTACTAGCGCTAGACTAGCCTAGGCCTATAGCTAAGGTACTATGCTTTTTCTTACTTTAATTACTAGCATAAAGCTTCTTTACGTAATCCTAATAGTTATCTAGGACCTATAGAACTATTAGACCTAGACTAGACTTAATATTAAACTAGAATAGTAGTACTTACACTACCCCTAGTGACTATAGCTACCTAAACTTCTACTAGCTACTAGTGCTTATTCTATTAACTACTTAAGTTAGGCTAAGAGCAAATTAGCACTAGATCTAGCCTAGAATAGAGGCACTAACTACCTTTAAATATCTATAGTTATAGACCTAATAGTTAAAATAGGTATTAGTAGCTAGCCCTATATAACATAGTTAGCCTTGCTTCTAAGCTAGGATAGATCTAACTTACTAGCAATATTATAGCACTAGTGCCTAGGGTAGTTAATTAATTAAGATTTATAAGAGATATATTAGATCCTATAGGGATCCCTAACTATAATAAATTAGCATTAGAATAGAGGTAGGCTAGGGCTAGAGGGGTTATACCTTTAAATCCTTAGCTATAGCCTACTTAAGCTACTTCTTAGTTAAAGACTTTTAAGGATATTACTTATTTTTAGAGTTTTCCTAGGCAGATTAAAGCTAGATAAGCATAGAACGCAAGAGTACTTACAGTAGCTAGCGCTATCTTATTAGATAACCTAATAGATCTATAGTAATATTAGCAATTAGGCTAACACTAGCCTAAGAGCGCCTTAGGTAGCTCTAAGGAAGAAAAGAACCTATAGGAAGTTTAATAAAAAGAGAAAAGAAGGAAGACCCCTTTAGGGGAGGAACCCTTCTTATACTTATATAGGGGGCTAAATTATAGATATTAATAAAGAAAGAAGAATATAAGATAAGAATCTAGTTAGTTAATGCCTAAGAGACCTAGGCCTAGAAATAGCTAGGAATTAAACTAAACCTATACCCTTACTATAGAAGATAAATAACATTAGGTACTCTAACTTCCCTAGACTAATAAGCTAGACCTAGGCTAGAGAAGGCTAAAAAGTAAGGCTATAAAAGAGCTAGCTAAAAAGTGAAAGAGAAGTGAATTACTACTATAAAACCAAATCTAGCACGCTATAAGATAGTATAATAAGCCTAAAGCAGTGCTAGAGCAGACCTAGGATAGAGCTAGGTAGGGCTTAGAACCTAGGTTTTTCTTTTTCCTTTTTCTTTCTTTTCTTATTAGAATAAGGCTAGCGTAAGCTAGTAATAAACACCTACGATAGGCCACACATAACGCGACATAGGCCCGGTGCAGGGTTAGTGTTAGCCTAAACATAGATGTAAGGGTTTTTCTTCCCATTTAAGGGTTTTCCTTTTGACGAAGCAGCAGGAGTACTAGTACTAGCCCTACATAGAGCTAGCTAGCGTAAATAATATATATATTAGGCCTAGCTACTTAGCATTTAATTATCTAAGACTTATAGGATTTAATAAAGGTAATAGCTAATTATGCTTACCTAGTTAACCTAGGTGATTTTTACTTTAACGAGAATAGTAACCTTAGACTAAGAGGAATAACCACCCTATTAGATCTTTAAGTAATATTAACTAAAGAATATAAGAAGATAGTTACTAATGCCCTAGCAAACCTAAAAGGACTTATACTAGCACTGTCTTATTAAACATTGCTTACACTAGCTAAAGTCTAAGTAACTAAGGAATAACTTAATTAAGTCCTAGAAGCGCTATTTCTAGGTTAGGATTTAATACCTCTAACCCTCTAGCCTATTAGGATAAAGGATATAAGATATTAGTTTAAAAACAATTTAGAAAAGTGCAAGCAAAAGGAAGTAATAGCTATTAACGTAATAATAATAATCTCTATAGCGTATTAACCATTTTATCTAGCCTTAGGGAAGATTTATAATCTAATTAACCTTTGTAATAATAGGCTTAACTCTAGCGACTATAAGGATTCTGTCTAAGTTAATTAAGCATAACATAGACTAATTAGTAAGACGTTAATAGACTGCCTTAAGGGAGAAGCTAGTACCCTTATGCTAATAGACCTATTAGGACTAGTATTTACTAGATTAAAAGGAAGGAATAAGGATAGTCTAGCTAGCTAGGCAAAGACTTTAATAGGTTACCCTTTGGATTTAATCTTTGCTATAGTAATAGTAGAAGTGTTATTTAAAATTTCTAGAGGGTTAGGCCTATTAAGGGTCTTAGGAAAAGGACTATACTATAGGAAGTAAGAGATAGGCTTATAGCTTTAGAATTACTAATCCGTTTAAACTATATATCCCTAGAGGTACTAGTACTTTATAAGGATCTATATGCATTAGTTAAGGATAAGGAAATAGAAGGGAAAGGGGATAATATTATGCTTATAGGAGGGTTTAAGCCTTTAAGTGGCTTAATAATTAAGCTCTAAGTATTAGATAATAGGAATAGCTTTATATATAGGTGGTTAAGGGCAACTACCTATGGTGGTGGACAAAATAGGGAAGGAGCTCCTGCCCTACTCTACATTAGAAAAATTTTCGCTAGAGCACTATAGCTTTCTTTCTTTCTTCTACATTAACCATTAGGACAGGTAATGATTAATTATTTCATTTGAAAGTTCGAGTTTCGTTATAAATCCTTGCAACTGAAAAGACAAGTATTTTTCGGCAGGTAGACACAATTTACACATGTTCATCAACGTACACATCATGTTACCCGTGGATACTGTTCCGACATGACATAGTTTACTCTTATACCGAGTAGTCACTGGTAACAAAATAATAAGAAGAAGAAAAACCCTCACAATGTATATCATTGGCAATTGGGATGCAGAACGTTCATAAAACTATTGCTAAAGGATGCATTGTCTACTTTATACTCGTTAGGGAACTTGGGTCTGGTTTGGTAGCAGAATTGTGGTGCATATACGGAGGAATCCCACTCAGTCGCATACCCTCCTACTTGGAACCAAATGCTATGATTACCCGATCTACTGACCCTTTCGAATTGTTTTCTTAACAATGTCCAAGCATTCCGCCGGGTCTTCAAAACATGCCAAGCGTGACGCGGGACGTCTTTGAAAGCTTTTTCGAATCTCTCCGGTTCATTCTTTTCGTCTATGCCAACTTCAGCAACATTGGTGGCCTTTCTTATGAGAATCAGACGAATCCAACCTGGCGAGGTCCGATACCTAAGTCAGTCACAATCAGCTGCTTGTTCCAGACTTTTTGGGAGAGGGGTTCGATGAGCACATACATTTCGCCGTAAGCTTCGGGGTCTGACTGCGTTGAGTCTCCTATCACAATCATCTTTCTTGCTGGTAACCATCCGTGGATTTTCTTGATCCGGTCTACCTTGTATTCCTCCGTTCTCAACGTCAACGCAGAAAGAAGACCAGCCACAGTTTTCCAGCTTGAATCTCGAAGGATGAGAGTTCCCGCAGGATAGTACTGCTTGCGAAATTGCTTCAGGAAAGGATACAGGTTATAAGGAGACGCAGAGAGATAGAACCACGCAGTGTCCTGGGGCAGAAATGACTTGATTTCAGCATAAAGCTCAGGCATTCCTTTGATCGGCAGTGGTGGGTTGATAAAGGTCTCGCGCAGTATTCCAACTGGGTCGCTTGTCATCGTAACTTTGATGGTATCATCTACGTCTATTTTCCCATGAGTACCAAGCGGATCAAAGTTTGAAAGACGAAAAATGCAAATGCAGGAGATGGGTGTTCCTACCGGATATGATGCCCCATCCATCTTCACCAGCATAGTACGTTTGCATGTCGGTGATACTTCCAGTGCCAGCTCCCAGTTTTGTTGATGTCCTTATGAGTGAACCCTTTCATTGCTGGGGAGATTCAGTATGTTCGAGGACAACCCATTTGTACTGGATGGGCCGAACTTCAATCTTGCTGACTGCTGAGTGGCGGTTACAGTTCTTGCGGGACAGACATCCCATAAGAACGGGAGAACCCTCTGCTCGACAGTCTTTCGCTCTGCCGCGTCATCTGTCAACCCGATAGCTTGAACTATACCCGACACCATATCGATAAGCTTTTTCTTATCCTCACGCTCAAAAATGGCAGCTACAAACTCAGCTTGCCAGGCCCCTGTGCGGGGAGATTTGAAGGCCGTGTTGTCGAGGAGCCAGACAATTTCATCGTCGGTGGCGGGTTTCGCAAAGGGCGGAATATGTTGAGTCTATTCAACCAGCTGGTGAGTCTAGGCTGTCCTTGGGCTAAGGGGACCTTTGAGCTTTTGGCCACGGTGAGGCTGGATTCGAACTTCTCGAACTTCTCGAAGTCCTTTTCCTTTCTTGTTCGCAGCTGCATCACGCTGGCAAGATTTGAGGGCCTGGATTTGTTCGCCATTTTGAAACAGCTCACAGCCCGGTACCTAGCCTGTCTTTTAACATAACCTTGAGTCCAAGGTCAGATGGTGCGAACGTGAAGTTGTTCCCTCGTGTATGTCGGGTCCTGTTTGCTCTTGAGTTCAAGGTGTCATATGTCTGTCTACACGGCGAGTCTCGTGCACCTGAAGAATAGCTAGGGCACACAAGGCTGCCTTAGCTGGGGAGGCTGAGCTTGAAGAGGTTGGGGTCGCTATCAGCCCTCGTGACGACTTCTGGCCAAGCGTGACCAAATCATGACGGGACCCAAAAAGCTGGGCAATGAGATCACCCGGCTTATTATTATACGTATAGTATTGCCACAGGTTTGACCTTCCCATCAGGCTCCCAGCAGTTGCGCTCGTCTTCATTTTGACTTGGACGCAGCCGCAACGCTGGATAGGAAGCAAAGCAAACGAGAGTCTTCAGTCTGTCAAGCCTGCCGACTTTTTGTCCTTTGTCGCTAGTTGGAATGCGGGAAAGCGAGCAGGCGCTCTGCGCGCTCTGCGCACTCCACGCCACAGCCGTTCCCGCCAACCTAGTGGAAGCTAGCTAGGAGGCAAGTAGGCAAGTTGCGTTGATCCATGGAAAACAAGGCCATTCATTTCCGTGCCATCCATCTGGCATCTGGTATCTCTCAGTATTGGGACCTCTCAGGTTTGGCTTCTCAGTGCTCACTTATAAGGCTATGGTCTCGCAATTCCGATCCCACCACTCGAAATCACAGGTACAGAATCAAACCTCTGCAGTATAAATTACAGGTCGATGACTTCGTGCTGGGCCACTCACAGCCGGCCGGGCACAGCCGGCCGCTTGTGTTTCGGTATAAAAGCCGTTGTGAAATACGCATCCAGCGGGGTAAAATAATGAAAGTAACGAAAGTGGTCAAGTTGGAGCTACAATACGCGGACATGTGGACATGACTCACATGAGGCCATATTGGTAGTGTTTCGTTCAATGTTCCTGCCGTTGCCTAATACCTGCTTACCTACTACACCTACTACATACGGAGTACCTACCCGGGTCAATTCATGTCTGCAAGCCCGGCGGAGAAACGGCCAGATGCGCGGTATTGGTAAGCTGAGCTATACTCCCAGGAATTTTATGGGGCTTGTCAGAACCACACACACGCAGCCCGCAGTCCATTCGCCCATTCCAGGATTCCAACCATGACGCCCAATTTGACACGATGCTTTGCCATAATCATGACAGGCTTTTGATTTCGACATTCACACCGACAGCCAAGGGGTCATTCGCGCCATAGAACGCCCAGCTCTTTGCTTGTGCTGAACACTTGTGATCCGATATTGCGCTCCTATTCGAACGACAAGTGCTACCATGGGCCGTCCATAAGCCTGTCGAGTCGCAACATGATTGCCTCGAAGTTGCTTCGGCTAAGAACGAAATTGTATCGAGCGAAGCGCATTGCTCGCATCGGATGAACACAATTTGCCTCGCCATTTCGAGTTCAGTTGCTAGTGTTTTGCTCCTGGAGAGCACCGAGGCTCGCAGATATGCTCTCCCATTTGCGCTTTCACCGAAGAGGCACATCGAATCCGTCGTCTCCTGCACCAGATCACCAGCAGCCGCCATTCTCGCCGCTAAGCGGTAACGAGTCGCCGCAGACCCTGGAATCTGCCTCACCTCATGACGGAATTACGAATTCCGCAACTTTATCCCACGCACCACTTTTGCCGCCAATTGCGAGAGTCGCCTCCTCGGAATCCGATGAGCGGTACGATAATCGAAGTACGGCTGGCCTGACTCCCGAAAGCCGGCCACAACAGGCACAGCGCTTGTCTTATAATGGAGATTCAGGGTTTATTGGAGGGGCTGCTTTACAAAACTATCGTCGAGACGTAGAAGCACAGCAGATGACGACCAGGATCGATGTTGTGGATAGGGCAAACAATAGTCATCTCGAGGACATCCCACGACACCAAAATCACAATGATCAGGAGGCAACCGCAGAATTCACTACAAACGTGCAGATTACAAAAATGACATCTTTCAGTACGCCCACAGATTTGCAGGGCTCTCATTCTTCGAACCTTGGACGACGACCGGCTGGTGCTAGGCTGCCTTCAGAGTCGCCCATGTTGTTATCTAATCCTCCAGTCGCTGCAAGCATTGAGACCCAAAGGGCCAAAAAGGCCTTCCCTTCTTGAAAACCCAATGTCAACACTATTGATGAGAAGAAGGAACAATCAGAATGCGCCAGATTTGCTACCTTTGCCATTGAATAGGAAAGATGATGCACCAGCGTATGACCCTCGTATAAGAGGAACACGAGTCCACGATTTCAGCGCACCGCGCAAATCCCGGAAGCACATACTACGACTCATTCAGCGACCCAGGTCTTGGTGGACGTAACCTCTACGGCTGTAAAACAAAGTTTGACAGCATCTTCCTCTGTTGAAGGGGTTTCACCGGAAGCACAAAAACGTTACAAAGTCGCTCAACGAATCTTCAAGGAGTCAGTCTCCAAGGACCATCAACAATACGGCACAGAATTCGTCAAGTAGATCTGTCTACTCTTCAAGCGACCAAGAACATCACGCAGGTGCTGACGTCAATACAACCTGCTCCGAAAAAGATGAGAGAAGATCTCTTCCACGACAAGATGCATCTGATAACACTGCATGCGAGAGGTCGGAACTCGGCCCTGGGAAGTCGTCATCCGTACGAAGTAGTCGGTCAAGGAATATATCTCTGTCAGAAATTTCGAATGCTGCAATTCCCAAGCACATGAAGAGCACGTCATCCAGGTTTAGCTTCGACATGGCAGGGGCTGCCAAGCAGGAGAAGCTGCTAGAGGAGCGCCATCGGCAGCGAGAGCTTGAGCGTAAAACAACCGGCGATGATAGCAATAGAGATTCGAGATTCGACGAGTTTGATGAGGACACTTTCGATTACGATGACATGATGGACGATGATGGACTAGAAGAGAAAATTCCGGGGTCAACGCAGACTTCGAAGATGAAGACTTACCAGGACTCGGTGCCCTTGATATTGAAACTGACCCTGACAACGACCAAGAGAATTTTGCGGGCTTTGTATTTCAGCGCTCGGATCCGGCGTCTACTTTGGCAAGTCCTTATAGCGCTGGCGTGAAGATGACTCCCCGAGACGGTGACGGCAATGTCATCGGATTTGCGATGTCCGAGGATACTCCTGGAACTTTGACATCCCCAATACCATCTCACACTGGCGGTTCGAATCGAATCGATAGTTGCGAGGATAGTGTCCCTGATTTGGGCATGCATGACTCTAATATAATTCCTCCTCCTCAACTTCATAATGAAGACGATCTATATTACGATGATGGCATGATTGGTCTTGAAGAAGACATTGCAGAAAATAATACGGCCTCAGGAGAGACCAATGGACAGCCTTTTGATGAATCCATATTTGATGATAATGATACCGATCAGTTCGGACGTCCTGTTCCCGGAGCCTTTCAACAAGCCCAGTCTTTACGGCGGGCAACACACGACAATAGCTTGAAGCAGGAGTCTGATTTAACTTCACGCATGTCTGCCCCTCCAGCGACCTCGCGCTCCACCACACACACCTCCATAAGCGCGGATGATACAAGGCGTGAAGGGCACCAAAATCTACCCAGAGAACCAGATGACGCAAGCCGTTTGCAGGACGCACAGTCTCTCAATGACGGGGATAAGTCTGTTGCTGCCTATCAGGCGGCTTTGGCTGCTGCTGCTCACAGAGCGGTTGCCACTGGGAAGTTTCAGCGGAGTTCTTCGCCGTCCTCAGCAACTTTCCGCGTAGAAGACGATCATGCCCTTGCGGTTGATGAAGATGACGAACTTCATGGTTACGATGAGGTGGACGATGATTTTGATTTTGGCGATGATGCCATCATCGCTGAGGCAAATGCAAGTGCATTGGCCAATGACTCAGACGGATGGTATGGTCAGGAGTTTGGATTCTATTCTGCACCGCCTGGCTCACAAGCTGCATCGCACGCTGCCGTTTCAGCTAACCTCAAGGACTATGAATACGCCAATGGCGGCTTTTTCGGCCCTGGGGGCATGGATGGACTAAATCGAAGCACCAGTGGCAGGATGATCTCCCGCGAGCCCAATCTGACCCCATCACAGAGAGATCCGAATACTCCAATCGGAATTCGTTAATGAGCTTGGGATACCCGCCTTTTAGCACGTCGACCCCTATCGTACAAAGTCCGGGACTCGCTCAACTTGCAATGAAGGCTGATACTCGGGACGATCAGATGACACTATCAGCACTTCTTCGGCTACGCTCCAAAGCTTGGGGTGGTTCACAAGCGAGCCTCGCTTCCAGTCGCGAAGGATCTCCGCGTTCCGAACGCGGTGATATTGCCAGCTTTTCTTGGCCAGCCACTTCGCTTGGGGTCGTCGGCCAACCCAACCACAGTCACGGCCAAAAGCCCTCGACATGTCTGGCCATAAGCTATGATGATGATGAATCCGACGGTGAAAGTGCTTCAGGAAGCCCTACAATGACCATGGCCAATACAGGCTTCGAAGTCCGGCAGCAGACATCAATACCCGAGGAGGACACGGCGCAAACCTTGGTTGGTGGTGGCAATGAGTCATATGGACTTGTCCTGGGGCCTCACGCGACAGCTGATGGTCCATCCTTCAACCTTGATACTGATCCTTCCCTCATGGGACGATCAAGAAGAAACTCTTTCGATGTCACGGGCCAACCCGATGGAGAATCATTGCGCTCTTTAAATAGTCACTCAGTCAGAGGTCACCGTCACAAAAGTTCGGTTGACAGTGTGTCCTATTTTCAAGAGGAGGACAGCGGAAAGACACGATGGGTGCTTGAAAGACGCCGCACAGCAGATTCTGGTGAAGTAAAAGTCCTCGATCGCGAAGTGATCGAAGGAAGAAGAATATGATGCAAACTACCAAGTTAGGTGATCTCGTTGGCCGAGGTGGAGTCGGACTCTTGTTTTCTTCTTATGCCTTCAAAAACGAGGCTTGGAAGAAAAGGAATGTCGAATATATCTGCGCTACAAATACGGCAAACGAATTTGGGCATTGCGCTGTTCACAACCACATTGCATATGTTTTTCAAAGATCATATGTATATCGACGACGTACTTGCCCCTGACCTATCCAAGGTTATAGTGAGGTTTCTCACTCAGTTAAAACAAGAAAAAAAGTCCTTAACCGTTCGGCAAATTGTCTGGCGCTGCTTGCCTCGCTCTACAATACCCGAGATTTGACGATGTCCGTCCGTCCCAATGATGGTTCATTGACTGTTGGAATGAATGGAGCACACATGAGGGAAGGTCAATCGTGGCGGAAGCGAGTTCAGCAAGTTTGGCTGCCTGACTGTGGCATTCACTGGTCGAATTATTCCAATCGGCCACTTATTGAAGTGCTGTGCTACCTCACTTGTAGGCCAAAACAATCGGCAGGATGACGACATTGATAAGCCACCAGACTCGAGTGAAAACCGTGACAACATCCTGGGGCACACACAGACTTGGGCGATTTACTACTGACCAAGAAGCTAGGGACAGGAGCCGCTGACACAGGAATTTTCACACTTGTTGACTAGTCTAATACCTCATGGCTCATGATGCTTGCAATGCTGAAACTCATCCGACTTGGGGTCCTCTATTGTCAAGGGCTGGAAAGCCCTGAGCGACGTGATTCTCTTCCAACAAAGTTGCCGGGCATCTTGGCCTATCATTGTCGCCATGGTGAGCACGGGCTGACTAGAGTAGCTTTCTTTCCTTGGAACGGTGTTACCGTCTGGTGTTGGCAACGAGGCAGCAAGGGTAGAAAAATAGCCCAACGAATTCCGCAGTGCGTGCACCAATTGGGACATTGCCATTGTCATATGGCTCTCGTGCAATTAATTTGATTTACAAAACCGTCAACGCTGGATCGCAGGAGGTGCCACCACAACCACACGTGCCCCTTTGAGCGAGGCACAGAAACAGTATCATCCAAAATATAAATAGCGCTGCGAGAAGATGAGCCCCCTCGAAAAGGAAACATGGCTCTTCCATCGGGGAAACTGTGTCCCACGGTGGGAGTTTCCAGGTAATCGATTGCCAAATACTCTTGATATTGAAGGCACATGCCCGTTCCAAATCGACGACGATTCATCAGGGCCGTCGACAGAAACTGCGTGAGAGGCCTTGCGCTAACAATCGTTGGTCTGCACGGCAAGCCCGCACTCTTGCGGCGTCGCCACGAATTGAGTGGCTGTCGTTGGTTTCTGCCTGCTCTTGGTTGCGCAAACGAAGCCTCTGAGGAATCGGCTCATTTATAGGCGCAATTGACACACGATCTTTTCATCGCACCTCTGTCGCCAGCCTGTGTTCGCCGAAGTGATTTTCACGTCTCAAAAACGACTTGGGTAGACTTGTGCTGAATTTACCAACATTGGCGGCGCATATGCAAAATACAAACACGGTTCGCTGTTTGAAACCCTTAATTTTTCTAGCCCGCGCGAATAGTGTCAGCTCAATCCGGCGTACAGGCAGTATCAGTTGCCTTTCGACAATGGCTCCTCACAACCAAGAAAAATCCCCTGTGGACACTACAAAGCTGGAACAACAGGTGGCCGGACAACACAAGGATGGATCTTTCGTTGTTCCAGACGATGTCCGAAATGCTGATGGATCTTCACTCCGCGGCGGTGAGGATATCCTCGCTCTTCAAGATCTGGACCCGGCTCTCAACATGAAGATGCACTTGGTGAACAATGTGAGTGATGGGACAGTGGGTAGTTCAATGCCAACAGAACTCTAGGGTCTGAAAATGTTTCAATCTCGGCCTCAAATTGTGTAGTGCTGACTGGGCTGGCGAAGGCTATTGATGAAATAGGATGGACTCCTTATCACCTCAAGCTTTTTTTCCTGAATGGATTTGGGTAAGCATGGCCTCGCTAACATTTTCCCTTGATTGAGAACATGTGCATCATGGCTTTAAGAAGGGCTCATGACTAACATTGTCTTTCCCAAGATATGCGGTGGATTCTATGATTCTTCTCTTCCAGTCCATCATCGCTGGCCCAGCGTTCAAGGAGTTCCAAAACAAGGGATACGCAAACGCGCTTACCATAGCCGTCTACTGCGGAATGCTTACGGGTGCCATATTCTGGGGTCTTAGCGCCGACCTTATTGGCCGAAAATATGCCTTCAACATCTCTCTGTTCATGTGCTCTGTCTGCTGCATTGTGGCCGGCGCAATGCCTAGCTGGCCAAGTCTCAGGCTCTTCGTTGCTCTCCTCGGGTTCGGCGGTGGAGGCAACCTCATTATGGACACAACCGTCTTCCTTGAATATCTTCCTGGCGACAAACAATGGCTGCTGACGTTTCTGGCTTGTTGGTGGGGTGTCGGGCAAGCGGTTACAGGATTCATCGGCTGGGGTTTCCTGGCTCCTGAGAAATGGAATTGTACAGACGCTGCGACGTGCACCAAAGAAAACAACTGGGGCTGGCGTTATTCCCTCTTTACTGGTGGTGTTTTGGTGCTGGTCATGTCCTTGCTACGAATTACGGTCGTTCGTCTTCGGAAACACCCAAATACCTTTTGGGAATGGGTGAAGATGAGAAGGTAGTCGAAACGTTTCGAGACCTAGCCAACAAATACAACCGTCCGTGCTCCTTGACTCTGGAAAGGCTGCAGGCTTGTGGTACAATCCGAGCCGTTCAAGACTCCAAGGGCTTTTTCTTGAACCGATCTGCGCTTCACTTCAGCGGGCTCTTCTCTACCAAAAAGGTGGCAGTCTCCACGGTCATGGTATGGTTCTCGTGGACGTTGATCGGACTAGCTTATCCGTTGTTCTATGTCTTCTTGCCGTAAGTTGTCCCGCCCATTGCTCCCAAGCTTCATGTTCCTATAATCACAATGCTGACGAGGTCAAGAACATACTTGGAAAGCCATGGCTTGAGCTACCAACAGACTCCCCTGGAGAAGTGGCGGAATTATGCAATCACTAATATTTGCGGCATACCTGGGCCAATAATCGCTGGTGTCATGTGCAACACCAAAATCCTCGGGAGAAAATACACCATGAGTATTGGTGCTTTGATCACCATGGCATTCTTCTTTGCCTACACAGCCGTCAAAACAAAAGAGCAAGACCTTGCATTCGCATGTCTGATTGCTTGCTTCCTCAACATTTACTATGGGACTCTCTATGCATACACCCCAGAGGTGCTCCCCAGCGCTCACAGAGGGACAGGAAATGGAATCGCCGTGGCATGCAATCGGACCATGGGTATAATATCTGCGGTCGTAGCCTCCGGGGCCAATACAGCGACATCAGCACCGCTTTACGTTTGCGCAGCAATATTCATTGTGTTGGCCGTCATTTCGGCTCTTTTCCCCTTGGAGCCGTATGGTCGACGCAGTTCCTAGAGCTGCTGGAATGAGCATTCGGAGAGTTTTTGAATCAGAGAAGGCGCTTGATGCTGCGCAAACGAAGCTTGTGTCTTGAATTTTCTTGACGGATCCAAGGAGGGAGGGTGGGAGGGTTTGTAATAGTTCGCTGACATCTGACATCTCATCTGACAGATGTGACTGGGTGGGTGAGCTAGCTCGCCCTGAGACCAAGTTGATTTTTTTGTTTTCTTGGAGGGCTTTGATTAACTATACTAGATCCTATTTCTATTCCATTTATAGATTATTTATTAGGGGTGATAATCGAACTAGCATAGCATACCAGACCAGTTGACCGCCTTCCAGTCACCTAAATTCGGAGCGCTAGCTATGGCCAGTAGTGAGTGGGCAGTTACATTACAGTGGCCGTTTCAGTGGCCGTACAGTGGCCGTACAGTTGGGAGGTCCAGTCCAGTTCTGGTTGGTGATCTCTGTGGTCGGTTAGTCAGTGGCAAATCATGCAAAATCATGCCAGACTCATTTGTTGTTGATGAATGAACCACCGCCACTCGACCACACTCTTACTTTCATCGACAGCTTAAACCCCTTGGCTCATCTATTGGTAGAGTACTCAGCTGTCTCTCTGAGACCATCCATCCATCCATCCATCGACCTACTCAGTCTTCTCTTGTTACAACAGGCGAGCCTGCATCCCCACTCTCAGAGGTACCTACCTGCCTTACAATTCTCATCGTTGGTAATGCAGTCTCCGCACCTGGCACGATTTAAATTCTGTCGCCGTTGTATTACTCAAGGCCTGCCTCAAGCTCTAGATAAAACATGCCTGCACCACTCGGCTGCACTTCGGGGGCCAAAGACGGCACACGAAATGACAATCTTCACGACGCAAAGGGGGCGATGGTCATCCCAACAAGGCTGAGCCTGGCCGCCCCATGTCTCGCAGGTTGGAGGAAGCGACAGAAGAGGCTCTGTTGTCAGGCGGTGCAAGTGGACGACGCGCAATCGAGGATGCCGGCTTCTCAGAGGAACTCAAGGAGAAATTACTCGATAAAATCGCCGGTGCCAGGTTTCAACAACAGTACAGGGAGGCTTTTGCACAGGCTGGGATCTCGCCATCAACATCACCACCCCCTGCCGTGCAAGTACATGCATCGCACATCAGTAGCGGAAACCCTTGGACGGGTACCGAAGATACGGCCGATGCCGTGCTCAGAATGCTTCACGACGCCAAGAAACCTCTGGGGCCTGGAGATCGTGGCAAATTTCAACTACCCGTTGTTGATACACGACTTCGACGTCGTATACCACAAAGTCCAGGACAAAGGGTTGGCAGTGCTCGTGACAAGGCAAATATGTACGTCGGCATGGACATGAAGGCGGTCAAGGGCTTGAGCGATGAGGAGCGGGAGGAAATGAAGGCAGAGCGACGAGAGCGGTTCCAGCCAGCAGCCAGGGCTGTATCCTCTACATTCTCCGGGATTGCGGCACTCGCTAACCAGCGAATTGAGGATGCGATTGCTAGAGGCCAGTTCAAAGACTTGCCGCGCGGCAAAGAGATGGAGCGAGACCCGCGAGCGAACAGCCCTTTATTGATACCACAGAGTACCTCATGAACAGGATGATTCAGCGACAGGAGCTCGTCCCCCGTGGATTGAGAAACAACAAGAACTGACGAAAGCTGCTAGAGTTTTCAGAGAGAGGCTGAGAAACGATTGGAAAAGACATGCTTCAAGAATGATTGCGTCCCGGGAGGATCGCTTGAAGAACAAATGAGGAGAGCGGAGGTGTTCGCCGCAGCAGAGCTGGCGCACAACCCGCGGCGTTCAAGTGACGAGGAAAATAGTCCTTCCATCCTTGACCTCTCCGGCACCTCCTCCCCAGTCTTGGTGCACCAAAATGCGCCAGTGACTCTACCTCTCCAGATGCTGCCGATTCGATGACAGATGGCCCTGTTATCCAACGACCTTTCGGGACCCGGACTGGGAAATTGCCGAGAAAGCTTACATGGACTTGTCAATTGAGAATTTGAACAGCATAACTCGGAGTTACAATCTGATGGCACCTGAACTGGCCAGAAAGCCATACTTTTCCATCAATCGAGAGTTGAACTCTTGTTTCGCCGATGTGGCGCCCTGATAGCAAATGAGATCAAGGTTCAAGCGGTGGGACGCACAAGGGCAGGAACGGTGAGATCAGGGGAATCAGAAGGCTCAACAAACCTAGTCGAGAGGATTTTCGGCAAAGACAATGTCAAGATTCATCTGGAAGCGGATGAGAAGGTGTATGGCCTGAAGGAGTGGTGGCGGGATCTTTGGAAGAGTGGGTAAATCGTGCGGCGCGAGGCACGAGATTCTTCTCAAGAGGCACTTCTGGACAAGTAGTGTTTTGCCGCAGGGGCGCGCTCAGTGTTCAAGTTCAATACAAGCAAGCCACTTGACTTGATCATGTTGCTCTGACTGACTTCATAGCTCGCATTCTCTCAATAACCGCACGTGTTCTGCGCAAGTCGGAGTCTGGAAATAGCGATTGCGCTTGCTATGATGAGGTTGGGTTCTATCTCAGTTCATATATCAATGACACGTGAATCAGATCCAGCCCGTCGCAATGGTACCGTGCATATTGCCTTTGAAGCAATTCAGACACGACTGGAAACCGTGGCGGCGACGCAGCCACATTCTTAGTTTGCACGCCAGATGCTCTGAAAG
This sequence comes from Epichloe gansuensis, assembly GCA_023658505.1. Classification (NCBI taxonomy): domain Eukaryota; kingdom Fungi; phylum Ascomycota; class Sordariomycetes; order Hypocreales; family Clavicipitaceae; genus Epichloe; species Epichloe gansuensis. Next base: position 2,404,127 of record CP098284.1, read on the forward strand.
GGGATGCGTGCGGCGGCTTCACCCCGTTTCGAAGGATAAAAAGAAGTCCCTGCTGGGGCTAGCTTCGCCGTTTGGCAGACCAGACCAGCGGTCGTCGACTTGAACGCCACCAAGGCAATAAAATACATGCCAGTGCGGGAGGAGGAGAATCCAGATACACACCAAAGAAGCCCGTCACCGTCACAGATGACTGGCCAGCAATCGGTTAGCGGCTATCGGCTTCCAACACGTCCGTCCCATGGTCTCGTTCTCGACAGCGGAATAGAAACGGACCATTGTTTCGATTTGTGGCAGAAACAAATAGTTCCTGTCTGTCTGTCTGTCTGTCTGTCTGCATCCGTGCAATGCGGGGAAAGTCAGTCGAGGTTCCACGATACTCCATGGATCAGAAGGCGGGGCCCCGGACAAACGACAGGATGCCTCGTTATTAGCAAGCGTGGGAGTTTTCCCACCATTTGATCGATCCATTGAGTTATTATTAGTTGGTGGCTTGGTGGCGGCCAAATTTCCTGCACCTCCAAACGCAGCAGGTTGTTCGTTGATTTTGATACGGAGCAGATGGCCTGGACTCATAGTCTTGCCCCAACTTGAACCTCGACACGCTTCACATTTGGTCACAAGCCCGACTACTTGGACCTCTCGTTCCTCTTCCTGCCCCTTCCACAGCCATCTGCGTTGCATTGCCAGCTGGAACACGGTTTATATAAAGACTTGGTGACTCACCCAGAGTCACCCACGAACTTCTCGACTTGGGTGCACATAGGACTTGACCTGTGCGTTTATACGCATTCTCTTTGGCTTGTCCTCAGTCGTTCTTGAACTTATCATTTTTGATGCTTACATGTACTCTTATATCATGACGTCCCGCAGCAAGAACGGTGGCAATGGCTACGATCAGTCTCCCGAGGTCACCCGGGTTGACGACAGTGATCGTGGTGACTCGGATCCATCCAAGATGCACCACAACATTATCGAAAACGCAAGAGCTGCCGCCGCCAAAGAGCAGGGCATGACCCTTTGGCAGGGTCTCAAGCTATATCCAAAGGCTGTTGGCTGGAGTCTTCTGATATCTACCTGCATCGCCATGGAGGGCTACGATATCAGTCTTGTCAACAACTTTTGTGGGTAGACAGCCCTTGGATCCATCTGGGTATCTGGGTATCTGGGTATATAGGTTTGATTGATGTGTTGTTGACGCATTGGCTAATGATGCCCCGTTTTGGTCGAGTTTAGATGCATTTCCTCAATTCACTCGCAAATATGGCGAATACCAGCCAAAATTAGGCACGTACGAGATTACTGCTCCTTGGCAAGCCGGCCTCAGCAACGTAAGTGACTACAATCTTCATTTCACCAGGGGAGGGGGCTGTTGTTCTTGCAATTTCCCATTTCGATCCATCATCATGGCGCCATAATTGACCTCCGAAATAGGGTGCAATTGTTGGTGAAATCATTGGTCTTTTCATCAACGGTTATGTCTCGGAGCGGTTTGGTTACCGACACACCGTCATGACTTGTCTTGTGCTCATCACCGCATTCACCGCAATCTTCTTCACTGCCCAAAATGTCCAGACCCTCTTAGTCGCTGAGATCCTGTGTGGCATTCCTTGGGGAATCTTCCAGACGCTTGCCGTCACTTATGCTTCCGAAGTATGTCCAGTTGCTTTACGTGGGTATTTGACAACCTACGTCAACTTTTGCTGGGGCCTGGGACAAGAAATCGGCATCGGTGTCATTCGAGCCATGCTGGACCGCGACGACGAATGGGCGTACCGTATTCCCTATGCTCTGCAGTGGATGTGGCCGCTGCCTCTCTTCATCGGCATCTACTTTGCCCCGAATCCCCATGGTGGCTGGTCCGCAGAGGAAAAGTACAAGAGGCCAAACAAGCGCTCCTTCGCTTGACCAGCCCTGACAGGGAAACTGAATTCGACGCCGATGAAACAATTGCCATGATGGTGCACACTACAGCCTTGGAAGAGAAAATGACCTCTAGGGCATCCTATTGGGACTGTTTCAAGGGCGTCGACCTGCGCAGAACTGAAATTGTTTGCATGACCTGGGCGATTCAGAACTTGAGCGGCAACTCGTTCTCAAACTACTCAACCTACTTTTTGAAACAAGCCGGGCTGTCAGACAAGGACGCGTACTCTTTCGCACTGGGCCAGTATGCTATCAACATGGTGGGTGTGTTCGGAGCTTGGGGCTTGATGACGCTCGGCATTGGTCGAAGGTCTCTCTATCTTTACGGGCTCTGCGGGCTCTGCGCCATGCTCTTCATCCTCGGCTTCTTGGGGCTTGTGCCTCAGGAACACCGACGGGCAGGGTCTATTGCTACCGGTAGCATCATGATTGTGTGGGCGCTGTTTTACCAATTGACTGTTGGAACAGTGTGCTATTCCCTCGTGAGCGAGTTGTCCTCGCGCCGGCTTCAGATTAAGACGGTTGTGCTGGGGAGAAATCTTTAGTAAGTCTCTCTCACCTCGTTGTTGCATCGTTGGTGGTGCTTTTCATGTCGTTATAGCGCCACAAACTACGTGTTGATTAGGGCTTCGCCGATTGCTAACTCAGCTCGCAGCAACATTGTTGGGATCATAACCAGCGTTTTGACGCCATACATGCTGAATCCAGGCGAATGGAATTGGAGCAACTACACGGGCTTCTTCTGGGTACGTACGAATCGAAATCGAATATTGATTTCAAAGACACAGACATTCCAAAGGCCCGGGTCTAATTTGAATTTTTTTTTTTTTTTTTGAACAGGCCGGCATCTGCTTTTGCTGCATCGTTTACACCTACTTGCGCATCCCCGAGCCTCGAGGACGCACATTTGCAGAATTAGACGTCTTGTTCGAGCGCCGAGTCTCTGCGAGAAAGTTTTCAAGCACAGAGGTGGATGTGTTCCATGAGACAGTGGAGGACAAAGTGATGGACCAGTACGAGGTCGTCGTTGGGCCCAAGTCGGAAAAGGGGCCCGGTTATGCGTGATATTGTAGTCAGTCCTTCCCGTTGGCGTGGCTTGTTTGTTTTACCTGTCAGTATTAGCAAGATGGTCAACTAGCCTTATTCAGTGCTCGATCAAGGATCTAGAATGAGAGAGACCACTCTACGGAGTAGTGATGATGTAGCAATGTGGTACCAGAAAATCTCGTTCCTGGAAGGTTAAGAGGCTTTTAAAAGTGAAAAGTGGCCTCGCATCGCGGTGGTATCGGCAGCTAACTGCTCGCCTGCCATGTTCATAATTCCGTCATAGTTTCTTATCCATGAGATGGACAGGACAACCCGTTGGCAAACCGCTAATTGGAAGACGACGGATCGCGTCGTTTGATGCAGTTGGTCTGTCTGTATCTGGGGGCTTGCTGGTTGAGAAACTTGCATGTGCGTTTGTTTATTATATGCGTCGGCACTGGTGGTTCTTCGTCCAGCCCAGTCCAGTCCAGTCCAGTCCAGCCCACACCCACACCCACACCCGCACCCGCACCCGCACCCGCACCCACCCCGAGACAAAGCTCGCACCGGCCCTCGGAGCAACATCTGATTTTCGCAATTCCATCCTTGACGCACGCTTCTCATCCTCGTACGTCAAACATTGGCAGGCTCGCACATCTTCCTTTACCCGCCATTCATCTCGTCCTTCGTCAACATGATGCTGTCTACACTTCGAGTTGCTACCCGACAAGCCACCCGTCGGCCAGCTTGGGCCAATTTCGCACCCATTCGCGCCGCATCCACGTGGTCGGCTGTTCCTCAAGGTCCTCCTGTAAGTCTGGAAGTCTGGAATTGGTGGTGACCTTTCTACTTTGCGCTGCTGCGCCTCATTCGACGACTCAATTGAGATATCCCTGACCTAATGTAACCAATCTCGCTGACTCATTGCTCTAGGATGTAAGTTTACCTCGAACTTCGTCTCCGTCCGGCCCACGAAAAATTCCCTCCCGTACTGATAGCTGGGCATTCCTGCTTCTCTTACTTAGGCCATTCTTGGTAGGTCCTGCTCCTCGCAATCGTGGCTGCTGCGATGACGCATTGCGATATACTAATTATTGTCGAATTTAAGGAATCACTGAAGCTTTCAAGGCCGACAAGTCCAACAAGAAAATCAATCTGGGTATGTCATTCAATGCCCCCGTCACCCAACGAGCGCAGTCAACACATGTCGACGAAGCTTGTATGGCTTTGTTCTCCATGACCTCTCCCTCTTCCTCTCGGTCGCATCCATTCACTATACTCTGTCCGATGAACGACTTCTCACATCAATGCAGGTGTCGGCGCATATCGCGATGATCAAGGCAAGCCTTACGTTCTGCCATCGGTCCGCGAAGCTGAGCAGAAGGTCATCAGCGACAAGCTGAACAAGGAATACGCCGGCATTACTGGCGTTGCTGAATTCCCTGCCTTGGCTGCCAAGCTCGCCTACGGAGCCGACTCCCCGCCCTGGATCGTGTGGCCATCACTCAGTCCATCTCTGGCACTGGTGCCTTGCGCCTCGGCGCCGCTTTCCTCCAGCGATTCTTCCCGGGGACAAGAAGATCTATATCCCTACACCATCCTGGGCCAACCACAAAGCTGTTTTCAGTGATGCCGGTCTTCAAGTCCAGCAGTACCGCTACTATAACAAGGACACGATTGGACTCGACTTCGAGGGCATGATTGCCGATATCAAGGCTGCTCCCAAGGGAGTATTTTCCTTTGCACGCATGCGCCCATAACCCTACGGGTGTTGACCCTACCGCTGAGCAATGGAAGCAAATTTCCACAGTGGTGAAGGCGCACGGCCACTTTGCTTTCTTCGACATGGCTTACCAGGGCTTTGCCAGTGGTAATACTGACACGGACGCTTTCGCCGTTCGCCATTTCGTCGAGGAAGGTCATCATATTGCCCTGTGCCAGTCTTTCGCCAAGAACATGGTAAGCAAGATGCCTAATTCTTTTTCTTGTTTTTTTCTTGTTTTTTTTTCGCTTATTGACTTTGTCTCCGCTTGTCGCATAACAGGGTCTTTACGGTGAGCGTGTCGGTGCTTTCTCTCTGGTGTGCGCTGATGCCGCTGAGAAGAAGCGAGTTGACTCTCAGCTCAAGATTCTCATCCGTCCTCTGTACTCTAACCCTCCCATTCATGGTGCTCGTATCGCCACTGAGATCTTGAGCAGCCCCAAGCTGTACAAGCAATGGCTCGAGGAGGTCAAAGGCATGGCTGACCGCATCATTACTATGCGCGCTCTCCTGAAAGAAAATCTGGAGAAGCTAGGCTCCAAGCATGATTGGTCACACATTACAAGCCAGATTGGCATGTTCGCTTATACCGGCCTGACTGCTGAGGAGATGGAGAAGCTTGCCAAGGAGTTCTCGGTCTACGCTACCAAGGATGGACGTATTTCCGTTGCCGGTATTACTACCGACAATGTCGGCAGATTGGCCGAGGCCATTTATAACGTCAAGGGTTAATCGAGCGCGCTGGGTTTGGGGGCTTCGAGCCCGTCTTTTGATTGATGACGGTCATTGAACGTGCGTTTCTGCTGTATCACCACAAGGGCACACCGAAGGCGAAGTATAAACGTGGACAAGCTTGTCGTGTATGTTCGACTTCAGTGTTGACTCGAACGTTGTTGGCCCATGGTGCAAACGTTAAAAATTGTATTTGTAGCAAGAATGTATGAGAAAAGAAGACTAAGATCGCTTCGTAGAATCCCAACTGTTCCTGTTGCATCATGCTGCTGATGCGCTGCCGATCCACTTGTAATACAACAATGACTCCAACATTCAGGCTCTCTTGTCAAGTCGATCAAGGTCTTTTTAACGTCTTCCATCTGCTTTTCTATTTCGTGATATACCCTGGCCATTTCTCTCATCGTCTTCTCCTTGCCTCCATCCGCATCGATACCAACACCATACTCGGCAAGTTCTGCCTGTAAACCTCGCAGTCGCTCTGCAGCACGTATCTGAGCGTCTTTCAAATGAGATGAGTAATTCATTAACGCACTGATGGTCTCGGTAGAATACATGTCTTTGCTGATGTCAATCAAAGTCTTCTTCGCGTCAAGTTCTGTCTGTTGTGACTCTTGGGAAACGTCTAAAGCTTGTAGCTCAAGCCTTCTCGACGCAAGTCCGTGCTTGGACTCAAGAGACCGAACGACGAGTGTTAAAGACTGCAGATGGGAGTTCAGAAGCTCTGTCAGCGAGACGAGAGCCTCTAGGCGATTTTTCGTTAGCGCCGACCTCGCTTCAGAGAGTTTGTTACCCAGAGCAGCGTGGTCGGTCGGCAGAGACGGAATATGACGGTGTAGATACGACGGGTTTGTCGATGGATGAGTAATTCGGGCGACGCCAAGCGCTGAAGCATGCAGATTTGCCGAGACCAAATTACCCAAGTCAGGAGAAGACTCTCGAGCTTGGATAGAGGCGGGCCTTGAAGAACACAAGTTGCATCATCCGGGTCAATGCATTGGTCGTTGCTCATGAGAGAAGGCAGAAGGACAAGAAGATCTGCGAGAGACCCTGATGATTCTGAGGGTTGAGACTTGAGTCAGGAAGTGAGACTGCGCTTATAGCCGTCTCTAGCAAGATATGTTTTGCCCGATTGATGCGCAGCTGATGTAAATCCTACGCGGGAATAGTAAAGACACAACACGTTAGAATCCGTTGGAATCGGGAGGCAAGCATGTAAACTGTTCCAATTGTACCTAGCTGGGCGAAGCTCCTTGACTGATGGCTTTCTCTGCGGCCGCAACCGATGGTAACATTGGGAAGATCAAGATCCAGGCTCAGTTCCATACATTTGTTGCAAGCAGCACATTGACTTACTTGTTGTACAGCGTCTCGTTCATGCATGGCAACATCGTGTTTGGTCGATCCATCTGGGTTAAGAACGTCCTTGATCAAGATCTGGTACAGCTTGGCGAACCCTGGATTGTCTCGGATGACATTCTCATCCACCGGTGGCAACATTGTGTCCGGGGCTTTTTCGGGAACATGGCACGATGGCAATATTGCTCCTTGCCAGTTCCTTGTGGGGAGCAAGTCGGCCACGAGTGGGGTCGTGAAACCTACTGGAGTTCATCACGAAATAGCCACGCAGTCACCTGATGCATCGCACAGCGGGACGGAAGATTGCTCATCCCGTCCTCTCGCAGCTACTTGGAAAGTGCACTCTGCCAGTGGTATCAATTAATATAAGGGAGAGAAAAAAAGTCCTTCCAAGCTTGGGTGTTACCACCTAATACCTAGGTACCTAGGTAATTAATCAACCATCGACCGCATTTGCATATAACACGACCCGAACCTGAAACCCCGGCTCCAATGCCTTGATTTCAGAATCAAATCGAAATTCTCCCACATAAAATATTTGCCTTTGTTAGGTACAGCGCCCCAACATGTGGACAGGTGCTCCTTTCGGCTGTGTCCAGCGAGCAGTGGCGGCCGTTCTGTCCACGAAAGGCACATCAGCACTTCCAAAGCAGATTTCTTCAACCTCCCTTTCATCATCCAAAGCAGCGACTGCGAGACGACGGCATTTGACCTGTCACAAACTCAGCAACTCCCCATCGCGATCGTTTACGACCACAGCGCCTTGGAATACAAAAACGATCAAACCTCATCGTTTGCCTTCGGATCTGATCCCCCTTACCCATATGGGGAGCGCCGGGTATACAAGCAATCCAACCGTGGACTTTATGGCAGTGCTCGAATCCGATTCGGCAACAACGTGGCTGAAAGACACGACAATAAATCTCGTCGATTCTGGCGACCGAACGTCCATGTGAAGGCATTCTTTTCACCCGCCTTGGGAGCTCGTGTCAAGACTCGGCTTACACTACGCGTACTCAAGACCATTCGTCGAGAGGGAGGGATCGAGAATTATCTTCTCAAGAGCAAACCTGCACGAATCAAGGAACTCGGACCTGGCGGTTGGAACCTACGCTGGATTTTGATGCAGACCCAAGCTGTTCAACATCGACTGAACGAAGAAAGGGCTACCTTGGGATTGTCACCCAAGGAAATTGAGATCAGAGACGACATTATACAATTTGCGCTCGATTATGCTACCCCGGACCGCTGAGTGTGCGCAGTAGGGAAACATTGACGGAATGCGAACGGCCGCCGTAACTGATGGTGCGTTTGTCTTGGGAGACGATAGCTTGGCTGATCTCGAGGGTGTGGGAGAGTTGTCGGATGAAGCAGAATTTGAGCTTCTTGAAGAGTTTGCGAATGATGATGCGGGTGAAATTTCTAATGCCAAATCAACAAGTACTGTCTAAAAACGCCTGTGGTATGCTTAACTACTCCACATCGTGTACAGAATAAAAGCCCTTTCTTATTTCTCCGTAGAACCTTGCAGAGGTAATATTTAGTCATTGAACGGCGTTGACCACTGGACACCTTTCCCTGCTTTATTTTCAGAAACGTAAATCCCATCCAATTTTCGGTCCCAATCTAGGAAGCTCTTCAGCAACGCTTTGCACATCCTTGTCGCCACGACCACTGACGCAAATGACGAGATCTTCACCCTTCTTCATCGTCTTGGCCAGTTCAATGGCACCATAGATACCATGAGCAGTTTCAAGCGCCGGAATGATACCTTCCAGTTGACTCATTAGCCGGAATCCTTGGAGCGCCTGTGCATCCGTAGCAGCGATGAATTTCGCTCTTTCATTGTCTTTCCACGAGCTGAGCTCCGACCGACTCCTGGATAGTCTAGACCGGCTGATACAGAGTGTGTTTCCGAAATCTGCCCATTATCATCCTGCAAGACGTATGTCCTTACTCCGTGAAGTACGCCCTTTGAGCCTCCCGATAAAGTGGCACTGTGTCGCCCAGTCTCGACACCATCTCCACCTGCCTCAACTCCGAGGAGCTTAACTGAATGATCCTTCGAAAAGGGGTAGAACATGCCCACGGCATTGCTACCTCCACCCACGCAAGCAACAACTGCATCCGGGAGCTTGCCTCGCTTTTCCATCATTTGTTTTTGGTTTCGTCACCAATTACAGATTGGAACGTTCTGACGATGGTCGGGAACGGATGAGGGCCAATTGCTGAACCAATGATGTAATGCGTGGTGTCAAGTTCGATGACCCAAGCTCGGAGGGCTTCGTTCACCGCATCACGAAGTGTTTTGCTTCCGGCCTCAACGGCCACTACCTTGGCACCGAGTAACTTCATGCGGAACACATTGAGAGCTTGGCGGCGAACATCTTCCTGCCAAAAATGTCAGTCAAATCTCTGGTAGGTGATGACTTGAGCCCAGTCAAACTCACAGCACCCATATATACCGTGCATTCCATACCAAACTTGGCACAGATTGTTGCTGTTGCCACGCCATGCTGGCCGGCGCCAGTTTCCGCAATAATCTTGGTCTTTCCCAAGCGTTTCGCCAAAAGAAGTTGGCCTAGCGCATTGTTGATCTTATGACTGCCTGTGTGGTTAAGATCCTCTCTTTGAGCCAAATGTTAGCGCCGCCTGCATGTTGAGTCAATCTCTCCGCCATATGCAGACGAGACGGCCGTCCCATATAGTCGTAGTAAGACTGATACTCTTTCCAAAATTCTGGGTCATCCTTAATCTGATTGAATCCTTCCTCGAGCTGAGACAAGCAGTCCATCAAACTCTCGGGTACGTACTGTCCACCAAACTCGCCAAACCTCTCCGGTATCTTGCCGTGTAGCGCCGCGAGTTGTGCGACCAGTGCGCTGTCTTGTTCAGCTGTCATACGATCACCATCGGTAATGACAGCATCAACAGTAACAGTGTCACCGGCAGGTCCCTTTGCACGGCTAATGGCCTCGACCACACCAACTTCACGGCTTGTGTTGTCCAGAGGTAGAGAATTGCGACCGCAGAGATGAGCGCAGTAATTTTCAACATCGGCAGGGCCTTGGCCAGAGGCAGCTTTCTGCAACGTGGTGATGATTTGACTACCGACAACAACACCATCGGCGATGTTGGCAACGCTAAGAAAATGTTCGCGGGTGCTAACACCAAAGCCAACAGCAGCAGGTTTGTTACTGCTGTATTTCTTGACTCGGTCAAGGAGAGCAGGCAGGTTCGCGCTCAAGGATCCTGATGCCCCGGTGACACCCTGTCGGGATACCACGTATATGAAAGAGTCGGCCAACTGACATAGAATCTTCATGCGGGCATCTGATGTGGTAGGAGCGATTAGCGGAACGTATGAGAGGCTATAAAGAAAGTCGCAGTCAGTGCGTGAACGTGACAAAATGTGAAGCAGAGAATGCGATGGAATACATACTTTCCCTTGGTGCAAAGCTTTCGAAATGAAATCGCTTCCTCAGGGGCAAATCCACGACAATAAAGCCATTGACGCCAGCTGCCTGACAGTCTTGGAGTAGGCGTTCCTCTCCGTATCGCAATAACGGATTGTAATAGCCCATGAGGAGCACAGGGGTCTTTAAACCTCGTTCTCGAGCCTTCCTCACCATGCCCAAAGTGGTTTCGATTGACACCCCATGGTTCAGAGCCACCTGAAAAGTCAGTTATCTATCATTCATGTGCAACGGTCTGATGGAGCGCCGTACAGTGTTTGCTGTTTGGATTGTCGGTCCGTCGGCAATTGGGTCGGTGAAGGGCACTCCAAGTTCGAGAATGTCTAGGGCAAAGCAAAGGAAGACCAGTCAGCGTGCCCACCACCCTCATCAAGAACAGGGATATCGGTTCGCAATACCTGCGCCACCTTTTTCCATCGACAGAAGGATTTCGGGAGTATCTTGGGGCTTTGGGAAGCCGGCAGTTACATATGTAACCAGTGCCGCCTATTTGGGATGCAATCTGTCAGACTTAATCGATATTACCAAGCCAGTGCCCCGCGAGAAAGGACGATGGAGATAGAGGGAGGGGTATGGTGACAACAACTAACTCTGTTTTGCGCTTGGCATCGCTGAAACGTTTGCTTTATACAATCCATCGTTGAAAGAACAGTGAGATTTGGACAAGCGTGTGGAAAGGTAATGTGCTGTCCAAATGATGGGCGAGAGTAGAAGGGGACGTAATAACTGGTGGCGGCGTCAGTCTCTTATCGACACAGCTGGTCAGTCGCAAGGTCTGGTCGTCAAAACCTCCCGTTCCGCAACGATGCCCTCCGCCCACGCTCAGCGCCGCTAGCGCATGCAGCCATGCACGATCCCGCCATCCCCAGCAGCCGTGCATCCTCCTTCTCGGACTTACCTAAATCAGCACCCGCTTTTTTGCACTCACCTCGATACAAGCATCCCCAGTCCGATTGTCAGTCCGATCGGCCGATTGTTCATTCGCAAACGTTTATTGTTCTTCGAATTTCACGCTACGCTGTCTGTGATTTTCTCTCATTCCAAACAGGGGAAATATTTGTTGTGCACTCGATCCATCCAAGAGACAATTGGGCGAGAATGTTAACGGTGCCGCACGGGCTGGATTAGCACGGAGTGTTCTGCAGATCATAGCTACCTCTCTTATGACCTCGACTGCAGAAACAGAGCCCCTATAAGCCATCCCAAATGAGCTCACGCCCGCTCTTATATCTCGTACTAGTATCGAATCGCGCCGGGGTACTTTGAGACGGTTTGTAGAAGCTCGGTGTGATCGATTGCATTCTCGAGCCAGCGACACGAAACAATCTTCAAAAAAAAATTCTCGAATTATTGTACATTTTATCATTCAGATTATAAACTGCTTAGTCGTCGCTCCTATCCAAAGGCTTACACGATGATGAAGATGAGCCATTGAATCTGGCAAGGAAGGCTTGGCTTCTTGGGTAGACACGCTCCTCTGTCCAGATCTTCCTTATTGCTATTCCGCTCGTTTGCTAAATTAATAAGCATCAACATCTTATGGAAAGAAAGTGAGTTGTCCACGTCGTAGTGCCACAAACATGCCGAAAGACGACGTTGCGCGTATTTTGATTTAGGCATTTGCTTCCTGAACAGACACGGATTATTTATCTTCAAAATGGCCTCCTGAAACATCGTGTCGAAGTGTAGCGTTTGGCTCGGTACCGGTGAAGGCTTGCACGTTGGTTCCACCTCCGTCCCCGAACGAATCTGGCATTTCGCTCTTCTTATCTGGGTAGCCATCATGATGCGCTTTTCTTACTCGAGGGCTGGGTGGTTGTCTATCATCTGCCATAGTGGTCTCGTTCAGGCATCGCCATGCCAGCCAGGGTTCGACTCAATCCAACCAGGACGACGATTACGTATACAAGTAATATGCCCGTCGAAATGAGCGCCTCTTGAGTTAAATTATTCAGAAGCCATTTGGTAACCTTTTTCACAGCTTCGGATACTTCATCAGTGGTAACTGAGGATGGAGAAGCCAGAAATGTCTTGAGGTCAGAGTCGCCAGATATACTCGTTTGGGCTCCTGAACTGAATATATTGTTTTCAAACAATGGAAGTTCCACATGTGCGTGGTCGTGGACCCAAGTAAGCCCTTTCTGAACACTTTCAATTTTTATTCCAATAACACAGTGAAGGACGGCTTTGATCGGATCGAGAAGGATTGTACCATTAAAGACCGTCTCCAAGCCTTTCTGCATGGTGTCGACAAAGGTGTTGAGGGTGTTATTGACGGCGCCAGTAGCATTCGCAACATAGTTGAGGACATCTTTGTTTATATCGTCACTCAGGCCCTGAACAACACCGTTGGCGTCAACTGCCCACTGGTTGGATGCCTGTTCCAGTTTTGAAACGATGCCGTCCGCAAATTCACCAACTTCACTTGCTAGCGCAGGTACCTCCTTTTGAACGACTTTTAATATGATGAACTGGCAAAAGCATGAAAAACCTGCCAAGGCAAGAGACAAGACGAAGATGGCAGGGGCAGAGGTGGCATAAGCAACGCACCATCTGGCCAGGACCTGCCGTCTGCCCGTCCACCTGGAAGCTAACTTGATCCCACAAGTCGCCGTAACTGGTCTCGATGCAATGTAAACCACATCTAGAGGATCGTATTGGTGCGTCTCGACGAGTTTGGCATGTTTCTCTTGTCGTCGCCACCTCCGAATTTCCATCCAGGTCATTGGGACAATGGCAGCAACAGCAAGAAGCAACAGAATTACAACAAACGTAACCCTAGCTTTGTAAATCAATTTGGAAAGCTTGTCAAAGAAGCTACTCAGCTTGTCGTTGTCGGAGCAGAACTTCAATTGTTGTTTCTGCGCAAGGGAAAGGTCTTCTTGTCAAACTTGTATGAGCTATAACTTTGATTCAAAGCTTCTCTGACTATGTTGAACGGCATTGAGATGGCTTGTTTTGTCAGGTTCTGTACTTGCTCGAAATTTGGTAGGTCTTTGTTGAGCTTCTGCACATCTGTAACGAAATCACTTGAGTTGAGATGAATGTCTTTCAACTGATTGACTGGTCCAGAGAAGTCAACCTTGGGTATTTTGGGAACGAATTTCCCAAATACCGAGTCCTGAATTCCTTTCGTAATGTCGTTGATGGAATGTTCAAGTCCTCCTGCGATGTCTTTGATCTCGACAGTGGCTTTATCGACTATTTTGTTAATGGCTGCTGTTGCATCTTTGTGACGGACGCGACAACCTCCAAGCTACCATGTACCAAAGCTGTAATTAAGCACACATATGTAGCAGTGAGGAAGTTGATGTAGAATATAATAATTCCTTCGACGCCTTGCATTATTAGATCCAGGGCCTTGACCATGGCGTGCACGGCTTTTTCTATGCCGGACGCAGCGAGGTCATTGACACCGACTGAGAGGTAATGTGGCATGGATGCCATGGCGCTTCCTATATCCTCAACTTTTGTGCAAGCAGATAGAGCACGAGTTTTGGCATCTCCGACGTTGTCATCCAACTGAGCTAAAAGCAGGACGAGGCGGACAAGAACTAAGATGAGAAGGATAGTCCACCTGTTGATCCAAATCTGGGACAGTCGGGATCGTAACCCAAGATAAGGCGTAATAGACGAGTTAAAGTGTCTTGTCTCTGCCAAATTTTGCGTTTTTCGGCATCGAGTGAATTCGAGTCAAGTGAACGAGGTACGTCTGGGCATGACAGTGGCGGTATTCGTTTTCGTGAAGACATTCTGATTTTACCACCAGTCTTGGAAGACACACGAGTATGAAACGGCCGAGTAATTCTCGTCCGGGATGAATAGTTAGAGTAGGGAGGAGTGAGGTACTTCGTCGTTATCTTAAGAAGAACAGGGGAGCAGGAAGACGGACACAGCGGCTTGACAGTCCCAAGGAGTACCAAGCTTCGCCACCGCGTAGAGGGAAAATTAAGAGTGCATAGAAGTTGTTGTTCAAAGAGGTTTCAAGGGCTCCGCAGGTTGACAGGAGACATGAGAAGGTGTTGGTATTCATGATAGCCTGTTGGGAAATACGGGGTAGGTATCTATCTAGTGGTAATTGCAACCAAGAGAGTGTGTGTGTGGCATACAGTACACAATAACTTGCCGACGTGAAACTGGTGTGGACACGAGATTCATCACGGACAAACAAATGAGTCCTACTCTCTAGTATCTTTGAGTACTTTGAACCAATGGATGAATCGCGACTGTGATCGGTCAGACACAAGCACTCCCTCTCACCCAGTCGTTCTTATTGTCTACATGTAAGTGCACAGCGCTTGAAGTGGGCGGGTCTTTAAGCGCCAGCCCGTGAAGAAAGGAGATCCAGTCGAGTCAAAGGATCCATGTTGACCTCCTATTACACAGCGCCTATTTCGAGCAAAGAAAGTCTGTTCTTTGGGCTGGAGTGAGGCTTTTTCATTTACCTGTAACAGGCTAAGTCGTATTATTGTGAGTCTAGAAAAGAGTGCAAGCAAGGTCTGCTGCATTGTTGTCAGCCCTGTTTCAGGATCTGTGAACCTCACTTTGGTCTCAGCAGAGAGAACAAGCGTACCGCACACAAAGGATCTTATTGTTTCCTATTGTTCACTGAGCAGGAGAACTAGAGTGTGGTGGGCGCGGGGCAGATCAGGTACGGCACATACGAAGAGAAAGGCACACAGCAGTACAACGTGAACGGAGCAGCGGGCGGGGTTGATGAACTTGATGCAGGTTGACGCCGAGACATTTGCTAAATGACTCCGGTATTAGCCGCTTGACATGGGATCATGTGTGGGTCAAGTGCACTACCATGGCGACAGATTCATTGGCTAATCGTGCCACGCCCCACATTATTTGGCAGTCGGGAAACCCCAACCACCAAAGGTGGTGCTTATCAATGCAACGGACCGATCAGTGCAACGGACTAATTTGACGATAAATAGCTTTATTAGCCCTTTCGCACATAACGAAGGCCCTTTTCGTCGCAAATAACTAGGGTTCTAAGCTATAATTACGACGCTTCTTACGTGCCTCTTTTGTAGCTTTAAAAACACGCGTTTTGTATACCTATGGGCCTTTTCCTCCGCTGCCTTAACCACCTGTCTTGCTAGCATCTCCTTGTTAATCTCTTTCTAATGTACTATTTCTTGAGCTTTGTACACAGAAAGCACACCGCCGGATTTAAGTGGTTAATTCTTTATAGCCCTACGTTTTTGTGATGCTATTTTAGCTGCTTTTGTACGCCTAAGGTCTTGTTTTGTTTGGATTAGCTCTATAGCTATAATAAGGCTTCCACGGATAAAACGCCCTAGATTATAGCTAAATTCAGGATTAAGGTCCTTATCTTTGTATAATACAGTCTTAAGCTTATTAGCAACCTTATTAATTTGCCTTAATGTAACTAGGGTCTCGAATTTGGAAGATTCGTGGATTGACAAGGCTGGAGAGGGCGTACGAACGGGGGCTTGTCTAATAAGCTCTTTAATTACAAGCTTTGAATTAAAGGGCTAAATCCCGGTTTTTAAAAAGCAGAGATTATTGTAGACTTCTTAAATGCTTGTTTTCGAACGCTTCTAATGCAGCTAAGGAATTCGATCTTCGTAATGCTTATAGCCCTGTCACGGACTATAATATTAAGGGCTTTAGCGTGATAATGCTTAAGTGGCTGGAAGACCATAATATTAAGAGGTTATAAGAGATGTGTTAGATATGGAGGTAGCCTAAAAGGAATTATATTATAATCTTTGCAGAATTTGATAAATTCAAGTGTATAATGCGATCCGTAGCCATTAAGAATTAGTAAGCGTTTTCGGCCAATAGATATAGCATATTGATTAAAGTGCTTTAACCACTTGAAGGTAAGCTCGTCATTAGTGTATCTAGATGATAATAGTGTTATCTTTGTCTGTGGATTAAGCTCTTTAATGTGATACTACCTTTCCATATAATTTTAACCTATAAGGATAAGGAAGGCTAGTATAACTTTGCCACTAGCTACGATAGCTTTAATTGCAGTTACGGATTCGCGATTTTCAGGCATTAAAAAGAGGTGTGCTCTCTTTCTCTTTATTACAACCATATGATCTTTTCCTATACTAATTCGAAAGCCAGTCTCATCCATATTCTAGATATCTTTAGGAATAAGGCCCTTAGCATTAATAACCTCTTAAAGCTTATTAAAGTACGAAGTAATAACTTATATGTCTTCTAATACCTTATAATTAGAGTTAAGCTTCTTTTAAAGGTATTGCTTATAACCATAGCGCTTTAGAAAGCGCGTAGTCTAGAGCTTTCTAATAAGCTCTAGATTAGTTAATGCGTTTAATGCCCTCTCTAATACCCTCTCTTTTAGAATATAATTTACAGCATCTATAATAAACTCAGGGCATATTGCAAGATTCGCATTATTAAGTCAGTTAATATAGCGGCATAAGGCAATCTCTTCTTTATTCAAAAGCTTTGTTTTAGATAATTACTAACCCTTTTAGGTTAGATCCCTTAACTTCGTCGAATAAGGCGACCACGCGGTACGTTAAATTAACGCGTAACCGCTTGGATTTTAGCTCTTGGATTATCGTCAATATAATTAAGAGCCTCATTAACACGTAATTCAATATCAGGTTTCATGATAAAAACGCTAATAATAGCAGAATTCGCGGTTCAACGCGTTCTATCGTCAAATTGGTCCGTTGCACTGATCGGTCCGTTGCATTGATAAGCACCACCTTTGGTGGTTGGGGTTTCCGACTGCCAAATAATGTGGGGCGTGGCACGATTAACTCCCTGGGTTGTTCGTGTACGTACTAATAATGATTATGAGAAGTATTGCCGTCTTTGAGAGCTCGACTGCAGACCGCAGTATCGTAAGGACTTCGCTGGCTGGCATCTGCTTTTGGTACAGAAGAACAAAGTGGTGCGTGATGACGAAAGCCGTCGCAATCGTCAAAGACAGTAGTACTCTATCATAAGCAAGTCCAGCCCCATTCCACTCATCACCAGCGATGCGAGGGTCTGTCTCCAAATACCTGCCTATCTACCTATTATTATGGTAAGAACATGACTGAATGAGTAACAGGGTCAGACTGTAACCAGTGAGCTTTACTCCGTGACACTTACCAAGAGCTGAACCAATAGTCCTGGGAAAAGACATCATTGTCTAGGATTCGATGTGCCTCGGGTTCCGATAGCTCTACACCAAATAGACTAGCACCATCATTGTGTCGAGCAACCATGGTAGGAAATCTCTTTGTTCTTTAGGCCTGACGTTAAGAGAGGCCAGACGGCCCTTCTAGCCTCAAGAACGTACACTCTTGTTTGCTCTCTCACATTGAATCACAGACTTTTGCACTCTACCGTTAACACGAATTGAGGGCGCGTCCAATATTGCTGTTTCAACGTTCAACTAATGCCACTAAAGCAGTTATGCCAAAAGAATGGCAATAGAATAATCTCATTCATGCTCGCCCGCTGTGGTCGGTGGAAGATAACATTAGGAAGTTTTTTGACATTTTCTTCATGAACTAGTTAGGTTTTTCTACCTCCTACCTAGATAGACGTGAGTACGCTAGTGTCGTGGACGGACATTATACGATGGCTGAAAACCCTCCAATATTTCACCGAGGGGTTGCTTCAAGTCTCATTTTAAGGCGTTTTAATTCATTCTCGACCATACGCAAACGGCTAGTCTAGTACTTGTTACCGAGTTGCTATTGATTAAAATCGCATTGTTGAAGGTAATCGACGCGCGTCATAACAGAAGAGCCAAATCAATATCATCGCCAAATCAAATAAGAAGTTCGTGTCTGCACAGCACAACCGGAACGCCTTTGTCATCAATCTAAACCGACATCGTGTGGACGCGAATGATCAGCCCGAGATAACACCGAAAGTGTTCTCGCCGGAGTAGGTAATGTAAAGGAATCTGTAAGTATTATTCTTAGTACATGGTATTATTATAAGAGCCCGGAGGTGGAATTTTAAAACACCTACCCATCCTCATCTTTGTGTTCATCGTAGATACTGCTCATCAGAGCTGCGGTCGGCGGAAGCACCTCGTCCACAAAAATAAAATGGCCTTCTCTGGGGACAGCTTAATTCTCTTGCGAATAACATAAACGAATTGCCCGACCGTCAGATCAGACGGTACCAGATATTTCTTTTTGTCAATAGTAGCAATGTCGCTCTTCTCGACCTTCTCGCAGATGACCTATACCATAAATCATAGCGTCAGCTAACGTAAGAGCCCGGTAAAATCGAGGGAGGGGAATGATAGCAGGAGAGCGAGCCAAGGTCGCAGTTGAAGCTCGATGTGCGACAAAGACGATGCCATACGATGGACTGGTAAATGACTTACAGGAATGCGATCCGCATATTTCTGTCGGATGCGCTCAGCTTCTGCTTTACGCTTTTCGAAAGGATGTTCGTCCTTGAATTTACTTCGCATAGTTACAGGAGTATGGCGTGAGGTTCTACAACTGATGTAAGCTCGAGGTGCTGAACTGGGTTCCCAGGCAGTAAGGTATAGTGAGATAATATACATACCAATTTGTTCTCCTGAAGACAACAGGTGGGCGCTTGATGGAGGATGGAAGTCTTGGGATTGATGAAAGGCCGTTCAAATGTCAGGTTTTGGGCAGGTGATGACGAGGCAGCAGACTGTGGCAGGAGGGAAGTTGGGTATGACCAAGCGAGGAAAGGCGGTGGTAGGCAGTGACAGGCACGAGGACCGAAAAGCGCGGGGCATACCCACACTAGTCCACATCCGGTAACCAAAGTTAGACTGACACGAATCACCAAGGCCAACTTTAGTAAAATCAGATTGCCAACCTCAGGATATTTGTTCATCAGAGAAAACGACCAGAATGGCAAGGCCAACTTCCCGGTGTAGCGAATAGTAACTCAATATCAGACTATTGTACTCCATATGTAGAGTACGAGCTCACTGTGGCAATCCGAAAGACAAATTGTATTACCTCCAACTCTGGAGCCAAAAACTTCGAGTGGTATTACAAGCTTACTGTACATAGAGGACACATTTACTTCATACCTCAGGCGATGTCCCACCATGTGTTTGAATGATCACTTCTAGATGCGCGTCTATCCCATCAGCCCGTCTCGTCAGGTGGTCTGTCATGTCCCTCAGTGCTGACATACCGCACGACATACCGCACTTTCCGACAACACTTGATGAGTCAGTGAATACTCTTTTTATTAGCTGCGTAATGACAAGCAGCTAGGCCATACGGCCAAAACGGAGTGCGCACCCTAATAGTAGCTGCGATAAACGAGCATTTATGCTCAACACGTAATTTGTACCAGCTCCAAAGAGATAGCTGTGGTAAACGCGAACGGTACCCACTTTGACCCGCAATCAAGTATCAACAGCTGATTTTCATCTGTTGCTTTCTCTTTAAACATTATTCGATCACTCTTTATCATACGAGTTACTTCCCGAGTTTGCCCGCGCACTATATCAATAGAGACGACGAGACATCAAGTCCCTTTCGGCTTAGGTTGTCTTCATCGTAGGATTATTGCATTCGGATAGATCAGCTATAGACAGCTTCAAACTGATCTCTCCGAGCATTGCCCCCATCGATAATGTCTTCATCAAGCCGCTTCGGTTCACGGCTAGGCTCTGCAGCCATTTATCGCCTTTGGAATTTACCGAAACCAAGCACACGTGTTCCTTCAGCTCTTCGCCGACGGATGATATTCCAATCCACCAAACATGCACATCGAACACGGCCAGTACCTAAATGGACTGCTCTTCTTGCAATCGCCCTCGGTACTCCGTTGGCCTTCCAATTGGTAAGTAACTAGGTCAACGGCGCTTCACAAAAGAAATCTGAACAAAGCTGCTTACTCTAGGCTTCTACTCAGAACACCGGCTTTAGTGCCAAACTCGACGTAGCGACGCTCGCAGAGAAGGACGCACAGAAGAAACGCGAAACCGCAATCAGTGACGACTCGCCAATGCGACTCAGGATGGAAAAGTTTATCAAGGAACAACAGCAAATCATCGTCAAAGAACTTGAGAAAGTCGATGGCCACAAATTTCGAAAGGATGAGTGGGAGCGCAAAAACGGGGAGGTGGCATAACGTGCGTTCTCCAAGATGGCAACGTATTTGAGAAAGCTGGCGTAAATATCAGCGTGGTGTATGGAACTCTTCCAAAACCAGCTATTCAGAAAATGCATGCGAACCACAAGATGCTGGATCCAAACGTCGAGTCACTTGATTTTTTTGCCGCTGGGTTGAGCATGGTCCTGCACCCCAAGAATCCTATGGCGCCAACTGTGCATCTGAACTACAGATATTTTGAGACAGCAAATCCGGATGGTTCTTCTCAAGTGTGGTGGTTTGGAGGTGGTAGCGACTTGACACCTTCGTATCTGTTCGATGAAGATGCCATTCATTTTCACAAAACACTGAAGGACGCTTGCGACTCGCACGACAAAACCTACTATGCTCGTTTCAAGAAATGGTGCGATGAATACTTCTACAACAAGCACAGGGGGCAATGTCGCGGTATTGGGGGTATATTTTTTGATGACCTCGATGGAGCCGAGCGTGACCAAGAGAACACATTTGCGTTTATTCAAGACTGTCTGAAATCTTTCATTCCGTCGTACTTACCAATACTCGAAAACGCAAGGATATGCCCTATAATGAACATGAAAAGGATTGGCAACAATTGCAACGAGGCAAGTATGTAGAATTTAATCTCGTGCATGATCGTGGGACCGCATTTGGGCTAAACACTCCGGGCTCCCGTGTGGAAAGCATTCTGGTGAGCCTGCCTCTGACTGCAAGCTGGAAATATATGCATGAACCCGAGCCCAAAAGTAGGGAGCAGCGCCTCGTGGACGTCTTGAAGGACCCGAAAGATTGGGTCTGAAATGTTCCAGCGTGGATTCATCAGCACGAGTTGGGGCCTTTGGCCGGTTGGTATCAGAGATCATGAAAATGATTTTCAATTGTATCCTTGTGGGCTTCCTTCCGACTAGCAAATAGCAACTACAAAAACACTGTCCTATATTAAGCTGAGACTTTTGCTCACAAATACCGTCGTAATATCGTGTCAGCTTTAAGCAACCAGACATCCATTATAGCAGCATCTCACCACATCGTCTTATGCGTCTGATGAAATAGACAATTAAATAGTCGATAAAAACAAACATATTTTTGTTACCTAATTATTTTAGGAGGCTTCGATTTGTGGTCTCTCCTCTTCGTTTTGGGTGTTGGGGCGCCGTTGGCATTGATAAATGCATACCAGATAGGTACCTAGGTACTTGTATGTACACTAGGACATTGTGGGGATGCCTATTCGAGTGGCGCCAGACTCTCCTACTTCTTGCAGGTTGCTGCAACCACTCTGGTATAGGCCATCGTCACGTCAGCAAGTTCTTACACTGTAAACTCGGAGTCATGACAGCAGACTCAGTTCCGGCTCATCAGCGACTTTTGTCATCGCTAATCGCCTCACTTTCCGAGTCTGGCGAATGTTCAATCCAGCAATCCCAGGCTAATCCGCAACAGCAACATCATGAAGCGAACCCAAGATTTCGGAATTTACTGCTTACACTTCATGTGATTTTCCCGGACTTAGTCTTGCCGGCTCTGGATTTGATAGACAGACAACTTGTTGCTAGATTGCAGGCCAGAGCAGAGACGCCTAACGAGCCTACTAGCAACATACAAGCTGGTCGCACCCAGAATCGTTTACTCTCAGACAAAGGGTTGGTGATCGGTCTAAATTCCTTTCCAGCTTATGCCGTTCAGTCGTTGTCCTCCGAAAATATTGCGCGAGCCGTGCCTAAAGACACATTGTCGAGAGTCCATATTGTACATCTTGCGGCTTGGAACTGTTCATGTAACGATTTTTCTCGCGATAAATTTTGCAATCGAAAGACAGACGAAATCAGGGACGCTCACACAGGAAATGCATGTATTTCTGATTCAGACGGTCTGCCAGGAGGATGTTCCTGCGTTACACATCCGTTAACAGCGACCACGTGCCCTGCTGTAAACATCTTCTGGCTTGCTTCATGGCGGAATGGACGAGATCACGAGCCACGTCCACTGATAGAGTTTCCTCAAAATATGAAATAGCGACATTAGTTTCCAGTGTCTAGCAGGGTTAGTTCAGTTCAATACAGAAAATTCTTCAAACCCGCATTCACAGGCGCAACATCCAAGGTCAGCGCTGACGCAATGCTAGGTACCAAAATCCAGGTAGAAGGGGTTGGGGTTATACGCCAAGACCGGTGTTTGTCCTTTTGTGTATTGATGCAACAAGTCCAGTATACAAATGCGAGCAGTGTTCAGCTTTGAGCAACTCCCTTACCTTTTCAATAGCAGCCCAGGGAATCGCGTTCGTCTGCTTCCAGTCATTCTAATAGGCTATTTCTTATCCTTAGCCTCCTTCTGCTTGTCACCACTGTCTCTCGCATCACCATTCACACCACCAGAATCGCCTTCTTTGTTCTCATCCTTGCCCCCAGTGTCGTCCTTCTTTGCTTCTTTGTCCTCCTGTTGCTGTCTGTTTTGTATCTTGTTCTCAATGAGGTCGTGGAAGGCTGTAATTGCCCTTATCAAACTGCTGAGATAAATGGCCATAAGTTGATCGTTGGTTTTGATGCCCATAGCATACGCTAGTTCACCGCTACCGCCCTTTGAGTCACCTTCGGGACTAGATAAGTTTGGCAGAAGATTGAAGACGTCTTGCAGGTTTCCAAGAATGGCATGATTGACGGGCAGCTGCCCATCTAGAACTTTCTGCAAATATGCGCCAATGTCTCGCAGTCGCAAATGAAGGCCTTGAAGCGACTGGAGCTGATTCGTGACGCGTGTTGACAGAGTGCCAACAGCAACATCTCGAATATCTCTCAATAAATGCTCAACGCCGATTTCCTCTGCCTCCTCGGCTTCAATAATCGACGGCGTGTGGACAAAGGTTCTTGACGTCGTAGTACCATCCTTTAGCTAATGTTAGCACATATAGCAAACCTGCAAAATTGAAGCATACTAGAATGGCAGCAGCTTAAGACTCAGCGCCATGGAGCATGCGTTAAGCTGAAGACGACAAAGGAGTTTGGTTGCTTACGTCTTTGATTTCCTCTACAGCAAAGTAGGCATCAGTTGGCACACCGGATTCTTTCGGCTGGACGTCGATGATGACCAGTAATGGGTTAGGAGTATAGCGCTTGAACAGTTCATTGATCTCCAGATCTGATGCCCGGAGTTTGGGCCCGGAGTGGTACCACCCGATCAGCTTTTCTCGAGCATTGACTTTCTTGAACAAATCATTCATTGACTCCACGTAGTTGTGATCTAGAAACCAAACAGAAGGATCCTTATCGTCCTCCTCGAATGGCACTGAAGAGCACGATGTGTTAGATTACCAACATCCGCGGGTCGGGGAATGGGGTAGGGAAGCAACTCACCCGCAAAGCTGTTCGACACTCTCACATTTTTTCCGTCATTGAGTCCCAGTAGTACGCCAACTACCCGTCTTTTTGTTTTATTCTGAACTGTGCGGTTGTAGTGGTCGACAGCGGACAGGAGGACCAGAGGGGCAACGGACACGTTCCTGGTAACGAGGGAGAGCGTTTCTGCAGTAGTGGTAGGCATCGTCGGCACGGAGAGCTTTGTTGCGTGTAGGAAGGGTCAAGACTAGGCTGTGTGGCCTGGAAGTTGTCAAAGGATAATTGCAGCTTGGTGGGTTCTGTTCAGTCGCCTGTGCCGTCACAGTACGTGTACGTGTACGTTTGGCTGCCTTGAAGCTGGAAAGCCTATTGAATCGGTCTGGCAGCCGACGCAATGATCATGGAGCACTTAGATTGCAAGACTCGCTGCAATATTGGTATATCGGCAAAAAGGACTTGAACGTATGGGGAAAATCCGGGATGTAGTGGATGTCTGGAAGCAGCTAGCTACTTTAGGTAGGCTGACGAGGCTGGCAACAGATGCCAACTTGGCAGGCGGTGGACCAACGAGTCAACTGCACTGCTCACATCTACTACTGCCAAGTGCAAGACCTGTCACGTGTATCACTTCCCAGAAGCTTGTCGTGCTCAACAAGACTCAACAACTGCTATCACTACCCCTGATCCCAAAGAGTTTGAATAGCAACCTCAGCATCATCATTTACACATGCTCTGTCGCGTATGTTCAGGAGATACACAGGATTGTAAAGCCACTTCAAAAGTCCGCTGACTCTTATCCAGCCTTTGTCGCCGAACGACCTGTCAGCCCTTTGCAAGCCTGCCTCTTGTTGTCATAACAAGTTCAATGACTTTGATCAACCCTGTATTGTTTTGATATTATCGAGAGATTCGTAGTTAGTGATAGAAATCAGAAACGGGGTCAGTGCGCGTAGAATTGGTTACGAAGCCACCCTTCCCTGTCAAATTGACGATTTGGGCCATCACGGGGCATACAGAGGTAATAGTAAATCATACGAATGTCAATAGCTGTCACGTAGTTATGCTCAATCAGGGCTTTCTTCATGAGAGATAGAATGCTGGACGAGAGCATAAATTTGTCTCCATGATATTAGTCCAATTCAAGCCGTCCAGGAAAAGGCGACTGGAGTCTCGATCCTACGCAGCTCCACACGCAAAGCCTGACAACGAATTGATTTGGATCATAGAATGCGCCGCCGCCACGCTGGCCGTGTAAACGTACATTATATGAAGACGTTCTTGTAATTAAAGTAAGGAAGAAAATAAAAGGGGGAGAAATTGGCATGGTCACAATAATAACGAGCATGTTTTTTTGACAGGCCCGTTGGCCAGAGTGATAATGCTCGTCCGAACGGGCAAAAGCAACCTCGCTTGCACAGCACTTTACGTGCAAACATGTGTGCATGTGCACCTTTCCAAAGACTGAACGGCGTAATACTACTCGTGAAAAGCGTCCATGTCGCGCTGCACTGTATACCCCCTCCGACCGAGTTGAACTGTCAAATGGTCTTGGTCCGGCGTTTATCTCCTTAGAGACGATAAGGCTCTAGGTACGTGGTAGGCCTATTTTATTACTGTTGATTGGGCGCAGTCTGGAGTGGCGATGATTTTGATTGGATTAAGCCCTGTTACCTATGTACCTGGAGCCTTAGGCTGTGATCCACGAGCCGGTGCAAAGTATGCACCGACTTTGCACGGTACAAGTTGTATGTGGATTTATATGGGGCGGCTACTTTGTACTGTCTTTTGCACCTATGTAAAGTTTGTGAGCGTACTACACAAAGTGCAAATTTTATGCCTAGAAATTAGCATAAAAGTGGAAAAGTGGGGCGGAAGAACTAATCACAGGCACTTACGTAACCCTAGTTAAAAAGATACATTATAAGCAGGGGGATAGGGGTAATATTATGCTTATATAATTTAGATAAGTGCTTATGTAATTTAGACAGAATTTTATGCAATCTAGCTAACGAAAACGGCTAGCGCGTTCGTTTACATGCATTTTGCACTCGCGCAAAGTTTGCACCGGCTCGTGGATCACAGCCTTATCGTCTCGGAGGAGATAGTCAGAGGTGTAGTGTACAGACTGGAGCAATCTCAACACAGTACCGAGGACCAGGGAAAAGACAGCAGCGGCAAGCCAATCATAGCGCCTGGTTCTGCCGGTTCAGCGCCGCTTGTTACCAGGCCCAGAATTCCATTCCATTGGGGTCAAATCTTTCTCTTTGAACCTAGATCCTCCGATATCCGCTTGCACCTCAATTTGCAGCACACTGCGCTGTCTGTCAATTGACAGCGTCTCTATTTTCGATTCTGCCAACTCGTTGTTTCAACATCACGCTTGAATTTGTCGTCAAAACCATATACACCGCGATCATGGGCTTCGTTGAGGACGAGCTCAAGCACCTCAAAGAGGTCATTGACAGCCTCGACTCCCGCATCAAGCAGCTTGAAAACGCGCTACAGGCTCGTCACCCTCCACCGAAGAGATTCGCATGATTATCATGGGACCCCTGGAGCCGGTATGGATCATCCTGTCAAATAAATTCCATCATCCTCGTACATGGAATAACCCCAATTGCAGGAAAGGGAACTCAGGCGCCGAAGATCAAGGAGCGATTTTCTTGCTGTCACCTGGTATGTCTATCAGTTAGACTAGGCTATCATTCATCCTATCGGTCTCGATGTTAATATATTCTCCGCGGTCTTAGGCCACCGGCGACATGTTACGTTCTCAGGTCGCCAAGAAGACGCCCCTTGGCCGAGAAGCAAAGAAG
Organism: Epichloe gansuensis; assembly: GCA_023658505.1. Taxonomy (NCBI): domain Eukaryota; kingdom Fungi; phylum Ascomycota; class Sordariomycetes; order Hypocreales; family Clavicipitaceae; genus Epichloe; species Epichloe gansuensis. Next base: position 2,430,654 of record CP098284.1, read on the forward strand.
ATCATGGACCAGGGTGGGCTCGTTAGCGATGACATCGTTATCGGAATGATCAAGGAAGAGCTGGAAAACAACAAGGAGTGTCAGGGAGGGTAAGCGAACTCCATAGACTATTTCCAGCTCTTTGATTGCTTACCATGTGTTTGTTCCAGTTTCATTCTCGACGGGTTTCCTCGAACTGTTCCCCAAGCCAAGGGTCTTGATGCAATGCTTAAGGAAAGAAATCAAAAGCTCCAGCATGCTGTTGAATTGCAGATCGATGATTCGCTGCTCGTAGCTCGTATTACGGGTCGGTTGGTTCACCCTGCATCGGGTCGATCGTACCACAGCACCTTCAACCCTCCGAAGGAACCCATGAAAGACGATTTGACTGGCGAACCTCTTGTTCAGCGAAGTGACGATAACGCTGACGCTTTGAAAAAGCGTCTCGTTACATACCACAAGCAGACTACTCCGGTGGTCGAGTACTACCAGAAGACTGGTATTTGGAAGGGCGTAGATGCTAGCCAGGCCCCTGGTCAGGTTTGGAAGAATATGTTGATATTCTGAAGGAAACCAGAGACATGGTTCAGGTATATTGAACCGAATCACTGGCAAGTATTAGATCTATTTTTTTAGTCTCGTAAACTAGCTCGGGATTTGTTGCCGTTCCTCTGGTGACACATACGCACCCTCGCAGCGTAACAGTTGACACCGTGTAATTCTTATGATTTAGATTACGCCTGCATGTATTAACATACAGTACCTATTAATTTGTCTCGCCTTTGGTTCATACTGTGACAAATCCATGTTCTGCAGGAAGCCGCGGAGTCTGATCAAGAATACCAGTTGCAGAAATCTCTGTTCCCACGTCAGAGCTTAAGCGATCTATCAAGGAAGGGGGAATGCGCGGCACTCAAGGGCTATCAAATGAGAACTAAGAAGATTTATAGTCTAAGTGGGTATAAGGTCTTTGATGAACCTCCGAAGTTGATACATAGTGTCCGATATCACGTTGCGCCATTCGACAAAAAGGAGCTGCAGATAGAGTAATAGCGCAGGATAGGGAGAATATTCGTTATCTATCAAGTCTTGGCGACCCTGGGCTTGCGGTTCGAGGGCTTGCATCAGTCTGACGTCAATGCGAATTGAAATAGGTCCTATGAGTCAAACCGTTCACTCAGATACTTCGCGAAGCCTAGTCCAAGCGTTCCTATTTTCGTGGTGTCGCTGGAAGAATCTTGGTCAGTAGAGGTAGAGCAAGTCGCGTTGGCGCAACTGACCATTGACCATCTGCCTCTGCTTATTCAACCAGCTCCGTGGAGCATCATGTCGCCGTTGAAGTACAACATGGTTGCTCTGTAACCGACTGGTGACATCATACCAGGCTGTCGCAATAAGAGCATTTTCTCTTGCAAGTTCTTTATTACTTGGTCAATGGCAGCCTTAAGAATGGCATGTTAGCTCAACTCGTTGCAGTGAATGCCAGCAGCGAAGTGCTTAAGAACTAGGATAGGTCCTAGCTGCTGAACCATACTTACTCTTTGTGCAGCAGGTTGTTCGCCGCCTTGGGCTGTCTTGAGTCGCTTTTGCAGATCTAGTTTCTCCTGCTCCGACTGTTCCAGTTGCTGTTGGTGATAATCGTTAGAGAATTAGGTATCAAGACTGCAAGTTCAAGGTGAAGTTGAAGTTGAAGAGGTGGCACTATCTGGTGGCTACCCTCGTGGTGGACCCTGTAGCCAAATCGATTCACATGCGAAACTTCGAATGATCGACATTGGAAACTCGCTCAGTAGACCATCATTTCCCGCCAATATCGAGTATGATCATTCAAGCACGAGAACCAGGGCACGTAATACTTGTTGACGCTGCCCACAGGTTGGTACGATTTGACCGCTTCGTCTGAAGGCTCTTTGATTGATATCGTCCCAGAGACAAATTTGCAAGACCAGTTGGGGGACCGAAGATACGCATATCAGGGGCTAAAATGACTAAACTCACCTGTTTACGTTCCTTGAGACGTGTACGGAGTTTTTCGATCTTTTCACTTGATTTTTCATCGCCTCGGACACATCCGCATCTGCAGGACCACTCGTTGAATTTTCTTGCAGCTCTTTGGCATCCTCAACTTCTTTCCTGAGTCTGTCCTTGGCAAGGAGGGCCTCGATTAACTGAGACTTCTGTGCATCTCGCTCACTCACAACGAAACTGTAATCTCCTCGCAATCTGTCTAGCTCTGCTTTTAGGGATTCGGAAATAAGTTTGTCCGTGCTTTTGAGCTCATTTATGGCTTCGATTCCACCTTTTCCGCGGCCGAAAGATTTGCTTTTGCTGAAGTCAGCTCGCGGTCTGCGTCCATAGCCTTGGTTTGTAGATCGTCTGCTCGTTTCCTAGTCTCGTCCAGGTTCTCTTGTGATCGAATCAGCTGACTTCGTAGATCAAAGAACGCTTTGGAGCTGTAGAGAATTATTCAACATTAGTTTAACAATCTCTCCATTAATTCGCAGTACCCAAATATCCTCTTACTCTTCGCTGATGGAGTTTGTCACAAGTGCAGTGACCTGTTCTTGGCATATTGTGTGTTTTTCAAATATATCGTTGAAATTTTGTTGCAGACGATCTCGCAGACGACGTTGTTCCTCGAGCTCCTTTCTCAGTAATGCAGCATCGCCTGTTGATCCTAGTGTCCGCCTCAATAGATCGTTCTCGGCTTTGAGGCGCGAAAGTTCTAGGGGTATATTAGTCTGCCTATCCTCATCGGTTGCGTTATTCAGCTCGTCTTCCAAGCTGAACGCGGCAGATGTAACACTGGCTCGCCCCTGGCGTAATATTATCCTGTCCTTGTTGCACCTGCTCTTGCAAATCTTGAATGAAGCGCTCATCATGGGTTCTTTGTGCTTTTAATCTGATGAGCTCCTCTTCCAGAACGGCAAGGTCCTTAATTAGCTGAGTTTTTGGTTTCGCTCGTCCCAAAGGTGCTGTTCTGACTGTGTGATCATTCTGGTGAGCTCATCTTCAGCTTTGCGAGTTCTTTGGTTTCTCTCCTGTCATGTACAAGAGAGCGTAGCTGCTCTTGTAACTCTGCTTTCTCATACTGGAGATTCTGCACTTCCTTTGCTAGGTGCTGTTGAGACTCGAGTTTTTGTTTGTATCTCTCTGCTGTATTTGCTTTTTCTCCAGTTCCTCAGCCTTGTGTTTCCACTCTGCAACTTGGTCTCGGAGCTCATCTACTTGGATGCTCTTTGATTCAATCTTTGTACCTCAGTGTCCAGCTGCGACTTCACTCGATCGTGGCTCCGGATCGTTTCCTCGTTCCTTGCTATGATTTCCATTTGTTCATGAACTTGCGCTTCAAGGAGTTTAATAGCTTCTGCGCTGTTGACCCCATCTTGTGTAGCTTTGCGAAGGACTTCAAGTTCTCGATCATTTTTTTCCTTTTCGTATTTCAGCTCTTCGTGACTCTGTTGCAAATATTCCAAGCGAGTAATGTAATCCGAGAGGTTCTTCTTCGTACTGTCAAGTTGTTGGCGAAGAGCCGCGTTCTGCTCCTCTACTAGGAGATCCATATCTCGGGCCTCCATAACAGCATCGATGGCATCGTCTAAATCAGTGTCATCTTTGAAGTTGGCAACGTCCTGCTGCATGGTACGGATAATCTGCATGATTTCTGCCTGATTCTCGCGATCAAGACTATGCTGGATCCTTGGGACATATTTGCCATTATCGGGACCCATTGCAGCGGCAGACACCATGACAGCAAGTAACTGGGATCAGTCATTAATTAGCGATTCTCAGCGATCTGTTTCATCGTCTTCTTATACAAACCTGGCTAATGCCCTGAGGCTCCGGGTTTTCTGCGATAGCATGATAGTCAAATTTCTTTGCTTGGCAGCCAAGCTCGGGAACTTGTCGACGAATAAATCTGAAGAGACCCTTATATACCGTCTGGATATTTCGCTTGTGTGTCAAATATTTTGAAGTGCCTTGGGTGGATTCGAGATGGGACGGTTCGAATTCAGAATCTAGCTCGTGAAGAATTTGACCAAGCAAAATCCCATTTGTGAGGTCTTCAAGGGACTCAACAACTTGGCCTATGTCAAAGACACGGTTTGCCTGGATCGCGCATTAGCATCGCTGAAATACCAGATTGACTGGTCAGAAAGAAGAAAATGGCAACTCAACAGTTACTTGACTTACAGCTTTGAGCAGAGCGACCTGCGCCCCGGTGCTGTATATCGGCATAGTCTTGGTTATTGGCGTAGGAGTCATCCTGTCATGGAGGTCTCAGCGGGCAGTTGCAAAGCTTGGAAACACGGACATCGGTTTCCTTCGCCTTAGTTTCGATCCGAGGTTTAAAAAAGCATAGCGAAAGTGGGAAACAAGATCAAAATTTGAGTAGCAAAGCCAAGAGACTCGTAAGGTATTGGGCATGTACGTAATCAGGACCTGACGGCAGAGGGAAATACAACCGGGAGCATTCGAGAGGGACGCGACTAGGGATCTCGTTCCTAATAGGGAGGTGTTTAGTGTTGCGCAGCCGACTGGCCACTTTACTTACATGTATACGTATATGCCTTGGAACAGAAAGTACATAGGGAGCTTCAGCGGGTCCCACCGCACTGGAGTTCATCCTTTTAAGTACCTACAGTGGGTCTCCAGTAATTCCAAAGAATGGGCGATTTTACATACACCAAAACATATACTTTTTAAAGGCTAGTTATATAGTACTCAGTTAATAAAAATATCATCTAATTGTTTTAATTGAAAGACAAATGCGTTCTATATTCAATGAGTCTTCTAGTTTCATTCATTATACTTTCAAACCCAAAGCGGTTGTTTGACGTGAGTATTCTGCGACGCAGTTGCCGTTCTAGTGTGTTCATGCAGACCAACTACTTCATGTTACTCATGTTATGATCTTTAATTTGAATAATGTTAACAACAATAAGCTCGTTCCTCTCCCCAATTTGAGTGCAAGAGGTTCGATTGTATCTAGCTATTACTTGTAGAGCCAGTCCTCTACGACATTTTCTGCTCGCGTCCCTTTGGTATGTTTACAGAGCCGTGGCATATTGCAGCCTGAATGCTCATTTCAATTCTGGTTCAATCAGCTCATATCTTTTTAGAAGGTTATTATTGCAAGCCGTACGATCTTTCGTCGTCCTTCGATCGAACACAACGGTCGTACTTGGCTCATTCTCATTCTGTCGACTTCAACGCGATATCAACATACGTTGATGAAAAATTAAACCACGATGAGAGTACCAAAGACAACAGCAACAGCAATTTCACAAAGTCTACATCAATGGTGAGCTTCATGCCAATGTGCGTGTTTGCTTCGTTGTCGTGATTGGGCAAGTCTGCGATCTTAATAATGGCAGAGCTCAGTCTGCCAGATCTATCTGGGTGATCCTGAGTGAGAGTTTCTTTTTGATCCGCATCTATATGGCATTGAGAAAGTATCAGTAAGTTTTATGAACCAATGTTTATAATTAGAAACGTGCGTAATCCGGAAACCATGGGTGGATGTTTTGGTAGTTTCGTCGACCGGCGGATGCAGATGAAGAGAAGTCCTTGCAATATGAACCACGTAAGAATAGACTAGTATCAGCTAGCTGCACCAATGTTTAGATTCATAGTTTACTATATTTACGGGAGGTCCCTGTGGACAGAATAACTTTCAAGCGGCCGCGTGGTTTGAGAGAAGAGGACCTTGCGGTCACACGGGAAGAGATTAGTAGTGTAGGCGGGTATCGAAATGTTATTGAAAATAAAATTTATGTCATGGTCATTGCCATTTGTCAACAAATCGTTAATATAATTAAAGAAAGAATCACAGCATCCTTCTTACTGCAACATGCGCCGATACTCGGACAACTACCCTACGCGATCACTGGCTTGAGACTATTTTGTCTTCTTCAACCTCCAAAGAGTGCTCAGCTCCCCAGGTTTGCACTGACTTCAGGGCCTTTTCAGGCGCAACGACAGCAAAACCCCTATGATATTGTGAGTGCTTGGGATGAGATATGAGAGAGGCCGATTTCGAAATTACCTAATGATAGAGTAGATGTGCGTAATTTTGCCACCCGCTTGGACAATGTGTTCCTTTGCTTGATCTAACAGAGAGTCGGAAGTGTTAGGGTCCTTAAAGTACAGAATGGCCGACTTCTGATCTACAGCGAGTGCAGGAGTGATAGTGGCGAGTGCCAGGACAAGATTCGAAAGTACTCTCATTTTACCGACGGTTGAAGAGAATTCGTATTGATATTGCTTACCGGGGAAGATGACGGCGAGACAATTGTTCCCTTGAGCAGATGACGCGACTGCTCATGATCTGTGAAGCCCCGCTAAATTATTGATCCGGTGTCACCTGCTATTTCAGGCGGGGTCACAGAATGCGCATACCGCGTTAGTCCTAATCCGGAAGGACAGTCCCCTACCTACATAATTTCAGTGCGGCTCGCGTCTATTAATTTTCACTGTTAACTAAGATGCATATATATGCGATATTTAAAGGTATTAATATTATTAAATAAAACTATTAAGGTCTTGTAATAATAAAAGGAAAGAATTTTATAGAAGAGATTATAGGCGTTGCAAGCGCTACACGTTTCGGTAAGCTGCCTGCAATCGCTACTAAATAGAGCTAGTATATTTAGCGGGGAATTAGGTGGAAGTGTACTTTTTCCGTTTTAGAACTAACGCGGTATACATATGCGCATTTCGTGACCTTGAATCTCAGGCGCCATGGCGCCAGCTGGATCCGGAAGGCAGCGTGCGTCGACTTCTATCAATGAGCTTATCAAACACGAAAAGCATTTATACACTCAGAGGTTGCACGTTTACATACGAATAAGCCATGCCTTGTTGTGTTCGAATTCAATTAGCAATGCTTCCATGCCCATGAAAAAGTAATGCTAGCCAGTCCTCGCCCCCGCCTCTTTTATTCTTCATTTCGCTATCCCCGGTCATTGCACTGGTGAGAGATTTACGGAAGAAAACCCGTGACGGACAGGTGCTCACGGTAAAAACACCGACTTTGTTACGTGACATAGCGAGCAACCTAAGAAGAAGAGCGAGGGATGCAAGAGAGGTCCATCCAACCTGGCATATGGTCCAAACCCAATCTAAACAGCAGCAAAAGACAATTGCTCCAAGAGTAGCATTCAACATAACACGAAGCGAGAGCGACAGAGATCTAGCACGATGCATTACCCTCATTCCAAACAGGTTGGCTCTCTTGCTCTACTGCATGCATGGCCATCGCGACATCCTCCAGCTTGGCCACAACGTCAATAACACCTTTATTGACCCGTTGAAAATACTTGTCATTTGCCTCTCTTCGCTTCCTACCGAGAACGATGTCCATCTCAGATTCCTCATCCAGATCGGGCTCTGACATACCTAAGCCCTCATCCCGACATCGCGTTCGTCGCCGGGTAGCCTATTAGTACTTCGAATGTGATCAGCACCATTTGCGGCGTTCGGACTTGGCGAATTCATCAGAGTGTTGTGCATATTGCGCAAATCACCGCCACCAGAGGACATAATCTGATCTCGTAATCCCGTAACCGTCACCTCATCAGCCTCACTCCTTGCCCAAGCCTGTGCAAGACCGATCTGTGCAGAGCGCAGTTCAGAAAGCTTTGGCTGTGCCCAGAACCGAACACATGGGTTCCACCCGAAGCAGATAGTTCAACTTCTTCCAAAGTGGCTTGCATCTCCGCCCATAGAGCATCGGTCTTGTCCGTACTCCGAGTGCTGCCAGCTCGACCATTGCGTTGTGAATCAGGGATCAAGATAGATCCACAGCGAATAGAGGTGCTGCGCTCTAGATTAGATTGTTCCCGCCGCGGGGTGGAATAGCCAGGTGCTGATGTGCTAGCCAGAGAAACACGTGAGGCACCCGGTGAGGGATGTAGAAAGAGAGCTGGAGGAGGTTCCGCGGTCGATTATTTATTTTCGACATCGAGCGTGCTGGCGCATTGGTGCGCTGCGCATCAATGTCGACTGACAGTTGAAATTAATTATCATTGACCGTACCTGCATGGAGGAGGGGTTTGTGTCAAACGCAGTCACATGACTACGAGCCCAGATCCCGGCGACATCTTTAATCCGGCAGTCTAAGTCACGTGGCTAGTCGCTGTCATCACAGGCTGTGCCTTTAGTGTAACAATACTCTAGGGCCGCAAACCCTACTTACAAATCTGGTAGAGCAGAGCCTAACTTTTCGTTACTCCACGGAAGTCATCACCAACCCATTGCCGAGCGGTAACTTCAGAAATCGGTGCGTGCACTCCTCACCTGTGCTTTGCGAACTTCGATACAAAACTCTACTATCGGTTCCTAGTACTGACGTTGCATAGCAATCATGGCTGGAGGCAAACCCCGTGGTCTTAATGCGGCGCGCAAGCTGCGAACGAACCGAAAGGACCAGAAATGGGCCGATCTTCACTACAAGAAGCGTGCTCTAGGCACCGCTTTCAAATCTTCTCCATTCGGTGGCTCTTCCCACGCCAAGGGCATTGTTCTTGAGAAGGTAGGCGTTGAAGCCAAGCAGCCTAACTCTGCTATCCGAAAGTGCGTTCGTGTTCAGTTGATCAAGAACGGCAAAAGGTCACTGCCTTTGGTACGTCTAATTGATAAACTGATATCTTCCCTTTCATTTGTTCGCTAACGATGATATGTAGTTCCCAACGACGGTTGCCTGAACTTCGTGGACGAAAACGACGAAGTTTTGCTTGCTGGATTCGGTCGCAAGGGCAAGGCCAAGGGTGATATTCCGGGTGTTCGATTCAAGGTGGTCAAGGTCTCCGGTGTCGGCTTGTTGGCCTTGTGGAAGGAGAAGAAGGAGAAGCCCTGATCGTAAAAAAGGTATCAGATTGGGTTAGAGAGGGCGACATTTTCTGTCAAATTTCCAGCACATGGAAATATCGGCTTTGTTTGCAATGGCATTGAAGGCTGGGTGACCTGAATGACTAGATTACAAAGTAAATTCACATGATTCACTTTAAGCAAATTGTGTCCCACAAGACAACATCAACCTTCGATAAACGAAGTCCTGATGCCCTGGTACTTTTTCGTGTCTTTTCTCATCCATGATGTTGCCATTGCATTGAATTCCCGGTATAATTTAATACACCCAGCCGAACGAAGGAATATTGCAAGCATTGAGCGCACCAGTCATAGATTCCCGGGTGACACGGGGTGTGGTCCAGCATGATAACAAGCTTCAAAGCAACCTCGAATTAAACGGTGGTTCTACATGTGCTATATTGTACATGGAAGTCGATAGATCCCTCTAAGCCCTTAATTTTAAAAATCTCCCGACTTATGTTCCAAGTCGCGAAGGAAGTAGTCGACTACCAACCTGAGGCTAATGCTGCCGCCGGTGATCCAGCAACCGTTCACAAACCACCACCAACAGTCCTTTACATTTTTCAAATTGACCTTTCGAACCATGATGCTCAATGTCACAGCAGCGCCACCGCAGCTGCCGATAAAGAAGGCTGGCCTGGCCCCCGAGGCTACACCCGCTGCAGCAAGAAGAGCGATCTGAGCCCCAGCCAGGCCAGTGAGTATTTGCTTAGTTTGGGCGCCGTGTTTTAAGGCTATGCTTTTGATGCCTGCATTTGCATCGTCTTTATGTCCATATGTGCGTATATCATGTCATAAAGGACCGTCCAAGCAATATTAGAAGAATAAAGGCAGCCCGCAGCAGTCAAGGCCGACCAATTCGACAGTAAGTCCACACCTAATGCCGGAAATCCCATGAATGCTCCCCATGAGAACGTCAAGCCGAGGACAATTTGGGGATAATAAGTCACTCTCTTTGCAAGTGGATAACCTGCAACAAATAAAAGACTTGGAATGCCATATAATAGACATGAGGTGGGAAATTGTAACAAGATACCCAAGCCTGTCAAGAGTTGCGCACCGGCGAATACCAACCCTTTGAAGGGAGATATGGCGCGACGGGCGATCGGTCGTAGCCGGGTGCGAACGACATGGGGGTCAAGATTTCTGTCCCATAAGTCGTTGATCGTACATCCAGCTCCGCGCATGATCAAAGCGCCTGCAAAGAACAATAAAGACGTGTTAACGACTGATCCAACGGAGGCAACAGGTGCTGCCATTGGGGCTGCCATCAAAGTAGAGAACAGGCAAGGGAAGAACAGATAGTAGGTCCCCGACGGTTTGTCGATGCGAATGAGTTCTGCGTACGGTACCCATGAGGCCGGAATGACCGATAAAATTCCAGACTTCGGTGGTTGATAGTCTAACCGTTGCTCCTTTCTGTCTGGACTTCCTGATGGCTCGACCAAAGAATTTTTGTTTAGCGATGTTTGGTGAAGCCTGCTACGCTGCTCTGTCCTCATATTCGTCGAGAGAGCAACTACTCCTGCATTTTTGTTTGAGGTATTCGTGATGCGTCTTCTCGCCAACAAAAACCGCTGGCGACAAAAGGTGTTGGACGCCCATGGTGAGACTCTAGGAAAGTTCGCTAGCCTCATTTTGATGGCCAGAAACGTTGGGTGTCCCTGTTCAAACAATGAACATTCGCGTAGTGTTCGATGGTTGGAGTACTAATATTGGGGAAGCCGTTTCCATGGGCTTTCAAAGCTTGGTAGATATTCACTCTTATCTACAGGGTATGTCGTCAATTCAAGAGCATCCTGGGACCAAGGGTGGATGCTATCACGTGATAATGACCGTAAACGCGGTCGCGTTTACAGCTCCACATTATTGTGCTTTCTACAGCTTCATCCTACTGGTTTTAAGTGACAGGATACTGATCTCTATTAAGACCCTCGACAACGACGGATATTCATTTCTTGAAGTATTTTCTTCGCAAGTACTTGAAATGATGCCTGTAGGCAGATAATGATCGTATATTCGAGGAGCCACAACAAAATGCCAACATCACTTCACCCTCAGGCAAAATTCGACCCTTTGCCTCCGGATTTAGATCTTCATGGTTTGGTAGAACAAACCCCAAATTTCAAATGGGTCCAAAGAGTCTCAAGACATCAAATTCGAAGCCTCGGTCAACTAGAGTTCGAAAACTCATTAAGATACATGTTGTTGATGGCGGTAAACCGCTCGTCATCGATGGTTGGGATGCGGTGTTACCGAAGTGGCTGTTCAATGCCAAGTGGTTAGAACAGACATATGATAAGAAGCGTTAGTTCACCAAGATCCCCTGATTGACCACCACTAACTTTTGTAGAGGAGAATGTGCGTGATATTTCAGCTGGAAATGATATACCAATGACAACTGGGCACTACCTGAGATCCATGGAGCAATTGACGAACCAATGGACTCCGCAAAATTTCAGAGATGAACGTCGGCAAAGGCTCTATCTCAAAGACATTGATTGCCCAGCCGAGTGGCGGGACTTCCTACAAAAGACTTTGCACCCTAATTTGTTTTACTTGAACGATAATGTGACGATGCATGTATCATCTGATACGACGCAAAGACAACAAGCAGTTGCGCATCACGACTCTGATGAGCAATCCGTTGAAATCGCGCTAGCTCCTGCAGGTGACTTGATGTCAAGTCTACCAGAAAGCATGCGGGCACAAAACCTTATGTGTTACATTGGTCACGAAGGTACATACACACCAGCTCATAGAGAAATGTGTGCATCTTTAGGCCATAATATCATGGTTGAGGCGTCGGACGCCAGCCATGGCGAAAAACCAGGCAGCTCCATCTGGTTCATGACGGAGAGTAAAGATCGTGATGTGGTGCGCGAATACTTCTTGTCAATGTTGGGCCACGACATTGAGATTGAGAAACATTTCGCACAAGTCAATGCCTGGAAAAAGGCTCCTTCGATGTGTATCTCGTCAATCAGCAGCCTGGTGACTTCATAGTCATACCTCCACTCGCGGCCCACCAAGTCTGGAACTCTGGTACGCGAACAATGAAAGTGGCTTGGAACCGTACAACCCCGAAACACTTCGGCTTGCGCTGCATGAAGCCCTTCCGAAAGCAAGATTGGTATGTCGCGATGAACAATATAAGAACAAAGCGATAATATATTTCACTCTTGAGAAATACTTCGACAAATTGAAGGAAATGGAAAGACGGGAAGAAGCTACGCAAACGAGCTTCCTAGGTATCGGCCGTGATATCGTCAGAAGTTCTCCTCGGGCGAAGCAATTATTGAGAGATTTCAAGGCATTATTCAGTCTTTTCGCAGAAGTTCTGATGGACGAGACCTTTGCCTATAAAGAGAAGCAGGTAGAGATGCTACCCTTTGACTCAAGTGTCACTTGCTCGTACTGCAGATCGAACATCTTCAACCGCTTTCTTACTTGCAAACACTGCCTCAGAACTCTGGCGAACGGCGACGAGGATGCCTATGATGTATGCATGGAATGCTATGCGATGGGGAGATCATGCGCATGTGTGTCTGGCCTTCAGTGGTGCGAGCAATGGGCGTGGCCGTTCTTGATCGAGAAATATGAAGTATGGCGTGAAATGGTCATCATCAACGATGGTTTTATCGATTTGCATAGCTCGCCGCCGCCATTCGAACTGCTTAGACAAAATACGGGAAAGAAATCTGTGGCACAGATATGCCAGGAGGCTCTCCTCAGACGGCCTTGGAGGGATGTATCCAAACCAGATTATGCCAGAGAGCCAAGCGATTCTGACCATGGAAGCGCCGACGGTAAATCGAAGAAGAAGATCAAAAGAAAAGAAAAGCAAGGTTCAGTTCGAAGATGCCATGTATGCTGTCACAAGGACTACAGTTACCGGGTTCATGAGTGTTCTAATGAGGAATGTGCTGAAGCATATTGTTACGGCGTCCTCTACAGAGCTTTTGACACTATGCCTCAGGCTGTCCTACAAGATGAAAGTTGGCAATGTCCCAAGTGTTTGGGGATTTGCAATTGTGGACATTGCCGTCGCGCAGGCAATACCAACCCTTATACTCCTAAGAACACGTCTCTCGGCCTCGACACCAGACCAATTGCTGACGACAGAAGCATTGAAGCGCTCGTTGACTTCCGCGTACACAATCTTTCGTGGCTCAAGGCGGCTGGGGAAGAAGGTCGCAGCAAAGACAGCAGAAGGATGCAACGCTTGCGGCAACAGGCTGCCAACGCCAAGGCACAAAGCTCAATTGACAGAATCAACACCGAGACAGATGGCCATGAGGATGCGGACGGTCGCCAAAAAGAAATCACACTATCGAAGCCCAATGCGATCTCGAATAATATCAATGATGCTGGCAACATGGAAGGAGTTGGTGAACTTCACGTGGCCTCGGGTGCCCATAACAATGCAGGCGCATTAGACGAACGATCAGAACCGGTTCCAGGTGTGTCGGGGCGAAATGCAACTTCACATGATGGCGAGTCTTCTTACCCTGACCCACTCGTCTGCTCGAGCTTTGGAATAGGGATGGGATATTATGAACAAGACGATACGCCCGATAAGATTTTGTTTGATCCCTACAAACTTCCATCTGCTAGTGCGGTGACACTTGGTGATTTAGAAGTGCCCGATTCTGTAAGAAAGTCCATTCGCGCGCGCAAAAGGAAGGCAAAGCGCGATAACGAGGATCCAGATTTCACACTGTCAAAGTCCAGTCACAAAAATTCGATCATCGAACAATGTACATGTAATGGACAACGTGGATCCAGCTCTTTCTGCATCCAGTCCCTACATAGTGCCTTTCTCACCAAATAAGCGGCAAAAGAGCATCGAACAATCGGAAGAGAATTTGGTTTATGCGAGTAGTGCAGTGACCCACGAGCCCCATGAGCCTTCACTTCGACATGCGAGGCCAATGACATCATATGTCGAAGATGATGATGTGGACGTTGAAGATGATGATGTGGACGTTGGAGCAGAAGATGATCACGATGTTGATGAAGAAGTCAATCGTGCTGCACTTGCACTCGACAGCGCCGACCGCATCCATGACACCGGCAAAGACGGGCTGTCAGATGGCGCCAATATACAACCTGAGCTGGGTAATTTCGGGAAAACTCAGTTGCTGCAGAAGCCTTCGACTCCAGCGCGTGGGATAAGAAAGCGTGGTCGACCGTCACGACGACAGTCTCAGACTCGACAGCTGACGAAATCCCATGGGACACCAGTGCTGTCAGAAGAGCTAGGCACGTTTCCTATCGCTAAGCGTCCGCGAGGCCGACCAAAAAGGGGTTTGTGTCTTCTATTGTTCGCTCGGGAACATCAGAAAATGATACACCAATATCTTTTTGAAAGATAGAACGCGCCCGAATATATTGTCTGCATCGAGGACGACCGCTATCACAACTAGGTCTTTCGATGCTCAGTCCTCGCCTAACCATGTATCACGGAGTAAAACTTAAGTGTGACCCTACGAAGTGTCCCCAGCGCGACAGAACCAAGAGAGAGGAAATCAGGTGCCTCAGATAATGACACCAAAGTGGCTGCACGACATGGAATCGCAGGTAGAGATCACTCGCAGACTCAACCATCTCGTACGAGGGACAAACCCTCCGACAAAATATCGACAGCCCCTACCGACCAACAATTCATGTCGATGGCAGAAAAGTGTGCAATAAAGGGCAAAAGTTCAAAATTGTGAAGCAACAAGAGGCGCACAGTCGAAGTAGGCACACTTCGCTACGTGACCGTGAGCCCAAAGCGAATGTTTTGTCTCGGATGCAATCTCCAGGGGGATCAGCAAGAGCTTGAACATCAGGATCGGCCTTCATCACCGTCAGGACAGAACGCAGCAAGCGTTGCTCAAACTCAACAAGAGACCCTTGCTGGACTGGGGCCTTCCAGCAAGCATAAGACAGTAGTGAGATTGACGGATCAAGTGCCCGATGAGGACGAGTATCAGAGCTTTATCGATATGAGTCATGCTGCACCGTCCAGTGACGATAGTGACGACAGTGATATTCCTGCTAAATGCACAAGTGTCTCGCGGTCAGCTACTTCTCAAGTCGGTGAAATTGAAGAACGAAAATTGGGACAAGGCAGCGGCAGCGGCAGAGGCAGAGGCAGGGGTCGAGGCAGGGGTCCGGGTCGAGGCAGAGGAAGGACGGCGGAGTAGTCAAGCCAGCAGCACACAAGCATAGAACTCACACGACGCTTACCTGGCCGTCGGCCACGACTGGTCCGTACTTGTATAGAGGGTCGGGTTTAATCTATGAACCTGACATTCTATTCCCTGGCCCCCAAACCGGCCTCAAATTGATACTCAACTATTTCAGATAGACCTTGTACAAATCCACTTTGCCAGCCATGTGTCTTTACGCACAGTCAGGCCAGAGACTCCTTGCTGTATCTATATTCCAGAAAGAAAAGGACCAAGAAGGAATGGCTTAACACATTAATATGGCCAAGAGATTTAGGGTCAGACTACGTGTGTGTGGACGTCTGCCTACCATATTTTCATTGTCCAGGATCGGAGCCTTTTTCACTATCATATTTAGACAGATATCCTTTTTGAATCAGGGTGTTCTAATCGTTTTGCTCTCTCTGGAGAGTAAGAGATTCACAACCTATCGAAATATTTCTGTGTGATGAAAGAGTTGATTGCCCAATGGCACTTGACCTGGGGCGCGGAATGTTCTTGATATTCTCGATAGTCGTTATTGTCACGTCCACAATACCTGCCTCCCATAGTCCCCGACCCGACCCGAGGACCTAGTCCGGCAGCGTTTCCTATTTTACGAGTTACTTCGCATGTACTTTACGCCCGGAAATCTGATTAGTTTGGAGTGTCATTGATGCCAGTATGCACTTCGTTCACGGCCCCGATAGCCCAAATTACGTGGACGCATAACCCGATGATTATATTTAAGCGGCCCAATAAAACATGAACGGAAAGGAATGAATTATGGGGCAAAGAAAATATTCGACAGTACTGTACAAAGCCATGAAAAATAAGCAATGGCTCCAAGTGGCTTGACATGGCTTCCAGGGCGCATCAAGGCACGTGGACTGCGTAATGTGTGTAAGTGGATGGATGGTTCGTAAATGCCAACCGGCGCTGGCTTCTTCAGCGCCAAGGAATCGGCTGCCCTCGCCAATATTTGCTCACTTCCAATTATCGCAATCATTTATGCTAAATAATCTTATGGAACACAAATTGCAAAGGCGTCGAATATAACCTGGTGGCGTCGCCGGCTCGTTCCATCGCCTCAAAGCTTCTGAAAACCGTTCCGAGCGACACATTTTCGTTCGACATTTGCCTTGATGCTGACACTGACACTTTTAGCCCTCCTCTTGGGGGCAGGGGCATCGCCGACCGGCATCATGGCAGAGGCAAAGCCAGTTTGGCCGGTGGGCGTTGGGGATATCGACACAAGCTGGCATGCGCCTGCAAAGGGACGAGTTAACAACCTCACGACGGCCATTCATTCCAAAGGCGTTTATGGCTTCATTTACAACTCTTCAAATACACCCGATGTCGAATATGGGACCTATAACTGGTGCAACATGCCACATGTTCGACCTCTAGAGTATGTTCGACCTGACGAGGAGTTTGAACTGCGATATGTTGAATTGGTACGTCTCATGAGCCCATATCATTGTGCTTTGTATGACTGCTAGCTTTGACACCCGCGGTTTTGCTTACCTGAGCTGTTGATTATCTAAAGGCTCAACGTCACCATAAAGAACATGTTATGCTTCTAACGCCTTCCCGATTGAACCTGATCAATGGAACTGCGACGATGCACATCTATTCATCTATGGGAAGCCTCTGAAGGGCAAAGACGCTGCGTCTGTTTTTCGCCAGGGATATACGTCTCCAAACAACCCCTTCATCCCATCTGGCTGGATAGGAGCTGTAGTTTCCTCAGATTACCGCTGGCGGCCTTCAAGACTCCTGGCAGCATGGAGCAGATCTTTATGCCGTCTATCATGGGCTATTGGGGTTCCTCCCCGCAAAGCATGACGACTATAGATCTGTTGTCAGATATCGTGTCACTAATAATATAATTACCAGCCAGGTTGCGGGCATGGTCATTAATGGAATGTGGTCAACAAGCGACCCTTTCCCACTTCTTATCCAGGTAAGTTGAGGTCCCATAATACCTGCCTTGAGTTGTGCTTGTAATCCTTGTTACAAACTCCCATCTTTTAATCTATCACCAGTAAGTTGATTGGGGACTACGGATGCTGATCAAGCTCTCATCAAATCAGGCAGTAGGAGTAGATAGCTTGGAACCGCAGTACCCTTGCAGCACGGCGAATTATCTCTTCAACTCAATCAAGTCAAATAGCAACCCGGATTGGAAGGAGCATCTAGAATTATCAAACGATCTCTTCCATGCCCTCGGTGATATCTCTGGGGTACCCTCCAATGATGGTGATTTTCATGCCTCCTTTGATCATTACTATGACAATCTTTCTGCACGCCAATGTCATGATAAGCCTTCGCCATGTAAGCTTATGGACGGTCCAAATAGCACTTCATGCGTCTCGCAGGCACTCGCCGATTCTGTCTACCGGATGGGAAACTGGGAATACAGCCACATTTATCGAGATCACCCTTATCACTTCCGGCCAGTGTCTTGTCTCTTGGTGTCTGGATCGGCGAACTCGCCCAACATCTACGAGACGTCATGGAAGGCCAGTCCAAAATTCGTTATTTTCATAACATTGCTCATGACGGATCGGTCTCTCGCTTACTCTCTATCCTGCAGATTGATGAAATGGTTTGGCCGGGCATGGGGTCTGAAGTTGTGTTCGAGCTCTATAAGCGAAAAAGTTATGCACCAACACCTCGCCCAATAGGTCAACCAGAAGTAGGACGAGGTTGTAATCGGGACAATTGCCTCCGCTACATGATTCGAAATTTTCCATCACTTAGCACTCTTTGTCACGATATAAGTACACCGCCGAACTTAACTCAACCTACTATAGTGTCGAGGCCCTCGCAATGTCCAAACCAAAGCCGCCTGTCATCTGCCTGTGCATGCCTGCCCAGCCCGACTTCCGCAGAAGCAACACCGACAGCGACAGGGAACGCTTCACAAACTTCTCCATCCAGTCCGTCGGGCTTTTACGTTCGTGTTCTTTTAGTGGAAAGGTTCTGAAGTCCTCCAGTCCAACTCTTGGCAGCATAGATATGCTTCCAGTGGAGGTGCTGTTAGCCTACTTAGATGGTTTAGTTGGCAAAGGGGCAATCTCATCAAGACCAAGTGCCAAGCCTGATGAGTCAGATCAATATTCTAGAAATGCTAGGCGACAATAGGGAATAAGTTATAATATGATGTAGTAATTGGAAAGCCTGTGAGGCCAAACCATTACAGCAGCTCGACTTAAAACTTGTTTGTATTTCTTGTCGTTTTCGAAATCCCAATCATACAACCAGGTCGATAAATTACTCAATCTGGATTTGCTTCTCTAATTCATCCCAGCGGCCGCTACGTTTCGTGTCAAGCTCTCGCAATTTTTCTAACCAGGCAGCTACTCGAGGCTGATTCATCTGTTGTTGCGCATCAGTTCTCAACGTGTTTGCAGCCAGTGTACATTCTATGAGAGCTTCATATATCCATTTCACATCCAGGTAGTCTTGCAAAAGGTCCTTGATGAAGTTGATTTCCGCTTCAAGATATGTTTGCCGATCTTGTGCCGAAAGATTATGCACGATTGGCCCTGGCCATCAGCCCCTACGATGGCATGGACAAGATACTGATGATAATACCACAAGGACTGATCTTCTGGGCCGACATTCAAAGCTTCATGTACAGTGACAATTTCTGATCGAGTTGTCGAATTAGTGAGCTTGGGGGAAATAAAGGGCTGTTGTTCTATGCATATAAACTATACCTTCGTCTAAAAATAGTCGCCGGGCGTCCACATCAGCACTCCTCTCATTCAGGAGGCGAGGAATCAGGTGACTGCGATTATGCCACGCCGAAAAGTTGGAAAGGTCCCTTCGATCATCTTGGTCGTATATGCGAATTCAGCTTCCACCATACTTGTACCTCCAAGACTGGAACTTTCGAGCTGTTCCACTACATGACGTCGATAGCCCCAGGCGTGGAAGTTTCTGCGATCTTTTTCAGCATCTTTCCGACTAATGCCAGCTCCTCCTGCCATACAGCCCTTGTAGCGGTAGCCGACAGTCTCTCGATCGCTTGGTGGAGGATCCACAAGCGGTACTTCCAAATCCAGTAGCATTTGGGGAATTGCATCAATAAGGGTACGGTAAACATAAGCTCAGAGCGGATTGTTTCTTCATCATCAGACTGAGAGTCGGGGCAGTCTACAACCACATGGCTTCGAATATCGCGTTGGGTCTTGCTGGTGTCGTTCCGTTTTTGTCTTGAGCCTGTAAGTATGGCGATTGCTGAGTGGGAAACGACTTATATTCACCTCGGCGCGATGTTGAGAGAATGGAAGCCTTTAGACAGCGCCTTCGGACATTCCAGATCGTGTAATGTTCTGGGTTGATACACAGGAGCTCTGAGCTTAAATGAAAAGTGGTCTCGTCATACTGGGAGCTTGTTGTCTGACATGATGAGTGACGTTAGCGACGAGACCAAAGCTAAGATGCTCCAAGAATTATAAACGAACCCTCTGACGAATTTTTTGTTCCAGGTCTCTATACTGCTGGATTTTCTGGAGCTCCTGCTCTCGCTGCTCCTTCGTCCGAGGTTGCGTTGAGCGCGGCACGTTGTGCTATTCGCGATGCTGTCAGCCGTTCGCATCATAATTTCATCCACTTTTGACGAGAGACCAGGAGAAGATCTTACGCTGGACATTTTGAGTATTATTAAATTGTGACCGGCACAAGAATCTGATAATCACGGTCCAGGCTAGTTTCAGATTGTTCACGCAATTTACGTGCCGCGAGCACTTGAGGGATGTGGGGTTATTAGTCCTCTCACTACGGAAGACTATAGCTACATCTTTGCCGAAACCCAAAAATTAATATGTAAACCCTATGGGGCGTATTAGGAATAGAACCTTTTACTCCTAATTAGGTAGGCGGTAAAATTATCTACATAGCTTACAGTATTTTAGTGCGAATTCGCACTAATAGTTAGTTAGTTATAGTCTTCCGTACTCTTAAGTCCCACAAACGAAGTGCTCTCTCTTATCCACTTCCGAATTCGCCTTGTAGGCAGGCAGCAACCTTTACCCCGCTATTTGCATAAACACGCTCTCACCAGATACTCATGGTCTATATTCATCCTTGCGGTATACGTTATTTAATTGAGGATACTGCCGTGCTTGGATAACCCTATCTCTACGGAGTAGCAGCAGGTATTTTCTTCAGGGTGACATTCACTAGAGAGTGTCAAGCATGTGGACAGTCACAATACCAGTGTTACTAAGGCCAGCAGAGAATAGACATGATTTATTATTTTCCCCTGTCGGTCAATACTTTATCCGCTCCAGATATTGTATGCCGAAGTGCGACGATAGACAGTGTGCTAATAAATTATTACCACAATACGATGAGAAGGCTCCAGGCTCGTCACCGACTTCCGACTGTGACAAAGCCAGCGGGTCGAGACATGTGCACATGAGCATTGTGCTATGCTCATCAGCTAATCACCACCCCGCTTAATTAAGTGCTTTCTGGCCTAGCATGCGTCAGACGGGATGGCGGGATGTCCCCAGATTTTGACGAGCCTACGTGATACCTACCTCGCATGCAAGGTACAAGAGCACAAGGGCTTGGGTAACGTTGCAGGAGCAGGGCACATGTATTGGTGTAAACATACTAGTGCAAGGAAGCCCTGACATCTGACCCATTGCCCGGAGTCACGCCTAGAATCAGGTTCATAAGCCTAACATGCTTTGTCGTTAACTGCGGGAGCTATGACTCCACAGAACTTCATAAATTGCTGCTCGACTAACAATTCAGATAGGAGATCGTACTGTCTAACGAATTACAGGCTAAGCTTAATGGTGCAAGTGAACAACACTGCACCCATGACTGGCCTACGGTGGTTTTCATGTAGCTTCATAGCTTGCGTAGTAAGCACGATAACTTGGTTGATGATGTGCATGTGCCACAAAAGAACGCTCAGCATGTTGCAATAGGTGCCTAGGCAGACATGTAAGTAGCATTACAACCCACGGGCCAACCTCCTTTTGTTCACCTTCAAGGCCCATGGAAAAATCTCTGCCATTTCCAGGCAAGTATAGCTGTCTAGCAGCGTTTCAGATTTTGCCAAGAGAGCTAATATACTTTAAACAGCGGCACGGAGAACGCCTTTATAGGCCCCAATCTATGACTTAGGTTAAACTATCGGCGTGGGATTTAAGCCACGTTACAGATATTCTCGCCGTTTCTAGCATCACGCGTAACTCATCTAGCGCCTGCAACGTGGCTCTCATATGTGAGATTAGGTCGTAACATGCGAATGGAGATTCATACAACAACAACAACATAGCTTCTGTGCTCAGCGTTAAGGTCTGGGTTTGGTAAAATGGTTCTTAGAGGGAAAATCCGAGATCTCAATGCGAATCACTGCATGGAAGCAAATGAATGCCAATCGTGTTTAACCCTTCTCATCAGTACGACTTTGGTATGCCCTGACAAGTCTATGTTTGTTTTCATTCCAATTAGGAAAAGGTAGATTTCAGTTTTGTAGCTTAATACATCGCGTAAGTCACAAATAAGCCTTAAAAGAAAGATTCACATCATTTGAGCAATCTGAAATCAGAAAAAATTTACGACGTATTCAACTATAATGTTAGTACACGAAAAGTTCCTTGGGACTGTACCAGAATCTGAAGGTGTCTTAGAACCCTCGTTAACGACGTGTCGCGGATTAGAACTAACTTATGAAACCTTTTGCTACTGCAACGCTGTTGTGCCGTGAGGTTTCATTGAGCGACCAGTCAGTAGGGTGCTGATTTAAGTGATTACTGGAAGGTAGTACTTTATAGGACACGGCCTCAACGAAGACAATAGACGGCGGCAAGGGCATGGAACCATGGAACGTGGAGAGCATTAGTCAAACTATTAGTGATTCTATTTCTCTATTGAGTTGAAATGTGGTGGGCATTGAGTCAACCCTAAAAAGCGTTTCTTTTGGGGAAATGGGGAAACTATCCTGGTGTCTAACTGGAGCCCATCTAATTTCATTGATAATAGAAGAACGACTGGCCGCTGCGATCTAAAGCTCGCTAAACTTGGGGGCGAAGATCTTGTACTAGCGAGCAGTTCCTCACTTCCCTACCTGGGTATCTAGGTTCACAGGGTTGATGTCTGATATTCAGCCTTGCTGAAATGTCAGCAAGCGGTGGCCGAGAACTCCGTCAATTGATCTGAACGTGATATACCGTCCATCGTGGGTAAAATTAGTGCCCAGCCCACCGGATCCTCCATATTCCTGGCCGAGTTGGCGCAGGTCCATGCTTGCCCATGAGTCTCAGCAGATCTGATGCACACCAGGCATGTTGAGTGCACTGAATAAAAAGCCACAGAGAGGTCAGCAGACGCATAGCATGCCAGTTGATTGACTCGGGCATTTCTTGGTGTGGCGGGGTTCCTGTCTGGCGCGTTTCGAACGGAATCGCTTGGGATGGACGAAGACGAATTAAGGATTTGGTGGGTATTTTTTTTTAGGCGCAGGGCAGGTTACTAATTTGTAGAGGGGGTTGCACAGGAGCTGAATCCATTCGGCGCGTGGGGCAGGGGCAAGGGCAGAGAGCCCGAAATGGGTTCCGTCTCCTTCCTAACCAGGCTAATCCGTTCTGGACCACTGGACATCACATCACCACGGACAGACCAGTGGCACGGTATTGCTCACCCTCAAGTCGAAAGTCGAAAATGTCTTGCCTGTTGCGTTTTCCATCAGACGGGTGGGTTGCTCACCACAGCCCTCATTCTTGATCGGCACCTTCCTCCTGGAAGAGACAGCTGATGAGCCAGTAGGAGTGAGTGGTGGATGGCATGTCGAAGGATGGCGAAGGTGGAGGTACCAAGACAAGGATGCTCAAGGTTGCAAATCGACGCCTATTCGAAGAGCAATGCCTGCCCAGGTACGGAACAAATATTGAGCTTCCATGTGTACAATCTGGTGCTAGCATCGACCCGAAAAAAAGGCTCCATATACGATCCAGCAACATCAGCAACGTTGCCAGACCGTTGGAAAGGCTGTTGGAAAGGCCACTGCAACACCGGCTCGCAGCTCAGTTGTCTGCCAACTTGACGTCTTATCTTAGACGAGACTATCACACGATCAGGATTGCCGAGAAGCCAGTGGCAGATCTCTGTTCGAGTAGAGTGACATGCTCCCACCATTACGTCCAATTCCACGCCCCGGGCCACACAGAAGCAACATACTTCCATGCTCCATATTAACTGTATTGTGAAGAATGGACATTTTCCATATTGGTCGACATCCCGTGGGGTGACCATGCCATACATGGGTCTTTGTATAAATAGGGATTCCGTTCCGCTCCCCTTCATTGCTATTGTCAAAAGCTTTCCCGCACCTGTCAACCTTACCTCTTCCTTCTTTAGCCCTGGTGGCTCCCCTTGTAGGGTCAATATTATAGATTTTCTCAAACTTTTCTAGCCAATACGACATCTGAAGCAAAATGCCGTCTTTGCTAGCACGATCTGTGGCGGTTCTTGCCTCGCTGCGGGTGACTCTTGGCCTTGCTACTCCGATTTCAGTATCCGACAAGCACATGGAGAAACGTACTGGCGGATATGTGAACTCTGTGTATTTTACGAATTGGTGAGTCCAAGCTATCCGATTCTCGCCACCATTCTTCTCAGAGAGCCTCTTCAAACATGAAACGCGAAGTTAACAGATACATCTGCAGGGGTATCTATGGCAGAAACTTCCAGCCAGCCGATATACCTGCCTCGCAAATTTCCCACGTGCTGTATTCGTTCTTGAATCTCAGAGCTGATGGCACTATGTTAGTCGAGCTAGAAATAACACTGCCAGATTTCCAAATTGGCATAACTAACTTCTATAGCTTCTCCGGTGATACCTATGCTGATTTAGAGAAGCACTACCCAAATGACTGTAAGTGTGCTCACAAGTGCCAGTTTATTTATTTATGCTTGCACTTCAAAATGCTTCTATGAGACTAATCTTTGATGCTAGCCTGGAATGATGTGGGGAAAATGCGTACGGTTGCGTTAAGCAGCTGTTCCTGTTGAAAAAGGCAAATCGTAATCTCAAGGTCATGCTGTCAATCGGAGGATGGACGTGGTCTACCAACTTTCCTGCTGCTGCCTCTACCGCAGCCACTCGGTCTACATTTGCCAAGTCGGCTGTGACATTCATGAAAGACTGGGGATTCGATGGAATTGATGTCGACTGGGAATATCCTGCCGATGACACCCAAGCAGCCAACATGGTGCTACTGCTCCAGGCTATTCGCGCCGAGCTTGACGCTTATGCGGCCAAGTCAGCACCTGGGTATCACTTTCAACTATCGATTGCTGCTCCGGCTGGCCCAGACCATTATAACAAGTTGCGTATGGCCGATCTTGGCAAGGTGTTGGACTACGTGAACTTGATGGCCTATGACTTTGCCGGTTCTTGGAGCAACTACAGTGGTCACGACGCGAACCTATATTCTGCTCCTGGCAATCCCAATGCTACCCCATTCAACACGGACGATTCAGTCAATGCCTACATCAAAGGCGGCGTTCCTGCCCGAAAATTGTGCTTGGTATGCCAATCTATGGACGCTCTTTCCAGAATACGGATGGCATCGGAAAATCCTATTCTGGTGTCGGAAGTGGCAGCTGGGAAAATGGCATCTGGGACTACAAGGTCCTGCCAAAGGCTGGGGCAACTATCCAGTATGACAGTGTGGCAAAGGGCTACTACAGCTATGATGCTAGCACAAAGAGCTGATTTCTTTCGATACGCCAACAATGATCAAGGAAAAGGTCAGCTATCTCAAGGGCAAGGGGATGGGCGGGAGCATGTTCTGGGAAGCATCTGCAGATCGCAAGGGATCCGACTCACTCATTGGGACCAGTGTTTCTGCTCTTGGCGGCCTTGATTCTACCGTCAACTTGCTCGACTACCCTGACTCTCAGTATGACAATATCAAG
Source organism: Epichloe gansuensis (assembly GCA_023658505.1). Lineage (NCBI taxonomy): Eukaryota > Fungi > Ascomycota > Sordariomycetes > Hypocreales > Clavicipitaceae > Epichloe > Epichloe gansuensis. The sequence goes on from CP098284.1 coordinate 2,455,658, forward strand.
AAGAAGATGGCTTAATTCTTGCTCTTGCTGCAGTCTTCACCACCAAGCTCGGATGAGGAATCTCTTTATTTGACCAGCGCATCATCTTCTCGTGCGCTATGAGTTATTCTTTCTATTCACCATCAAATGTGGTGTCGCAAAATTTTGAGATCTTGCTCAGTTTAACGACATTTACACCTTCATTTCTATCGTGCATATTTTATGTTAGCTGGGTAGTCAAACTAGATGCTGGGCTGCTTGGTTCCATGTACATACAATAGAGCGTACATGAAGTAACTCGTTCATTTAAGCATCAGAATGATGTGACTACATTACATCTATCCTAGATCGAAATACTGAACATTCTTTTATAGCTGCGAAAGGTATCCGGCTTACAGATTCAAGTCGCACTTCAACAACCAGCGGAAGTGGGGACCGAAAATGTTGCACGAAAAAGAGGCGCAGACGACTGGCCACTAATTTGCGCGTTTATTATCCCTTATTATTATGCCTTGCAACAGAAAAGTATTGTAACGAAAGATCCATCTGCGTACTTGCTCAGAGCAAGGCCCGCAGTACCAGAACTTGCGCTTTCCTGGAAAGAGAATGAGTGGCATGGTTCAGAGAAGTCGCGACACAAACGAGCGGTGTTTGTCTACCGAGGCACATCAGATATTCTGAAGCAGACGAAAGTGCTGCTGGTTGTCCATTATGCTTGGGAAAGTACATCGCAGCAACTCATACTCAAATTCAAAATTGTAGGCAGCAAGTCACTGAAATCTTTTTTGGGCTGGCGAAACTACAGAACCTTCATTCTTTACACTACTTTTCATCAGCTACAGGCCCTTCGAAATAACCATAACTTCTGGCAGCATAGCGATGTAAGCTGTAAGTTGTTCAAAAGCTCTGATGTTCCGCTTCGTGCTAATAATTGGGTATCAAATGATGCTAGCGTGATAGAAGAACCTTCCTCGGGGCTCGACAGCACGCATATTTTTGTACAAAGTCTGACCGACCTTGGAATCGCGTGGTTGAATTTGGTAGTTGCTGGAATAAATCAAGTATTCAAGTCGCTTTCAAGATGCCGCATCATAGCAAAGGCGTTTGCGCCGCAGAGAGCTATTAGCTGATTCTAGTCCAAGTAGACGGAAGAGCCAGGGCCTCTTTATGAATGATGAAACATTTGTCACATTTGAGAACGAGTCCCCAGCGTCCCCGAAGCTTCAGAGCATTCATACTCTCGAGTAGATGCCAGACCCTTGCGTTCTTATTTAGCGGATACTCATCGTCAACAACGTGAGGCGGAGACTAAACGTGACGACAGACATTTTTCTTGTTCTGCACTGACATGCAACTGTAGTCTTATTGCGATTTTCTGGTGTCCGCGCTGGCCGAAATCCGGATCCGGATCCCACCATCTGTTTTCCATCTATTTGTCCGGATTGGTCTTTTTCATTCGATCCGATCGCTGATTCTATGGACATCAAGAGATCGGGAGAAAACAGACGCTTAAAAAGATGCTCTCTAAATTCGACAGATATGTTCCAATCAGGGATTACTCGGAACCTCATTCCCAGCGATATCGCACCAGCCAGGAGTCTGACAGGCTGGCCCACACCGAGCGACTGACAAAATTCGGCACATTTCACCACAGGGGAAGACCCTTCTACACCAGACGCTATTCAGATTCTCCTCTTCCTTCGGTCTCCTATCCTCAAGCCTTGAGTCAAATGCTGGCATAAGTGAGAGTTCTATCTAATCCTGAAAGCTACATGATTGAGAATACTAATCAGAATTGTCAAGTGAATTTACAACTTCTTTCGAGTATGACTGTACCAACTATAGCCCTATCATCTCACGTACCGCCACCTGCTTTCTCACGAATGCCCTTGGAACGATATTTGCGGACAGAATCTAGAAGGATTCGTGCACCACCTGACATCTTACTCTCGCTGCACGGTCAGACCATGCACAATAATCCGAGGAGAGGCCACAACACAATTGCTATAGCCCTCGGAATCAATCTCTTCCGTAGAGTTCTGGAATTCAATCTATCTGACTTTAATCCAACGAGAGCCACTGTGTTTGCTACATTTGCCTCTAGTGCTCTTTCGTCTGGGCCCTATAATCTATGCAATTGTTGTCCGGCTGTCGTGTCAAAGATCTCCGGTATACTATATATATCTTTTCGCACTGGATATGGCCGTGCTGACATATAGATCAGCCAGGAACCATCTCGCGAGCTTACGCTCATTGCCACTAAAACCATTCAAGTAAGTACACCATCCTTGAAATAGCTTTCGTTGCCAAGTTGAACTAACACGTTGGCCAGGATCCTGGGTGCGCCAAATTTACGAGATGACTTTTATTGTTCAGTGCTTGCATACTCGCTGAGTTTGCAAACACTAGCAATCGGACTGGGCAACTTTGTTCATACCTGGTCGGAAACAGAGGGTACCCGTGCAATTAATGGTGTCCAGCAGGACGGTGTGTAGGTCACATCATTGTCATTTTCCTCCTTGGAGGAGAAAGAACCTGCTCGCCGCAGGGAGATCTGATGGTGCTTTCATTATCATGTCTCTTTCAGAATCATCGCCGCGATTCGAAATACAGCAACCTTATGCCGTCGCATGTCTTAGTTGGCGCCCTCGCCCTGTCCTTCGGTTCTCTAGCAAACCATGCAGTTCAAACATTCTGGTATCTACTGAGGACTTAATCGTTGGAGACAAGTTTGGGGAATTGTACTATTACTTGGTAGAATGGCCCGAATGCGACAGAGATCCATGGCCGGGGTCAGTATCCCTGGTTGTCAGGATTTCCTCACACGATCAACAGATATGTGGCCTTGCATGGTCATCCAATGGCGACTTATTCGCCTCTGGGGCCAATGACAACCTGTGTGCCCTTTTGGAGTGAATGAAATTCTGTCGTCGGAGCATCTCGGTATAACGTCAAATTCTCAAAGCAACTTTGACGTGTTCACGAGAGATAGGACGGATCAGCAGCGTCAAGTCGAAATAGCTACCAGCAGTGATCGATTGCGCTATAGAGGTTTTGATGGACAAGAAACCTATGATCTGTCTCAGAGAATACAACCTGAGATAATCAGGATTCTTCCAAACAGCGCGCGGCGGTTAGCTTCAGGCTGTGAGCTTCAAGTATAGGCTCATCAAGCTGCAGTTAAAGCTATCGCATTTTGTCCCTGGCTTGAAGAGTTAGTGGCCACTAGCGGTGGCTCCAACGACAAGTGTATTCATTTCTTCCATACGACTTCTGGCTCGTCACTTGCTTCAATCACCGTTGCAGCTCAGGTTACGTCTCTGGTATGGTCAAACACTAAGCGAGAAATAGCCGCGACATTTGGATATGCTTATCCAGAGCATCCTTTTCGAATTGCAGTCTTCAGCTGGCCTGATTGCTCACAAATTGCGGTCATTCCGTGGGAGGAAGACTTGCGTGCTCTGCATGCTATTCCATACTCTTGCGTGTTTCGACAAAGAAAACTTCAAGGACTAACACCAAGACTATTACTGAGTGCATAATAGTGGCATCTAGTGACCAGACTGTCAAGTTTCACGAGGTATGGTCTACGGAGGGTGGCCGAGCAGTCACCAGACCTAGTATGTTTGGCGGCAGCGATATTCTGGAGGACCTGCAAGGAATTATCAAGGAGGGGGATATAATCCGTTGAGATGATTATCTCGTTATACTTGCCTGCATTCCTGGCATTGTTCCTTAGTGGTTGTTTAGCCTAGTATGTGTAGTAAAAACGCATCGATGGTCAAGTTTGGTGAAGTGTCTGAGGCCTAGGAGTCGACTGAAATTAGACACAAACAATTTGTCAATACAAACCCGCCTACGATATCAGCCTTGTAGTAGGAAATTGAAACTAAAGACTGCTCAAGTGGCTGAATGTGCAAATTGAAACTGGCTTGCAAGCTTTCGATTGCAAACACTGTAGTTGAAATTGGGTTTGAATTGCGAAGAAACAATAGCGAACAGAAATCATCCAAGACGCTAAACCATGCAGTAAATTTGGTCAATCAGTTGGCCTCATGAATGAAGCTGAACATGACTATTTGAGGATTGCAATTAGTAGGACAAGTATGATAATGAGCACAACGATGGCGGTCATTTGTTTGTTCTCTCCGGCGCCCTTGGTCACTTTGCCCAGCACGGATTTGGCTCGATCTAAACGACTTTGGTGTCTGTCAACAACAGCATCCATTTCATCCAGTAGAGCAACATGATTGTCTAGTTCGTCACCAATTTGCATGCTTATCTCCCTCTGACGGCCGATGGACTCTCCAAGCCGATCGAGTTGCTCATCCTGGTCTTCAAGAATTTGTGTATGGTACTGGTGGAGCTGCTGGTTTGTCATGTCTTCCGCTTGGTCGCGATAGCCCGCTGAATCTTGCGCGGAGTCGTCTCGATAAGATACGAATAGCTCCTGAGAGGGAGAAGATGGAGTATCACTGAATCTGACAGTTTTCGGTCTTCTAGAAGACGCATGTGAGAAATCTTCGGCAAGTTCGTTCGAATTCGGTTCCATTAGAGTGTTTTCTGTCGCGGCGCTGGAGAACCCGTGGAACTCAGCGGTCAAGTCGTCAAACTGTCGCTCCAGGTCCGAGAGAGACTCCGCCAGATGCGTGGCTAATCTAAGAAGAATTCATATCAGCAACGCGGTGGCTATCAAGGCACATCGCATGGCAGTGCTATCAGTTGTCGTACTCTTCTTCGCCTTCCTGTTCATGCCGACTTTTCTCTTTTCTTAGAGCAGCAAGCCCTGCGCGGAGCTGGTCTAATGAGCGCGAAACATGTCCGTCTTGAGTGTCGTCATCGAGGTTGAGACTCGTCGCACGTCGACGCTCAAGCAGCGACAGCTTGATATGGTCCGCCAGCAGGAATAATTGGCTGGGCTTAGCCATGACAAGACTGCCTACGAGACGTGGTCCAGCTTCGCTTCGAATTGCGACAGCGCGACTCACAGAAGTCGGCGAAAACACTTCGAACGATTCCCGGTAGCCAGTAGTATACAGAACGAGCCGAATGGTTGTTGGCCCTGCAGAGGATGGGAATTGTTGTAGGCCTGGTTGAAGGCAGAGGCATGCAGTCTTACCTAATACCGACTTAACTGCGAATTTACAGTCCATTCCACTCCACCTCCGCTGGAAGCGGACGAATGAGAGGCCAATGCGCACCTTTGTCCCCATCCGGTGGTCGTCAAAGTGAACGTGAACCAAAATCTTTCCCTTTACAACCTCTCTAACCCACCCACCACATGCTCAACCTAACTGTATCGTCACACTGCCGTCGTCTTCGCATTGACAATCCCCTCTCACTATTTTATTCATTCCTTCCTTTCGCCAAGATATATTACAAAATCTGGCTTGATAGACCTGGCAACCACCAAATCTCGTTCCTCCCCCTCTAATACCAACTTCTATTACTACTACTATCGCGTGGCTTCAACTAGCTATATTAATGTTTATCAAAAAAGCGGTTTGTGACCACATTGACTACTAATCCTGACCATTGACAGCTTGAATTTCGACAACTTCGCGAGCCAGAATGACCCATATTTCACGCCAGTATTCCGCCGCATCTCCAGTAGCGATAATTTCACCACAGCTTTGCTACCAAACTCAGCTTTCTGCAGGAACTTTGGACGCCATCAATCTCCGCATATGCACCAAAATACTACGTCCGCTATTCCAACGCTGCTTACTCCAGCGCGATCGACAGGCAGGAAACGATCTCGCGAGGAGGCATCGATTAATCTTGAGCCAGACATAGATCCCACAGTCGCTGCCGACTGTCTGCATGACTGGGCTTACGGGGAGGGCATGGTATTGGTCAAGCCTGCCATCGGTCATGTTGCAGATGCCAGCAGCCAGTCTGGTACCTGGGGTACCTGGGTGGAACAAAATCAGTCGATGATCAAAAAGCCAAGCAAGACAGCCAATCACGACATGAACTGCGCAGTCATAAATCACAACGGCTGGATCGCACCACTGGAACGGCACCTCTTTGTAGTACACTGCACCAGTCAGCATCTAAATCGTCGCATGGCAGTGTTTCAAGTGCAGTTTCCAATGACACACTGGTAATTGATAGCTTCACTGTTCATCTCGGCATTGGCTGGAGGAGTATCAGTGACGACGGGCATATTCAGGCTGCCGCACGAGGTTGGGCCAGATTTATTGAAAACAACTATGGGCTTGCAGGAGTCCGCATATGTTTGGAAAGTAAGGGTCTTCAATCGTATCTCGTTGAAGCATCGAATGGGTACTTTCTGTTTGCCGAAAATCTGCGTCGTGGCAGACTTGTCAGTGCGACAGCAGAGGGCGCGCTTCGAAATTTGCAACTCTCGCCGCCTACGTTCGAAGGGCCAGAACTAGACTTCATGGCCAAAGACAACGAATGTGTTGACGCGTTCGCAGATTCTGCAATGGCATTAGATTCGTGATGTTCACGCTTCGCCTGCACAGCGGATTTATCGGCGGACACCGGATTTATAGAGCTTGCGCAGCCGGCGACCGGCACTCGTCGTGCAATGTAACTTTAGCAGTTTAGGTTAATTCTCACAATGTGTTGCATCCATGACTGATATGTATCAAAAGATGGCAACCTAATATGTATCTCAACTTAAATGGCTTTTTATTTGGCCTGTTGCCTCGAGCACCCGGTACAAGTTCTACTGGCATTAGATGTAGTGTTACATACGAGCTGTGGTGGTTTACATGGACTCTCTAGGACAAGGCCCGACAACTTGTTATCCTTTCATTTGTGCCCCAAGTACTCTAATGAGCTGACGAATGAGTATGCTTCTGCAAGTTCTAATACAAATTTTATCTTCACGGGACTGAAGAAGATGGACAGTTCACACATGCATACACCTGGGTGCGCAGCGAAACGCGTGTTGTACGTGCGTCATTATGTAAGGCAGCTGCTGGTTCGGCGCCTCGTTCCGCCACCCGAAATTTGGAAATGGGACAGCCTGGAGCACTACCACCAAAATCCCTCTCAACTTAATGAGGAGCCAATTTTCGACTCTTTTCCCCAGGGCCAATTTAGGTCTTTGGATTCAACCAAATGAATGGGGACTTGAGTCTCTCTCAAGCCCTGGGCGGGTTGCGCATAGCGAACCCCGACGATACCGCTGATAGTGCACTCACCAGCTCGCCTACCGCTGTTCCCGATACCACAACACAAAGCCTCGTGGCACCGATCTCTTTTCCCCAAGATCGTCCTAATGCAGCTCAATATCTTCCCGAGAATTTCAGCCAGTCTCAAAAGCAAGGACAGATGATCGATAATGGAAAGCCTGGCTCCTCCTTGCACGATATGATGGCTATGACCAGCAACCCTCGACTACCTCGAGCTCACCACGAAACATTCCATTGACAAACGATGGTCACTTCTCCCATACAGCACAAGTTCGGCAAACTCAATGCAGAGCCACAAGTTCTTTCCCGTTGCAAAACAGCTCGAGAAGCTCAGAAAATTGCTGTACACCTCCCACGATATCGTCCCGTCGGGTGCAGCAACAGCCTCAATACCACCGCAGATATCGAGCGAGGATTGGAAAGACCGAGGAGCAGCTATCGGTCTACGGCGCGAAGTGGATAGTACCGGTCGGATGGTGGTTCGGCAAATAAAGAAAGGTGTCCGAGACTTTTCCTTCGGTCGGATACTTGGGGAAGGATCCTACAGCACTGTGTATCTCGCCACCGACCGACAAACCCTGAAGGAGTACGCCATAAAAGTGCTCGAAAAGCGCCACATCATCAAGGAAAAGAAGATAAAGTACGTCAATATCGAAAAATACGCTGAATCGCCTCACAGAGCATCCTGGAATTGTTCGTCTATACTACACCTTTCAAGACGAGACTTCTTTGTACTATGTGCTTGACCTCTGCAATGGCGGTGAACTCTTGGGCGTACTAAAAGGACCGGTACGTTCGATGAGGATTGTGTCAGATTCTATGGCGCACAAATCCTTGACTCAATTGACTACATGCACTCCCGAGGTGTAATTCACCGCGATCTCAAGCCCGAGAACGTGCTCCTAAATGACCAGATGCATGTCAAGATAACGGATTTTGGTACCGCTAAACTTCTCAAAGACCCTCGCGATGTTCAAGACACGCAGCTCATCGATAGAGGACAAGGGACCAGATCAACCCCTATGCAAGGAGATGGTAACGAGAACGGCCGAGCTGCGTCTTTTGTTGGTACTGCGGAGTACGTCAGCCCAGAACTCTTGACCCACAAAAGTGCTGGCAAGGCTAGCGATCTGTGGGCTTTCGGGTGCATCGTATATCAACTTCTTGCTGGACGACCCCGTTCAAGGCCGGTAGTGAATATCTCACTTTCCAAAAGATTGTGAATTTAGATTATGAGTTTCCTACAGGTTTTCCAACCTTGGCTCGAGATCTAGTTGAAAGATGCCTAGTGCTGGATCCAGCCAGAAGACTCACTATAGAGCACATAAAGAACCATGAGTTCTTTGATGGACAGCCATTTGGGAAGGCACTCTGGCGCACAAAGGCGCCACGGCTCCGACCATATGTTCCTCCAGTTCAAGAGCCATCCATTATTCAACTGAACGGCTTGGCTCCAGCAACTGGTGCTTCGAACAGCAAATCGAATCTTTCCAGATCGACAACACAGCCAAGCGGCTCCAGTGGTGCTAGTCGACCTGTTAGGATTATTACCGAGCTTCCGCCACCGACCCAATTAGACATCGAGTGGTCACCTGTACTGACCAAAAATAATGAACGGATACTAAAATTAGGAGATCTTATGGTTGTTTCAACACCTCTTGCTCACAACCTTCAGCGGAAAGGTTCCGATGAAGGCCATAAGAAGTTGTCCCGTTTTTGGCGGCAGCACTACAAAGAAGAGACAACGGCTTGTGATGGTCACTACCAGTGGCCGCATCGTTCTGGCTCCTGCTGGCGGGGAAGAAAAAGGTCGAAACAGGAATTGTCTCTCCTGGCACCAGATTCGTCATGGAAAACACAGCATGACGCAAAGGGCCAGCTCGTCTGGTGTGTCGACAGCGTAAGTTTTTGCATTAACCCTAGCCAGTGATGGTACTGACACTTTTTCAGGCAGGTTATCACTACACTTTCGAGGATACTAAATCTTCATTGACTACTAGCGACAGGAAGCCGTCAGCTGACGAATGGGTCGAATGTCTTGAAAAGGCAAAAGAAATGGCACTATCTCACCTAATCAACACAAATAGTGACGATGGCGCATTCGGAGAAATAGCATCGGCAGTATCAAGCCCTTCAAGCACCTCGGGTGGAAGAGCTCATTTCTCTGACGCACAAGGTAGTCAAGATCGCAGTGGACGAAATCATTTGAGTAAATCGCAACCAAATCAAGAAGACCCTGCCCCTAGGCGAAACCGATTTAGCAAACGACAATCACGAAATGGACTCGGCCCTGCATTCTAATGCCTTCACTGTCCTTGACTGTTAGTGCGGATGCTCGCAGCACACAAGAAAAAACTTCCACTTTAACAGATCTTCCTTCATTTTAGTATTTGCCATTCGATTTACATCGTCAAGTAGATACGATCGGAGCATTATCAGCGAGGCGTAACGACTAGGGTTTTCATTTAGTTTGCTTTGCTTGTTTTAGCATTGACTCCTATGTGTCACTGTGGTGGCTATTGTTGCCGCCATTGTCTTTCATGGAAGATGGAGCTTGTATTCCTGCAAATTCTTCTCGCAATAAGCTTTGACGCGGTAAATCGAATACGACTTATATAGATATTGGCGGTCTTAGTCGGACGGGGTAGAAGCACCCCATGATAACAATCTGCTGAGGTGAAAACATAGATATACAAAACACTTCAGATTTTTGTTTAGCATGGTCTACCAGACTACACGAAGAGACTGGTGTTTCTTTTGGGACAGAGTTGCATGCGTTTTCTATACGCAATAATCCAAAAGATTTGCATCGCGTTGACAGTGGACCTCTCGAATGAGTGCGCGAAAATGTATCAGGATGAGTGATGTAATCAACTTCAACGAGCATGGTACAAGTTGACCAAGCTCAAAGATAAGTCACCTCTTGCCACTTCCTCTACGAACTCAGACCCTCGTGATACTCTCCAAGAGGCCAGAACTCGATTCAACAACGGAAACAACCACTAAATAACACTGTATTTCGTTCAGAGATTGGCAACGCGGGAATTTGACACTACATAATTCCTTGGGTCACGTCAGACACGCCCTATTATGCACATGCAATGCCCCCCCGAATTATTTCACAAATCTACATGACCAGGTACTGAGTCCCTCCTAACAGGCATTTGAGCCGCGTAGACTAGCCATTATTAGAGAGCCACGAGAACAATAACCAGGGATATAACGCTATAAAAGAATATATCTACTTCTGTATAGATTACTAGTATTATAAGGTACCTTCTTATCCTAGTCCCAGTCTCCTTCATTTCCCTGCTAGCATCAATTCGCTCAATCCCCTGTCATGTAGATTTGTAAAATAATTCAATAATTCAAGGGATGTATTGTACAGTCTATCCCCTGTTTTATATCATAAATCGACTTGACAGGAGGATATCTAGCTGATCAGCTATTCAAAGAGAAATAAGGCAGACAGGGGCTAGGATTATTAAGTACCTTAAATTGCAGATAATTTATATATATATAAGATTATATAACCTTAGTCCCTTGTATTTTCTCCCTAGAACTCTCTAATCATAGCTAGTCTACGTGGCTTACATGCCTACAAGATCCTTATGGCTGCCCGAAGTTCGGCATCATAGGCACAGGGAAAGCTTCGGTATCCGCGGGGCTAACTACTATCTAAATCGCTAGATAATCACTAAAACAGGCTCGTTGATCGATGATTGACAGGCTCGTTGCAACCACAATTCAACCACAACACCACCACATCTGCGATTGCGAATTAATAGTATGCATTATTAAATTTAATTATTTTTAGATATGTAAGCTTTTTATTCCCTCCAGGGGCCGCCTGCGGCGAGCTACGCCTGCGGCGGGCCTCCTCCTTACTTACCCCCTCTAGCTCTTAGCTCCCCCTAAGAGCTAGGCGGTCAAGAGAGGTAGAAAAAATATCTCAACCAGTTGCCAAAGAGTATTTCAGAAGTAACTAATTAGAAGAGATGTCTCTATAGGATAGCCTTATTTTAATAGAGGGAAAGCGGGAAGCTGCTACGCGGAGCTCCCTACCCCTAACCTCCGCAACACGTGCTTCAATCAGGGTGCTTCGCTTTCCTGATTAGTAAGGGACTTCGCACCTACTTATGTAGATTTGTAAAATAAAACGAGCGTTGAAAAACAGGGTATATTATAGTGTATTGCAAGGGGTGGAGTCACAGTCTCACAGATGAGGATAATGCTCAGATCAAGTGCACAGTCACGTGACCTCATCCTGCCTGCGCATTCAACATTACGCGCTTCTAAATTGAGACACCGCCTTGACCTATGCCCGTTATATATGCTTTTCGTACACGCGAATGACGACACAATGCAAGCACAGTATCGCACCTTTGCTCAACAGGTGCCTCAAAGATCTCCTCACGGCGCCAATCAGCGCCGCGGTGGCATTGGTACAACCTTCCTGCCGATTTCGATACCATCTTATTTGATGGAGTGGCTCTAACATCACCTAGGTCCCATGATGTCGTCAGGTCCTCATCCTTCTGTGCCCTTAACCCAAGCTCAGATTGCGCAACAACAGCAGGCACAGGCCCATGCCAACGAACTCGCGAGACGTCGCAGCCGCAAACCCACCGACAAAAATATCCCCGAAGGAGTAGAGGAAAGCATTGTTGACCCCGACGCGGTTCGACGATACAAAGCATTGAGGGACGCTGAGAAAACACTTGACGCCATCTCTACTCGGAAACGGCTTGACGTATCTGATGCAATGAATCGAAACTCCAGCAAAGTAAGTATTGGTCTACTACTGATGCTAACAGCAGTCAAGTGTGCTCTTATGGAATGGTGAGGTTGACAGACTGTCAGCTTTCTAAAATACTTCGCATCTGGATCAGTAACACCGTAGAAGATCAAGCATGGCAAGTTCATGGGCTCAATGTTGATGCCTTTGACTTCACACCCAACATGGAAGCATCATATCGAGTCAAAATCGAAGGTTGTTTGCTAGATCCCGATGAGATTTCCAGTACACCATCGCCCGTCTATGGAGAAGAGAAAGACCTCATCTCCTCCTCTGCAGGTGACGAAACTTTACTAGACAAGAAATTGTCACGAGATGGGCCCTCCCAAAATCCCGTGTCATCTTTGGCCAACTATCGATTTTCTCACTTTTTCAGAGCACTAACGGTAGACTTTGATCACTCAAGCCTCGGAAATGGTGCAGACCAGGCAGTGGAATGGAAGAAACCGGAGGGTTCGTCCAAAACTTCAAGTACTACAACAAATTCAGCCTCGGATTTTGACGAACTCACCTTCAAGAGAAATGGCGACGAGAATGTGAACATCACAATCAATTTGCATCGTCATGAAGTTCCGGAACGGTACGAGCTCAGCCCTGAACTAGCAGAAGTTGTTGATATGACGGAAGCGACTCAGCAAGAGGCGGTCGCCGCGCTCTGGGAATATATTAGATTCTGGAATCTTCAAGAGGACGAGGAGAAGCGTAATTTTCGCTGCGATGAACTGCTCAAAAAGGTATGACACATATGAAGTGATGCCACCGACAGCTCAACTAATGTTAATCGCAGGTTATCGGTAGAGGCGACATCGGTTATATCCCGCTGTTGAACGAATATGTCACCCAGCATCTTCGTCCGCTACCACCAATCAGTCTACCTTATACGGTTCGAGTCGATTATGATTTTCATAAAGACCCTCACGCAACTATCTACGACGTGCAAGTTTTAGTCGATGATCCATTGCGCACTTCACTACAGCCTCTTGTCAATAATACCGAACACGCTGCCATGCTCAAAGATATCGCCCTGCTCGATGAGCAATTAGCTCGATTAATTCAGGCTACAGCAGTTTCCAAAGCCAAGCACTCTTTCTTTTCATCTTTAAGTGAGGACCCGGCCAACTTTGTCAAGAACTGGCTTAGTTCTCAGAAACGAGACTTGGAGATTATTTTAGGCGATACCGGCAGAAGCGGCGGCGACATGTTGACAGCTGACGAATGGAGGCGAGGTGGCACAGGTAGCGTGTGGACAACACAGAATGCTCGCGAAAGCGTTAATGTCTTACTTTCCAGACAACGATGAATATGTACAGCCAGCAGCTTGAAGCAAGATGTTTTTAGTCGAATCGCGGAGTACTGGGTTATTCGGTCACGGCTCCTGGTCACGCGGAGAAAATGCAAGGCGTTGGAAGGATCTTCGCACATATGAAAGGACTTTGACGGCTGGCAAAGTGGAAACTATTGATTAAGTAACCCGTCAATTCTTGTTAGCTACCACTAGGTTTTAATTCTGCGAGTATCACTCTTCTCGTGAATTTTTGCTCAGGTTCTTATTATCAGCGGTTTTCTTGGTTATTCCCCCTCGGAATGTGCATGTTTTAAGATTCACAACGACGACTAAACTGCCTCCTAGGCAACCCTGCCTTCCAAGCATGTACTAGCTGCTATTGCAAAGACAGGTGCTCTTGATGTGCATCGCATCTGAATCTGATAATGCCTTATCTTCTTAAGGATCATGACGCAGTGTATTTCATTTCATCTCTGCACCTGCACGGGACTGGGTGGCATGTTTCGTATCTGCTTGATGAGAAATTCCCGTTCATCAATGAATTGTTCGTCATCAGTTCGATCTTCGAGGAAGTGCGACAGGAACGTTAGAAGTTTATCGCGGTTCATGATGAGGATTTTCTGCACTGCCATAGACTTATGAGGATTGGCAACGAATACCTTGAACACGTGAAACCCTTCGTACTGAACCATCTTGCGATCATCGCGGAGCAAATTCATGCAAATTTTCAGGTGATCACCACGATCAACATATGCTGTCATGACACTGTAGTTGGAGCGATCCAGCAAGATTTCCCCAGGAGTTTGATAGATTGGCGTTTGGTGACATAACTGCTGGACTGTACTAAGGTACCGTTGTATTTCTCGAAAAACATGTCGAAGTTCACTGAAAGGTAACGTGGAACAAGATCTTTGTGCCTTGTTAGAAGTTCCTGTCCATGATGATCAGCGAGAGATCCTCAGTTGGGCTTTGAGTGACAGCATACCCTGAAGGTAGTGAAGGCATCAGCCGCTACCTCAAATGAACTCTTGTCGATCCAATCGAAGAACCTCCAAAAACACCTCTTCCACTTTGCGGTCTTTCTCGATCGATGGCGTTCAGACCTTTCGCACTGGATCCAGGTTCATCGCCATCGTCGTAGAGAATCACAGCCGCAGCAGCCTCACTCTTGAGCAGTTCTCGTAGCACTGATCCCGCCGGCATAGCGCTCTCTTTGTGGTCATATGCCCGGCACAACTCGACAAGAACCTGTGGTCTGTTGCAAACGACGTAGGACAGAGCGATTGGGTCGCTTTTTGGGGCAGCAGACGCTGGCCGAAATCGGAACACATATGAGAATATGATCTGAGTATCCTTTCGCGATTCAAAAGGTAAGCGATAGAGATTGACGGCCAGCAAGTGAAGTAGGTCCTCATCTATGAGGCCTGTGACAAGTTGGTATATTTGTTCAGGGAGCTGTCCGTTTCTGTCTCTTTTGTCAGAAGCTGTAACGATACAGTCCAAGCTGTTGAAGGTGTGTCGGTGCCTTTGACATTCTTCAGGGCGAAACTTGCCTTGCGTTCCTTGTAGCACAACTTTCATCTGGCTCAGTACGCGGGCGAGCTCTTCTGCCTACAAGAGTCAGCATCTGAGAGGGTCTAAGCACTGCACCCGAGCAATTGAACATGGTAATGAACTACAATTACCTTGATGGCAGCATTAGGACCTTCTAGTCGCACTACATGCTCTCGTGCTTGCCTAGGCAGATCCGCCGTTGCTCGAGATCTTGCTCTACCAAACAAAAAGACATGATGTGATTACTATTCGATGAATGAGCTTATGATAATACTGAGTTTTGCGAGGACCTGTAACGGTATTTTCGTTATGTTGATGTACGCCACGCAATTTGAAGGTCCTAGACAATTGGTGGCTCATTGCCTTGTATGTGGTGGGCGGGAACAAGACCGGGCACGGATACTGGATGTCAACAACTACCGCGTTCTAGTCCATCTGCGCTTAGTACTGCCACTACCCCTGTTTGATAATTGAATAACAAGCAAGAGGGTCTATCGTCCAGTAACATGCGATAATATGCCTAGTAGTCACGTCTAGTCGTTCTGGGACGATACTAACGTCTAGTCTTGTTCATTTCGTCTCTTGAATACACATACGTGAATTCGTGCACCGCCATCATCTGGTAATAGTTTTTGTTTGGACGAAGGAGGCCTGCCTACGGAATACTCATCCCCACCTTGACTCACGACCCCACCTTGACTCATGGCGCACCTTTTCCTTCCTATTGCTTCCATGGTGAATAATAGCCCTCTTCCCCAAGAAAAGTCCGGCATTATTTCACACAAAGTCACCAGTCCGTCGTTCCAGTCCAGTCCGGATATAGGCATTCTCTTTGCGGTTAAAGCTTTTGACTTGAAAGACTGGCTTAAAAGAGCCCCAGCCCCAAAACATACACTCCAGTTTATGAACCACCATGTCCATAGACTTTCCTAAAGAGGAGATATTAACCCTCGAGAGATGGCGCGCCATTAACGCATTTCATCGCCAGGTATGTCAAAGTCTGAAATTTTCTGAACCTCAAGCTTGAAAATTGGTCTCGCTAAGCACTTAGAATTCTAAAGCTTGAACTGTCCAACGGCCGCCCTCTTTACACGTTCTATGATGGCCCGCCTTTTGCAACAGGTCTTCCTCACTATGGACACTTGTTAGCATCAACTATTAAAGACATCATTCCCCGATATTGGTCCATGAAGGGTTACCATGTCGAACGTCGCTTTGGTTGGGATACCCACGGTCTGCCGATCGAGCACGAGATCGATAAGAAACTAGGCATATCGGGAAAGGCAGCAGTCACCAAGTTTGGAATCGAGAAATACAATGAAGAATGCCGTGCGATTGTCATGCGTTACGCTTCTGAATGGCGACTGACAATTGAGCGTCTGGGTCGTTGGATAGATTTTGACAATGATTATAAGGTGAGAAAAACACCACGCTTCGCGGGATCTGCGAATACTGACAAACTCTGCTAGACCATGGATCCCAAGTTTATGGAATCACTCTGGTGGGTCTTTAAGCAACTTTTCGACAAGGAACAGGTCTATCAAGGTCATCGAGTGATGCCATACTCAACTGTACTTACAACTGCTCTGAGTAATTTCGAAGCCAACCAAAACTATCAAGATGTAACCGATCCAGCGGTGGTAGTATCTTTCCTCTTCTAGATGACCCAAGTGTTAATTTATTGGCATGGACGACCACACCTTGGACTCTTCCCTCTCATACAGGCCTTGCTGTTCACCCCGACTTCGAATACATTAAGATTCATGACGAAAAGTCCGGCAAATTTTACGTTCTTCTGGAGAAGCTTCTGTCCACGGTGTACAAGGACCCAAAGAAAGCAAAGTTTTCTCTAGTCGGAAAGCTCAAGGGCAAAGACATGCTTGGATGGCGGTACAAACCACTTTTCGACTATTTTTATGACGATTTTAAGGACTATGGATTTCGAGTCCTCAACGGATCGTATGTAACAGCAGATAGCGGTACCGGAATTGTGCACCAGGCGCCTGCTTTTGGTGAGGAAGACTACAATGTGGCTATTGCCGCGGGGTCATCAACGAGAAACGGCCGCCTCCTGACCCTCTTGATGATACTGGCCACTTCACGGCTAAGGTCTCAGATTTCGCGGGATTACACGTAAAGGAAGCGGATAAACATATCATAAAATACTTGAAAGCGACAGATCGTCTGGTAGTCGAATCACAATTGCGCCACTCCTATCCTATGTGTCCTAGATCAGATACGCCGCTTATCTACCGCGCGGTGCCTTCATGGTTTATCAGGGTCCCCGAGATCATTCCCGAAATGCTAAAGAACATTGAGGGGTCGCACTGGGTGCCTTCTTTCGTTAAGGAGCGTCGGTTTGCAAGTTGGATAGCAAATGCTCGAGATTGGAACGTCGGCAGAAATCGCTACTGGGGTACACCAATTCCTCTTTGGGTTAGCGATGATCTGGAGGAAAGAGTTTGCATTGGCAGTGTGGAAGAATTGCGGGAACTCAGCGGCTATCAAGGCGAGCTTCATGATATCCACAGAGATAAGGTCGATCATATCACAATTCCAAGCAGAAAGGGCAAAGGAACGCTTAAAAGAGTGGATGAAGTATTCGACTGTTGGTTTGAGTCTGGTAGCATGCCTTATGCCAGCCAACATTACCCTTTTGAGAACGTCGAAAAATTCCAAAAGTCCTTCCCTGGTGACTTCATCGCCGAAGGTCTCGATCAAACGAGAGGTTGGTTCTACACGCTTCTCGTTTTAGGAACACATTTGTTTGGACGTTCACCATTTCAGAACTGTGTTGTAAACGGCATAGTTCTGGCGGAAGACGGAAAAAGATGTCCAAGAGACTGAAAACTATCCCGACCCTTCCATTGTAATGGATAAGTATGGTTCTGATGCTCTCCGACTCTATCTGATTAATTCCCCAGTTGTTCGAGCCGAGCCACTGCGATTCAAGGAATCCGGCGTCAAAGAAGTAGTTCAGAAAGTTCTTTTGCCCTTGTGGAACAGTTACAAGTTCTTTGAAGGTCAAACCGTATTGCTTAAAAAGACAGAAGGGGTGGACTACATGTGGAATTCAGACATGGAAACAACAAATGAAAATGTGATGGACCGATGGATTTTGGCAAGTTGTCAAAGTCTCCTGGAATTTGTTAATACGGAAATGCGAGGTAAGCAAAGCACCTTGATCGACAACGGGTATTCGCTTACATGCATCTAGCATATCGACTTTATACCGTTGTGCCACGACTTCTCGAACTGATCGACAATACCACCAATTGGTACATTCGATTTAATCGTCGACGACTCAAAGGAGAAAATGGGTTTCAAGACACACAGCATGCATTGAATGCTTTATTTGAAGTTCTGTACACTCTGTGCCGCGGTCTAGCCCCGTTTACACCTTTCTTGTCAGACACCATTTACCTCAAGCTACTGGCACATATCCCTAAGAACCTTCAGGCAGAGGATCCCCGTAGTGTTCACTTCTTGCCATTCCCAGAGGTCAGACAAGACCTGTTCAATTCCGAGGTTGAAAGAAGAGTTTCCAGAATGCAACGAGTTATTGAGTTAGCTCGAGTTTCGCGAGAAAGGAGAAGCATTGGTCTGAAAACACCCTTGAAGACTTTGGTTGTTATACACCATGATTCGCAGTATCTAGAAGACGTGAAATCACTGGAAACCTATATTACCGAGGAGCTCAATATTCGAGACCTCGTGCTTTCTAGCGACGAGGCGAGCTACAATGTTCAATTGAGCGTGACGGCGGACTGGCCGATACTCGGCAAGAAGCTGAGGAAGGACATGATACGTGTGAAGAAGGCCTTACCGAAATTGAGCAGCGATCAAGTTCAAGGGTATTTACAGACTGGACAGATTCTTGTGGACGGCATTCTTCTGGAGGCCGGTGATCTGGTCGTGCGACGTGGACTGAGTGAGGATGCGACATCCAGAAGTTTGGAGATCAACTCGGATGATGAAGTACTCACGATTCTAGACTCGGAGATCTATGCTGAATTGGCTCAGGAAGGGGTGGCTCGCGAGGTCATCAATCGGGTTCAAAGACTGCGCAAAAAGGCAGGCCTTCATGCTACAGACGATGTCAAAATGGAATACCAAGTTCTGTCTGATCCTTATGACATAGGATTAGCCCAAGCCTTGATCTCACAGTCCAGTACGATTGAAAAGACTCTGCGGCGACCTCTTGAACTGGCTCAGACAGGGACTGAAAAGACGCAGCTGATTGCAGAAGAAGAGCAGGAGGTGCAGCAAGCTATATTCTTGCTCCGCTTGCTAAAAGTATGAGAAATTCGCGACTATCGCCTAACCGACGACCGCATTTACAATTTTGTAGATAGATCAGGTCGCCCAAAGAATTAATGCAAGAGAAAAGCCAGCATGGTTGATTCATTTATTCCAAAGTATAAGTTGTAATAACCAGTCACTTTTGGGGGCTCTCTGTTCATTGCTTAGACAACGTTTTCTGTAGTTGTCCTTAGTTCAGCTCAATCAATTGCGAACCACAGTTTCGGGTGCAAGCTCACCAGATAACAATCTTTGAGTTTAGAAAACTCTTGGGCGCATTTCCCTTTTCCATGACACTATAATCTGCTACTATACATTTTCCGTAGATTGCTGACTAGAAAAGCACACGATTTAAAAAAAAATGGAATAACGGTGCACTGCTGTCAATAGCTTAACTGACCTGAATTGAGCATCGTGATGCCGCGGAAGCAAGCCTATGGACTTGACGATGGCCAGTTACTTGAGGCATGGAAGTTGATCAAACCTGGTCGCAAGCTCACTTGGGTCTCGGTCCAGGTTTTGTCTGCTGATTTGGTCCAATTTAGTTGCCGATCCAGGATAGCTTCGTGTCGAAGCACCACAAAAAGAGGCTTGCTTGTAAAATAATTCCGGTACGCTGGGGCTGAGCTCGACAACAGCGTAGGATAAATGTCAGTTGTCTTTATAAGGCATAAAGAAATCGGTGAGCGTGGGAGGCCTTGGGAAAGATACTGTATGCTTACGTAATACATCCGTACTATTCTCTGGTGGTTCCACTCCCAGAGTTCGCGTGAAAGCTGCAAGGCGCGTTCTCCCATCGGCCAGCCATTTCAGTCAGACTTGTAACATTTTAGCCGCCCATCACAACAATTTTTCTTATATGGGTTTTTCAACGTGCTTGTCATGACCGGTGATGTGGTCTGGATCAACAATGACCACGAGTTGCCACCTCAAGTAAGTTTTGCGAATATGGACGACTATTCAC
The DNA here is from genome assembly GCA_023658505.1 of Epichloe gansuensis. Lineage (NCBI taxonomy): Eukaryota > Fungi > Ascomycota > Sordariomycetes > Hypocreales > Clavicipitaceae > Epichloe > Epichloe gansuensis. The sequence continues at coordinate 2,475,709 of CP098284.1, forward strand.
AATATGTTAAAGCTGATGCAAATACTCAGTGGCACAAATGGAAGTCGGGCTGCAAACCCAAAATCAGCTCTTAGGTTTCGACGATGGCCAGACTAGCAGTTCTTCGTGGATGTTATCAAAACAAGAGCCATACTACTCTAATAAGGGCATGCATCGATAGCCACGAAAATACCTCACCCGTTCTTACACTAACATGGTAGACGGCAGACATCACAATCCTCCACTCTATTGTTTCCACGGCTCAAGAGCAATTCAATAGGTCACCTCATCCGAAACCACTTCCCGCGGCCGTTCTCTTCAAAGCGTACGACGATGTTCTTCCAATGTTCGGGATCGATCCGGACTCCGACCACCATCTTTCCGCTCTGGTGTTCCGTATCGGCGGTGAATCTGGAAATGGTTCCCTGCTCGAAAAGTTCCATGCCTTGTTGAAGCGCATGGGCATTCTTCTCGAATTCGACGATGATGTGACGACATCCGATCTCTCTTGTTCTATGTCTCCTACTTCACATCACGAAGCCGCTGAAACACCCCACTCCGAACACTAGGATCCGACCCAGCTGACGAAGAGAAAGAAAATGGCGGGCCACACCTGAAGTCATCAGGATATTCCACACATAGTTTTGGCAGCGCATATATCTCTCATGGTCATTTCGTCGGTAAATCATTCCATAATCTGAAACAAATGCAGCTAGCTTCTCGTCGTACTCAAGACCTGGGGAACAATGCAAAGGTGTTTCTTCTAAGGCAGTATCTGGATGGTCAGGACGGGGACGGAGCAACACATTCGACCCCTCTGGAGAACCAGACATCAAAATCAATGATGCGACCCGGGCGAATCTACAGAAACAGGTCTTGATTTCGGCAATAGACCGATGGCGTAATATTGCCTCTGGAAAATTTCTCTCAAGAATGACACCTGATCACAACTCATCAACCATTAACGGTGATCAAAAGTCTCAAAATTCAATTAATGTCGCAAGTATAGCTGGTGGCCCATGCAAGTTGGAGGGCAACAGCCTTCCGTTTCAACACCGCTGGAAACCGGAGCGCGTGACTTGGGTACTGCGGAAAACGATGTTCTCTTGCTTAGAGCAGTTCGAGCGCGCCAGATTTTTCTTGCAAGCAGAATTTTCAGTCGATGGGCTGACGAAACCGCTATCCGGTTAGAGCGAGAAGCTATTGCCAGAAGACATATGGTTCGATTTCGGTGTTTCAATAGCTGGATTCGGGCACCTACTGCAAAGCTGCCAAGAGCTAAGCGCTTGAAAGCTTTGTCTGCCGTTCAGAAGCTGCAGCGTGCCGTGGCTTGTCAGGAAGAACAGCTCGAATTGACGGCATCCTTGATAGCAGCATCTCGAATAAGCAAGATAGCCTCCCAAATATTGAGCTTCTGGTTCACTGGTGTTTCATCTCAAATGTCCGCAAAGACAAAGAATCGGCTGGTACGTACAGGAGCAATTAACCGTTGGCTGGCACAGACCCGGGATTACAACAAAACCGGAAGCAGCATCTTGTGCATTAGTCGCCACAGTAGAAATAAAAGCACCCTTGCTACTTGGATTAATCACAACACAAAATATCGAACCCAGGCCAAATCAAGTCAACAGTTTGCCACATGTTTTGATGGTCTTCACTGGCTTCGGATTTGGAGGGATCATGCAGAACTAGGTCGCCGAGCCAACTCTTGTCGACAACTTCTTACAATGGAGCAGTCAGCCCGAGAATTTGAGATCTGGCATCTACGAGCACGCGCAGAAACGTTTCGCTGGAAGCGTGAGTATACATCTGCAACGAAATTTATTGATGCTTGGCTTGCAGTGAGTTCACGTTTTTCAGCGCTACAAGCTTCCTCGGGGGCTGCTTCAGATCTTATTCTGCGATGAAGTTTGCTAGTCACCTAGGCCACTTTTACCAAACCCAGCTGCAGCTGGATGTTTTAGGACACCGAGCACAGTGGTACATTCGCGCCACAAGTTTGTTGGGACACTTTGGTGCTATGGTCAAGCACAAAAAACAGCAGATGAAACTTGTAGTTCGCCGTTATCTTATGATGAGATACACTCAGGTTTCGTCTAGAAGGCGACGGCGTGGCTTTTATACAGCTCTTAGTCGATGGCAGTCACACGCTATAACTATACAGGCGATGACGACTGCCATGGAAGAATATCAAGCATCGAGCAATGTGGATCGCAAGCAAGCGATTTGCGCGGTATGGGGTAAATACGCAGCTGAACAAGCTGTATCCCATACTCTTGCGGTTCATCATCAAAAGAACGATTCCTGAACGAATGGAGCGAGCGTGCCTCGGCGAACCACCAGCAAGAAATGGATGCTGCGGTTTCGTGGGCAACAGAGCAGCAACGCCAATCTTTGAAGGCATGGACAATATCAACTCTTCAGAAAAGCGGCCAGGCACATTCGGCAGATATGGTTAAGTATAGACACGAACGCGACCTTCGAAACAGAGCTTTCCAGCGGTGGAGGTCTACTGCGAGCAGATCAAAGCCGGTCGATTTTTTCCTGGGCTGCAGTCGCAGTCGCCGGCTTTACTGGACTAGTCAATAGCTCATATAAGACTACACGAAAACATTCAAAATGGCGGCCACTTTTTCCACGGCTCGACTACAATCAGGAAGCCTTGACTCCGGTCCATACTCCGTCTCGCTCGACCGGACTTTTATTTCCTTCAACTCATGCACCTCCCATACGTTTCATGGACCCTGTGGGTAGAACAGACGGGAAACTCAAGAACTCTGGTGCTCGAGGTTCTGACATGTGGGGACACGACCTTGCTGCCCGCGCAACTATGCCTAGGCAGGTCGGTCTGCCGACAACAACGCCGAAAGTGCCAGTTCCGGCCCATGTACAGATCTCCTCACGGTATGTTCCAGCCCTGACAGGCCATGGAGGGCAACGTTCACCGATCAAATTGACCGGTATGCGGTCCCTTCGTGGTCACATCAGTCAAGCATCTGACCCCGTTGCCGCGGCCAGTCAGTTGCGGAATCATAAAGAGGATAAGGAATTGCCTGGGCGAGCATTGGATGGGAAACCTCCTTACGAAATTCATCCCTGTCTCGGTCTAACGTCAGGCCTAATTTTGCCAGGACCGTACCAGTACGGATGGGCAATTGGGAACCAGGCTTAGGTACCGGGGTTGCAACACCTTCGCTGTCTACGGTAAATGCGCCTCCAGGCAGGGATGGTGCAGAGTTTCCTTGAGAGAAAGTGCTCTGGCACCGCAATTCTGTTATCTCGTTCGGTCACTGGTCCATCTTCCATACATACACTTAGGAAGTGATGGGTCTCGTGATGGATCAGTTCATCTTTACTTTACTTTACTTTACTTTACTCGTGGAATTTAAATGCGTGAACAGGTTTATGTACTCAAGAGCAAATTCGACCCGGCTCACAGTATAGGGCTGGTGCTCCTCGTCTTGATTGAAATTGACCGTCGGCGAATTTTGCTCTGTCTTCTGATTCTTGCTGCCGGTGGCGAACTGAACAGAGCATCGACCTAGTTCGACAGTTGCTACTGGTTTTGCTCAATTCCGTACCTACCCGCCGCGTTGTTTCACGATGCATGAGTTGTTGCGAAAGCCGCGTTCAGTGACTGTCGCAGGGGTTGGTTGCCTAATCTAGGGACGGATAATATTATGTATATATATTATATATTATTTACGCTAGCTAGCTCTATGTAGGGCTAGTACTAGTACTCCTGCTGCTTTGTTAATAGGAAAACCCTTAAATAGGAAGAAAAACCCCTTATGTCTATGTTTAGGCTAACGCTAACCCTACGCTAGGCCTACGTCGCGTTATGTGTGGCCTGTCATAGGTGTTTAATGCTAGCTTACGCTAGCCTTATCCTATTATAAAGAAAGAAAAGAAAGGAAAATCCTAGGTTCCTAGCCTTACTTAGCTCTATCCTAGGTCTACTCTAGCTCTATTCTAGGCCACTTATACTATCTTATATTCTTATTTCTTTGTTAATATCTATAATTTAGCCCCCTATATAAGTATAAGAAGAGTTCCTCCCCCTAGAGAGGTCTAACTTTTTCCTCTTTTTTATTAAACTTCCTATAGGTTCTTTTCTTCCTTAGAGCTACTTAAGGCACTCCTAGGTTAGTATTAGCCTAAATGCTAATATCTATTATAGATTAGTTAAATTTATAATAAGATAGTACTAGTAGCTATAAGTATTCCTATATTCTATGCTATTCTAGCTCTAATCTACCTAGAAACTCCTAATTTTAAGCGCTACCCTTAGAAGTTATTAACTAAGAAGTAACTTAAGTAAGCTATAGCTAAAGATCTTAAGGTAAAGTCTATCCGCCCTTATTCTAAGCCTACTCTAAGTCTAATCTATAGTAATTAGGTAACCCTTAAGGGGTCTAGTATATATCCTATAAGTCTTAGTCTATTAACTATCCTAGGCACTAATATTATAATATTACTAGTAAGTCTAGCCTATTTTAGCTTAGAGATAGGGCTAACTAGGTTATATAGGGTTAGCTACTAATATGTGTTTTAACTACTAGGTTTAAAACTATAGTTATTCTAAGGTAGTTAGCGCCTTTACTCTAGGCCTAGTCCTATGCTAATTTACTCTTAGCCTAATTTAACTAGTTAGCGAAATAAACACTAGTAGTTAGTTAAGGTCTAGGTAGCTATAGTCACTAGGGGTAATATAAGTGCTACTATACTAGTTTACTATTAGTTCTAATCTAGGTCTAATAGTTCTCTAAGTCCTAGATAATTATAAGGATTATATTAAGAAACTCTATGCTAGGAATTAGAGTAAGAAGAAGTAAAGTGCTTTTATAGTAAGTCTAGGCTAGTCTAGTACTAGGGAAGATTAGTATAATAAGGTTATCTTTTAGTTATAGCGCTTAGATACCTATATAGTAAAGATAAACTATCTCCTAGCTATAGCCCTACCTACTAAGGAATAGGTAAAGGTGTTATGAACTGGCCTTAGGGCAGCTGCACGTAAGCGTTCTAAGAGATATTATTATCCTTAGAGAGAAAGGATTGGACTAAGCTAGGTATCGCATAGGAACTAGCTTTATACCAGTGTGTGTGTAGGTCATATAGGCCTAGGTAAAGCCCTAACCTCTCTGCCTATAGTCCGCGTCCTTTACGTGCCCTTTCTAGACCTAAGACATAACCTAAGCTCCTAAGCTTAAGTCTATAATATACCCCCTTACTTAGGCCTCCCTTCCCCTTTACCCTTATTATTAGAATATTCTAAGTAAGTAGTATATATATATAATTAATATAGCGTGTTAGTGTAAGTCCTAGTGCAAGGCTTATGCATAGCCTAGTAAGCTAAAAAATTTTTCTTATAGGCTACCTTACCCCTAGCCTTTAAAATAACTAGCCCTACCTAACTCTAGCCCCTATAATACTAGCTTACTCTATTTTCTTACCTGCTACTAGCTAATATTTAGCTTTACCCGCCCTATTATTATTACTTTATATTTATACATTGCCTCTTATTTGCTAAATCCCCTCTTATTCCTAGCTATTACCTATCTCTCTAACCTCCCTATAGCTAATTATCTATAATCCCCTGCTAGCCTATGTCTAAAGTAAGTGTGTAATTACCGCTACCTCTAGCCTCTCCTAGATATAAATAATCCTATATATCCACTACCTTTTTCCTTTCCTTTTCCTTTACATACCCTTATTTCTATTATCTTATTAGTTTCCACTACTTGCCTCTATCTAAATATCCTATTAATTCCCTCTTTTTATATTTAATCTGCCTTCTATTATATCCGCTACTATTACCTAAGCGCTATTACTACTACTACCTCTAGTAATACCCCCTCCCTTATTACTACCTCCTCCTTCCCCTAAAAACTAAGCTACCTTAGTAATTATATTTTAGAGGGTAACTCTAATAACTCTAATAATTCTAATAGAGAGGAGCAAGAGGTCTTATATATTTAGTGTATAAATAACCTTTATAATAAGGGGATATAGGAGTGTGTCCTAGGGTCTTATTAGGCCTATCTTCCCTATTAGCGCCTATTAATTATATAGCTAGGAGCTACACTTATACTTAGGCAACCTAAAATTAAGATATATATATAAGTACCTTATAAATCTTTCCACTGCTAGCAAAGCTATTAAGACGCTAGCTATAAGGTATACTACCTCTAAAAGGGATATTACACTATCCTTATAAAAACCTTTATCTACTATTAAAAACATTTTAACACTATTTTAGCCACTACCTATATTAATCTTATAGTAGTAATACCTCTTATATTATCCCTTACTAGGGTAGCATGCGCCTAGGGCACTACTAAGTTACAGGCCCTTACTCTAGCCTAGTAAATAACTCCTACCTAACGTAGTAATAATATAGTAATAAAACTCTTTTATAGCATATCTATAATAAATAATAATCTTACTTACATTACCTCTATTTAGGAAAATACCGCCGCTAAGCAGCGTGTATTTAATAAGGCCCTTACCTGCTAATTAACCGCTTATTTACGCTATCCCTCCTAGGTTAAACTAGAATAACCTAGCTCCTTCTCCTCCTCCTACCCCTTAGAATTAATTGCTCTCTAATGTAGTGAAATACTAGCGCTAATACGCGCGTAGAGCAAAGGAAACTAGGTTTTACTATTCCTTAGTAGTTAAATAAAAATATACTCTTTTAGGCCTATTATGTATTATTATATTACCTTATTATGCTTTAAATCTATCTAGTGCCTCTATATCTTGTATATTTTCTAGTGGTTCCTAAGTTAGCTACACGTATCCTTTTTATTTAACTAGCATATCCTAGTTTAGCCCCTATTCTCTTATGTTCTTAGCTACTAGTATCTCTTTAACCTAATACTCTAAGAGATTAGGGTTAGCATTAGTTATTATTAGTTCTAGTGGGGGTTACTTATCCGCTAATATTTAACTAGGTAATAGATTAGAAGCTGCTTATTATACTAAATCTATATAGAAAACAGGGTAAAGTCCCTATAGCATATCTAACTTAATAGTTAAAGGTATAAGGACCTCTAGCACCTTATATTTAGCTATAACCTAATCTAATTTCTTGTATAGTCTATTTGTCTTAAAATTTCGTAGGTTTAACTATATATAGTTACTAACCTAAAAGCATTTCACTAGACGCTAGCTACTATTTATTTCCTCTTATTACTATTACTAAATAAACGCTATAGTAGCCTATATTAAGTCTAAGCCCTCCTTAAGATATTATAAGAATGCCTAGGCCCTCCCCTTTAATAAGGTATATATATATATTGTTTACGCTAGCTAGCTCTATGTAGGGCTAGTACTAGTACTCCTGCTGCTTCGTTAAAAGGAAAACCCTTGAATAGGAAGAAAAACCCCTTGCATCTATATTTAGGCTAACGCTAATCCTGCACTAGGCCTACGTCGCGTTATATATAGCCTATCGTAGGTGTTTGTTACTAGCTTACGCTAGCCTTATCCTAATAAGAAAAGAAAGAAAAAGGAAAAGGAAAATCCTAGGTTCTAAGCCTTACCTAGCTCTATCCTAGGTCTGCTCTAGCACTACTCTAGGCTTATTATACTATCTTATAGTATGCTAGATTTAGTTTTATAGTAGTGATTTACTTCTCTTTTACTTTTTAGCTAGCTCTTTTATAGCCTTACTTTTTAGCCTTCTCTAGCCTAGGTCTAGCTTATTAGTCTAGGGAAGTTAAAGCACTTAATATTATTTATCTTCTATAGTAAGGGTATAGGTTTAGTTTAATTCCTAGCTATTTCTAGGCCTAGGTCTCTTAGGTATTAACTAACTAGATTCTTATCTTATGTTCTTCTTTCTTTATTAATATCTATAATTTAGCCCCCCCTATATAAGTATAAGAAGGGTTCCTCCCCTAGAGGGGTTTTCCTTCTTTTCTCTTTTTATTAAACTTCCTATAGGTTCTTTTCTTCCTTAGGGCTACCTAAGGCGCTCCTAGGCTAGTGTTAGCCTAATTGCTAATATTACTATAGATCTATTAGGTTATCTAATAAGATAGCACTAGCTACTATAAGTACTCTTATGTTCTATGCTTATCTAGCTCTAATCCGCCTAGGAAAACTCTAAAAATAAGTAATATCCTTAAAAGTCTTTAACTAAGAAGCAGCTTAAGTAAGCTATAGCTAAGGATTTAAAGGTATAACTCCTCTAGCCCTAGCCTACCTCTATTCTAATGCTAATTTGCTATAGTTAAGGGATCCCTATAGGATCTAATATATCTCTTATAAATCTTAATTAATTAACTACCCTAGGCACTAGTGCTATAATATTACTAGTAAGTTAGATCTATCCTAGCTTAGAAGCGAGGCTAACTGTTTTATATAGGGCTAGCTACTAATGCCTATTTTAACTATTAGGTCTGTAACTATAGATGTTTAAAGGTAGTTAGTGCCTCTATTCTAGGCTAGATCTAGTGCTAATTTACTCTTAGCCTAACTTAAGTGGCTAATAGAATAAGCACTAGTGGCTAGTGGAGGTTTAGGTAGCTATAGTTACTAGGGGTAGTGTAAGTACTGCTATTCTGGTTTAATATTAAGTCTAGTCTAGGTCTAATAGTTCTATAGGTCCTAGATAACTATTAGGATTATATAAAGAAGCTTTATGCTAGCAATTAAAGTAAGAAGAAGCATAGCGCCTTAGTTATAGGCCTAGGTTAGTCTAGCGCTAGTAGGGAGTAATATAATAAGGTTATCTTTTAGCTATGGTGCCTAGACGCTTGCGCTACAGAGATAAACTGTCTCCTAGCCACGGCCCTACCCGCTAAGGGGCAGGCTAAGGTAATAGAGGGTAATTCTAGTCCTAGAGAAAGAGTAATTAGTTAGGTAGGTATAGCTTAATAAAGGGGTGAAGGCAAACTAGTAGGGCTTATAATACCTAGCGTTATATATTTAAAATTAATCTAATAATAGTTCTAGAAATATAATTCTTTAGCTAGCCTGCCGCTAGCTCTAAACTATATAATCTTATGTCTCTCCCTAGTTATCTACTATATCTATATCTTAGTTATTAGTCCTAGCGCGCCAGAAGCGCCCTAGCTCTAGCTCCTTCTCTTTACTACGTATGTTAGCTACTAGTTCTTATGCTAATAAGTAGTATTAGAGTTATTTTATGCTAAGGAACTATTTAGCTATTGCTCTTGCCTTTAGGGGGTAGTTTAGGGCTAGCCTTACCTCCCGTGCGTCTCTAGGCTAGCGCGTTTAGGGGCGTTGGTAGTTATATTTAGGGCAGTTTACTATAATATGATATTGGTCCTTAACTGCTCTGCCACAGCTGCATAGCGGCGAGTTCACCCCGGAACGCCTCTCCGGAAGAGGAACTTGTTGAGACCGATCTTCCCAGTTTTAATAAGGTATAGGATATCTCCTTATCTAGTGGTTCTTAAATTATTAATAGGTTATAACTATATAGGGCTATGTTCGCGCTAATCCCTATTACTAATAAGTCCCTGTTATTTAAAGCGAGTTAATAAGTAAGGAGATATTCTAGCTATTTAAATTATAAAAATAATAGCATTACCCTTAGAATAGCCTAAACTTCTTAATTTACCCTTTCTATGCTGCTATCTATTTGTGGATAATAAGCTATTAATAGTAACTACTGCGTATTTACCTAGTTATAAAGTATAGTCTAAAAATTACTTAACTAGTCTAAGCTATAATCTATAATAATTTACGTAAGAAAGCCATAGAACCACTACTAGCACTGCTTAAACCATTCCGCGTATGCTTTAGCCCCTATTAATATTATAGCTTCTAGCTAGATATACTTAGAGAGTCTATTTATAATAACTATAAGAAACCATAGGTTATCTAGGTATTAAGCTAGCAGGTCTATTATAAAGTTAATAGAGATCTATAACTAGTAATAATCTAGTGAAGGGATTAGTTTTAATAAGCCTTATCTTAGCTAGCGGCTCTTCTACCCCTTATAATAGTAATAGTTCCTTATAAAACGGGTAATCCCCTATAATATACTATCCTAATAAAAATCCTCTAAAGCGTTTTAAAAGTTATATTATAGCTAGGATAGCCTAGTAAGGGTAAATTATAAACCTATTACGTTAAGGTTATAGTAAGGGGTTCCTAATTTAGAATCTAAGTCTAGCCCTAGAATTAAAGCATACCTTTAGCGCTAATTTAATAGTCTACTATTTACTCCCTTATATTCGTAGCTTCTAGAAACTTCTAGGCCCTATCCTAACTGCCTTAAGCTATATCCTATATATAGCATTATAAACTAATAACTAGTCCTATAGAGATTAAAGATACGTATTTATAAATATTATTACCCCTATTAGAAGACCTATAAACCTACCTATAGTGTCCTTAGCCTTGCTGCCCCCTAATAATAATATAGGGTTTACACTAGAGATAAGTCTAGTTCTTTTATAACTATATAGGCCTAGGGTTATTACTAAATATATAATTAGCTCCTCTAGTCCTACCTTATTCTCCTCCCCTTAGAACTATCTTAATAGTGTATTTAGTCTTACTACCTATAGGCTAGGCTTATACTATAGGTAAAAATTAAATAGTAATAGTATCTTTACCTATCTTACCTACTATTCTAATATCTCCCTTAGCGCTATAAAGTATTCTAAGTTCTTATAGTCTATAAGTATTATAAATAGCTTACTAACGCTACGTAGCTTTACTAACTAAGCCTTTAGGTATAATATAATTACTAATAGCTTCTTATTATATATAGTATAGTTCTATTAAGCTAGCTATAGTTAAGCGGAATAATAAGTAATTAGGTATAAGATGCCTTTATTATTAAACTATAAGAGATAACCCCTAGAGCTATCCTAAATAGTTAGCTTTTACTATAGTATCCTTATTAGGGTCCTATTATATTAGGATAGGATATAATATAAAGGCTATCTTTAGCGCTTTAAATACTATATTATATTTATCTATTCACTAAAATAGGATACCCTTCTTTATAAGTTTAATTAAAGGGCCTATAATTATTAAGAAGTGTAGTATAAAGTTCTAATAAAAGTTAGTAAACCTAAGAAATCCTTATACCCCCTAACCTTCTTTAGCGCCTTCTAATTCTAGATAGCTATAATCTTTTCCTTATCTAAGCGAATTTCTTTCCCTATATAGATAATAAACCCTAGGTACTTAACTTCCTTTATTATAAAAACGTATTTTTTTATATCTAAGTTTAGTCCTACTTACTATAGCCTTAAGAGCACTACTTAGACCTTTTATATATAGTCTTTCTAAGACCTTCCTAAGTAAATAAGGATATTATTAAGGTAAGTAATTATGTAGTCCCCTAGGATTTTACTAAGCGCTATTAATATATCTCTAAAAGGTAGTAGGTATACCTACTAGGCTAAAGGGGTATATAAGCTACTTAAATAACCTAAAACGCGTCTAGAAGGTAGTCTAGTATTCCTTGCCTTTAGCAATATAGAGCTAGTAAAACACTGCTTATATATCTAGCTTTATAAACCACTTTGCCTCTAATAATAATTATAATATCTCCTTTACTAGAGGTAAGGGATAATAGTCTTATTTTATAATCTTATTAAGGGCATAGTAGTCTACGTAAAACCGCTATCCTTCTCCTAGCTTTTTACTAATAACACTAAAGCTACTGCTAAAGAGAAGCTAGCTTATATCTATCCCTTATCTATAAGGTTAGTTACTTGCTTTTGGATTTTAAGGAGGTGTTACTAGGGTATATTATATAATAAGGCCTATAGGAGTTCTAGTTTAGATCCGTTTGCGTTACGCTTTAATTAAATATAGTAGTCTAATTATCCCTAGTGTAGTGGTAAGGCATTTGCCTTGCTTTCTAGGAAGAGGTCTATAAAGTCCTATAGCGCGCTTAGCAATAAGGATAATAGGTCCTATTCTATAGCCTTAGGGGTTACGTCTATCTGTAGAATTAATATAATTTCCTATAGGCTAGTGGCGTATAGTTAGATATATTCTTTCTACTTCTTTGTATACCTTATAATTCCTGTAAAGGTAGAGCCTAAGATAAATATTGTTAGTTACTTAACCTTCCTATTAGTTAATGCCTAAATTTGTAGGTTATTAGCTAATCCTACGCAGAGTTAATGGCGCGCTATATCTAAGTTAATCTTATTCTATTCTATCTATAGTGTCCCTAAAATTAGCTACCTTATTAACCTAGGGATTATATAGGTAACTATAGGTGTTTCCTATCTATCTAGATTTACTTAAAAACAGATAATATACGTAATATATAACCTCTTTTTATAGCTCTCTTTTCCCCTTATTTTATACTAACTATAGTGTAAACTAATCTCTTCTTTAAGAGAGGAGGCATTTTAACTAGAGTTTTTAGATAAGGTATTTGCTTATAGTAGCATAATAGTTATAGCCTGTGTTAATAAGAGTATCTATAAAGGTAGTCTTATTAATTAATATAGGAACTAGAAAAGGTATAGAGTTTATATTAGACTAGATCTATTTAAAGTCCTTATTAGTAATAACTATTTACTATAACGCCCCTCTATCTATCCTCCCTACTACCTTAGTTAAATAACTTAATGCTAGGGTTCTTCTTTTTCTAATATATCTACTATCTCCTCTTCTTTAGAGTTATCTTCCTCTTCCTTTATATTATATATATTAATAGCTACCTTTCTATGCTAATGTTTTAGTAAAAGTAAAGGGTAGTTAGAAATAAAATACTTTCCTAAACTATACTATAGGCATTTGCCCTCCTTATAATACATATTACGCATAGCCTAGCTAACCTACTTAGCCTGCTTACCGCTAGCCTTATTACCTAGCTTTACCTTATGCTAATTTCCTAGTGACTTTCTATATCCTTTTAGGCCTATTCTAGGTGTATTAATTATATATCTATTATAGGAGTATCCTTATCCTAAGCAGGGGCCTTAGGTATATACGCTTATCTTTATGCATAGTTCTTCTCCTCTAATTAATATGACTTAATATCTAATAAAATGCTATAATACTAAGCTATTACTACTAAGTAATCTATACGCAATATATCTTATCTAATGCTATAGTCCCTTATCTACTTATTAAGGGCTATATATAGCTTAGCTAGCTTTATAGAGTCCTCCTAATCTAATCCCTAGCTAGCGCTAATTTTTATTTAAAATAAATATAAAAGTTACTAAATTACTTATTTAGGCATTACGCAATCTAGTTAAGCTCTATAATTACTAATTCCTATTAATAGGGGTTATTAAATATCTTAGTAAGGTAGTTTAAGAACTTCTATAGATTATAAAGCATTAAGTATCCTTCTTAAAATAGGGAGTAACTTATACCTAAACCTTTAGTAATAGGTTCTAGTAAATAAAGCACTACTAGTCCTACTAGGACCTAATAAACCCCTATCTATATCTAGCTTATAGGATATTAGGTTTTGCTATACTATAAATAGGACCCTTTTACTATTAAATAGGGGTCCTATTAGCAAGGGTTTTACTTAATAAGTTAACTAGAAAAGTTAGATCTTTACTTACTAGTAAGGTCCTTAATTTATTTTAACTACTAAGTAATAAGCTCCTATAAGGTTACTATTTTATTAGTCTTTATCCTATCTGCTAGTAGCGGTATATCTATTAGCTACTATACCTCTATAGTAAAGGATAATAAATATTATAAACTAGCCTTAGGGTAGCTATATATAAGTATTCTAAGAGATATTATTATCCTTAGAGAGGAAGGATTAGACTAAGCTAGGTGTTATATAGGAACTGGCTTTATACTAGTGTATATATAGGTCACATAGGCCTAGGTAAAGCCCTAACCTCTCCGCCCACAGTCCGCGTCCTTTGCGCGCCCTTTCCAGACCCAAGACATGACCCGAGCTCCTAAGCTCGAGTCCATAATAAAAGGTAATAAAAGGAGTAATCCTAGTTCTAGAGGAAGAGTAGTTTAGTTAGCTAGGTATAGTTTAGGGAAGGCATAGGGGTAGGCTAGAGTAGGTAATAATACTAGGCATTTTAATAGTTAATATTAATCTAATAATAGTTCTAGAATTTATAAATCTATATCTAGCCTACTACTAGCTTTACACTATATAATCTTACGCCTCCTCCTAGTTATCTATTATATCTATATCCTAGTTATGAGTCCTAGCGTATTAGAAGCAGCCTAGCTCCTCCTCTCTCCTATGTATATTAGCAGCTAGTTCTTACGCTAATAAGTAGTATTAGAGTTATTTTATGCTAAGGAACCATTTAGCTATAGCTCTTGCCTTTAGGGGTAGTTTGATTTTATAATTTCTTTTTCATCGGCAGTGGCCAATGCATCTAAAATTCACACATAACATAAGAATTACTAGTAACACCTAGCTAGTGTAATAATGAACGACTGATTATGTCAGGAGCAGAACAGCGACGGCATCCATGAGGGTGGCGACGTCATCAAAGAGGGTGGAACCCAGCGGGGCACGGAGCTAAGGGCTAGCTACGGGCTAGTCACGTGAGAGCTGCGGGCTATTTAAAGGGGCTTTCCTATAAACAAAGGGAAAGGGCTAGAGATTAAACCTTTTAAGTACCTACCCTAGCTAGTAGATTAATAGCTATAATACTTTAATCTAACCTTTACTCTATTATTCACTCCTAAGCCAAAGCCTTAACAAATTAATCTCTCTTCCCTTTAGGGCAATAGACTATTAGTTAGATTAAGATATCTAGAATTCATCGCATAGCGACCTAATCGGGTGGTAGCTATAACCACGCTGTAAATAAGCAGGAGAATATTACACCGCTAAACCTAACTAGAGTAGTCTGCCAGTCCCTATTAGATAATTAGCAGAGCGAAACACTTATTAATAATAAGGAGGTAATACTAAATTAGCGCCTTAAAGAAGCAGTAACCTAAATATATATTATAGAAAAAGATAGAAACTCGCTTACTTATAGCAAAACCTATAGATAATAGAAGAAGCTATATCCTTAGGTAACTTAGACATAGGACCTATAAATACCCTCCTTTAGCACCTTAGGTAGCACCTATTATATAGCGATATAGCCTTATAAAGATATAATTAAAAGTACTTATATATAAAGGGAACACTTTTAAGAGTCTTTAGAATTTCCTAGCGGATTTAAATATAGCTTTCACTATAGATTATAAAACCTTTATAAATAATATAACTAAGGTTACCTATACTAGTAGCTGCCTAGCAGATAACGCAAAGTGATAATAGATACGTTATGTAGCTATAGATAGTTATGTAAACTACTAGGGTTATACCTAGGACGGATTTATAGATTAGCTAAAGATAGGAACTATAGATAAGAATACATAGTGCTTAGAAGCAATAAGGACGTTAATAGTGTCAGGAGCAGAACAGCGACGGCATCCATGAGGGTGGCGACGGCATCCATGAGGGTGGCGACGGCATCCATGAGGGTGGAACCCAGCGGGGCACGGAGCTAAGGGCTAGCTGCGGGCTAGTCACGTAAGAGCTGCGGGCTATTTAAAGGGGCTTTCCACAAACAAAGGGAAAGGGCTAGAGATTAAACCTTTTAAGCACTTACCCCTAGCTAGTAGATTAATAGCTATAACACTTTAATCTAACCTTCACTCTATTATTCACTCCTAAGCCAAAAGCCTTAATAAATTAATCTCTTTTCCCTTTAGGGCAATAGACTATTAGTTAGATTAAGATATCTAGAATTCATTGCATAGCAACCTAATCGGGTAGTAGCTATAACCACGCTATAGACAAGCAGGAGAATGTTACACCACTAAACCTAACTAAAGTGGTCCGCTAGTCCCTATTAGACAACTAGTAGAGCGGAACACTTATTAATAACAAGGAGGTAATACTAAATCAGTGCCTTAAAGAAGCAGTAACCTAGATATGCATTATAGAAAAGAGATAGAAACTTGCCTAATTATAGCAAAACCTATAGATAATAGAAGAAGCTATATCCTTAGGTAACTTAGACGTAGGACCTATAAATACCCCTTCTTTAGCACCTTAGGTAGTACCTATCACGTAGTAATATAGCCTTGCGAAGATATAATTAAAAGCACCTATATATAAAGGGACACTTTTAAGAGTCTTTAGAATTTCCTAGCGGATTTAAACGTAGCTTTTACTATAGATTATAGAACCTTTGTAGATAATATAACTAAGGTTACCTATGCTAGCAGCTGCCTAGCAGATAATGCAAAGCGATAATAGATGCGTTATATAGCCACGGATAGTTATGTAAATTACTAGGGTTATACCTAGGACAGATTCGTAGATTAGCTAAAGACAGGAACCATAGATAAGAATATATAATGCTTAGAAGTAATAAGGACGTTAATAGGTCTTAGATAAGAAAATCACTAATTATTCCAGACGTTTATAAAGATCTAGGGTAAGGCAGAGGCTAAGCTGCCTAAAGCAATTCCTAAATGCCTACAAATCTGCATATTTATTAATAGCCTTAATAACGCTATAAAGAAGCAGGTACTTAGCTAAGAGTTCCCTAAGAGTTAGACCCACCTAGTAGGCTAAGGAAAAAGGCAGAGGTTATAACTAAAGGAGGCTAATTAAGTAATTAAGGTAATAACAGTTAGAAAAGATAATAATATTCCACTTCACTAGAAAGGCTATAGTAACAAAGCGGCAACGGAAAGGCAAATTCACTATTCACATATTTTAAGTATAGTAAGCTAGGACACGCTTTACTAAGCTACACTAAACCAGATTACTCTATTTGCAAGAGAAGTAACCATATAACAGAGACATATAAGAGTAGCTATAACTAGGCTAGAGACAAAGACCTATTAGACTTAAATAAGACCCCTATTAGCTTAGTGTAACCCTAGGAAAACACTCTTATTAAATTATTACCTAAAGATCTAAGACTAAGAGTTAAGGCGAAGTTATAGTAAGAACATAAATAGGTAGCTATAAAGGCGCTATTTAACCTAGCGTAACCTATTTAATTATTCACCTAAAGTTACTAACGGTAGTTAATTAGGCTAACGTAAAAAGGATAATATAACCCTTAAGAGTGCTACCCTTACTAAAATTAAGCATTAAGGGATCTTATTATAAACCTTATTAATTAAGGATAGCATAGGCTACGTAAGAATGTGTTAAGTTAGCTACTATATAGCTAATACTAGTGAAGACCTATTATTAGGGCATGACTAGGCAGTTACATACAAACCAGTAATTATATCCTAGATAGATAGTTACTAGAGACACCCTATTACAAAAGAATATCTTAGACTAGTAGTAGGGACGCAATAGGCACGCAAGGAGGCAAAACGCGCTTGCATTAGATTTATCTTACAGGGATAATAACTAAAATTATACAAAAAGACAATAATATCCTAATAGTAAACAAAGACAGGCCCTATAATAACCTAGTAACTATAGAGATAAGCGAAGCCTACGAGTTAACCACGTAAATACCCTAAGCCTATAAGGAATTTAAGGATATCTTTTTAAACAAACTTATAGGTATTCTCCTTACACTAGGTAGCTAAACTTATACTATTAAATTAGAAAAGGGAAAACGCCCTATAGGGACTAATATATAATTTAGCAGAAAAGGAGCTAGAAGTGCTCCATGAGTACTTAGCAAGCATATAGCAAAAGGGATGGATTTAAAGATCTATTAGCCTAGCTAGAGCCCTAATATTATTTATGCTAAAGAAAGGAGGAAAATTATGCCTCTATGTGAATTATAAAGCCCTTAATTAGATTACTGTTAAAGATAAAGCGCTATTACCGCTAATCATAGAGATCTTAAACTAATTAAAGGGAGCAAAGGTCTATATAAAATTAGACCTTAAAGATACGTACCACTAGCTACGTATTCGCGAGGGTAATAAGTGGAAAACAGCGTTCTAATATAAATACAGTTACTTCAAATATCTCATAATGCCTTTTAGGCTAGTTAATACACTTATAACCTTTTAAGAATATATTAATAATGCCCTTAAAGGCCTTATAAATACGATTTACGTTATATATTTAGATAATATCCTAATCTATAGTAGCGATATAGCTACGTATAAGGGGCATGTAAAATAAGTCCTTTAGAAGCTCCAAGAAGCAAGCCTCTTTGTTAACCTAGAAAAGTGCAAATTTTTATGCAAGGAGGTTAAATTCCTAGGCTTCGTTATATCTAAAGAAGGAATCGCAATAAAGCCTGCTAGAATTAAGATAATAGTAACTTAGCTAGTACCTTATAGCGTCTTTAATATCTAGTTATTCCTAGGCTTTATAGGATTTTATAGATGGTTTATTAAAGGCTATAGTAAAATAGTTATCCTATTAACTAATTAACTCTAAGGAGACTAACTAGCAAAGTTTAAGCTAAATCCTAATAAGTTAGCTGCGTTTAGGAGCTATAAAAACAATTCTAAGAGGCGCTAATTCTAGTGCACTTTAATCCACTAGCCCTATTAAGGGTTAAGATAAATACCTTAGGACACGCACTTAGGGCTATCCTAGCGTAGTTAGTACTAGGTTACTAGCACCTAGTAGCGTATATATTAAGAAAGTTAAACAAGACAAAGCTACGCTACGTAATACTAGATATAGAGTTACTAGCTATCTAAGAGGCATTCTAAACTTAGAGGCACTACCTTACATACTTAACGCATCTGGTTATAGTGGTTATAGATTACTTAAACTATAAGTACTTAGCTATAAAGCTAAAGTTAACTAGCAGACAGGTTACTACGCTAGATAAACTCTATCTATTTAACTTTATAATTAAACATAGAGTAGGTAAGTTAAACCCCACTAACGCTCTATTAAGGAGGTTAGATTATATAAGTAAAGAGAGGAAGGCAGAGGCAGCGTCCTTATAATTACTAACCTTTCTTACTAAATTTATAAATAATATGCTATAAGGATGCTATAATAAAACTGCTAGTATCTAGTGCTCTAAGAAAACGTGGCGTGTTTAGTTTATAGATAATAAGCTATAAGGACGCTATAATAAAACTATTAACATCTAGCGCTCTATAAAATCACCCCTGCCTATTAACTAGATAAGGATAGACTACACGTAAGACTAGACTTGCTAGCTAAGGAGTTACTCCTAGCGGTAGTGTATTAGCTAGGGTCTCCTTAATTTTAAAGAAACCTAATAGTCTAGATATATTTAAAGGATATTATTATAGTATAAGGGGACTATATATAAGACTAAGCCCGCTAGCTAAGGAGTGGCTACCTAGCAGTAGTGTAATAGCTAGGGTTTTATTAATTTTAGAAAAGCCTAATAGTCTAGACACATTTAAAGGATATTATTATAGTATAGGGGACTACATATAAGACTAAGCCTGCTAGCTAAGGAGTGGCTACCTAGCAGTAGTGTAATAGCTAGGTCTTATTAATTTTAGAGAAGCCCGTTAGACTAGATACGCTTAATATAGGTATTATAGTAGGGAATAGACTACACGTAAGACTAAATTCGCTAGCTAAGGAGTTATAACCTAGTAAATACGTTATAGCTAGGGTCTTAGTGGTATAGAGAACCTCTTCTAAGTTAAACTCTGCTATATTTATAGAAGACGTAGAATTAGAACCCCTAATCTAAGTCTTACTTTTAGATGTATAATAGAGGGATGCCTTTATTATAAAGAAAAGGGCACTACTATTAAGCGGTAACTTAGATATGTTATAGACATAGTCTATTAGACCCTCTAAGCTATTAATATTTAAAAATCAAGTTTTTATCCTATAGGGAATAAGAAAAGAAATCCTACTACTAATTTATAATAACCCTACTGCTAAGCATTAAGGGGTTACTAGAACTCTTTAATAAGTTACTAACTAATATTTTTAGCTAGGAATAAAAAGAGATATTAAGGTATATATACGTACTTGTGTTAGCTATTAAGTTTTAAAACCGCGAATGTATAAACCTTATAGTAAGCTAGCTACGCTGCTAGTGCTAGATTACCCCTTTTAAGAGTTATTAATGGATTTTATTACTAGACTCCCACTAGTTAAAGATTAGCAAGGCAAAACGCATAATGTAATCTTAGTAGTGGTTAATAGATTTACAAAATATAGTATTTATATCCCTATGTCCACGCGGTTAACTAGCGATAGATTAGTAACTATTTTCCTAGAATACATTTTTAAAGATTATAAAGCCCTAGAAGGTATTATTATAGACTAAGGTTTAATATTTACTAGTGGATTTTAGAGAATATTCTACTACCTCTTAGCAATAAAGTAGCGATTAAGCACTGTGTTTTATCTATAGATAGATAGTTAGATAGAACGCTTAAATTAAGTTTTAGAGTACTATTTAAGAGCATTTGTATGCGTAGAGTAGACTAATTAGGTTAATTATCTCCTAATAGCATAGTTTGCTTATAACATAAGTGTATATATAAGTTATGGTTACATACCTACGGAAGCGCTATAAGGGTATAACCTAAGGGGACTAGATTAAGTAGTTACACTAATTCTAATAGTTAATGATTAAGCTAAAAATAGAGTTTTAGAATTAAAGCATAAGCATATAGAGATTAAGCAGCTATTAAGCTACTTATAGGCCTTATAGAAAAAGTATTATAATTAAAAGAGAGTGCTAATAAAGTTTAACGTAGGTAACTATATCTTGCTCTTAACTAAGAATATTAATCTATAATACCCTAGCTAAAAGCTAGCTATAAAGTACTTAGGACTATATAAGATTAAAAAGAAGTTAGCTATTATAGTTTAGCTTATTAATTAAAGTTACCTAAAGGAACGCGCTTATATAATATTTTTAATATCATAAGCTTAGAACCTTTCAGAGGAAATCCAAGCGACACGGTTAAAACAACCTCGCTGCGAGATAATATTAAAGAGGATTAAGAGGAATTTAAAGTTAAACGAATTATCGCCTATAAATATAATAGCAAATAGCGCAAATATTTAGTGAAATAGAAGAATTATAATAATTCTAAGAATTCTTAGGTGCTGCGTAGAGACTTCACAATAAAAGAGGTTATTAAAGACTATAAGCGGCAACTAAGCAGCTAAATCTTAACTTCTTAGCTACTTAATTAACTCTTAATTATAATCTAAAATAATCATTAGACCGCAGCAATTTAATTAGGAATAATTCACTTAATAATAATTTAGACTACTAAACAAATCTTGTATTTAAAGCAAAAACTTAGCATAGACTTATAGCTATCTAATAGCTAGACTTTAGAGATATATTTAGACTAATTTTTAGTATGATTTCTAACTTTATTAGCCTTAGACTTATTGTTACTAAAGGCTTAAACTCGCAATTCCTTAGGAAGTTCTAAAGGTCTAATACGCGCAGGAGAGTAGCTTAAGCAGTAGTAAACTAGCAGTAAGTTAGCAAAGAATAAGCAGCGAAGCTAATAGCACTAACTATAGGGCTATAAGTGGCTATAAATTAAAGATAATTAGTAATTTTAATCTAGGTTTCTAGATTAATAATATTAATTAGCTATAAGAAAGTAGCGCGTTTATTGCACTCTGCTTCTTAAGAAGCCTTTACTATAAGATATGTGTAATAGGCTTGCCCGCGTTTATTAGCATTTTTAAGGCTAAAAGAGCATTATAAAGTTTCTTCTTAGCTTATATAAACTCCTAGTAGCGTATTAGTAATGTTAAAGCAGTGGAGTAAGGGTACTTACATTACTAATATAGTATAGTTCTAGAAGATTATAAAGTATATCCTAAAGCTATTTATATAGCTTTATAATTTAAATAGAACACTAGTAAGGAGTTAGTAGTGATTAAGAGGCAATCCCTTAAGGCTTAACTTACCTAATATAAGTCTTATTATTTTAAGCGTAATAATAGCATTTTAAAGAATTACCTATGAAAAGCTAAACATTAGTAGTAATAGCAATAAGCTAGTAGTAAGTTTATACTAGAGGAGTAACTATATTTAGTTAGAGCAGGCTTTCCTTAGTAATGTACTAAGGCTATTTATCTTTATTATTATCCCTTAGAGCTATGTTCTAAATAGCTAACCACTAGGCATAATGTATGCATAGAATTTTTATTAAACTAGCTCTAAGTTAGTAATAAAAAGTAATAAAGAAGCAGCAAACTTACGCAGTCTTTAATAATTATAAGGTTCTCCCCTTATAGGATAGCTTAATAGCAAGATCTTTAATAGCGATAGCATAAGATATAATAGCTTAAGCTATAATAGTTAGTAGTTAATATTATATAATAGTAGC
The DNA here is from genome assembly GCA_023658505.1 of Epichloe gansuensis. NCBI lineage: Eukaryota > Fungi > Ascomycota > Sordariomycetes > Hypocreales > Clavicipitaceae > Epichloe > Epichloe gansuensis. The sequence continues at coordinate 2,497,906 of CP098284.1, forward strand.
GTTATAGTAGCTATTATATTAGTAAGGGACTTATAAGTTAATAAGAGGCTTAAAGAAAAGAAAGAAAAAGAGAAAAGAAGGAAGGAATTGCCCTTCTTATAGGAATTCAGGCGCCTTAGATTAATCTAAGCTGCTCTAACTAGAATCTTCCGTGCGTTATAACTAGTGTGTTCATAGAGATCACTATGATTCATGAGTTATTACTGCGAGCTCACTGCGAATTCATTAGGCCACCACTATAAGCTTAAAGAAAAACGGAAGGAGCAGGGTAATCTATGCCCTATAGAGTTAAGCTAATTAAAAAATCGCGCTAACTAGTCTAGTTAAGAAGAATCTCTTAGGAAGAATAACCCACGGAGAGGAAGTTAAGAAGTGACTGTAACCTAGCCTCTATCTATAGGCAGTTACCGTAAAAAGGCTAATGCAGCCTAACGTTATTAATATTACTATATTGCTTTATAAAAAATCACTATAGCAAGTAGCAATAAAGGAACTCTTACGCTATAACCTAACCCTAAGATAGCACCTTAATATAATTAAGGACAATCGCAGTAAGAGGGGTATTATATTAGGAGCAGAACAGCAATAGTATCCATAAGGGTAGCAATAGCATCTATAAGGGTAGAACCTAGCAGGGCACGGAGCTAAGGGCTAGCTATAGGCTAGTCACGTAAGAGCTACGGGCTATTTAAAGGGGCTTTCCTATAAACAAAGGGAAAGGGCTAGAGATTAAACCTTTTAAGCACCCACCCTAGCTAGCAGATTAATAGCTACGACACTTTAATCTAACCTTCACTCTGTTATTCACTCCCAAGCCAAAAGCCTTGACAAATAGGTCTTAGATAAGAAAATCACTAATTATTCCAGACGTTTATAAAGATCTAGGGTAAGGCAGAGGCTAAGCTGCCTAAAGCAATTCCTAAATGCCTATAAATCTGCATGTTTATTAATAGCCTTAATAACACTATAAAGAAGCAGGTACTTAGCTAAGAGTTCCCTAAGAGTTAGACTTACCTAGTAGGCTAAGGAAGAAAGGCAAAGGTTATAACTAAAGGAGGTTAATTAAGCAATTAAGGTAATAATAGTTAGAAAAGACAATAACGTTTTACTTTGCTAGAAAGGCTATAGTAATAAAGCAGTAATAGAAAGATAAATTCGCTATTTATATGTTTTAAGTATAATAAGCTAGGATATGCTTTACTAAGCTATACTAAACTAGATTACTCTATTTATAAGAGAAGTAACTATATAATAAAGACACACAAGAGTAGCTATAACTAGGCTAGAGATAAAGACCTATTAGACTTAAATAAGACCCCTATTAGCTTAGTGTAACCCTAGGAAGACGCTCTTATTAAATTATTACCTAAAGATCTAAGACTAAGAGTTAAGGTAAAGTTATAGTAAGAACATAAATAGGTAGCTATAAAGGCACTACTTAACCCTAGCGTAACCTATTTAATTATCTACCTAAAGTTACTAATAGTAGTTAATTAGGCTAACGTAAAAAGGATAATATAACCCTTAAGAGTGCTACCCTTACTAAAATTAAGCATTAAGGGATCTTATTATAAACCTTATTAATTAAGGATAGCATAGGCTACGCAAGAATGTGTTAAGTTAGCTACTATATAGCTAATACTAGTGAAGACCTATTATTAGGGTATAACTAGGTAGTTACATATAAACCAGTAATTATGTCCTAGATAGATAGTTACTAGAGATACCCTATTATAAAAGAATATCTTAGACTAGTAGTAGGGATGTGATAGATATATAAGGAGGCAAAACGCGCTTATATTAGATTTATCTTATAGGGGATAATAACTAAAATTATATAAAAAGATAATAATATCTTAATAGTAAACAAAGATAGGCCCTATAATAACCTAGTAACTATAGAGATAAGCAAAGCCTATAAGTTAACTATGTAAATACCCTAAGCCTATAAGGAGTTTAAGGATATCTTTTAAATAAACTTATAGGTATCCTCCTTATACTAGGTAGCTAAACTTATGCTATTAAATTAGAAAAGGGAAAACGCCTCTATAGGGACTAATATATAATTTAGTAGAAAAGGAGCTAGAAGTGCTCTGTAAGTACTTAGTAAGCGCATAGCAAAAGGGATAGATTTAAAGATCTATTAGCCTAGCTAAAGCCCTAATATTATTTGTGCTAAAGAAAGGAGAAAAATTACGCCTTTACGTAGATTATAAAGCCCTTAATAGGATTACTATTAAAGATAAAGCACTATTACTACTAATTATAGAGATCTTAAACTAATTAAAGGGAGCAAAGGTCTATATAAAATTAGACCTTAAAGATACGTACTATTAGCTATGTATTTGTAAGGGTAATAAGTGGAAAATAGCGTTCTAATGTAAATATAGTCACTTTAAATATCTTATAATGCCTTTTAGGCTAGTTAATGCACCTATAATCTTTTAAGAATATATTAATAATGCCCTTAAAGGCCTTATAGATACAATTTGCGTTATATATTTAAATAATATCCTAATCTATAGTAGCAATATAGCCGCGCATAAGGGGCATGTAAAACAAGTCCTTTAGAAGCTCCAAGAAGCAAGCCTCTTTATTAACCTAGAAAAGTGTAAATTCTTATGCAAGGAGGTTAAATTCCTAGGCTTTATTATATCTAAAGAAGGAATTACAATAGAGCCCGCTAGAATTAAGATAATAGTAACTTAGCTAGTACCTTACAGTGTCTTTAATATCTAGTTATTCCTAGGCTTTATAGGATTTTATAGATGGTTTATTAAAGGCTATAGCAAAATAGTTATCCTATTAACTAATTAACTCTAAGGAGACTAACTAGCAAAGTTTAAGCTAAATCCTAATAAGTTAGCTATGTTTAGGGAGCTATAAAAATAATTCTAAGAGGCGCTAATTCTAGTGCACTTTAATCCACTAGCCTTATTAAGGGTTAAGATAAATGCCTTAGGATATATACTTAGGGCTATCTTAGCGTAGTTAGTGCTAGGTTACTAGCACCTAGTGGCATATATATTAAGAAAGTTAAATAAGATAAAGCTATGCTATATAACACTAGATATAGAGTTACTAGCTATCTAAGAGGTATTCTAAACTTAGAGGCACTACCTTATATACTTAATGCATTTAGTTATAGTGGTTATGGATTACTTAAACTATAAGTACCTAGCTATAAAGCTAAAGTTAACTAGCAGATAGGTTACTATGCTAGATAAACTCTACCTATTTAACTTTATAATTAAATATAGAGTAGGTAAGTTAAACCCTACTAATACTTTATTAAGGAGGTTAGATTATATAAGTAAAAAGAGGAAGGCAGAGGCAGTGTCCTTATAATTACTAATCTTTCTTACTAAATTTATAAATAATATACCATAAGGACGCTATAATAAAACTACTAGTATCTAGTGCTCTAAGAAAACATAGCGTGTTTAGTTTGTAAATAATAGGCTATAAGGACGCTGTGATAAAACTATTAATATCTAGCGCTCTATGAAATCGCCCCTACTTATTAACTAGATAAGGATAGACTATATGTAAGACTAGACCTATTAGCTAAGGAGTTACTCCTAGTAGTAGTGTGTTAGCTAGGGTCTCCTTAATTTTAAAGAAACCTAATAGTCTAAACGCACTCTAAGGATATTATTATAGTATAGGGGACTGTATATAAGACTAAGCCTACTAGCTAAGGAGTGGCTACCTAGTAGTAGTATAATAGCTAAGGTCTTATTAATTTTAGAAAAGCCTAATAGTCTAGATATATTCTAAGGATATTATTATAGCGTAAGGGGATTATATATAAGACTAAGCCTACTAGCTAAGGAGTTACTACCTAGTAGTAGTGTAATAGCTAGGGTCTTATTAATTTTAGAGAAGCCTATTAGACTAGATATGCTTAATATAAGCATTATAGTAAGGAATAGACTATATATAAGACTAAATTCGCTAGCTAAGGAGTTATAACCTAGTAAATGCATTATAGCTAGGGTCTTAGCGGTATAGAGAACCTCTTCTAAGTTAAACTCCGCTATATTTATAGAAGACATAGAATTAGAACCCTTAATCTAAGTCTTACTTTTAGATATATAATAAAGGGATGCCTTTATTATAAAGAAAAGAGCGCTACTATTAAGTAGTAACCTAGATGTATTATAGATATAGTCTATTAGACCCTCTAAGCTATTAATATTTAAAAATTAAGTTTTTATCCTATAGGGAATAAGAAAAGAAATCCTACTGCTAATTTATAATAACCTTACTACTAGGTATTAAGGAGTTACTAGAACTCTTTAATAAGTTACTAACTAATATTTTTAGCTAGGAATAAAAGAGATATTAAGTTATATATATATACTTATATTAGCTATTAAGTTTTAAAACTATAAATACATAAACCTTATAGTAAGCTAGCTATGCTACTAGTGCTAGATTACCCTTTTAAGAATTATTAATAGATTTTATTACTAGACTCCTACTAGTTAAAGATTAGCAAGGCAAAACGTATAATATAATCTTAGTAATGGTTAATAGATTTATAAAATATAGTATTTATATCCCTATGTCTACGTGGTTAACTAGCGATAGACTAGTAACTATCTTCCTAGAACATATTTTTAAAGATTATAGAGCCCTAGAAGGTATTATTATAAACTAAGGTTTAATATTTACTAGTGGATTTTAGAGAATATTCTACTACCTCTTAGCAATAAAGCAGCGATTAAGCATTACATTTTATTTATAAATAGATAGTTAAATAAAACACTTAAATTAAGTTTTAGAGCACTATTTAAGAGTATTTATATGCGTAGAGCAGACTAATTAGGTTAATTATCTCCTAATAGTATAGTTTACTTATAACATAAGCGTGTATACAAGTTATAGTTATATACCTATGGAAGCGCTATAAGGGTATAACCTAAGGGGACTAGACTAAGCAATTACGCTAATTCTAATAGTTAATAATTAAGCTAAAAATAGAGTTTTAGAATTAAAGCATAAGCATATAGAGATTAAGTAGCTATTAAGCTACTTATAGGCCCTATAGAAAAGTATTATAATTAAAAGAGAGTGCTAATAAAGTTTAATATAGGTAATTATATCTTACTCTTAACTAAGAATATTAATCTATAATACCTTAGCTAAAAGCTAGCTATAAAGTACTTAGGACTATATAAGATTAAAAAGAAGTTAGCTATTATAGTTTAGCTTATTAATTAAAGCTGCCTAAAGGAACGCGCTTATATAATGTTTTTAATATTATAAGCTTAGAACCTTTAGAGGAAATCTAAGTAACGCGGTTAAAATAACCTTACTGCAAGATAATGTTAAAGAGAATTAAGAGGAATTTAAAGTTAAACGAATTATTACCTATAAATATAACGGTAAACAGCGTAAATATTTAGTGAAATAGAAGAATTATAATAATTCTGAGAATTCTTAGGTGCTATGTAGAGACTTTATAATAAAAGAGGTTATTAAAGACTATAAGCGGTAACTAAGTAGCTAAATCTTAACTTCTTAGCTGCTTAATTAACTCTTAATTATAATCTAAAATAATCGTTAGATCGCAGCGATTTAATTAGGGAATAATTCACTTAATAACAATTTAGACTACTAAATAAATCTTATATTTAAAGCAAAAACTTAGCATAGACTTATAGCTATCTAATAGCTAGACTTTAGAGACATATTTAGACTGATTTTTAGCATAATTTCTAACTTTATTAGCCTTAGACTTATTATTACTAAAGGCTTAAACTTATAATTCCTTAGGGAGTTCTAAAGGTCTAATACGCGTAGGGAGAGTAGCTTAAGCAGTAATAAACTAGTAGTGAGTTAGTAAAGAATAAGTAGTAAAGCTAATAGCACTAACTATAGGGCTATAAGTAGCTATAAATTAAAGATAATTAGCAATTTTAATCTAGGTTTCTAGATTAATAATATTAATTAGCTATAAGAAAGCAGCGCGTTTATTACACTTTGCTTCTTAAGAAGCCTTAGCTATAAGACATGCGCAATAAGCTTGCTTATGTTTATTAGCATTTTTAAGGCTAAAAGAGTATTATAAAGTTTCTTCTTAGCTTATATAAACTCCTAGTAGTGTATTAGTAATATTAAAGCAGTAAAGTAAAGGGTACTTACGTTGCTAATATAGTATAGTTTTAGAAGATTATAAAGTATATCCTAAAGCTATTTATATAGCTTTATAATTTAAATAGGATACTAGTAAGGAGTTAGTAGTAATAAGAGGTAATCCCTTAAGGCTTAACTTACCCTAATATAAGTCTTGTTATTTTAAGCGTAATAATAGCATTTTAGAGAATTGCCTACGAAAAGCTAAACATTAGTAATAATAGCAGCAAGCTAGTAGTAAGTTTATACTAGAGGAGTAACTATATTTAGTTAGAGCAGGCTTTCCTTAGTAATATACTAAGGCTATTTTATCTTTATTATTATCCCTTAGAGCTACGTTCTAAATAGCTAACCACTAGGTATAATATATGCATAGAATTTTATTAAACTAGCTCTAAGTTAGTAATAAAAAGCAATAAAGAAGCAGTAAACTTACGTAGTCTTTAATAATTATAAGGTTCTCCCTTATAGGATAGCTTAATAGTAAGATCTTTAATAGTGGTAGTATAAGATATAATGGCTTAAGCTATAATAGTTAGCAGTTAATATTATATAATAGCAGTGTTATAGTAGCTATTATATTAGTAGGGGACTTATAAGTTAATAAGAGGCTTAAAGAAAAGAAAGAAAAGAGGGAAAAGAAGGAAGGAAATCGCCCTTCTTATAGGAATTTAGGTGCCTTAGATTAATCTAAGCTACTCTAACTAGAATCTTCTATGCGTTATAACTAGTGTGTTCACAGAGATCACTGTGATTTATAAGTTATTACTATAAGCTTACTACGAATTTATTAGGCTACTACTATAAGCTTAAAGAAAAATAGAAGGAGTAGGGTAATCTATGCCCTATAGAGTTAAGCTAATTAAAAAATCGCGCTAACTAGTCTAGTTAAGAAGAATCTCTTAGGAAGAATAATCTATAGAGAGGAAGTTAAGAAGTAACTATAACCTAGCTTCTATTAGCAAGCGGTTACTATAAAAAGGCTAATATAGCCTAACGTTATTAATATTACTACATTGCCTTATAAAAGAATTACCATAGCAAGTAATAATAAAGGAACTCTTACGCTATAACCTAACCCTAAGATAGCACCTTAATGCGATTAAGGATAATTATAGTAAGAGAGGTATTATATTAGAGTAGAATAGTAATGGTATCTATAAGGGTAGCAATGGCATTAAAGAGGGTGGAACCTAGCGGGGCACGGAGCTAAGGGCTAGCTATGGGCTAGTTATGTGAGAGCTACGGGCTATTTAAAGGGCTTTCCTATAAATAAAGGGAAAGGGCTAGAGATTAAACCTTTTAAGCACCCACCCTAGCTAGCAGATTAATAGCTATGACACTTCAATCTAACCTTCACTCTGTTATTCACTCCTAAGCCAAAGCCTTGACAGATTAACAGTACTATAGTAATAAAAAAGCAGCTAGATATAGGAATAAGCTTTAAGAGCATAAATATAGGGGCTGTAAGGTTAGTGTAAAGTTTGTTAATAATAAACTTTATAGCTGCGTTAGCGCAAGATACAGTTATAGTTCGCGACCGCAGTTAAACTCAAATTCATTCGAGTTTTGCTCGCAGCATAAATTGACACGATTCCTTAGGGGTAGTTTAGGGCTAGCCTTACCTCCTATATATCTCTAGGCTAGCGTAATTAGGGGTGTTAGTAGTTATATTTAGGGTAGTTAACTATAATATATATATATATTATTTACGCTAGCTAGCTCTATGTAGGGCTAGTACTAGTACTCCTGCTGCTTCGTTAAAAGGAAAACCCTTGAATGGGAAGAAAAACCCCTTATATCTATGTTTAGGCTAACGCTAACCCTGCGCTAGGTCTGCGTTGCGTTGTCTATGGCCTATTATAGGTATTTATTACTAGCTTACGCTAGCCTTATCCTAATAAGAAGAAAAGAAAAGAAAAAAAGGAAAAACCTAGGTTCCTAGCCTTACCTATCTCTATCCTAGGTCTACTCTAGCACTACTCTAGGCCTCTTATACTATCTTATAGCATGCTAGATTTAGTTTTACAGTAGTAATTCACTTCTCTTTTACTTTTTAGCTAACTCTTCTATAGCCTTACTTTTTAGCCTTCTCTAGCCTAGGTCTAGCTTATTAGTCTAGGAAAGTTAGAGTACCTAATATTATTTATCTTCTATAATAGGGGTGTAGGTTTAGTTTAATTCCTAGCCGTTTCTAGGCCTAGGTCTCTTAGGTGTTAACTAACTAGATTCTTATCTTATATTCTTCTTTCTTTATTAATATCTATAATTTAGCCCCCCTTATATAAGTATAAGAAAGGTTCCTCCCCTTAGAGGGTTTTCCTTCTTTTCTCTTTTTATTAAACTTCCTATAGGTTCTTTTCTTCCTTAGAGCTACCTAAGGCGCTCCTAGGCTAGTATTAGCCTAAATGCTAATATTACTATAGATCTATTAAGTTATTTAATAAAATAGCACTAGTAGCTATAAGTATTCCTATATCCTATACTATTCTAGCTTTAATCTACCTAGGAAACTCCTAAGAATAAGCGCTACCCTTAGAAGTTATTAACTAAGAAATAACTTAAGTAAGCTATAGCTAAAGATCTTAAGGTAAGACCCTTACTACCCTTATACTAAGTCTACTCTAAGTCTAATCTATAATAGTTAAGGGATCCCTATAGGATTTAATATATTTCCTATAAGTCTTAGTCTATAGACTATCCTAGGCATTAATGCTATAATATTACTAGTAAGTTAGCTTTACTCTAGCTTAGGGTAAGGCTAACTATTTTGCGTAGGGCTTGCTACTAATGCCTATTTTAATTATTAGGTTTAAAACTATAGTTATTTAAAGGTAGGTAGCTAGTGCCTCTCTCCTAGGCCTAGTCTAGCGCTAACCTGCTTCTAGCCTAATTTAACTAGGTAGCGAAATAAGCACTAGTAGTTAGTTAAGGTCTAGGCGGATATTATTACTAGGGGTAGTGTAAGTGCTTCTTTATTAGTCCTCTGCTAGTTCTATCCTAGGTCTAACTGCTTTATAGGTTCTAGATAATTATTAAGATTATATAAAGAAGCTTTACGCTAGTAATTAGAGTAAGAAGAAGAGGAGTGCCTTTATAGTAGGCCTAGGCTAGGCTAGTGCTAGAGGGGATTAATATAATAAGCTAATATTTTAGTTATAGTGCCTAGATGCTTACGCCATAAAGATAAACTATCTCCTAGCTATGGCCTTACTCGCTAAGGGTAGGCTAAGGTAATAGAGGGGTAATTCTAGTCCTAGAGGAGAAGTAATTAGTTAGGTGAATATAGCTTAGTAAAGGGTAGTAGCGGACTAGAGGGGTTTATAATACCTAGCGTTATATATTTAAAATTAATCTAATAATAGTTCTAGAATTATAATTCTTTAGCTAGCCTACCGCTAGCTCTAAACCATGTAATCTTATATCTCTCCCTAGTTATCTATTATATCTATATCCTAGTTATTAGTCCTAGCGCGCTAGAATTAACCTAGTTCTAGCTCCTTCTCTCTACTATGTATATTAGCTACTAGTTCTTATACTAATAAGTAGTATTAGAGTTATTTTATACTAAGGAACTATTTAGCTATTGCTCTTGCCTTTAGGGAGTAGTTTAGGCTAGCCTTGCCTCCTATACGTCTTTAGGCTAGCGTGTTTAAGGGCATTAGTAATTATATTTAGGTAGTTTACTATAATATAATATTAGTCCTTAACTGCTTTGCTATAGCTATATAGCGGTAAGTTTACCCTAGGAATACCTCTTTAGAAGAGGAACTTATTAAGACTAATCTTTCCTATACGTAATTAGACTATAGTTAAGGAGATATGCTTTTCTAGGCCTATGTAAAATCTTTAGATTTCCTTAGGGTTATAAGTTAGTGGTTAATCCTTAGTTAGCTCTCTTATAAGTCTATGCTATCCTAGGCGTTCCTTACTATGCTATTTATCCTAGTATTATCTCTATTCCTTATATAGTTCTGCCACTAGTTTATTACTCCTAGGGGGTCTCTATCTATAATATAATACTAACTATACTAAGTTAGTAGTGGTTTAGATTATTATAGCTATTCCGCTCTCTATAATTCTCTCTTTAAACTTCTGTTTTATCTTATTTAGGTATAGATCTAGGGAGGGATATAAGTCTTAACCTCTAGTTAAGCAATAGGTATAGCCTTAAATGCACTAGCTATAATTTAGAGGTAGGCTAATTAGTCTATTATAAAGCTTTTAATTACTTCTCTTAGCTTTTTACCCTTCTTAGTTAGGGTATAGTAAGCGCTTACCCTATAGGTAAGGATAGGCTAGACTACCTATGTGTATAGGAGTTAGGCATCTCTAAAGCTATAACCCTAGGCTAATACCACTAGTAAAGAGAGTATAAGCTACTACTAGGCTAGTTTGCCTTTTAGGATATTCTTATAGGTACTCTAATTAAGTTTCCTATTAACCTAGACTCTAAGGAACCTATATAACTCTATAGGCACTATCTCCTTTATACTAAGTTAAACCCTAGCCTATAGGGGTTAGTATGCTTTACTAAAGTATATAAGTTTAGTCTTTACTAGATTAAACTTTACTCTTACTTCTTTTACCTATTTTTTACACACTTTCTACGTAGCTTTAAGCCTTTTCTAGGTTTATATAGTGTTTTTCTAAACGCTACTATGTTTATATTATCCGTAAATCCTATTACCACTATACCTAGGATAGCTTAGAGGTATATATAGAGCTTTACTAAGTAAAGTAGGAAGAGGATTAGTAAGAGGAGAGCCTTATAGGGTACTTGCCTTTATCTAAAAGGGTCTTAAGAGTTTACTATTAAAGCTAAGCTAGCTTATTCTATCTATAAGGAAGCTATATATTATAGCTATTAGCTAGCGTGGTATGCCTATTTAAATTAAAACATAGATTAGATACAGGTAGCTAACTCTGTTAAATGCAGATAAGATATCTATCTGCGCTAATAAGGTAATACTGCCTTTGCCCTAAGCCTCTCTTACGCATTCTATAAGAACTCTAATTATAGTTCCTATTAATCTATTTACCCTATTTCCTATTTATAGCTTAGGAGGAGGCCCTTAGCCTTAGCAAAGGCTATAAGCTACCTTATAATTACCGCTTCTATAATCTTTCCTACTATATTTAGTAGTAAGATAAGTCTTTATATATTAGCCCTTCTTATCTCCTTAGTGGTTTTTCCTAGCTTCCTAATTACCACTACTTATATAGTTTAAAACTATACTAGGAAATATTCTACTTTAAGGATAGCGTTTAGTAAGCACGCTATAGCTTCTTTAGCTAGTTTATTATAAGCCTTAATAAGGCCTACTAGGAGTTTATTATCTCCTAGGGCTTTCTAGCTAGCTATATCTAATAGGATATTTCTAATATCTCTTACTCTAAGCTATTCTTTATCTAGGACTAGTGCGTTATTAAGCTTTAGGAAGGAGAGGTTTAGGATATAGGAGAGGTTTACTATAGGCTTAGGGAAGAACCTTTATATAAGTATACTTACCTTATCCTTATAGGTAGTAGCTAGGTTAGGGTTATTATTAGTTCTTTCTAGGTCTAGGAGTCTAGGGAGCTCTAGGGGGCCTAGCTTTAGAGCTAGGCCTATCTCTCTAGTCTCTAAACTTTACTATCCTTTTCCTATATATTAGCTTTTTATAAGGCTTCTCTCTATATATTCCTTTTTTTCTCCCTAACTATCTATTCCTAGTTATTATCTGCCTTAGAAAAGGCTTGCTAGTTTGCTTTAGTCTTCTAGCGCCTCTATTATCTCTTAGCTTATTTAGCTTTAGTAACTACCTCTTTTATTCTCCTTAACTACTATGCCTTTAGGCTAGGGAGTCCTTAGCGCTTTTATAAGGCTACTAGTTTTACTATCTATTAGAGGTTTATAATAAGCTATATTACGTATGCATTAATTCCTTCCTTATCTTTTAGGTTTAGTGCGTTTTTCGCTTAGAGTTACACTACTGCTTCTACCTTTACCTATAGTCTATTTATTATAGTCTAGGTGTGTTTAAGGGTAGGTAAGGCGCCTTCTTACTCCTTAGTAAAGATGCTAATTAGCTATAGAGCATGGTTAGAGCCTATAAGGTCTTCTACGCTATTATAGTAGACTTAGATATCTAGAGTTACTTATACTAAATCTATAGTGCTATCTCTATCTTCTCTATATTATCTTATAGGTTTCCTTAGGGCATTACTAGACTAAGCCTCTACTAGCTTATAAGGTTTAGTAGTTCCTTTACTCCTTTAGTTATTCTATCTAAGCTATCCTAGAGGGGTGTTTTTAATTAAAGTCTCCTATAAAAACGCTTTAGCTATAGGGCTTTTCTGTATTAAAAGTGTAGATAGGTATGTTCTAGTTATTTATATATCCTTCTAAGTAAAGGGAGTAAATATTTACGCCTTTTATCTCTACTAGTAACTAGTTAGGTCCTCCCTAGGCTATTTATAACCCTATATTATACTTCTTGTTTATATATACTATATTCTATCCCTTATAGTGTGCTAGTTAGAATTAGGCAAGGCCTAGTGCTAGGGGCTATAGGTGCCTTATATATTCCTACTCTTAGATTACTATTATATCTATATTAGTCTAGTGCTAAAGCGCTATGTGTATTAGGCTATCCTTCTTATTTATATTCTAAAAGAGGACTTGTAATATTACTATATTAATTAGGAGGTAGTAGGTCTTTGCTATCTTACGCTAGCTTTATTCTAGCCCTATTTTAAGACATATATTATATAATGCTCCCTACCCTAGGCTATTTAGCACTTCTCTCTGTATTTATAGGGCATTCCCTTTTCTTACCTACTATAATAATAGGTGCTATAGCTATGCTAGTTCCCTTATAGGGTAGCGTTAGGCTTCTATCTAGGAGTTACTAGCAAATCACAATAATTACTCTAGGTAGCCTGCTTTCGCTGTATTTCACTTCTCTTTTAGGATAGGGCAGTCCCTTTATTATACTAAGTGTAAGCTAGAATATAAGATATAGTTTTCCTTTAGGTATCCGCTGTTATAAACTAGCCTTAGGGCAGCTGCACGTAAGCGTTCTAAGAGATATTATTATCCTTAGAGAGGAAGGATTAGACTAAGCTAGGTGTCGCATAGGAACTGGCTTTATACTAGTGTGTGTGTGGGTCGCATAGGCCTAGGTAAAGCCCTAACCTATTCGCCTATAGTCTATATCCTTTGCGCGCTCTTTCCGGAATCTTTACGCGCCCTTTCTAGACCTAAGATATAACCTAAGCTCCTAAGCTTAAGTCTATAACATACCCCTTACTTAAGCCTCCCTTCCCTCTTTACCCTTATTATTAAAATATTCTAAGTAAGTAGCGTATATACGTAATTAATATAGCGTATTAGTGCAGGTCCTAGTGCAGGGCTTATATATAGCCTAGTAGGCTAAAAATTTTTCCTTATAGGCTACCCTACCCTAGCCTTTAAAATAACTAGCCCTACCTAACTCTAGCCCCTATAACACTAGCTCACTCTATTTTCTTACCTACTACTAGCTAATATTAAGCTTTACCTGCCTAGTTATTATTACTTTGTTTTTATATATTGCCTTTTACCTATTAAATTCCCCTTTCCCCTAGCTATTACTAGTCTTTCTAACCTCCTATTGCTAACTATTTGCAATCCCCTTACTAGTCTATGTCTAAAGTGAGTGCGTAATTAGAGCTATCCTATAGCTATATCTAGATATAAATAATCCTATATATCCCTTACTTTTTCCCTTTCCTTTTCCTTTATATACCCTTATTTCTATTATCTTATTAGTTATTCACTGCCTGCCTCCCTTTAAATATCCTATTAAAACCCCTTTTTATATCTAGCCTACCTCCTATTATATCTACTGCTATTACCCTAAGTACTATTACTACTACTACCTCTAGTAGTGCCCCCCTATTACTACCTCCTCCTCCCCTAAAAGCTAAATTACCTTAGTAATTATATCTTAAAGGGTAACTCTAATAACTCTAATAATTCTAATAGAGAGGAGTAAGAGATCCTATGTATTTAATATATAAATAACCTTTATAATAAGGGGATATAAGAGTGCGCCCTAGGTCTTATTAGGCCTATTTACCTTATTAGCGCCTATTAATTATATAGCTAAGAGCTATACTTATACTTAGGTAACCTAAAACTAAGATATGCGTATAAGCACCTTATAAACCTTTTAGCTACTAGAAAAGCTATTAAAACACTAGCTATAAGGCATATTACCTTTAAAAAGGGATGCTATGCTATCCTAATAAAAACCTTTATCTACTATTAAAAACATTTTAACACTATTTTAGCCGCTGCCTATATTAATCCCTCTATAGTAATATCCCTTTATTATCCCTTACTAGGGTAATATGTGCCTAGGGCACTACTAAATTATAAGCACTTACGCTTACCTAGTAAATAACTCCTACCTAATATAGTAATAATATAGTAATAGAGTTCTTTATAGCATATCTATAATAAATAATAATCTTACCTATATTACCTCTATTTAGAAGAATACTACTACTAAGTAGTATATATTTAATAAGGCCCTTACTTGCTAATTAACTACTTATTACTATCCCCCTTAGACTAAACTAGAATAACCTAGCTTCTCCTTCTCCTCTTACCCCTAAGAACTAATTACTTTCTAATATAGTGGAATACTAGCGCTAATATACGTATAGAGTAAAGGAGACTAGATTTACTTATTCCTTAGTAGTTAAATAAAAACATACTCTTTTAGGCCTATTATATATTATTATATTACCCTATTATACCTTAAATCTATCTAGTGCCTCTATATCTCGTATATTTTCTAGTGGTTCCTATATTAGCTATATATATCCTTTCTATTTAACTAGCATATTCTAGTTTAATCCCTATCCTCTCGCATTCTTAGCTACTAGTATCTCTTTAACCTAATACTCTAAGAGATTAGGGTTAGCATTAGTTATTATTAGTTCTAGTAAGGGTTGCTTATCCGCTAATATTTAACTAGGTAATAGATTAGAAGCTACCTATTATACTAAATCCACATAGAAAACAGGGTAAAGTCCTTATAGCATATCTAACTTAATAGTTAAAGGTATAGGGATCTCTAGTACCTTATATTTAGCTATAACCTAATCTAATTTCTTATATAGTCTATTTATCTTAAAATTTCGTAGGTTTAACTATATATAGTTACTAACCTAAAAGCGTTCCGCTAGACGCTAGCTACTATTTATTTTCTCCTATTACTATTACTAAATAAACGCTATAGCAGCCTACATTAGGTCTAAGCCCTCCTTAAGATATTATAAGAATACCTAGGCCCTCCTTTAATAAGGTATAGGATATCTCCTTATCTAGTGGTTCTTAAATTATTACTAGGTTATAACTATATAGGGCTATATTCACGCTAATCCCTATTACTAATAAGTCCCTATTATTTAAAGTAAGTTAATAAGCAAGGAGATATTCTAGCTATTTAAACTATAAAAATAATAGTATTACCCTTAGGATAGCCTAAACTTCTTAATTTACCCTTTCTATGCTATTATCTATCTATAGATAATAAGCTATTAATAGTAACTACTATATACCTACCTAGTTACAAAGTGTAATCTAAAAACTACTTAACTAGTCTAAACCGTAATCCATAATAATTTATATAGGAAAGCTATAGAACTACTACTAGCACTACTTAAACCATTTCGCGCATGCTTTAGCCCCTATTAATATTATAGCCTTTAGCTAGATATACTTAGAGAGTCTATCCATAATAACTATAAGAAACCATAGGTTATCTAGGTATTAAGCTAGTAGGTTTATTATAAAGTTAATAGAGATCTATAACTAGTAATAGTCTAGTAAAGGGATTAGTTTTAATAAGCCTTATCTTAGCTAGTAGCTCTTCCGCCCCTTATAATAGTAATAGTTTCTTATAAACTAGGCAATCCCCTATAATATGCTATCCTAATAGAAATCCTCTAAAGTGTCTTAAAAGTTATATTATAGCTAGGATAGCCTAGTAAGGGTAAATCGTAGACCTATTACATTAAGGTTATAGTAAGGGGTTCCTAATTTAGAATCTAAGTCTAGCCCTAGAATTAAAGCATATCTTTAGCGCTAATTTAATAGTCCACTATCTACTCCCTTATGTTCGCAGTGTCTAGAAACTTCTAGGCCTTTTCCTTAACTACCTTAAGCTATATCCTATACGTAGCATTATAAACTAAGGACTAGTCCTATAGAGATTAGAGATACGCATCTGTAAATATTATTACCCTTATTAGAAGACTTATAAACCTACCTATAGTGTCCTTGCCCTCACTACCCCTAATAATAACATAGGGTTTACACTAAAGATAAGTCTAGTTCTTTTATAACTATATAGGCCTAGAGTTATTGCTAATTATATAATTAGCTCCTCTAGTTCTCCTTATTCTCCTTCCTTAGAACTATCTTAATAGCATATCTAGTCTTACTACCTATGGGCTAGGCCTATACTATAGGTAAAAATTAAATAGTAATAGCGTCTCTGCCTATCTTGCTTACTATTCTAATATCTCCCTTAGCGCTATAAAGTATTCTAAGTTCTTATAGTCTATAAGTATTATAAATAGCTTACTAACGCTATATAGCTTTGCTAACTAAGCCTTTAGGCATAATATAATTACTAATAGCTCCTTATTATATATAGTGTAGTTCCGTTAAGCTAGCTACAGTTAAGCGGAATAATAAGCAACTAGGTATAAGATGCCTTTATTATTAAACTATAAGAGATAACCCTTAGAGCTATCCCTAAATAGTTAGCTTCTACTATAGTGTCCTTATTAGGGTCCTATTATATTAGGATAGGATATAATATAAAGGCTATCTTTAGCGCTTTAAATGCTATATTATATTTATCTATTTACTAAAATAGGATGCCTTTCTTTATAAGTTTAATTAAAGGGCTTGCGATTATTAAGAAGTGTAGTATAAAGTCCTAATAAAAGTTAGCAAACCTAAGAAATCCTTATACTCCCCTAACCTTTTTAGCGCCTCCTAATCCTAAATAGCTATAATCTTTTCCCTATCTAAGCGAATTTCTTTCCCTATGTAAATAATAAACCCTAGGTACTTAACTTCCTTTATTATAAAAATATATTTCTTTATATCTAAGTTTAGTCCTACTTACTATAGCCTTAAGAGCACTACTTAGACCTTTTATATATAGTCTTTCTAAGACCCTCCTAAGTAAATAAGGATATTATTAAGGTAAGTAGTTATATAGTCCCCTAGGATTCTACTAAGCGCGCTATTAATATATCTTTAAAAGATAGTAAGTGCACTCGCTAGGCTAAAGGGGCATATAAGCCACTTAAATAACCTAAAACATATCTAAAAGGCAGTCTAGTGTTCCTTGCCTTTAGTAATACAAAGCTAGTAAAACGCTGCTTATATATCTAGCTTTATAAACCACTTTACCTCTAATAATAATTATAGTATTTCCTTTACTAAAGGTAAGGGATAATAGTCTTGTTTTATAATCTTATTAAGGGCATAGTAATCCACGCAAAACCGCTATCCTCCTCCTAGCTTCTTTATTAATAATACTAAAGCTACTACTAAAAAGAAGCTAGCCTATATCTATTCCTTATCTATAAGGTTAGTTACTTACTTTTAGATTTTAAGGAGGTGCTGCTAGGGCATATTATATAATAAGGCTTACGGAAGTTCTAGTTTAGATCTATTTGTATTACGCTTTAATTAAATGTAGTGGTTTAATTATCCCTAGTATAGTAGCAAGGCATTTGCCTTGCTTTCTAGGAAGAGGTTTGTAAAGTCCTATAGCACGCTTAGTAATAAGGATAATAGGTCCTATTCTATAGCCTTAGGGGTTACATCTATCTATAGAATTAATATAATTTCCTATAGGCTAGTGGCATATAGTTAGATATGTTTTTCTACTTCTTTACATGCCTTATAATTCCCGTGAAGGTAGAGCCTAAGATAGATATTATTAGTTACTTAACCTTCCTATTAGTTAATGCCTAAATTTGTAGGTTATTAGCTAATCCTACGTAGAGTTAACGGCGCGCTATATCTAAGTTAATCTTATTCCATTCTATCTATAGTGTCCCTAAAATCAGCTGCCTTATTAACCTAGGGATTATATAGGTAACTATAGGTGTTTCCTATCTATCTAGATTTACTTAAAAACGGATAATATACGTAATATATAACCTCTTTTTATAGCTCTCTTTTCCCCTTATTTCACACTAACCGTAGTGCAAACTAATCTCTTCTTTAAGAGAGGGAGGTATTTTAACTAGAGTTTTTAGATAAGGCATTTGCTTATAGTAGCATAATAGTTATAGCCTATATTAATAAGAGTATCCGTAAAGGTAGTCTTATTAATTAATATAAGAACTAGAAAAGGTATAGAGTCTATATTAGACTAGATCTATTTAAAGTCCTTATTAGTAATAACTATTTGCTATAACGCCTCTCTATCTATCCTCCCTACTACCCTAGTTAAATAACTTAATACTAAGGTTCTTCTTTTCTAATACATCCACTATTTTCTCTTCTTTAGAGTTATCTTCCTCTTTCTTTATATTATATATATTAATAGCTACCTTTCTATACTAATATTTTAGTAGAAGTAAAGGGTAGTTAGAAATAAAATACTTTCCTAAACTATACTATAGGTATTTGCCCTCCTTATAACATATATTGCGCATAGCCTAGCTAACCCACTTAGCTCGCTTACCGCTAGCCTTATTACCTAGCTTTGCCTTACGCTAATTTCCTAGTAACTTTCTACGTCCTTTTAGGCCTATTCTAGGTGCGTTAATTATATGTCTATTATAAGAGTGTCCTTATCCTAGGCAGGGCCTTAGGCACATACACCTGCCTTTACGCATAGTTCTTCTCCTCTAATTAATAGGACTTAATATCTAATAAGATACTACAATACTAGGCTATTGCCGCTAAGTAATCTATACGTAATATATCTTATCTAACGCTATAGTCCCTTATTTGCTTATTAAGGGCTATGCGTAGCTTAGCTAGCTTTATAGAGTTCTCCTAATCTAATCCCTAGCTAGCGCTAATTTTTATTTAAAATAAATATAAAAGTCACTAAATTACTTGTTTAGGCGTTATGTAATCTAGTTAAGCTTTATAATTACTAATTCCTATTAATAGGGGTTATTAAATATCTTAGTAAGGTAGTTTAAGAACTTCTATAGGTTATAAAGCACTAAGTGTCCCTTCTTAAAATAGGGAGTAACTTATGCCTAAACCTTTAGTAATAGGTTTTAGTAAATAAAGCACTATTAGTCCTGCTAGGACCTAATAAACCCCTATCTATATCTAGCTTATAGGATATTAGGTTTTGCTATACTATAAATAGAACCCTTTTGCTATTAAATAGGGGTCCTATTAGTAAGGGTTTTTAATTAATAAGTTAACTAGAAAAGTTAGATCTTTGCTTGCTAGTAAGGTCCTTAATTTGTTTTAACTACTAAGTAATAAGCTCCTATAAGGTTACTATTTTATTAGTCTCTATCCTATCCACTAGTAGCGGTATATCCATTAGCTACTATACCTCTATAGTAAAGGATAATAAATATTATAAACTAGCCTTAGGGTAGCTATACGTAAGCATTTTAAGAGATATTATTATCCTTAGAGAGGAAGGATTAGACTAAGCTAGGTATTACATAGGAACTAGCTTTATACCAGTGTGTATATAGGTCACATAGGCCTAGGTAAAGCCCTAACCTATTTGCCTATAGTCCGCATCCTTTGCGCGCCCTTTCCGGAACCTTTGCGCGCCCTTTCCGGACCCGAGACATGACCCAAGCTCCTAAGCTCGAGTCCATAACATCCGCTAATTATTAGGCATAATGTTTCTCCTTCCTTATATTAGCTAGCTCCGCACCTACTATACCTTAGGGCTGCCTTATAGAACTTTATAATATAGCTAGTTTAGAAGCAGTTATAGCATTATTAGGGTTATAGGGTCTTATTATATAGTTTAGTCTAGAATAGCTTCGCTTTAAAGACTATTCTATCTTAGTATATCTTATTAGTGTCTTCTACTTCTGCTAGTCCTAGGATTAGGGTAGTGCGCTATGCGTTTTCTACTTAGGGGTGCCTTATGGTTGCCTTAATTACGTTTACTTTATTCGCTTTTCTAATCTTAGTTATAAGGTTCTTAATGGATGTGTGCTTTATTAGGAATCCCTTAACTATAACGCTAAGTACGTGGCGGTGGAGGGCCGCTTCCGGACCAAATGCTTCGGCGATCCATTTTTAGTCCTCTCTGTATTGGGCTGCGTTTCCTTCGAAAGGTAACTATAATATAATATTAGTCTTTAACTACTTTACTATAGCTATATAGGGTAAGTTTACCCTAGGGATACCTCTTTCAAAAAGGAACTTATTGTTATGAACTAGCCTTAGGGCAGCTGCACGTAAGCGTTCTAAGAGATATTATTATCCTTAGAGAGGAAGGATTAGACTAAGCTAGGTGTTACATAGGAACTAGCTTTATACTAGTGTGTGTATGGGTCGCATAGGCCTAGGTAAAGCCCTAACCTATTTGCCTATAGTCTATGTCCTTTGCGTGCCCTTTCTAGACCTAAGACATAAC
Source organism: Epichloe gansuensis (assembly GCA_023658505.1). NCBI lineage: Eukaryota > Fungi > Ascomycota > Sordariomycetes > Hypocreales > Clavicipitaceae > Epichloe > Epichloe gansuensis. The sequence continues at coordinate 2,518,695 of CP098284.1, forward strand.
CTAAGCTCCTAAGCTTAAGTCTATAACATACCCCTTACTTAGGCCTCCTTTCCCTCTTTTCCTTATAATTAGAAAGTTCTAAGTAAGTAGTATATATATATAATTAATATAGCGTATTAGTGTAAGTCCTAGTATAGGGCTTATATATAGCCTAGTAAGCTAAAAAATTTTCCTTATAGGCTACCCTACCCTAGCCTTTAAAATAACTAGCCTTACCTAACTCTAGCCCCTTATAACACTAGCTTACTCTATTTTCTTACCTACTACTAGCTAATATTAAGCTTTACCTACCTAGTTATTATTACTTTATTTTTATATATTATCTTTTACCTATTAAATTCCCTCTCTCCTCCTAGCTATTACTAGTCTCTTTAACCTCCTATTACTAACTATTTATAATCCCTTGCTAATCTATGTCTAAAGTAAGTATGTAATTAGAGCTATCCTATAGCTATATCTAGATATAAATAATCCTATATATTCCTTACTTTTTCCTTTTCTTTCCCTTTATATACCCTTATTTCTATTATCTTATTAGTTATCTACTACCTACCTCCCTTTAAATATCCTATTAAAACCCCTTTTTATATCTAGCCTACCTATTATTATATTTACTACTATTACTCTTAGTACTATTACTATTACTACCTCTAGTAGTACTCCCCTTCCCTATTACTACCTCCTTTCTCCCTTAAAAAGCTAAACTACCTTAGTAGTTATATCTTAGAGGGTAACTCTAATAACTCTAATAACTCTAATAGTAAGGAGTAAGAGGTCCTATATATTTAATATATAAATAACCTTTATAATAAGGGGATATAAGAGTATACCCTAGGGTCTTACTAGGCCTATCTTCCTTATTAGCATGCTTATTAATTATATAGCTAGGAGCTATACTTATACTTAGGTAACCCTAAATTAAGATATATATATAAGTACCTTATAAACCTTTTAGCTACTAGAAAAGCTATTAAAACACTAGCTATAAGGCATACTACCTCTAAAAAGGAATGCTATACTATCCTAATAAAAACTTTTATCTACTATTAAAAACATTTTAATACTATTCTAGCCGCTACCTATATTAATCCCTTTATAGTAATACCTCTCTTATTATCCCCTACTAGGGTAGCATATACCTAAGGCATTACTAAATTATAGGCACTTACCCTAGCCTAGTAAATAACTCCTACCTAATATAGTAATAATATAGTAATAGAATTCTTTTATAGTATATCTATAATAAATAATAATCTTACCTATATTACCTCTATTTAGGAGAATACTACTGCTAAGTAATATATATTTAATAAGGCTCTTACCTACTAATTAACTACTTATTACTACTCTTCCCTTAGACTAAACTAGAATAACCTAGCTTCTTCTCCTTCTCCTACCCCTAAGAACTAATTACTTTCTAATATAGTGAAATACTAGCACTAATACACACATAGAGTAAAGGAGAATAGATTTACTTATTCCTTAGTAGTTAAATAAAAATATACTCTTTTAGGCCTATTATATATTATTATATTACCCTATTATACCTTAAATCTATCTAGTGCCTTTATATCTTATATATTTTCTAGTGATTCCTAAGTTAGCTATATGTATTCTTTCTATTTGACTAGTATATTCTAGTTTAACCCCTATTCTCTTATATTCTTAGCTACTAGTATCTCTTTAACCTAATACTCTAAGAGATTAAGGTTAGTATTAGTTATTATTAGTTCTAGTAAGGGTTACTTATTTGCTAATATTTAACTAGGTAATAGATTAGAAGCTACCTATTATACTAAATCCACATAGAAAACAGGGTAAAGTCCTTATAGTATATCTAACTTAATAGTTAAAGGTATAGGGACCTCTAGTACCTTATATTTAGCTATAACCTAATCTAATTTCTTATATAGTCTATTTATCTTAAAATTTCGTAGGTTTAACTATACGTAGTTACTAACTTAAAAGCACTCCGCTAGATACTAGCTACTATTTATCTCCTTCTATTACTATTACTAAACAAACGCTATAGTAGCCTATATTAGGTTTAAGCCCTCCTTAAGATATTATAAGAATGCCTAGGCCCTCCCTTTAATAAGGTATAGGATATCTCCTTATCTAGTAATTCTTAAATTATTACTAGGTTATAACTATATAGGGCTATATTCACGCTAATCCCTATTACTAATAAGTCCCTGTTATTTAAAGTAAGTTAATAAGTAAGGAGATATTTTAGCTATTTAAATTATAAAAATAATATATATATATTATTTACGCTAGCTAGCTCTATGTAGGGCTAGTACTAGTACTCCTACTGCTTCGTTAAAAGGAAAACCCTTGAATAGGAAGAAAAACCCCTTGCATCTATGCCTAGGCTAACGCTAACCCTGCACTAGGCCTGCGTTACGTTGTTTGTGGCCTATTGTGGGTGTTTATTGCTAGCTTACGCTAGCCTTATCCTAATAAGAAGAAGAGAAAAGAAAGAAAAGGAAAATCCTAGGTTCTAAGCCTTACTTAGCTCTATCCTAGGTTTACTCTAGCACTGCTCTAGGCCTCTTATACTATCTTATAGCATGCTAGATTTAGTTTTATAGTAGTAATTCACTTCTCTTTCACTTTTTAGCTAGCTCTTCTATAGCCTTACTTTTTAGCCTTCTCTAGCCTAAGTCTAGCTTATTAGTCTAGGGAAGTTAGAGCACCTAATATTATTTATCTTCTATAGTAAGGGTATAGGTTTAGTTTAATTCCTAGCTATTTCTAGGCCTAGGTCTCTTAGGTATTAACTAACTAGATTCTTATCTTATATTTTTCTTTCTTTATTAATATCTATAATTTAGCCCCCTCCCTATATAAGTATAAGAAGGGTTCCTCCCCTAAAGGGGTCTTTCTTCTTTCCTCTTTTTTATTAAACTTCCTATAGGTTTTTTCTTCCTTAGAGCTACCTAAGGCGCTCCTAGGCTAGTATTAGCCTAAATGCTAACATTACTATAAATCTATTAAGTTATTTAATAAAATAGTGCTAGTAGCTATAAGTACTCCTATATCCTATGCTATTCTAGCTCTAATCTGCCTAGGAAACTCCTAAGAATAATTACTACCCTTAGAAGTTATTAACTAAGAAGTAACTTAAGTAAGCTATAGCTAAAGATCTTAAGGTATAACCCTATTACCCCTATACTAAGTCTGCTCTAAGTCTAACCTATAATAGTTAGGGGATTCCTATAGGATTTAATATATTTCCTATAAGTCTTAGTTTATTAACTATCCTAGGCATTAATACTATAATATTACTAGTAAGTTAACTTTATTCTAGTTTAGAGGTAGGGCTAACTGTTTTATATAGGGCTTGCTATTAATACCTATTTTAATTATTAGGTTTAAAACTACGGTTACTTAAAGGTAAGTAGTTAGCGCCTCTCTCCTAGGCCTAGTCCTATGCTAATTTACTCTTAGCCTAATTTAACTAGTTAGTAAAATAAGCACTAGTAGTTAGTTAAGGTCTAGGTAGCTATAGTTACTAGGGGTAATATAAGTACTACTACACTAGTTTGCTATTAGTTCTAGTCTAGATCTAATAGTCCTCTAGGTCCTAGATAATTATTAGGATTACGTTAAGAAACTTTATACTAGGAATTAGAGTAAAAGAAGCAAAGTGCTTTTATAGTAAGTCTAGGCTAGTCTAGTACTAGGGAGATTAGTATAATAAGGTTATCTTTTAGTTATAGCGCTTAGATGCCTGCGTAGCGGAGATAAACTATCTCCTAGCTATAGCTTTGCTTGCTAAGGGGTAGGCAAAGGTAATAGAGAGGGTAATTCTAGTCCTAGAGAAGGAATAAATAGTTAGGTAGTTATAGCTTAGTAAAGGGGCGGGGGTAGACTAGTAGGGATTTTAATACCTAGTGTTTTTAATAGTTAAGATTAATCTAATAATAGTTCTAGAATTATAATCCTTTAGCTAGCCTACCGCTAGTTCTAAACCATATAGTCCCGCGCCTCTCCCTAGTTATCTATTATATCTATATCCTAGTTATTAGTCCTAGCGTAGCAAAAGCGCCCTAGCTCTAGCTCTTCCTCCCTCCTATATATATTAGCTACTAGTTCCTATGCTAATAAGTAGTATTAGAGTTGTTTTATGCTAAGGAACTATTTAGCTATAGCTCTTACCTTTAGGGGTAGTTTAGGGCTAGCCTTACCTCCTATATGTCTCTAGGCTATTGCAATTAGGGGCGTTAGTAATTATATTTAGGTAGTTAACTATAATATAATATTAGTCCTTAACTACTCTACTATAGCTACATAGGGGCAAGTTTACCCTAGGGATGCCTCTTTAGAAGAGGAATTTATTAAGGCTAATCTTTCCTATATGTAATTAGATTATAGTTAAGGAGATATGTTTTTCTAGTCCTATGTGAAATCTTTAGATTTCCTTTAGGTTATAAGTTAGCGGTTAGTCCTTAGTTAGCTCTCTTATAAGCCTATGCTACCCTAGGCGTTCCTTACTATGCTATTTATCCTAGCGTTATCTCTATTCCTTATATAATTCTGCCACTAGCTTATTATTCCTAGGGGGTCTTAGTTTACGCTATAGTACTGTCTATACTAAGTTAGCAGTGGCTTAGATTATTATAGTTATTCCACTCTCTATAATTCTCTCTTTAAACTTCTGTTTTATCTTATTTAGGTATAGATCTAGGGGGATATAAGTCTTAACCTTTAGTTAGGCAATAGGTATAGCCTTAAACGCGCTAGCTATAATTTAGAGGTAGGTTAATTAGTCTATTATAAAGCTTTTAACTACTCCTCTTAGTTTTCTACCTTTCTTAGTTAGGGTATAGTAAGCACTTACCCTATAGGCAAGGATAGGCTAGACTACCTATGTATATAGGAGTTAGGTATCTCTAAAGCTATAACCCTAGGCTAATACTACTAGTAAGGAGAGTGTAAGCCACTACTAGGCTAGTTTACCTTTTAGGATATTCTTATAAGCGCTCTAATTAAGTTTTCTATTAACCTAGACTCTAAGGAACCTATATAACTCTATAAGCACTATCTCTTTTACACTAAGTTAGACCCTAGCCTATAGGGGTTAGTATACTTTACTAAAGTATATAAGTTTAGTCTTTACTAGGTTAAACTTTACTCCTGCTTCTTTTACCTATTTTTACACACTTTTTACGTAGCTTTAAGCCTTTTCTAGGTTTACATAGTATTCTTTCTAAACACTGCTATATTTATATTATTTATAAATCCTATTACCACTATACCTAGGATAGCTTAGAGGTATATATAAAGCTTTGCTAAGTAAAGTAAAAGAGGATTAGTAAGAGAGATAAGCCTTATAGGGTGCTTACCTTTATCTAGAAGGGTCTTAAGAGTTTACTATTAAAGCTAAGCTAGCTTATTCTATCTATAAGGAAGCTATATATTATAGCTATTAGCTAGCGTGGTATGCCTATTTAGATTAAAACGTAAATTAGGTATAGGTAGCTAACTCTATTAAATGCAAATAAGATATCTATCTACGCTAATAAGGTAATACTGCCTCTGCCCTAGGCCTCTCTTACATATTCTATAAGGACTCTAATTATGGTTTCTATTAATCTATTTGCCCTATTTCCTATTTATAGTTTAGGAAGGAGGCTCTTAGCCTTAGTAAAGGCTATAAGCTACCTTATAATTACCACTTCTATAATCTTACCTACTATATTTAGTAGTAAGATAGGTCTTTATGTATTAGCCCTTCTTATCTCCTTAGTGGTTTTTCCTAGCTTCCTAATTACTATTACTTATATAGTTTAGAACTATACTAGAAAATATCTTACTTTAAGGATAGTATTTAGTAAGTGCGCTATAGCTTCTTTAGCTAGTTTATTATAGGCCTTAATAAGGCCTACTAGGAGCTTATTATCTTCTAGGGCTTTCTAGCTAGCTATATCTAATAGGATGTTTCTAATATCTCTTACTCTAAACTATTCTTTATCTAGGACTAGTGTATTATTAAGCTCTAGGAAGGAGAGGTCTAGGATATAGGAGAGGTTTGCTATAGGCTTAGGGAAGAATCTTTATATAAGTATACTTACCTTATTCTTATAGGTAGTAGCTAGGTTAGGGTTATTATTAGTTCTTTCTAGGTCTAGGAGTCTAGGGAGCTCTAGGGGGCCTAGCTTTAGAGCTAGGCCTATCTCTCTAGTCTTTAAACTCTACTATCCTTTTCCTATATATTAGCTTTTTATAAGGCTTCTCTTTACGCATTCCTTTTTCTTCCCTAACTATTTATTCCTAGTTATTATTTACCTTAGAGAAGGCTTACTAGTTTGCTTTAGTCTTTTAGCGCCTTTATTATCTCTTAGCTTATCTAGCTTTAGTAACTACCTCTTTTATTCTCCTTAACCACTATACCTCTAGGCTAGGAGTCCTTAGCGCTTTTATAAGGCTACTAGTTCTACTATCTATTAGAGGTTTGTAATAAGCTACGTTATATATATATTAATTCCTTCCTTATCTTTTAGGTCTAGCGCGTTTTCTACTTAGAGTTACACTACTACTTCTACTTTTACCTATAGTTTATTTATTATAGTCTAGGTATGTTTAAGGGTAGGTAAGGCGCTTTCTTACTCCTTAGTAAAGATGCTAATTAGCTATAGAATATAGTTAGAGCCTATAAGGTCTTCTATACTATTATAGTAAACTTAGATATCTAGAGTTACTTATACTAGATCTATAGTGCTATCTCTATCTTCTTTATATTATCTTATAGGTTTCCCTTAGGGTATTACTAGACTAAGCCTTTACTAGCTTATAAGGTCTAGTAGTTCCTTTGCTTCTCTAGTTATTCTATTTAAGCTATCCTAAAGGAGGTGTTTTTAGTTAAAGTCTTCTATAAAAACGCTTTAGCTATAGGGCTCTTTTATATTAAAGGTATAGATAGGTGTATTCTAGTTATCTATATATCCTTCTAAGTAAAGGGAGTAGATATTTATACCTTTTATCTTTACTAGTAACTAGTTAAGTCCTCCTAGGCTATTTATAACCCTATATTATGCTTCTTATTTATATATACTATATTCTATCCCTTATAGTATACTAGTTAGAATTAGGTAAGGCCTAGTGCTAAGGGCTATAGGTGCCTTATATATTCCTACTCTTAGATTACTATTATATCTATATTAGTTTAGTGTTAGAGCGCTATGTGTATTAGGCTATCCTTCTTATTTATATTCTAAAAGAGAACTTATAATATTACTATATTAATTAAGGGGGTGGTAGGTCTTTACTATCTTATGCTAGCTTTATTCTAGCCCTATTTTAAGATATATATTATATAATGCTCCCTGCCCTAGGCTATTTAGCACTTCTCTTTATATTTATTAGGTATTCCTTTTCCTACCTACTATAATAATAGGTGCTATAGCTATGCTAGTTCCCTTATAGGGTAGCGTTAGGCTTTTATCTAAGGAGTTACTAGTAAATTATAATAGTTACTCTAGGTAGCTTGCTTTTGCTATATTTTACTTCTCTTTTAGGATAGGGTAGTCCCTTAATTACACTAGGTATAGGCTAGAATATAAGATATAGTTTTCCTTTAGTTATTTGCTAATTATTAGGTATAATATTTCTCCTTCCTTATATTAGCTAGCTTTGCACTTATTATACCTTAGGGCTACCTTATAGAACTTTATAATATAGCTAGTTTAGAAGCAGTTATAGCATTATTAGGGTTATAGGGTCTTATTATATAGTTTAGTCTAGAATAGCTTTGCTTTAAAGACTATTCTATCTTAGTATATCTTATTAGTATCTTTTACTTCTACTAGTCCTAGGATTAGGGTAGTGTGCTATGCGTTTTCTACTTAGGGGTGCCTTATAGTTACCTTAATTATGTTTACTTTATTTGCTTTTCTAATCTTAGTTATAAGGTTCTTAATAGATATATGCTTTATTAGAAATCCCTTAACTATAATGCTAAGTATATAGCAGTAAAGGGCTACTTCTAGACTAAATGCTTTAGTAATCTATTTTTAGTTCTCTTTATATTAGACTATGTTTCCTTTAAAGGTAATAATTATATCTCTGCTAGGGAGTCTTCTAGCTACTATAGCTATGGTTTAGCTAGTAGCTCTATTTACTATAGTTATTATATCTTTAGCGCCTTAGGATTAGAGCGTTTCCTAAATTATATTACCTTTAATAAGTACTTCTCTATGTTATTTACCTAGGACCTATAAAGGAGGGGTTTTATTATTTAGCCTTCTTAGTGCTAGTCTAGCTATAACGCTTACCTAGGTTAGTGTATTAGTTCCTTTAGCTTCTTCCCTAATAGCCTCCTTAAGGGCTACTTTAAGGGCTTCTTTAGTAGTATAAATATTATTATTATTATTACTACTATTATTGTTTATAGCTCTTATTTTAGCGTAGGCATGGTTCACTGCCTAGTAGGCTATAGCCTTTATAATACTCTAAACTTAGGAGACTTTATTACTAGGGATAAGGCTAGTAATCTTATTATAGAATTTTATATTATCTAGGTGCTTAAATTATATCTAATCTATTATTAGGTTATCTTTATATCTATAGGTATTAAATTGCCCTATTCCTGCGTTTAGGTAGTGATAGCTCTATGCTAGCCCCCTTTCTCTAGCGTTAATTACTATTAGCATCTTACCCTTACACCTGCCTCTAGCTCTGTCGCGATGCGATATTATAGGAGGGTAAACGGAGGTAAGGAATTCGAATATCGATGTGGTTTGTATTTTAGAGGCGATTCCGGACCTTTAGATCAATGCGGAAAAAGTATCGGGGGCTTTTATCAAGTTTTTATCCTATTTATAAAAATAATAATATTACCCTTAGGATAGCCTAAACTTCTTAATTTGCCCTTTCTATACCGCTATCTATCTATGGATAATAAGCTATTAATAGTAACTACTATATACCTACTTAGTTATAAAGTGTAGTCTAAAAATTACTTAACTAGTCTAAACCGTGATCTATAATAATTTATATAGGAAAGCCATAGAACTACCACTAGCATTACTTAAACCATTTTACGTATGCTTTAGCCCCTATTAATATTATAGCTTCTAGCTAGATATACTTAGAGAGTCTATCTATAATAACTATAAGAAACTATAGGTTATCTAGGTATTAAGCTAGCAGGTCTATTATAAAGTTAATAGAGATCTATAACTAGTAATAATCTAGTAAAGGGATTAGTTTTAATAAGCCTTATCTTAGCTAGTAGCTCTTCCGCCCCTTGTAATAGTAATAGTTCCTTATAAAATAGGTAATTCCTATAATATACTATCCTAATAAAAATCCCTCTAAAGTATTTTAAAAGTTATATTATAGCTAGGATAGCCTAGTAAGGGTAAATTATAAACCTATTACATTAAGGTTATAGTAAGGGGTTCCTAATTTAAAATCTAAGTCTAGCCCTAGAATTAAAGCATACCTTTAGCGCTAATCTAATAGTCTACTATTTACTCCCTTATATTTCCGGTTTCTAGAAACTTCTAGGCCCTATCCTAACTGCCTTAAGCTATATCCTATATGTAGCATTATAAACTAATAACTAGTCCTATAGAGATTAGAGATATGTATTTATAAATATTATTACCCCTATTAGAAGACCTATAAACCTACCTATAGTGTCCTTAGCCTTGCTGCCCCTAATAATAATATAGGGTTTACACTAGAGATAAGTCTAGTTCTTTTATAACTATATAGGCCTAGGGTTATTACTAAATATATAATTAGCTCCTCACCCAACCAATCACTCCTCCTCTGGGACTGGAATTGCCCCTCTATCACCTTAGCCCGCCCCTTGGCGGGTAGGGCCGCGGCTAGGAGACGGTTTATCTCCGCGGCGCGAGTGTCTAGGCGCCGTAGCTAAAAGATAACCTTATTATATTACTCTCCACCGGCGCTAGACTAGCCTAGGCCTATAGCTAAGGCGCTATGCTTCTTCTTACTTTAATTACTAGTATAGAGCTTCTTTACGTAATCCTAATAGTTATCTAGGACCTATAGAACCATTAGACCTAGACTAGACTTAATATTAAACTAGAGTAGTAGTACTTACACTACCCCTAGTAACTATAGCTACCTAAACTTTTACTAGCTACTAGTGCTTATTTTATTAATCACTTAAGTTAGGCTAAGAGCAAATTAGCACTAGATCTAGCCTAGAATAAAGGCACTAATTACCTTTAAATATTTATAGTTATAGACCTAATAGTTAAAATAGGTATTAGTAGCTAGCTCTATATAAAATAGTTAGCCTTACTCCTAAGCTAGGATAGATCTAACTTACTAGCAATATTATAGCATTAGTGCCTAGGGTAGTTAATTAATTAAGATTTATAAGAGATATACTAGATCCTATAGGGATCCCCTAACTACAGCGAATTAGCATTAGAATAGAGGTAGGCTAGGGCTAGAGGGTTATACCTTTAAATCCTTAGCTATAGCTTACTTAAGCTACTTCTTAGTTAAAGACTTTTAAGGATATTACTTATTTTTAGAGGTTTCCTAGGCAGATTAGAGCTAGATAAGCATAGAACATAAGAGTACTTATAGTAGCTAGCGCTATTTTATTAGATAACTTAATAGATCTATAGTAATATTAGTAATTAGGCTAACACTAGCCTAGGAGCGCCTTAGGTAGCTCTAAGGAAAAAAAGAACCTATAGGAAGTTTAATAAAAAGAGAAAAGAAGGAAGACCTCTCTAGGAGAAGGAACCCTTCTTATACTTATATAGGGGGCTAAATTATAGATATTAATAAAGAAAGAAGAATATAAGATAAGAATCTAGTTAGTTAACGCCTAAGAGACCTAGGCCTAGAAATAGCTAGGAATTAAACTAAACCTATACCCTTACTATAGAAGATAAATAATATTAGGTACTCTAACTTCCCTAGACTAATAAGCTAGACCTAGGCTAGAGAAGGCTAAAAAGTAAGGCTATAGAAGAGCTAGCTAAAAAGTAAAAGAGAAGTAAATTATTACTATAAAACTAAATCTAGCATACTATAAGATAGTATAAGAGGCCTAGAGTAGTGCTAGAGTAAACCTAGGATAGAGCTAGGTAGGGCTTAAAACCTAGGATTTTCCTTTTTCTTTCCTTTCTTTTCTTCTTATTAGGATAAGGCTAGCGTAAGCTAGTAATAAATACTTATAATAGGCTATAAATAACGCAACGCAGGCCTAGTGTAGGGTTAGCGTTAGCCTAAATATAAATGTAAGGGGTTTTTCTTCCTATTCAAGGGTTTTCCTTTTGACAAAGCAGCAGGAGTACTAGTACTAGCCCTACATAGAGCTAGCTAGCGTAAATAATATATATATATATAATTAGCTCCTCTAGTCCTACCTTATTCTCCTCCCCTTAGAACTATCTTAATAGCGTATCTAGTCTTACTACCTATAGGCTAGGCTTATACTATAGGTAAAAATTAAATAGTAATAGTATCTTTGCCTATCTTACTTACTATTCTAATATCTCCCTTAGCGCTATAAAGTATTCTAAGTTCTTATAGTCTATAAGTATTATAAATAGCTTACTAACGCTATATAGCTTTACTAACTAAGCCTTTAGGTATAATATAATTACTAATAGCTCCTTATTATATATAGTGTAGTTTTATTAAGCTAGCTATAGTTAAGTGGAATAATAAGTAACTAGGTGTAAGATGCTTTTATTATTAAACTATAAGAGATAACCCCTAGAGCTATCCCTAAATAGTTAGCTTTTACTATAGTATCCTTATTAGGGTCCTATTATATTAGGATAGGATATAATATAAAGGCTATCTTTAGCGCTTTAAACGCTATATTATATTTATCTATTTACTAAAATAGGATACCTTTCTTTATAAGTTTAATTAAAGGGCCTATAATTATTAAGAAGTATAGTATAAAGTCCTAATAAAAGTTAGTAAACCTAAGAAATCCTTATACCTCCCTAACCTTCTTTAGCGCCTTCTAATCCTAGATAGCTATAATCTTTTCCCTATCTAAGCGAATTTCTTTCCCTATATAAATAATAAACCCTAGGTACTTAACTTCCTTTATTATAAAAATATATTTCTTTATATCTAAGTTTAGTCCTACCTACTATAGCCTTAAGAGCACTACTTAGACCTTTTATATATAGTCTTTCTAAGACCCTCCTAAGTAAATAAGGATATTATTAAGGTAAGTAATTATATAGTCCCCTAGGATTCTACTAAGCGTGCTATTAATATATCTCTAAAAGGTAGTGAGTGCACTTACTAGGCTAAAGGGGCATATAAGCTACTTAAATAACCTAAAACGTGTCTAGAAGGCAGTCTAGTGTTCCTTGCCTTTAGTAATACAGAGCTAGTAAAACGCTGCTTATATATCTAGCTTTATAAACCACTTTACCTCTAATAATAATTATATATATATTATTTACGCTAGCTAGCTCTATGTAGGGCTAGTACTAGTACTCCTGCTGCTTTGTCAAAAGGAAAACCCTTAAATAGGAAGAAAAACCCCTTATATCTATATTCAGGCTAACGCTAACCCTGCACTAGGCTTGCGTTGCGTTATCTATAGCCTATTATAGGTGTTTATTACTAGCTTATGCTAGCCTTATCCTAATAAGAAGAAAAGAAAAGAAAGAAAAAGGAAAAACCTAGGTTTTTAGCCTTACCTAGCTCTATCCTAGGTTTACTCTAGCACTACTCTAGGCCTCTTATACTATCTTATAGTATACTAGATTTAGTTTTATGGTAGTAATTTACTTCTCTTTTACTTTTTAGCTAACTCTTCTATAGCCTTACTTTTTAGCCTTCTTTAACCTAGGTCTAGCTTATTAGTCTAGGAAGTTAGAGCACCTAATGTTATTTATCTTCTATGGTAAGGGTGTAGGTTTGGTTTAATTCCTAGCTATTTCTAGGCCTAGGTCTCTTAGGCGTTAACTAACTAGATTCTTGTCTTGTGTTCTTCTTTCTTTGTTAATATCTGTTATGAACTGGCCTTAGGGCAGCTGCACGTAAGCGTTCTAAGAGATATTATTATCCTTAGAGAGGAAGGATTAGACTAAGCTAGGTATTGCATAGGAACTAGCTTTATACTAGTGTGTGTATAGGTTGCATAGGCCTAGGTAAAGCCCTAACCTATCTGCCTATAGTCTGTGACCTTTACGCGCCCTTTCCAGAACCTTTGCGTGCCCTTTCTAGACCTAAGATATAACCTAAGCTCCTAAGCTTAAGTCTATAACATACCTCCTTACTTAAGCCTCCTTCCTCTTTACCCTTATTATTAGAATATTCTAAGTGAGTAGCGTATATATATGATTAATATGGTATATTAGTGTAGGTCCTAGTATAGGGCTTATATATAGCCTAGTAGGCTAAAAATTTTTCCTTATAGGCTACCCTACCCTAGCCTTTAAAATAACTAGCCCTGCCTAACTCTAGCCCCTTATAACACTAGCTTACTCTATTTTCTTACTTACCACTAGCTAATATTAAGCTTTACCTACCTAGTTATTATTACTTTATTTTTATATATTACCTTTTACCTATTAAATTCCCCTTTCTCCCTAGCTATTACTAGTCTTTCTAACCTCCTATTGCTAACTATTTGCAATCCCTTGCTAGTTTATATCTAAAGTAAGTGTATAATTAGAGCTATCCTATAGCTATATCTAGATATAAATAATCCTATATATCCCTTACTTTTTCCCTTTCCTTCCCTTTATATACCCTTATTTCTATTATCTTATTAGTTATCTACTACCTACCTCTCTTTAAATATCCTATTAAAACCCCTTTTACGTCTAGCCTACCTCCTATTATATTTACTACTATTACCTTAAGCGCTATTACTACTACTACCTTTAGTAATACCCCCTTACTACTACTTTCTCCTTCCCTTAAAAAGCTAAACTACCTTAGTAATTATATCTTAGAGGGTAACTCTAATAACTCTAATAATTCTAATAAAGAGAAGTAAGAGGTCCTATGCATTTAATATATAAATAACCTTTATAATAAGGGGATATAAGAGTATGCCCTAGGGTCTTATTAGGCCTATCTTCCTTATTAGTATACCTATTAATTATATAGCTAGGAGCTACACTTATACTTAGGTAACCTAAAACTAAGATATATATATAAGCACCTTATAAACCTTTTAGCTACTAGAAAAGCTATTAAAACACTAGCTATAAGGCATACTACCTCTAAAAAGGGATGCTATGCTATCCTAATAAAAACTTTTATTTACTATTAAAAACATTTTAACACTATTTTAGCCACTACCTATATTAATCCCTCTATAGTAACACCCTTTTATTATCCCTTACTAGGGTAGTATATGCCTAGGGCGCTACTAAATTATAAGCACTTACGCTTACCTAGTAAATAACTCTTACCTAATATAGTAGTAATATAGTAATAAAGTTCTTTTATAGTATATTTATAATAAATAATAATCTTACCTATATTACCTTAATTTAGGAGAATACTACTACTAAGTAGTATGTATTTAATAAGGCCTTTACTTACTAATTAACCACTTATTACTATTCCCCCTAGACTAAACTAGAATAACCTAGCTTCTCCTTCTCCTCCTACCCCTAAGAACTAATTACTTTCTAATATAGTAAAATACTAGCGCTAATACGCACGTAAAGCAAAGAAGACTAGATTTACTTATTCCTTAGTAGTTAAATAAAAATATACTCTTTTAGGCCTATTATATATTATTATATTACCTTATTATGCCTTAAATCTATCTAGTGCCTTTATATCTTATATGTTTTCTAGTGGTTCCTAAGTTAGCTATATATATCCTTTCTATTTAACTAGCATATTCTGGTTTAACCCTTATCCTCTTACGTTCTTAGCTACTAGTATCTCTTTAACCTAATACTCTAAGAGATTAGGGTTAGCATTAGTTATTATTAGTTCTAGTAAGGGTTACTTATTTACTAATATTTAACTAGGTAATGGATTAGAAGCTACCTATTATACTAAATCTATATAGAAAACAGGGTAAAGTCCCTATAGCATATCTAACTTAATAGTTAAAGGTATAGGGACCTCTAGTACCTTATATTTAGCTATAACCTAATCTAATTTCTTATATAGTCTATTTATCTTAAAATTTCGTAGGTTTAACTATATATAGTTACTAACCTAAAAGCATTTTACTAAACGCTAGCTACTATTTATTTCCTCCTATTACTATTACTAAATAAACGCTATAGTAACTTACGTTAGGTCTAAGCCCTCCTTAAGATATTATAAGAATACCTAGGCCCTTCCTTTAATAAGGTATAGGACATTTCCTTATCTAGTGGTTCTTAAATTATTACTAGGTTATAACTATATAGGGCTATATTCGCGCTAATCCCTATTACTAATAAGTCCCTATTATTTAAAGTAAGTTAATAAGTAAGGAGATATTCTAGCTATTCGAATTATAAAAATAATAGTATTACCCTTAGGATAGCCTAAACTTCTTAATTTGCCCTTTCTATACCGCTATCTATCTATAGATAATAAGCTATTAATAGTAACTACTACGTACCTACCTAGTTATAAAGTATAGTCTAAAAATTACTTAACTAGTCTAAACTATAATCCGTAATAATTTATATAGGAAAGCTATAGAACCATTACTAGCACTGCTTAAACTATTCCGTATATGCATTAGCCCCTATTAATGCTATAGCTTCTAGCTAGATATACTTAGAGAGTCTATCTATAATAACTATAAGAAACCATAGGTTATCTAGGTATTAAGCTAGTAGGTCTATTATAAAGTTAATAGAGATCTATAACTAGTAATAGTCTAGTAAAGGGATTAGTTTTAATAAGCCTTATCTTAGCTAGTGGCTCTTCTACCCTTATAATAGTAATAGTTTCTTATAAACTAGGTAATCCCCTATAATATACTATCCTAATAGAAATCCCTCTAAAGCGTCTTAAAAGTTATATTATAGCTAGGATAGCCTAGTAAGGGTAAATTATAAACCTATTACATTAAGGTTATAGTAAGGGGTTCTTAATTTAGAATCTAAGTCTAGCCCTAGAATTAAAGCGTACCTTTAGCGCTAATCTAATAGTCTACTATCTGCTCCCTTATATTTATAGCTTCTAGAAACTTCTAGGCCCCTTCCTAACTACCTTAAGTTATATCCTATATATAGCATTATAAACTAAGGACTAGTCCTATAAAGATTAGAGATACGTATCTATAAACATTATTACCTCTATTAGAAAACCTATAAACCTACCTATAGTGTCCTTAGCCTTACTACCCCTAATAATAATATAGGGTTTACACTAGAGATAAGTCTAGTTCTTTTATAACTATATAGGCCTAGAGTTATTACTAATTATATAATTAGCTCCTCTAGTCCTCTCTTATTCTCCTCCCCTTAGAACTATCTTAATAGTATATTTAGTCTTACTACTTATAGGCTAGGCCTATACTATAGGTAAAAATTAAATAGAGATAGCGTCTTTACCTATCTTACCTACTATTCTAATATCTCCCTTAGCGCTATAAAGTATTCTAAGTTCTTATAGTCTATAAGTATTATAAATAGCTTGCTAACGCTACATAGCTTTACTAACTAAGCCTTTAGGCATAATATAATTACTAATAGCTCCTTATTATATATAGTATAGTTCTATTAAGCTAGCTATAGTTAAGCGGAATAATAAGTAACTAGGTATAAGATACCTTTGTTATTAAACTATAAGAGATAACCCCTAAAGCTATCCCTAAATAGTTAGCTTTTACTATAGTGTCCTTATTAGGGTCTTATTATATTAGAATAGGATACAATATAAAGGCTATCTTTAGCGCTTTAAACGCTATATTACATTTATCTATTTACTAAAATAGGATGCCTTTCTTTATAAGTTTAATTAAAGGGCCTATAATTATTAAGAAGTATGGTATAAAGTCCTAATAAAAGTTAGTAAACCTAAGAAATCCTTATACTCCCTAACCTTCTTTAGCGCCTCCTAATCCTAGATAGCTATAATCTTTTCCTTATCTAAGCAAATTTCTTTCCTTATATAGATAATAAACCCTAGGTACTTAACTTCCTTTATTATAAAAACGCATTTCTTTATATCTAAGTTTAGTCTTACTTACTATAGCCTTAAGAGCACTACTTAAACCTTTTATATATAGTCTTTCTAAGACCTCCCTAAGTAAATAAGAATATTATTAAGGTAAGTAGTTATATAGTCCCCTAGGATTCTACTAAGCGCGCTATTAATATATCTCTAAAAGGTAGTAGGTATACCTACTAGGCTAAAGGGGTATATAAGCCACTTAAATAACCTAAAACGTATCTAGAAGGCAGTCTAGTGTTCCTTACCTTTAGCAATATAAAGCTAGTAAAACACTGCTTATATATCTAGCTTTATAAACCACTTTGCCTTTAATAATAATTATAGTGTCTCCTTTACTAGAGGTAAGGGATAATAGTCTTATTCTATAATCTTATTAAGGGTATAGTAATCCACGCAAAACCACTATCCTTCTCCTAGCTTCTTTACTAATAATACTAGAGCTATTACTAAAGAGAAGCTAGCCTATATCTATCCCTTATCTATAAGGTTAGTTACTTGCTTTTAGATCTTAAGGAGGTACTACTATAGTATATTATATAATAGGGCCTATAGGAGTTCTAGTTTAGATCTATCTATATTACGCTTTAATTAAATATAGTGGTCTAATTATCCCTAGTGTAGTAGCAAGGCATTTGCCTTGCTTTCTAGGAAGAGGTCTATAAAGTCCTATAGCGCGTTTAGTAATAAGGATAATAGGTCCTATTCTATAGCCTTAGGGGTTGCGTCTATCTATAGAATTAATGTGATTTCCCGTAGGCTAGTGGCGTATAGTTAGATATGTTCTTTTTGCTTCTTTACATGCCTTATAATTCCCATAAAGGTAAAGCCTAAGATAGATATTATTAGTTACTTAACCTTTCTATTAGTTAATGCCTAAATTTATAGGTTATTAGCTAATCCCACGTAGAGTTAATAGCGCGCTATATCTAAGTTAATCTTATTCTATTCTATCTATAGTGTCCCTAAAATTAGCTACCTTATTAACCTAGGGATTATATAGGTAACTATAGGTGTTTCCTATCTATCTAAATCCACTTAAAAACGGATAATATACGTAATATATAACCTCTTTTCATAGCTCTCTTTTCCCCTTGTTTTACACTAACTATAGTGTAAACTAATCTCTTCTTTAAGAGAGGGAGGCATTCTAACTAGAGTTTTTAGACAAGGCATTCGCTTATAGTAGCATAATAATTATAGCCTATATTAATAAGAGTATCCATAAAGGTAATCTTATTAATTAATATAGGAACTAGAAAAGGTATAGAGTCTATGTTAGACTAGATCTGTTTAAAGTCCTTATTAGTAATAACTATTTGCTATAATGCCCTCTATCTATTCTCCTCACTACCCTAGTTAAATAACTTAATACTAGGGTTCTTCTTTTCTAATACGTTTACTATCTTCTCTTCTTTAGAGTTATCTTTCTCTTCCTTTATATTACATACATTAATAGCTACCTTTCTATGCTAATGTTTTAGTGGAAGTAAAGGGTAGTTAGAAATAAAATACTTTCCTAAACTATACCGCAGGCATTTACCCTCCTTATAACGCGTGTTACGCATAGCCTAGCTAACCTACTTAGCCTGCTTGCCGCTAGCCTTATTACTTAACTTTACCTTATACTAATTTCCTAGTAACTTTCCGTGTCCTTTTAGGCCTATTCTAAATATATTAATTATACATCTATTATAGGAGTGTCCTTATCCTAGGTAGGGGCCTTAGGCATATACGCTTGCCTTTACGCATAGTTCTTCTCCTCTAATTAATAGGACTTAATATCTAATAAGATGCTATAATACTAGGCTATTACTACTAAGTAATCTATGCGTAATATATCTTATCTAATGCTATAGTCCCTTATCTACTTATTAAGTGCTATACATAGCTTAGCTAGCTTTATAAAGTCCTCCTAATCTAATCCCTAGCTAGCGCTAATTTCTGTTTAAAATAAATATAGAAGTTGCTAAATCGCTTATTTAAGCGTTACATAATCTAGTTAAGCTCTATAATTGCTAATTCCTATTAATAGGGGTTATTAAATATCTTAGTAAGGTAGTTTAAGAACTTCTGTGAATTATAAAGCACTAAGTATCCCTTCTTAAAATAAGGAGTAACTTATGCCTAAACCTTTAGCAATAGGTTTTAGTAAATAAAGCATTATTAGTCCTACTAGGACCTAATAAACCCCTTATCTATATCTAGCTTATAGGATATTAGGTTTTACTATACTATAAATAGGACCCTTTTACTATTAAATAAAGGTCCTATTAGTAAGGGTTTTTACTTAATAAGTTAACTAGAAAAGTTAGATCTTTACTTACTAGTAAGGTCCTTAATTTATTTTAACTACTAAGTAATAAGCTCTTATAAGGTTACTATTTTATTAGTCTTTATCCTATTTACTAGTAGTAGTATATCTATTAGCTACTATACCTTTATAGTAAAGGATAATAAATATTATAAACTAGCCTTAGGGTAGCTATATATAAGCATTCTAAGAGATATTATTATCCTTAGAGAGGAAGGATTAGACTAAGCTAGGTATTACATAGGAACTAGCTTTATACTAGTGTATGTATAGGTTACATAGGCCTAGGTAAAGCCCTAACCTATTTGCCCATAGTCCGCGTCCTTTACGCGCCCTTTCCGGACCCGAGACATAACCTAAGCTCCTAAGCTCGAGTCCATAACACTTATTAAGGCTAATCTTCCCTATACATAATTAGACTAGGGTTAAGGAGATATATTTTTCTAGTCCTATATAGAATCTCTAGATTTCCTTTAGGTTATAAGTAAGTAGTTAGTCCTTAGTTAGTTCTCTTATAAGCCTATGCTACCCTAGGCGTTCCCTACTATGCTAGTTTTCCTATTATTATTTCTATTCCTTATAAAGCTTTGCTACTAGCTTACTATCTATAGGAGGGGTCTTTACCTATGCTAAAGCACTATCTAAACTAAGTCTATAGTAGCTTAGATTATTATAGCTATTCTACTCTCTATAATTCTCTTTTTAAACTTATATTTTATCTTATTTAGGTATAGATCTAAGGGGGATATAAGTCTTAACCTTTAGTTAGGTAATAGGTATAGCCTTAAACGCACTATCTATAATTTAGAGGTAGGTTAATTAGTCTATTATAAAGCTTTTAACTACTTCTCTTAGTTTTCTACCCTTCTTAGTTAGAGTATAGTAAGCGCTTACTTTATAGGTAAGGATAGGTTAGACTACCTATATATATATATATATATTATTTACGCTAGATGGCAATTTATGCCTTTACTAGTACCTTTGCGGTGATAAACGCTTTGTTATAGGAAAACCGTACTAGGTTACTAGTTATCTAGATAGATAACTATCTAGATAACTAGTTAGTTGCCTAGTTGGGTGAAAAACCTATAACGATTTGTTACGCTACTTACATGGTTCTAACTCGTAGGTGTTTGATTCCTAAAATACCCTTTACAACGATTTCTCCTCTAACTATCCCCGTCTTCTTTAATCTAGTTCCTAAATCCCTTTATGCAATATAGTTACAAACCCTAGCTCAAAATTAGACCCTAGAGCTCTAGGTATCCTAGCTAATTTATATAGCGAAGTAGCTTGTTTTAATTCGCTTGCAATACAAGGAAAAGTGGGGGCTATGGGCTCACTTTTCCTTGTACTGCAATTGGTTTAATTTTTAGAGGTATGACTAAGACCTCTAAAAACTGTGCCCCGTGTGGGATTCGAACCCACAACCTGCGACTCGGAACAGGTCTCCACAGCGTGTAACCACCACGCCACGGGTACCTATATATATAGGAGTTAGGTATCTCTAAAGCTATAACCCTAGGCTAATGCTACTAGTAAGAAGAGTATAAGCTACTACTAGGCTAGTTTACCTTTTAGGATATTCTTATAAGCACTTTAATTAAGTTTCCTATTAACCTAAACTCTAAGAAACCTATATAACTCTATAAGCACTATCTCTTTTATACTAAGCTAAACCCTAGCCTATAGGGGTTAGTATACCTTACTAAAGTATATAAGCTTAGTCTTTACTAGGTTAAACTTTACTCTTACTTCTTTTACTTATTTTTTATATACTTTTACGTAGCTTTAAGCCTTTTCTAAGTCTATATAATGTTTTTCCTAAATACTACTATATTTATATTATTAGTAAATCCTATTATTACTATACCTAGGATAGCCTAAAGGCATATATAAAGCTTTACTAAGTAAAGGAGAAAGAGAATTAGTAAGAGAGGTAAGCCTTATAGGGTGCTTACCTTTATCTAGAAGGGTCTTAAGAGTTTACTATTAAAGCTAAGCTAGCTTATTCTATCTATAAGAAAGCTATGTATTATAGCTATTAGCTAGTATAGTATACCTATTTAGATTAAAATATAGATTAGGTATAGGTAACTAACTCTATTAAATACTAATAAGATATCTATCTATGCTAGTAAGGCAATGCTACCTCTGCCCTAGGCCTCTCTTACGTATTCTATAAGGGCTTTAATTACGGTTTCTATTAATCTATTTGCCTTGTTTCCCATTTGCAGCTCGGGGAGGAGGCCCTTAGCCTTAGCGAAGGCTGTGAGTCGCCTCGCGATCGCCGCTTCCATGATCTTTCCCACTATGTTTGGACGGATAATATTATGGAAATTCAAATTATCTTTCAGCAACGAATTTTTAATCATACAGCGACAAGTACATTTGCACATATTCTACAAAAGAAGATACCTACAGACTTATGTAGTAGTATTATGACCTTCCACTGCTAATATCCTTGTCGTAACTTTTGTGTCAATCTAGATCTGGTCTTTCGTCAGTCATAACCTTTGTCCGTCAGGACCTCTATTAATTAGGACTTCATTGATATCTCTGGCTTAGTCCCTGTTAAAAACTCCATTGCTATCGCTTTTTAGGTTTAGTTGCCGCTGCATAATCAAATATTCGTTGCTGCATGTTTACGTGCTCCTTTCTGAGACCCTGTCGATGTATTATGCTAGCGGGTGAACCAATGTGGCACTGTCAATTTCTGGGTGTGAATGTTTGGTAAAATAATATGGTGACTTAAACAAGCGTCGGTAGCAAGCCCTACGCAAAATAGTTAGCCCCGCCTCCGAGCCGGAACAGAATAGACTCACCGGCGATATTATGGCATTAATACCTAGGACAATTAATAGACCGAGACTCGCAGGAAACACACTAGATCCACGGGGATCCCCTAACTACTATAGATTAGATTTAGAGTAATCCTAGCATAGGGGCGGAAGGGGCTATACCTTAAGATCTTTAGCTATAGCTTACTTAAATTACTTCTTAGTTAATAACTTCTAAGAATAGCGCTTAGTATTAGGAGTTTCCTAGGCAAATTAAAGCTAGAAAAGCATAGGATATAGGAGTACTTATAGCTATTAGTATTATTTTATTATAAATATAACTAATCTATAATAAATATTAGTATTTAGGCTAACACTAGCCTAGGAGCGCCTTAAGTAACTCTAAGGAAAAAAGAACCTATAGGAAGTTTAATAAAAAAGAGAAAAGAAGTAAGACCTCTCTAGGGGAGAAGCTCTTCTTATACTTATATAGGGGAGGGCGCTAAATTATAGATATTAATAAAGAAAAAGAATATAAGATAAAAATCTAGCTAGATAATGCCTAAGAGACCTAGGCCTAAAGATAGCTAGGAATTAATCTAAACCTATACCCTTCCTATAGAAGATAAATAATATTAGGTACTTTAACTTCCTTAGACTAATAAGCTAGACCTAGGCTAGAGAAGGCTAAAAAGTAAGGCTATAAAAGAGTAAGCTAAAAAGTAAAAGAGAAGTAAATTACTACTATAAAACTAAATCTAGTATACTATAAGATAGTATAAGTAGCCTAAGGCAAAGCTAGAGTAAACCTAGGATAGAGCTAAGTAAGGCTAGGAACCTAGGATTTTCCTTCTTTTCTTTCTTTTCTTCTTTTTATTAGGATAAGGCTAGCGTAAGCTAGCATTAAATACCTATAATAGGTTATATATAACGTAATATAGGCCTAGCGTAAGGTTAGCATTAGCCTAAACATAGACGCAAGGGGTTTTTCTTCCTATTAAGGGTTTTCCCTTTTAATAAAGCAGCAGGAGTACTAGTACTAGCCCTACATAGAGCTAGCTAGCGTAAATAATATATATAATATGGTGACTTAGGTGTAACTAGCGATTGGTGGCTTCTGGGAAATTAGACGGGACTATATCAGTAACAGCGTTGAAATTCATATATATTAATTGCGTAAAAAAATGTTATGACGCGAATCACCGTTTTTGAAGTGCCCAGTCCATGTCCCCACGGCTGGCGTACCTGGGGTAGCTAGTGAACATATATTGTGTACATGAACTTTTTATAGATCTAACGTCCATATAATAGCCGTTTAAAAACGATAGATATAAAAACACGAACATAGCCATCCCATAAATATTATAGTCAGGCCATATGCAGCCAGAGGGTAATTAAATTAGTGGAGAATAAACCAACTCGTTCACGATGTAGGGTTGGTGGGTGTGTCAACACGGATTACATAAGACCGACGACCAGTCGGCGCACCAACTTGCATGCTCAATCAGCAGACGACAACACGTTTGTTACTGCAAACGCCTCCACCAACCTTCGCATTGCTAGTCATGAACTGAATGTCTAGTGCTGCATGTCCAACGCCAAAAGAACAGCTGCCCAGGATCACGTCTGATCATCACCTAGACATGATAGAGACACTCAAAACCGGTAGCATGATTGCCGTCCTCCTGGTCAACCCCAAGCAAAGCTTCAAGGATTTACAACCGGCTTCTGGGACGGCCGTCAGTACAATGCAAGCTACATCTGACCCCAAGCCAACGTAACTCAACCAGTTGATATGAGCACAGAACTAAATGTAGTTACAGGCGTACATAAGCGGTCATGCGTTTACCGTGCTGAGCGCACCCCATAGAGTCATCAAACTGTGTACGACGACGACAGCGAACAACAACTCGATGCTATAATTTTGGACGAAGCGTCCGGGAAAATTGCAACCTGCACGCCCAAGCAGGTGCGTATTTACTGCCCACTGGCCTTGCAAGATGAGAGTGTCAAGGTATGAATCATATCCCCGAGTTATGTAATATATCAATCATCAACTAATATGCACATAGTGGGCACAACAAACAGTTTTAGACATTCCTCACCCGACACAACAAATACCATGCACCCTGTCATGGGGTAGCTCCGAAGAGCTCCTCGTAGCTTCGAGTTCCATATCACTGTTCACAACGCGTGACAACATCGTCAACGTCTGGCAGAAAGAACTCCCAAACCCCGCGAAATCTGCTGTCATTTCCCCGACTCTGCCTATGTTGCATCCATTGGCTTGTACGACCGCCTCGTGAAGGTTTGGCGCCGGCTGTCCTACACGACTGAGGAGGTACGATTCGATGTGTCACATCTTCGACACCCCGATATCGTAGTATGGGTGAGATGGCGCAGGCCACTTCACCCGAAACAAGTGGCGGACAATGTACTGTATACATCATGCCTGGATAACTCAATCCATATCTGGACTCCAACTGAGGCAGCTGAAGGGCGGCACTGGCAACCAAGGGGACGGATTAATACGAATAAGTTCACTGCGGACAGTTCTATAGCACCATGGTCCCCATCATATTGATCGTGGATGGCAGGGACTTTACCATGGCTGTGGAGAGAGCAGTAAGGAATCACATGGCTGATGGTAAAAGTACTGCGGCCCTCGACCATCTAGTCGCTATTGCTTCCAAGAATTCAGATATTTGTATCAGAATTGACCGCCCAGGGGCATGTCCACCTGGGCACTGGAAAATGTCGAAGCCAGCGACTGCGATGCATTCCGAGCCTCTGATATCGCACACGTTCGGTTGCCTAATTTCGGTGACTTCAGTCCCTTTATCAACGGCGAGACCGAAACGAGATGCGGCCATATCCAAGTTCAAACCTACTACGACAGGTCAACTGGCAGGCTTCAGTTTATCCTTCACTCCTTCGATGGTGCAATCGGAGTGTTCACATCTAACGTGGCTGACATGATGGATCCCTTGGTGAACGACCGGCGCCTTCAGTTGCTGACTGTTTGGACTGGACACACTGCACCCGTTAAAAAGATTGTAAGAAATTTCAGCGGACATGCTATTGTGTCACGAACCGACGACGGAGAATGTATTCTCTGGAAACGGTCAGTAGCGCAAGTTCAAGGGAAGAGCCAAATACTTTCACGTCATCTTACCATCCCCGAAGAAAGCGGCATTCATCGGATCTGTGTACTACGCAAGGGGCGATTTGTAGTCTTCTTATGCAGCAAATCTGTGGTGCTCTGGGACTGTCGATCGAATGATGCCACCGTCATTGCCCGATGCTCGCTAAGTACCGAAGAAATACCCTTATGCTTAATAGTGCTACCTCGCCCCCAAATAACAGACAATCGAATCGCATACGTAGCAACAGTGACATCAGGTGGACAGGGTATCGTCTGGGAAGTAGGACTTCCGCAATACCTTGCAACAGGGTATCATGACGATACTGCTAGGCTGGCTGAGTTCTGTCGCTTCAATTTAGAGATAGAAGAAACACTGAAATACGTCCTTCCCGTGGACCCGGCAGGCGCAGCGCCGCCCATGTCTGGCTTTCTCGACGTATTTACTCGAGACATTGCCATATCATACACAAATACAGGAAGGGTCAATTTCTGGGCAGCTCGTGTCAATGTGAAGGATCACAACGTGGAGTGGCTATCAACGTCCTCTACAGAGACTGGCCTCACGGAACTAGCACTGGCGAGCGGCAGTATGCTTAAGAAAGCCGCTCTAGTCAACTCCACAAGATCGCAACTTACAATTTGGGACATTGGTGGCTCACGTCTTGAATATGAACAGGACTATAAAGCACAACTCATGGTGCAGGACCTCGACTGGACCTCGACACCTGACGCGCAAGCTATATTGGCCGTCGGGTTCCAGCACCGTGTCGTGTTGTTGTCCCAAATGAGATTTGATTATCTCAACAAAGGGCCAGCTTGGGCCCCAATACACGAGATCAATATTTGGGAACTTACACCACATCCCATCGGAGATTCTGCCTGGCTTGCCAATGGATACTTGGTCATCGGTTCTGGTAATCAGCTCATTATCCATGATCGGCACATAGACGGAGGAGCATCTGCTATTACAGCCATGACGTTTGTCAAGAGAGAAGGCCCCAGGATCTCTTCGAAGCAGTACAGAGATTTAACGGACCACTCCTGTATTCCATCCCCAGTTCCTCAGTCAGTGCATTCTCGCTGGGAAATGGGACATAGTTAGGAGTATACTGCTGGCGCTGTATAAAACTTTGAAATATATCGTTCCCGGCGATACGATCGATGACTATTTGGGACTCAGGGTATCACAGTTTTACATGTCAAGCGTAAGTTTTAGAACCTATGAACACTTGGGAATCAATTTACTTCTACTCACCGCTACGGTTCAGATGCCTGTGGCTAGCGAGTTAAGCAGAGTAACAGGGCCATCAACACCCACTCATGGCAATGAAGACGGCGACACGTTTACTGAACAGACCGCTGTCTTCATAAATGACAAACTTACCCGGGTACGGCTTCCGCAACTCTCTGAGCACGAACAGATACAACTTGCAGATATGGTTGAATGCGCCGCTTCCGTGGAAAGCCATCGACGCTCGATGGATGAGAACGGAGCTCGATTTATGTTGTTCTCCCGCCAACTTGCACTTCGTAAAGGCCGAAAAAGCGAAATACAGCTCTCCTGGCGGGAGATCAATTGGGCATTTCATTCAAACAGCCAAGATATACTCTTGGACTTTGTATCTCGACAAGACCACGGTCTGATGCGATGGGAACAAGCTCGCGAAACTGGAATTTTCATGTGGCTATCGGATTTGACAACGCTGGTGCGTGGATTTGAACCTTGAATGGCTGGGGATGCTGATGCTGATGTGAAGTAGCGCAATCACTTTGAAGTAATAGCGAAGAACGAGTATACCAAGAGCGACCTGAAAGATCCGGTGGAATGCAGTCTGTTCTATCTTGCACTACGTAAGAAGACGATGCTCCAAGGACTTTGGCGGATTGCAAGTTGGAGCAACGAGCAGACAGCAACCCAAAAACTGCTTGCGAATGACTTCAGTGACCCAAGGTGGCAAAGAATCGCACTGAAGAATGCGTACGCACTTTTGAGCAAACGGCGATTTCGTGAGTTGCTTGAGATAGAAGGGAAGTCAATCATAATTCACAACTGACATTCTGTAGGCTACGCAGCAGCATTTTTCCTGCTCGCGGACCACCTGGAGGATGCTGTTGAGGTTTGCTTGCGTCAGCTGAAAGATTTGCAACTGGCGATTGCTATTAGTCGTGTTTACGAGGGGACGACGGCCCAATGCTACGAAAAGTCATCCAGGATGAGGTCCTATCAGTGGCTGCTCAAGAGGGCAATCGCTGGCTTGCGTCCTGGGCATTTTGGATGCTTGGTCGTAAAGACATGGCTGTTAGGGCATTGGTCGTAAGTGTGGGCGATATCGGCGACTATAGCTAATTCATTTGGTGTTTGCTAATCAAAAGACGCGGAACAGATGCCTGTCTTTGCCCTATTGGAAACGCCTTGCTCTCCCGATATCATGTCGCGCATATTTTTAACAGATGATCCAGCTCTCGTGGTACTGTATTCACAGTTGCGTTCGCGAACTCTCCAAACGCTTCGAGGAGCCTCTAAAGTAACTCCAAAGGTTGAGTGGGAATTTGTGCTTCACAGTGCAAAACTATATGACCGAATGGGCTGTGATCTCCTTGGTTTAGACCTCGGTAAGTGAATATTGTAGATGCCACCATGAGGATGTCCCCATCTCAACCCCTTCCATTTGCCCCGGAACCCTCCCTATGGTATATTATTCTTGCTTCGATGGGCACCTCTGACGTGTGACACTACAGTGCGTAATTGGGAATTCCAGCACTTTTCTACTACTGGATTTGGTGGAGCAGTGAATCCTCTGAAGCTCCTTCGGCGGAGAAGCTCGCTGGTGGTGGACGATTTATCAGTATCAAGACGTGGCTTGTACCTGGAGCAGTCTCAAAACACAACGAAGCCATCATTGTCTCAAGGACCAGGACCTGGTTCTTTTGTTGAGCCAGATACATCGTCATTGCTAGATAGCTTTGGACTGTAGGCGCGCATGCATGTAGGCGTCGGGTTGTACAAAGAGGCGTTTCAGGCAGTTGAAATTGATGAACTATCGATTAATAAACGAGAGTCAAAGTCGTTCCAGTTTTGCCACAATTATTGCTAATCTACTCCGTAGATAAGTAAGTAGTGAATGTGACAGACAGTTGGGTAGCTTACTAATTAGTCATGGCTTACATACAGACCCGTACACTTAAGACACCAGACTGTTTGCAGATTATTTGTAAGCACGATTTCTCAAGAATTCGTGCAGTTTGCCCACTAGGAGCAACTGCGACTGCACGTTGCAAACCACATCTACACCTACTTTTCATAAATTTGAACTGAACCTAATTATAATGTCACCTCCCTCTTCGTCGGTGCAGGGCAGGAGCTTCACCCTGCGAAGCGTGGCGGCGGGTTTAACAGTGGGAACCGTAATTTGTGCAGCCAATGTCTACTTTGGACTACAGACCGGCTGGGTATCCATCATGTCAATGCCAGCCAGCCTCATGGGATTTGGTATATTCAGAGCCCTACGCCCTCACCTGAGCTTTCCATTCTCTCCCGTTGAAAATGTGCTGCTGCAAAGTGTTGCTGGCGGCATGGCCATCATGCCGCTTGGGTGTGGTTTTGTCGGAGTGGTTGGTTTCCATCTGGCTCTTTCTCCCCTGTGTCTGCTTGTGCTGTGTTGACTTTGCTTGTGAATAGATTCCAGCAATGACCTATCTTCTCAGATCTGATGAAAACGGACCACTATCTTTGAGCACCACGCAGCTTGTAGTCTGGTCGCTCGGATTGTGTTATTTTGGGGTAGTGTTTGCTGTGCCTTTGTAAGATTGCAAAGCCCCCTTCCTTTGTCACGAGGAGGATCCGATCTCAATACAAAGAAACCTCGTGTATTAACCATGCTATTGTTGCTTATACATAGGCGGCGGCAAGTAATCATTCGAGAACGACTTAAGTTTCCGAGTGGCTTCAGTACTGCTGTGCTCATATCAGTTCTTCATGGTGAAGGTCCTGAAGGACCACAGAGTTTCAAGCCAGGAGAACTCGACAGAGCTGCTCGAGGTGGCTTTGCAAGCCTTGTTCCTCGTGCTGAAGAACACAGTTCTCCCCCTCTGGATAATACAAGCAGTCGTGAGGCTGAAGATGGCACACATGCAGATTTAACAAATCCGCCAAATGGAACGTCAAATATGCGCCTTCTTGTTATTTGTTTCCTAATCTCAGGTATTTTCACCATATTGACATACTTTTTCCCGATCATCCGAAACATTCCGATCTTTGGTATGATCGCAGCAGACAGATGGCTTTGGACACTCAACCCCAGCTTGGCCTATGTTGGCCAAGGTGTAATTATGGGCACGGAGACCACGCTGCACATGACTCTTGGAGCTATTGTAGGCTGGGGCTTGCTCAGTCCGTTCGCAAAATTCAAAGAATGGGCCCCTGGGCCAGTAGATGATTGGGAGCACGGCAGTAAAGGTTGGATTATTTGGGTGTCTCTTGCCATCATGTTGGTTGATGCAGTTGTCAGCCTCGCTTACGTCGGAATAAGATCCATTCCCCGTTCAAAATTGCTCGACTTCATGTTCTACCTCAAAAGCAGGATCCAACATACAGCGTTTTTAGGAAGGCAGATGCCGGGGCAGTCCTCTCATAGGTACTCTTTGCTACAGACAGAGCATGGCGAAGAGTCCCCAGATTCTGAATTCATGGCAGCCAGGGCCATCCGAGTGCCTGATAGTGTTTATGACGATGCGCATGGCGATGCACCCGATGATGCACCGCCAGAGCAGCTGGTAAGTGGGAAGCTGGTAAGTGTTGGGCTGATGACTTCTATACTTTTGTGTATAGGAACCACCTATTTTGTCTTTGGAGACCTTGTTCCGTTATTTGCAACTATTATTGCTGTACTCATGGCTTTAGTTTTGAGTATCATGGGCGTTCGGGCACTAGGAGAGACAGACCTAAATCCAGTCTCAGGAATCAGCAAGCTGGCTCAGCTCTTCTTTGCTCTCATCATTCCACAGTCAAACAAATCGAGCGTCCTCATCAACCTCGTTGCCGGCGCTATGGTAAGAACCCTGCCCGGAATTTCGAGACCAGATCGGCAGTGATGGTGATGGTGGTGGTGGTGCTGTTACACAGTTGAATCTCTTAACTGACTTCATTCCTTAGTCTGAAGCTGTAAGCTGAGGATTATTTCCTGCAGCTCCAAAATTACCTTGGACTAAGTACTGTTTGTTTCTTATTAGGGAGCATTACAAGCAGGCGATCTCATGCAAGATCTTAAGACTGGTCATCTACTTGGTGCAGCTCCGAACGCGCAATTCTGGGGACAGGTGATCGGTGCCACGGCTGGAGCAATTCTGAGCGCCTTCGTTTACAGACTTTATACGTCGTAGGTCTAAGTGCCGCGTCTTAGCGTCTCAGTGATAACAGGCTGACCATTCCTTCAGTGTATACACCATTCCGGGCGACCTTTTCCAAGTTCCCACCGCGTATGTTTGGATTTTTACAGCAAGATTGGTCACAGGTCAAGGTTTACCGTACATGGCAAAAGAATGGGCTGCTGGAGCTGCTGTCTTATTTGCATTTACAACGTTGGTCCGCACCATTGCTGCAGACAAATGGTGGCGATCGTTTATTCCAGGGGGATCGCAGTAGCAGTTGGTACGCAAAGACACGACTTTATTTCTCCTCCCTCGATAATTGCTGACTTTGCTAAGGGATGTACAATGTGCCGTCATTTACCCTGGCCCGAGCGGTAGGTGGTATCGGTTGCTGGTACTGGACAAGGGTCCTAAAGAGATCGAATACGCGACTCATCATATTGGCATCGGTATGATAAGCTGCAGAATCCTAATTTGTCAAAAGCGACTAGCTAACTTGTCTCGAAAGGGCTTCATTCTGGGTGAGGATTCTTGAGCATCGTAAACCTACTACTGCAGGGACTAAAAGTACCTCATTTGTAAGGCCTGCATCGACAACGCATGATAGATACCTACCATTGATTCCGAGGTTAAATATAAAATATGTATTTCTAATGATTCCGTACAAAAGTACCTATTTGAGATCCCATGTCTGATCCTTTTGTCCATTTTGGTGGACCAAGTAACATGTAGCACAAGAGCTCGTGCGTTATCCGCATGAGCAGAGAAAGAGACTTGTCCACTGACGCGACGTGAATCAGGCACATCCTGCACGAGATTCTGCGGCCTGATTAATAAAAGCCCTTGCTTCCAATGAGTCTCTGGGCCATCCGGACCAGTAGTGAATGCCACATGTCCTTGGGAAGAGAGATTGAAGGCTGCTGGAGTTGTTAGAGCTGCGGGGGTTGATCCGATCCTAGAAGGCGAGAAGAAGTTATCAAACCAAATAAGGAACCCATCCAAAGATGCTACTTCTTCGTTCACCTCCGTACTCCAATCAGTCGTGAAGCACAAGTCCCTAGGGTGACATGTATATAGATCCAGAATTTTGAAAGGACATGCTGCACCGCAAAGTGAAGATTTGGGTCTGGCCTGTATATGGACCTCATCATACATGCTCTCTTGCATAGCCTTCATATCAAAGCCGTAAACATCACGCCAGTATGACACGTGCTCTGACAAATATTCTTCATCCTTGAAAGGTGCGATCCACAGTGTGGCAGAGCTAGGAACTAAAAGACCATCAGGTTTGAGGTATTTATCCCGAGCAAACAATATACTCGGCAGCATGGCCTCGTAGAGTAGGCAGTAGCCCATCCACTCGCTGACGATGATGTCGACCTCTTTGACAGGCAAGACAACCTGCTCGATGCTCCCCTTCACGCATGTGATTTTATCCGATAACGCATTGTTGAACACATTCTCTCTCGCTTTGTCGATGATATCTGATCTGTCAACTGCGATAACTTGTGCAGCGCCTGCCTTAGCACAAAACATGCTCAAAATTCCTATACGAATGTCAGATTGAGGTTGAGTAGATGTTTTCATTGACTGTCATAATACCTGTGCCACATCCAATGTCAAGCACAATCTTGTTTTTGAATATGTGTTTGTTCTCATAAATAAAGTCTCTGTACGCATTAGTTCGAACAAAGTCCTTAAGCATCGTCTCGTGGATTTCTGTTCAGAATTTAGTCTCCTGATAGCCTCTCTGGTTTTTTTTTTTTTTTTTTGGTCATTCAATTTCATACCATTTGCAGCATAAGACTCAAAGTAGTAGTTTGAAGTATCCTTGGGCTTGGAGACAAGCGATGAGCTTAGATTATCGTCGCTACCCCAGCGGCGGTCAAGCGTCTGCTCCACCGCCAGTCGATAGTTTGCGAATTTTTCGGTCATAGACTCTAACGCATACTCCAATGTCTTATTACGATCGAGCAGTTTGCCGACTGAACCCTTCGATACATCCACAGTAATCTCCTGGTGTTTGACCAAAGAATCTAGTATTTCGTCAAGAGAATATATGACAGCATCATTTTCAATAACCGGCCTCAAGTAACGCTCGTCGTCAATGTCCAAATGGGAGATCTGTTTGGGTAGGCTGGACTTGTCTCGAACATGACTGCGAACATAATTTATGAGCTTGACAGCGCCTAGGAAATCGAGCTGCAGGCGATTGATATTATCGAGCAAGTCAAAGTTGTGTTGCTGCTTGCAATAGTCGAGCATTTCAGCTAGCGTGGGGAATGTTTGCCCGTCAAACAATGACAAGACTTCAATATTTTCCACGTCGGGCTCGACGTCAAGCCAATTGCTCTCCTCTGACGTATCGGAGGTTTGACAAGGCGAGCTTGGATCATCCTTCGGGTTATTCATCTTTGCAGTCGCTTGAACAGCGGTGTACTTGGTTCGATGTGGCACGTTTGGGATGATTGAAGGAGTTTTGTATTGCTTCGAATTTAAAAAAGTATCCTTGATAAAGTTTTGGCTACAAGACAGCCCTCCATTGGCAAGTTTTTTACAACTCCCCAAGCCCGGTCCACTCTCTGCACAGCCCTGACATGTGCTGAAGTAGTAATATCAGTCAGTGCCTTTATAGTAGCCGCCAAGCGGGGTACCCATCATGCTGGATGGACCAGGAATCCCACATTGTTTCATTTACATTTTTCCCTCGAGTCCTATGGCCCTTGTGTCCAGCGGTCGAATAAGCCATTATTATTCATCCTTACCCTCGCCGTTGCCATCTTCTTCTCCATCTGACACATCCTCACCAAGCTCTCGAAGACGTACCTACACATGAACTGAGTCAGACAGCCCTACTATACCGCATATCGAACGTACTCACTTTGTATCTGGCAACCTTTTCTTCCAAGTCCCCAAAGACTATTAGCAAATCATCGAGCTCTGCTTGCGCGGTCTTCTTTGCTGCCAGTTCGTTCGAGAGCTTTGCCTCGGCCTACGGGAATTAGTTTTGCACGTAGCTATTGGCCAAAAAAACATATAAAAATTAAGACATATGACTCACTATCTTGGCTTTTGCGTGTACCTCATCAGCCTTTGCTGTCATCTGGCGGAGCTGTTCCTCTAGGCTTTCAGCCCGAGCCTCAACTTCTTTCCTCTTGCCGGCTTCTACCGCTAATAATTTGTCGTTCTGCTCCTGAAGCCTCTGGATTTCTAGGGCTCTGTTCTTGCCAGCCTAGGTAATTCTGGTCAAAATTTCGTTCCCTAGTTCCACCACAGAAAACTAACCTTTATCAAGTCGACCTCGAGACGATTGATTGATGCCTTGTAATCAGCCCCTCTGCCTCTGCTCGTAGCTGGACTCGCTCGATTTGGGACTGGGCCGCTTTTTGTGCTTGAATTAATTCGGTTTGAAGCTGTGCTTCTCTGCAAGCGAATTGATCATGTGCTAATGCAGCTTGTCGCTCATGCTTGGTTGCCGTCGCGGCCTG
The DNA here is from genome assembly GCA_023658505.1 of Epichloe gansuensis. Taxonomy (NCBI): domain Eukaryota; kingdom Fungi; phylum Ascomycota; class Sordariomycetes; order Hypocreales; family Clavicipitaceae; genus Epichloe; species Epichloe gansuensis. Next base: position 2,552,913 of record CP098284.1, read on the forward strand.
CTGTTGGACCAAATCTCTACAAACAAGTATGAGCATAATTCTAGCACATGAACAGTGCAACATACCGAATCTTTTCTTCATGAGCCTGTTCGGCATCTTGAAACGCTGTCTTGAACTTAGAAAGCTCTGTTTTAAGCTCCGTTATTAAACGTCGATCATCTGCCTCGCGATGGTCAAGTGTGTCCTCGAGAGATGCCATTTTGTCTTGGATTTCCTTCAAGGCACGTTCTTTGTCCTCAATTTGACGCCGAAGAGAGTCCACGAGCTCGCGCGATATACCTTTTGGACACCGTTAGTGACGATGGAAATTTCGAGCTCTGGTGCTCTGTCGATAGATCGTCCAATCCGACTGTAATTGTCTTTGAAAAATTGACAAATGCAGCATCAAAAAGACATCTGGAAGACCAATGCCACTAGATGGACGATGTTTCTGTGAGGTTACCTCGAAATCTCGTATGAGCGGATGACTTCTAAGGCGATGCAAGCGGTCTAGGTATTGCTCTCGATCTAATCTCTTCATGAGAATGGAGTGTAAGTCTGGTCGGGGAGCGGTGAATCCTTAGTTGAAAATTCGTACACAACTCCTAGAAGCAACGCGCAAAGACCTTGGACTATGTCCCCCGAGACCGATGGTTGAGAAACTGCTTGAATCAAGCTCTGCACGTTGCTTCCCTCGGCCAGAAAATCATTCACCGCATCGAGGTCCTCAAAAGTCCAACACACAAGCAACATTAAGTAACCCACTAGAATCCTAGCGTCATCCCCACGAGAAACACCAGAGATAAGGTGAGCCGTAACTGTCTGTATACTTGTAACAACTTCCTCATCTTTTGATGCATCACCTTCCGTGACGCCAAGTAGGTTTGTCTTCGCTGTGGGGTTGTCGTGGATGAGGTGGAAAGCGATGACGGAAGCAAACCACTGGCGGTATGGGTCGCGGGCAGATTTTCTTAAATCTGGCCGCAACAGCACGGTCAAGATATTCGCAGATTCATCGGCACCAGAAGTATAACCATCAATGGCTCTTGCCAAAAAGTGAAGCCTAACCTCGGCATGTTTTGAAAAATAGGCTTTGAGGCATTCGCACGCAGAATATCGTAGATCGAAGACCAAAGGGTCACTTGAATTGAGCGTCAAATCCAACAGGCCGTCAATAACATATGTTTTTGCCGAAAGTTCCACATGAGCGCCTTCTCTAACGTCGTCTGCAAGTAGCGGTGCTGGAACCATCAGTTGGGCAAAACTCTCTTGCAACGGTTTAGAGCCTCGAATCATGTCACCGCATGTCGTCAGGGCCTGTGCACATGAGGTTACATGTTGTCTTCTAATCCAATGACTTGACAGCATGTTCTTACCTCTGCTTTGATTGCGATTTGACCCTCTGCACGGGAAAAGGCTAGTTGAAGAATGTTGTACACCAATCCATGTCTCCAATAAGCTTCTTGGTTGAGGGACAGGCCTGCCGAGCCAGGAATGAAGAAGAGGCGGAGAACTGCAAGATATGCATATATGTTTCGATCGCGTTGCGTCTGGGCCCATACCGCAATTTCAGTATCGGAGAGCTGGGACCTTAACAAGTCCTCGAGCAGACCAGCTAGACTTGCAAAGCATCCTGATTCTCGAAACAGCGACTGGTTCGAGGTGTTTCGGCGCAGAAGATTTGCTATAAGAATTAAACAATCCTCCACAATTCGTCCACCCTCCGCAAGTGAGCCATCGGCGGCCACAATAGCAAATGTTCGTTCGAATGCGTTCTCGAATGCCACGAGTTTCTGTAGTTCTCTGGAAGTTGGCGTGAGAGAGATCAACAAACCAAGACACTCGTCTCGTACCGCTTCCCGTTTGTCCTCAAGGGTAGCAACGAGCCTGCTTATTCCCAACGGTGCAGTCAATATGCACTCTTCGGTTCGTTCGGTACGTGCTGACAAAATAGCCGAGAGCAGCTGCAAGGAGTAGAGACGGGAGTAAAAATCGTTAGATTCGACAAAATCTAATAACAGTGTAATATTCTCTTGGCGCTGCGTGAACTCGTCGGCAAGCCAGAGCAACACCTCATCAGAAGTTTCGGGGCTATTCTCGTTGGGGTTGAACAACAACAAAAGTGTTTCCAGAATCACTTTCACGGTGTCGACATCATCGCCGTCTTTTGTCAGGCTTCCAATAAGACATCTCAGAGCACCAGAGGCAACCGAAGCAGGAAAATCTTTAGCAAAGCTTCGCAGGCCTAATATCGCGGCTCGTCGGTCCTCTAGTAAATTTGCAGAATTGAGTCGTCCGCTAAGCACTGTTATGGTTTCACTGACAGATTGTTTAGCTGGTGTCGTCGCAATAGAAAACATGATGTCGAGATGGCCTGCGCCATTAAAAATAAAGATACCCCAGTATGAGCTGAGATACTTTCCCTGCAGCTAAGCTCTCTCAGAGCGCGGCCGATGCTAGAGGCTTACTACTCAGGAAGCTAGCTGGTATGCTCAACGAGGACGAAATGATTACTTGTAACAGCGGCCCCCTGCTAACTACCTCGTCCTGTTAAGGAGAGCTCTGCAGCTTAAGTTGAGGCTACAAGGCAGGGGCCTATTACGACAGACCGACCACCTGCATCCGACCCAAGGCATTGTACTTCGTCCGGATGTGCCAAAAGAGCTGGGGCCACCTACAAAGGACCATGCGCGTCGGAAGGGGAAAAAGCTTAAGGTACGTACCTAGCCTAGTTAGCTGACACTCCGTGCTCCACGTCTCGCTTCGGAAATACTACCAAACTGGAATCCTATCAACAACATCTGTCGCAGCGCGGTATAATATCGACAAGATGGGTATTCCAGCCGCTTTTCGATGGCTGTCCAACAAATATCCGAAGATAATCTCACCAGTCATCGAAGATCAGCCAGTTGTGTTGCCTGATGGATCAATTATCCCTGTTGATACTACGGCGCGAAATCCCAATGGCGAGGAGTTTGATAATCTCTATCTTGACATGAATGGCATTGTACACCCTTGCGCGCATCCTGAGGATAAACCCGCACCAGAAGATGAAGAAGAAATGATGCTCGAGATCTTCAAGTACACCGACCGTGTCGTAAACATGGTCAGACCGCGGAAACTCCTTATGATTGCAGTCGGTAAGGCCGGAACCTTTCCCGGCTAATCCGAATCACGCTGACAGAGTCTCTTAGATGGCGTCGCTCCTCGAGCTAAGATGAACCAACAACGTTCAAGACGATTCCGTTCAGCGCAGGATGCGAAAGAGAAAGAAGAGAACAAGCAAGAGCTCCTCAAACTAGTCAAACAACAAAACGGCGGCATGCTACCACCAAAGCACTCTGGGAATGTTATGAAAAAGTCTTTGATAACAACTCAATCACACCAGGAACACCATTCATGGATATACTGGCAGTCAGCTTGCGTTATTGGTGTCAATACAAACTGAATACTGATCCAGCTTGGGCAAAAATGAAAGTTCTCATTTCCGATGCCACAGTCCCCGGGGAAGGCGAGCATAAGATCATGAACTTCGTTCGGTCACAGAGAGCCAGCCCTGATCATGACCCAAACACTCGTCATGTAATCTATGGCTTGGATGCCGATTTGATCATGCTAGGCCTGGCTACGCATGAGCCTCACTTTCGAGTCCTTCGAGAAGATGTCTTTTTCCAGGAAGGAAGGGCCAGGATGTGCCGAATTTGCGGGCAGAAAGGTCACGAGGCACGCAATTGTCGGGGTGGGATGAAAGACAAGACGAGTGATGCTGAGGACAAACCCACCCCCGCGCCGCTCAAACCGTTCATCTGGCTTCACGTTTCAATTTTACGGGAATATCTTGCCGCAGAATTGGCTGTTCCCGGATTGCCTTTTAGATTCGACCTGGAGCGAGCCATTGATGATTGGGTATTTATGTGCTGCTTTGTCGGAAATGATTTCCTTCCCCATCTACCCGCATTGGAAATTCGAGAACACGGCATTGACACACTGACAACCATCTGGAGGAACTGCTTGCCCAGAATGGGAGGATATGTCACGAAAGACGGCCACATAGATCTTGAGCGAGCACAGCGCATTTTGGATGGGCTAGCAATGCAGGAAGATGGCATATTTAAACGCCGCAAGGAGCAAGAAGAACGCAGAGAGGCGAACGCAAAGCGGAGGAAGATGCAAAACGAAGGCCAGTTCCGTGGAAATACTCGCGGAGTCAATGGCGAGAAGCACAGAGACGGTCATCAAGATCCTTCACGGGGCCTATCTCTCCACCCAATATCGACTTATCCGAAGGATCCGTCTCAAGCCATCACACACGACATGGTTGTGAATAGATCTAAAGTTCAAGATACCGCCACCGCCAACAAGAGCGCTGCAAGCGCAATGAAAGAGCAGCTGCGAGCTGGCAAGCAAACCGAAGACGTCACAGAAACTGGATCATCTGTCCTAGGCAAGCGCAAATCACCAGGCGAATCAGACACTACCAATATCGACGGTCCTGTTGACACCGTAAGGCTCTGGGAAGATGGCTATGCAGACCGCTACTATCAACAGAAGTTTAATCGCCCACCTGGTGACATCTCATTTAGGCATGGGGTAGCTAAGGCTTATGTGGAAGGTTTGGCGTGGGTTCTACTATACTATTTCCAGGGTTGTCCTTCATGGGAGTGGTACTACCCATACCACTATGCCCCTTTCGCTGCAGATTTCAAAGATCTAGCAAGCATGGGAATTGTATTTGAAAAGGGCAGAGTGTCAAAGCCGTTTGAACAGTTGATGAGCGTTTTACCAGCAGCTTCACGACACGCCCTCCCTGAAGTTTTCATCCGCTTATGACAGAGAAAGACAGTCAAATCATCGACTTTTATCCGGAAGAGTTTGAGGTAGACTTGAATGGTAAAAAAATGGCATGGCAGGGAGTTGCCCTACTACCATTCATTGACATGCCCCGGCTGTTGGCCGCCGTGCAAGAAAAGTACCCCCTCCTAGGGCCATCAGAAGCCGCAAGAAATACGACTGGTAAAGATGTGCTTATATTCTCAGAGAACAATGAGGATTGTACGATGACATCTTGACACGATTTTATTCCAAGCGCCAAGAATCATCGAAATTCAAATTGGATCCCAAATCAAGCGGTGGCTTGTCGGGAATGGTTAAGAAACAGGACAGCGAATATGTGCCTCACGGATCGCTAACCTATCCGCTGGAGCGAAACAGTATGCCGGATTTGGATTATGATAGATCTGTCAGGTAAGAATTATCTGCTTCACGCCGTCACCCAACGATATAATTATCTAGAGCTAATGCCGAATTTCCTGATTAGCGTACACTTCGAAATGCCACAGACGCAGCAGACGCACAAATCAATGCTACTACGAGGTGCAAAACTACCACCGCCTACACTGACTCCGAGTGATATAGAAGTGATCCGAGGCAAGGTTGGGAGGGTTCAGCGGGGACCAGGTTATTCTCGGAACAGCAGGGGTCTGGTCAAGATCACAGCAGGCGTCTTAATCAGGGATGGCATCCACCACCACCAGGAGGGCCGGGCTTTGGTGTTGGGGTGCCTCCACCACCACCATCAAATTGGACTCAAGCATCTAGGGGCAGAGGTTTCTATGGAAACAATTAGCAGTATATAGATAGAAAAGGGAGCGTTTATGGAGCATCCTCTGGCGTAAGGAGCATCCCCTCTGTGGCTTGCGTGTGTGAGCGCCCGATGTCGGGCTCCGCTGCAGATTAGTAAGGCAATTATTTACCTTCTTTGAAGCTCTTTACATGAAGCTATTTATATATAACTTATATCACTATGGAGGCCCTTTTTAACTGTAAATTTCCCTCTCTTTAGGATGCCCGCAAGGCTCTTGATAGCGTCATAACTAAGCTCGGATTTAACCTCGGATTTAACCTTGTTATTCATACCTAACGCCTAAACGCGAGAAATCTAACATGAATCGTCTGCAAAGGTTATGTCTATTAAGAACATTCTTCTAGAGAGATACATAGTAGCCGGCGCCGCACTTAATAATCATCCTATATATCAGACTACAAGTATAAGATTATATGCATTATAAACGCGTTTGACACATTAGACTTGGTCACTATTACGGGTGGCCGGTAAAGCAGTAAAAACGTTTATAGGAAGAGTTTTGGGGAAGGGGGCATAGGCGTAATTTTTTTCTGGCAAGCTTATTATAGTGGGCGTTGGCACAAAAGCCCTGTCTACAAAAAAAAGAAGCCCCGTCCGCGCTATATTGTGAGAAAAACAACAGTTTTTAAGCAACGAAAATAAAAAGAAACCACATGGAAAAAAACTTAAACCGACAGTTTCGTAGCAAATTAAGGTCACTTTTTACTTGAGTTGTTCTACTTTTCCACCTAATTAATTCTTAGCTATATACCCCTTTGGCAGTCGTAAAGGCGACAGGCCTTAATAGATAAAAAAAAAAGGCCTTTGTACTTTGATACTCTATTTGATTTGATGACAGAAGTCAAAGCAATTTCCGTACATCACACACGCGTTTTCCTCTCGAGTGAATAAAGTTCTAACGCGTTGTTGACTGAAAGTGCTAGAGAGCCAAGGGGAATTATACTATAATAAAAGTCCTAGCGATTTCCCCTAGTACAAAGAGCTCGGCTGGCTGCTCTAAAGTTCCCTATTATTGTCTTTAGAAGCTATTGCGAAAACATTTATGTGAGGAATGCCACTAAACGGGTTGAACACGATGCAGGTGTGAGTTCCGTGACCTCGTTAGCGCCTTCGCGCACTCAAAGAGACAGCGTTACAAAGGGAGACGCGTAGGAGCGCTACTAAAAGATACATCCTTTTCCTTGTAAATCGCTTGTAATTTAAGGTACCTATTAATCCTAGCCCCTGTCTGCGCATAATGCCTGATTGGCTCGCTGTTCCCTGTTATGTGATTTGAAAAATAATTTAGGTGTTGTATGTAGTGTATTGATAACATTATTCAAGGGGTATTATACTGTATCACTTGAAAACTCCAATGCGATATCTGCGTGCCCCAATGTCCGAGGCCAGAGCTTTCTTTGGGTTGGTACGTGAACGGGGACCAAAATCAGAACTTGAAGGCCACTTTTACAGGCTGGTAGATTCGACTCTAGTCGGAACGTGGCCCAATAAGTTGGCAAACCACTCAATAGATATGTGTAAAATTTGTGCTGACGAAGTTAATGACTGGCCATTCGCGCAAAGGCCATGAAAAAAAATCAAAACTTTCTTCAAGTTCACCTTCCAGTCTCTTTCATGTATCTCCTTACGACAACTTAGATCCCACATGCTTACTTGGCTTTCCTCGAGCAATAATGGTGGGCGTTGATGTTCTCTTGCCTCACCGGAGAAATACGTGGCCGTTAAACCTGTGGTCGACCAGTCGGTGCATGTCATGTGCAGAGTCTGGCAGACTGGAATAGAAGCGTCGAAGTGGGAGAGAATTGTTCCCTATGAAATATGTGTCAGTCAGCCATACGCTTGGTGCGATATTCAATGCACGCGAATAATAAGATGGCTGGCTGATGTTATTAGATTGGGACAAGATTTCTCCGCACGTATTAGTAGGTGATATCAAGATTCATACAACAGAAAATGTGTCGTCAAAGAAAAGTCGTGCCGAATTCATTTGAGATGCAATTATGTGGAACCAACTACTGGGGACATCGCTAGGAAGCATATGCATATATTGAGGTTCATATGAGTCCACAAAGAGTTGCACACTCAGGATTGCATTTTAGTGATTCTGCAACTTTTTAGCATACAGTCAATCGTGGTCTTGTAGAAATACAATACATATCATGGCCTCGAATCTACCGATCTCCACGTGCGTGTCATTGTACTCCGACACGCTGAGTAGAACACATAGCTGACTGATTTGCAGTGTATATGTGCAAAACCTCGAAGAGAGGATAAAGACCCAGCAACTGTCCGAAACGCTCAAAACAATATTCTCAGAATTTGGCACTATTATCGACATTATCGCCAAGAAAAACCTGAGGGCCAAGGGTCAAGCTTTCATTGTCTACGATGACCCTACAAGTGCGACAGATGCCATCGATGAACTACAAGGTTTCGAGTTGTTTGACAAGCCCATGAGACTATCTCTAGCGAAAACCAGAAGCGACAAATTAGTTAAGATGAATTCTTCCCCTGAAGAATACGCATCGCACAAGAGAAATCGAATTGCTGAGAAAGGTACATGTTTCTTCACACCCTTAATTTCTATCTTGTCAGTTTTGGCTGATTGGCGTGATCTAACGTACTCAGACAAACGCATGGCTACAGAAGCAGCGGACAACGAGCGGCGATCCAAGAGAGGCTCTGGACAGGTGACAGATAGTAGACTCAGCAAGCTTTCTAAGCCAACTGGGCTCAAATCAACAGGCCCCACGGCTTCTCAAGTTGTTCCAGATGAATATTTACCACCCAACAAGATCCTCTTCCTGCAACAAATCCCTGCGGAGTATGACGTCGATGCATTAGGTGCAATATTTAGCAGATTTGAAGGCTTCCGTGAAATCAGGTTTGTTCCTGGCCGTCGAGGAATAGCTTTTGTGGAATACGATGGTGAGCAAGGCGCCATTGCAGCTAAGGAGAGCACGTCAGCTATGAGGCTTGGGAAAGTTCCCTCAAAGTTACGTATCAAAGACAGTAGCTACTTCGCCCGTTTGCCTATAGACATGTAGTTTAATTAATACTATCCAGTTACCTAATAATTCCAGGAGTAATCAAATGTTTCGCCGTTTAATAATTTAAAAATCACATCGTCTTCCTCATCACCCACAAGAATGTCGCCCGCACCAGTTGCTTGTTCATCATTGCCTACGCCTGCACCATGATCTTCTAATCCTTCTCGTCTTGCTTTCATTTCTGCGTCCGCAGCGGCGGTATCCGCTGCTTCTTGTTTGCTACCTGTTGTCGGCTATAGTCAGTTACAAGAAATAAATAGCACAGTAGCTCAACATACTTTCTTCAATCTGTAAAATTCTTCTCGATCAAGCTCATCAAGTTCAGAGTTGATATACTTGATTGTATTCTCAGTTCGAGGAATTATCACATGTTCGATCGCGTTGACTGCACAAAGGTCAACCACAAGTCAAAAGTTGATGTGCTCTGATGTACTAGTAAAGTGCATTCACCTCGTCTATTGACAACCTTGATTACTTCATCCAAGATGACAAAGGCCGTCTGCAGGCTGGCCAACTCTACGAGAGCTTCGACAGCTCGAGCATATGTTTCCCGGCAGCGTTGTACCTGTTGACCACCTTTACCCAGCCCAGTGAGGCCGAAGTCGTTGCTTCCATTCACCATGTAGCTTTCGAAAGCGGGAAGAAGCACTCCTGACACGTTGTCTTGTTTTGTTCGAATTCTAAAACGTGCTGATTTGGCTGATTCCTGAACTTGATATCCGATGTCGCCGCCGACCGCATACGTGACCTCGGCCAGAGAAAATGCCGCTATTTGCATTACGCGGCCCATTTTACGCTTCGCTTCGTCGATTCGTCTGGTTATCTCTAATACAAGCAAAGTCAGTGCGTATAAAACTGCAAAACCTTGAGTACCACGGTACCTCGGAAGCGCCTGACAGAGTTCAATTAGTTCAGCTTGTCCATATAACTGCAAAAGTACTGCAATTTTCTCACTTCGTTAAAGCTTCACTCTTTCGCTTTAGCAAACTATGGCCCGTTTCGGCGCCTTTGAGCTTGGCTTTCATGATGCCCAGCGATTGTCGAGTGGGAAATACTGCCTCACGATCCTGTTAAAGTGATTAGAAGTTCCACGACGTCTAATGAAATATTAGATAGGTAAGTGTATTACCGCAGCGCCAGACATGATGAATGCTTATAATCGAGCGAATGACTACAAATCAACACCGACGTAAACGATGGGGATGAGTTAGGAGCTGTGTGCCTGTCCTTAGCAATTAGTTTTCGTCATGTCGTGTGTGGGTCGCGTTACTAGGAAAAGCACTGTCTTGCAACCTCTACACACGGAGTACTATTATGTACTGGTACCCGTGCCACGTCCCCACTTTTCTGGTTCTCAAATATTCGCACCACTGTTATTATTACATACTCCGTACTCCATAGAGGTAGTGCTTATTGGATTTTAATATTGTTTTTACGCTCATTAGTTCTAGTTAATGCATTGGATTTGTGAAGATACTAGTATTACTAATATTGTATTCTTACTAATCTTCTACTAACTCTTTTATGGTCTTTTATAAGGTTCAATGTTAACAGCGGTGTGATGATCTAGGCTTTGCCTAGACCTAGCAATATAGGTGTCAATTGAACAAGTCAACGTTGACTTGTTCAATGCATATTCTTTGTTGTCATCCCAATGGAATCGGGCACATCACGCGCGCTTGACACCCGCGATGGCCCGGTGGGCTGCACCGTAACAAGCGGCGAGCATTGATGGATCTTTTGGTCTATTATGGAATTTCAGCACACCTTCTGGGCTCTTACAAATAATAAATGTTTTCATTATTATTTTACCCTAGCTTTAAGAGCTTTTCTTTCGTAACTTACTTCTTGATGTTAAATTTAGAGTTTTAATAAGAGCTAGTAAGACAGGGCGACGGAGTGTGGGCCAGGTGATCAGGCTATAGGCCACCCTAATCGGGTATAAAGCGGTGGGTTTTGGGTGGATCCTTTAGTCTTGCTGACAAGCGCTGATTGGCTAGAAATCTACCCTAAAAGCGGATCCCGCTTGAAATTAACCTAAACCGGTATTTTTTTAACCTTGCTAATATAAAAACGCGCTAAACACAGAATTAGCCAATTAGAGGAGGCCAGATGCAACCACGCTAGACCAATTTAAGCATATATGCTTTAGCGTTCTTCCCGGCGAATCAGCGCCCGGTATAAATGTGAGTTCCATGGCTAATGCCTAAGCTTCTAACCAATCAAAGCTCGCTAAGCAATTGATAGGAACACGTGCCACGCCCCGCGCTAAGCCCAATTAGGTGGCCCACAGCCTGATCACCTGGCCCACACTCCGTTGCCCTGTCTTAAGGCTAGCCTCTCTCATAGTAAATTCAAATCTCTTTACTTATATCTTATTATTATTTTTCTTCCCTTCAATCTTATAATATGCCTTGATAAGTTAATAGTCTCTGATAGTATATTAAATGCCCTTCATATTATTTAGTAGTGTTACTTCCTTATGCAAAGGTAGTGAAAAAAGCCCCTATAACTTGTACCGTGCATAGTCGTCACTAAGTTTGCGCGGCTTCGTGGATCACACCTTCTTTTAACGTGGACCTCCGTAGATGCATATCTCCATACTGTGGGTACAGCGGGTAACTAAATGATTTCTGTCTCCAATTTCAGAGCGCTCTACTTTCGAGATCCGCGATGAACTTATTGTCTCCGCCCACGAGGCTTTCCTGAACGATGAGTTTCTATTCCTATTTTTAGGGCACTTCGAAAGTCAATATTCGTGGTTCTCCTGCTCTTAGTGCGAGACCTGTATTAGCATCATGGCTCTCAAGACCGTGGGATACGCGAGACTGGATCTCCAGATTGTGGTAAGAGCTCTCTCGTCCGATACATTTTCAAGAGTGAACTGTTTTCCCTTTGCTGACAAGCAGTCACAAGTCAAATGAGGATTTCATTTACGAACAAGACGTGTTGCGGGACCCCGTAAGCGTTAAGCCTTGGCTGGTGTACATCGACTTCAAACTTCGACATGGTGATCTTTTAGAACAAAACTTGATCATGGCTCGCGCGTGCGCCCAATTACCGCGCTCATATAAGCTTTGGAAGAAGGTAAAACTCTCGCTCTCTTCTGGAAGTAAATACTAACAAACGTAGTATTTGTTATTCCGAACCGCTCACGTAGCGAAATTGAATCCCGCCATCTTTGCCTCCGAGTATAATAAGGTCAATGCTTTATTTGAAAGAGCACTCATACTTCTTAACAAAATGCCGCGAATATGGGAGGTGTATCTTCGATTTCTTATCAGACAACCTGCCATCACACTCGTCAGACGAACATTCGACCGCGCTTTGAGGGCATTGCCCATTACCCAACACAATCGAATATGGGCTCTGTATTCGTCGTTCGCAAACGAATCGTCGGGTGACACTGCTGTTAAAATCTGGAGACGCTATATGCAAGTTCACCCTGAGAAAGTCGAAGATTTTATTGACTTGCTCATCCAGACTGGTGCCTACTCCGAGGCTGTAAAATGCTATATAAGTCTACTCAACAACGTCCGGATCGCAAGTCAACATGGCAAAGGTCACTACGAACTTTGGAGTGAGATGGTCGATTTGCTCGTTGACCATGCTTCGGATATTGATCCGAGTCACGAGAGTGGCATAGAAGTGGAAAGCATCATCAGAAGCGGGATAAACCGATATCCGGACCAAAGAGGAAAGCTTTGGACAGGTCTGGCTACCTACTGGATACGGAGAGGCAGCTTTGAGAAGGCCCGTGACGCTTTCGAGGAAGGAATTACGACAGTCATGACTGTCAGAGATTTTGCTCTAATATTTGACTCATACACCGAGTTCGAAGAGTCAGTAATCAGATCTCTCATGGATCGTGCAACTAGTCAGGCTGAATCTGCTGTTGGTGATGATGAGGCAGACTTTGAATGGGATGTTCGCATGATGCGCTTCGAACACTTGATGGATCGACGCCCCTTTCTGGTCAACGATGTGCTACTTCGCCAAAATCCGAATCTGGTTGTAGAGTGGGAAAAGCGAGTCACATTATGGGGTGATAACAAGGAAGAAGTTGTCAGAACCTACTCGGACGCCATCGCCTCTATCCATCCGAAACAGGCCGTCGGCTCTTTCCACAAACTCTGGACCAACTATGCTCGGTTCTATGAACAAGGCCGCGATTTGAGAAACGCTCGCATTATTATGGAGAAAGCGACCAAGGTTCCCTATAAATCTGTTGCCGAACTGGCTGATATGTGGATTGAATGGGCCGAATTAGAACTGCGTAATGAGAACTTTAATGAAGCAGTTCGAATCATGGCAAAGGCCGTCCAGGCACCAAAAAGATCGACTGTTGATTATTTCGACGAGACATTACCAGCGCAGCAGAGGGTTCACAAAAGCTGGAAACTCTGGAGTTTTTATGTCGATCTTGTGGAGAGTGTCGCTACTTTGACAGAAGTGAAGAAAGTGTACGAACGAATTTTCGAACTTCGAATCGCAACACCACAGACGGTTGTCAATTATGCCAACGTCTTAGAAGAACATAAATATTATGAGGAGTCGTTCAAGGTATACGAAAGAGGTTTGGACTTATTCAGTTATCCAGTAGCGTTTGAGCTATGGAACTTATATCTTACAAAGGCCGTTGATCGCAAGATTGGCATTGAGCGACTACGAGATCTCTTCGAGCAAGCTGTTGAGGATTGTCCGCCAAAGTTTGCGAAGACAATTTACTTGATGTACGGGAACCTAGAAGAAGAACGAGGGCTTGCACGGCATGCGATGCGAATTTACGAGAGGGCTACAAGAGCTGTAGCGGATGAGGACCGTGCCGACATGTTCAACTTTTACATCACAAAATCAGCCTCAAATTTCGGGCTGTCTTCTACTCGTCCTATTTACGAAAGAGCAATTACAGCATTGCCAGATACGGAAGCCAAGGAAATGTGTCTCAAATTTGCAGATATGGAGAAGCGATTGGGTGAAGTAGACAGGGCGCGTGCAATTTATGGGCATGCGTCACAATTTTGTGATCCGCGAATCAACAGCGACTTTTGGGCACGATGGGAACAGTTCGAGGTGCAACACGGAAATGAAGACACGTTCAAGGAAATGCTGCGCATAAAGCGAAGTGTCCAGGCACAATATAACACTGACGTCAACTTCATCGCTACGCAAGCGCTAGCCCGGAGCCAGACTACCGATCATCATGTCTCTACTGACACTATGAGTAATATAGGCAGACAGTCAACCGCGCTGCAGGGCTTTGTTGCTGCGAGCGGTGAAGTTGCAGGGCCACGCGGTCAGCAGGACACGCCTGTGAACCCAGACGCGATTGACATCAATGGGCTTGACGATTAACAAACATGTAGTAGAATTATTGTTTGCTCCAAAGTTCTTGTCGATCTTTCGACTTACGGGGGCGGTTTCGCTGCACTTTGTTCTCCTTGTATTGGTCACTTTCTTTTACTTTGTTTATGCCTTTCCACGAAACCTGGCACAATTATCAATTTCGCAGACTATCCCTGCATAACACTCCGAATCACGATTTCAGGTTACTTGCCACCTTCCATTTCGGCGATTATGCATGGTATTGCTCGGCATAGTTCCTATCGATGTGGCCGTCACGAGAGTTTAGTGTTGCGTATATAGGTAGATCCTTTTCGTTTTTGAAAATGGCTAGTGGGACATGAGATGCATCTGTGTAGTTTTTAGCACGTGCGGATTTTCTACAGTCTAATCCCTGTTTGACTTTACAGGAAGTAGAGTAAGTACGGATTAAACGCGCAGCAGTAGTTAGACCCAAGACGGAAGAGGTGCCCTCGCACCTACATCATAATAAGGAAAGGTATGTTAACAGCCGCAACGGACCATTGTCGGTTATCTTATACCCTTTAACAGCTGTAGTACAGCTGTTAGACTTGCAGTGCAAGCAACGTCAGTGACCTAAATAGAGGAATATAAAAGTAGTACTTTTAAAAAACTATATGCTTACTACTATTCTACTGGTCTAAAGGCTTTATCCTAACTATAAGACAAACTTTATTAGAGTCAAGGTTTACTATATGCTCCTTACCTTATTCCTTTATCTTTAGTTAACGTTATAGAGCTTTGTATAGCTAATTTAAATGTCCGTTTGAATAAGTGAGCTAGATGCGATGTGGGTTTATTACAACACGTTAGTAAACTTCGGATGGCGTTAAATTCACAACCTGGCATTTTCCCTGGGTTGGTCAGCTGTCCATGTGACTAGTTGAAACAGACATGACGATGACGATAGGTATTCGTTTATAAGGAGGTTCTTCGCCCTATCGAGCTCTGGGCATATTCACTGTCGACTTCACAAAGTATCAATTCGTAGACACAGGTTAAGCAAATTACAAATCAGGTTACCTACCCTAGGGTACGTGGTATCCACATGACAATTTGCCTGTTGTGACCAAGCACAGGATTTTATGTTTGCCAAACAACATGATCCAAGATTAAAAATATTACTCGGGGCTGCTAGGGCTACATGCAAAAATAGTGCCAAGCAAACTGGAAGTCAGGTGATATCCCCATGCTCTCCGTCGTTACTCGTCGCTTTAGCTTGTTGCTCGGCATGACCAAGAGAAAGTTTGGGACGTTCATTAAAGACAACTCGACACCCAATATGATACCTACAATACAACTGAACACCAGAGAAAAACAACTCAGACGTCTTCTTCTCGACGTATCGGATTTCATTAACGACTCCAAGCTCACAGAACGCCCCGTAGTCGTTCGCTGGGCCGGAGGCTGGGTCCGCGACAAAGTGCTTGGTATTGAAACTCATGACATAGATGTCGCTGTGAATGCGATGACTGGTGTCGACTTCGCGCAGCGTATGTGCACATACTGTGACACGGAAGAGGCAAAAAGAAGCACTCAATCAAAGCAGACGACATCGGAAGCCTTCACAATGTTGCACGGAATCCGGACAAATCAAAACATCTAGAAACGGCCATGTTACGCATATTTGGGCTGGACCTAGATCTCGTGAATTTGAGGAAAGAGAAATATGCCGAAACAAGCCGCAATCCTCTTGTTGAATTCAGGACACCCGAGGAGGATGCACTACGACGAGATGCCACCATCAATGCGCTGTTCTACAATCTGCACACTGAAAAAATCGAGGACTTCACTGGCGGCCTGGAAGACTTGGCCAATAAGATCGTGAGAACGCCTTTAAACCCTCTAGAAACGTTCAAGGACGACCCTCTTCGCATCCTTCGAGTGGTTCGCTTCGCTAGTCGTCTGGAGTTCCGCATAGATGACGACACATGCAAAGTCATGGCACATGAGCAGGTCTTGAAGGCCCTCAAGGTCAAAATCAGCCGCGAGAGAGTCGGAAATGAACTGAGCAAGATGTTAAGAGGCAGTCATCCATGCTCTTCTCTGAAGCTTATTGACAGCCTGCACCTCTACAATCCGATATTCACCGACCCTACGTCAAAATCCGAAGCCACTCCAAACATCTCCCGTTGGCAAGTCGCTTACAAATGTCTCGACGACATGCTACAGAACGACAGCTCCGGCTCCCTTGGTCGGCTGCTGATTCGCTCAAAAGATGCTGCCTATGTAGCCTGGAACTTGGCCGCCCTTAGTCCATGGATGTCAATGGAACCATTGCCTAATGAGCTACCAAAGGCGAACAATTTACCGCCAGTTTCTGTTGCCGCTCGAGAAGGATTCAGGGCACCAAATAAGTTACTGGATGTAATAACAGCCAGCTACAAACACAGGCATCATATCATGGAGCTCAAGACATCGACATCCGGGCCAGGGTCCGTGGCTATTGCCAGAGATGTACTCGGTATGGCAATTCGCAAATGGGAGAATCATGGTGGCTCTTGGACATTGCAGGTCTTGAATTCCCTCCTCGTAGAAGCCATGGAAAAATTGGAAGTTTGGCCGCAAGTTGGTGATAAAAGTTCGCATGATGAAGTTATCCCTTTGGGCTGTATTATACTAACGGGAATTACAGCACGAGATGAGTTCGAGAATGGGTGGAAGCGATTTCTCGACAAGATTATGGAAATGAATGTCTACGATGCCCCGGCACTGAAGACATTACTAGACGGCCGCTCACTGGCACGCGCGCTGGGTATACCTCCAGGGAAATGGACAGGTAAAGCTCTAGATGCCTG
This sequence comes from Epichloe gansuensis, assembly GCA_023658505.1. Lineage (NCBI taxonomy): Eukaryota > Fungi > Ascomycota > Sordariomycetes > Hypocreales > Clavicipitaceae > Epichloe > Epichloe gansuensis. Next base: position 2,569,748 of record CP098284.1, read on the forward strand.
CTTAAAGTGGCAATTCCGGAACCCGGAAGAAGTCAATCCAAATGGAGCTATTGAGGAGATAAAGCTCCATCGCGAAGAGCTAGGAATTCCTAAACCAAAGCAAACGGAAGCACGATCCGTGGGTGAATAGTTGAGAACTATATTGCATCCGATAGCCGTATTTATTGACGAAAATTGTTGCGGAATGGTTTATATGTTTCCTGCGATACTGGGTCTGAAAACAATCATATTTTCCCTTTAACCAATAAGTTGAACCATTCTGTGCGCTACCGGAACAACGTAAAACACAACCCACCCTCAGTTCATGCGCTGGCGCTAAAAGAATCCAGAGAGAGAAAGGTCACCATGGCATGCTATGGAGCTGATAATGTGAAAAATGTCCATGCGTACGAAGTAGATCTCGCAGAACGCCGTTGCCACTCATGGCTATCCACCCAACTGTATTCGGAACGACCTGTCGCAATCTGAAGGAAGGACTGCGGGCTGGCGAAGTGCGGGCTGTACAAACTCCCAAGAAAAACACTGCGTGTCTGATGTTCAGTATTCAGTACATGAGAATAGGCCTAGTGATCGAACTTACATCAGTTCGTTTAGCAGAACACAACTCTATCAAGCAAGAGACTTTGTGTGGTTAGAAACGATGCTTGGCTCAATTATTCGTCTCCACAGGCACCTACCTACCTATGTACCTACAAAGGTCCAATGATGATGGATCGATCCTTTATGACCCACTGATCTGGCTGGCTTCAATGCCAATTGTCATTTATCTTCTTTCCCCAGCCCAGTGATTTTTTTGCTCTGGTCTATCTACACCGGAGCGTGACACCAGAAGACATGATTGAGTTGAACTTAAGCGAAGAAAACAGAAACCGTCTTAAGGAGCTAGGATACGGAACCGCTGCCAAGCCAACGGAACTTCCCAGTATACCTCATGAAACAAGACATGAACAGGCATATGCCCAGCGACAAAGAGAAAAGGTCGCCATGCACAGCGCAGTGATACTGTTTAAAAACCGGCCAGATGAAATGGTATGCACCTGGACCATTGGGAAAATCACCGCGCAATGTATTAATCATCATCGTGACCAAGACTCGCCACGATGTCGCACTGAAAGTATTCGCATGTGTATTCTTGAGCCTCGCATTCTCAACTACCCCATCACGTCTCAGGCAAATCCTGATGAAATTACGAATGCAGAATCTTTGAAGGAATCTGCTACTAGCGTGCATGACCACCACGATTCGGACGAATTGTCGGTGGCGCAGGAGGATCTTGTTCAAGCAGTGGTTTCATTGACTCTCTGTAGTCCCAAATCCAGAGGTATGTCGAGAAGTCACCACACTCATGTCGTCCTAGACTACTCACACGACGGAAAAATTTCCCATAGATGACCATCTTGATGCCTTGACTACCGAAGCTGGTCTAGCTTCCCTTCTACTGCTGCACTACACAACCGAGTCAGTAAAACTTGCAACCTTTACTCTAGTACATGTCGCAGCCTACACAGATCAGCATAATAAATGGACGACAAAATCAGCTGCATTACTGGCGAACCGCATACTAGACTTTCAGATGTCCATGAGTGACCCTTTGAATTTCGTTACCGATATAGTTGCTAGCGACATTGTTCGACCAAAACTGGAACCGTCCTCTAGTCCCGACTTGTCAGAATCGTCTGCAACCAATGTGTCAACCTCTTCTCCTTTGAAATGTACAGATGATAGGCAAAAGCTTATGACTGTTTTTGAATGGGCACTGAACAAGGTTGAGGTAGGTGTTGTCGGAGAGGAAAACAGAGTCTCTTGGGTCACATTGTAATCAATTACCAAGGGCACCACTAACACCCAATTGCGTAATAGACGAAATATGTTGCTGGACACTGGCATCTCTTCGCCCCCTCTGATTTGTCTCGCAGAGAGTCGTGAAACGACAGTCAAGAAAAAGGCTCTTCAATTAATTGTCAATTTCTTGGAGAAATGCCCATCCATAATTATATTCAAGACTGGAATCGACCGCCTACTGGAGAACAAAATATTTCCCACGTTGCATCTTCTTCCACCATTAACACTGGAGAACGATTCTGTGATTTTGATCGATACAGCTTATCAAGTTTTGACGAACCTCGCTGTCAAAACTCCCGAGCTTCAGAGCCGTTCGAGAAGGCGACTCCTCGATAAGCTTATTCGGGAAGGAGTTCTGGATAGCTTTCAACGTGCATCGGACTATGTGGAAGTCACAACCATTCTATTGCAGAACGCTGCAAAACTAGTATCATACCTGGGTATCTTTGCCGCCAAACATTTATTTGTGGGTATTTTCTGAACCAGATAACTGATGCTTACACTAATTATTTGTCTATGCGAAAGGACTTGCTAAGGCTTATTGAGTCTGTTATGTGTGATGGTTCATTCTCAAAACACCCAGTAGTTTTGATGGCTGCAAATGAAACATTGGTATTGATCATTCTCAATTGCTGGCCTAGAGTGAGAACAGCGCAGAGAGTGGAACAGGTATTGCGCATCTTGAGCGTCTGTTGGTTGAATTTTAGTGACGCCATGGCAAATGGCCCTCAACCTCCCACCTGTTCTGACGGAAGGGAGACGAAGCGTTGTCTTAATGACGTGGTCTCCGCGATGCGTTCAATGTCAAAAGAAGATGGCGAGAGGATAACTAAGAGGTTGGAGATGATTTGCGTTCAAGATGACAGACTCAAGGACTTGTTTATTGAATGAAACGATCTCGATAAACCCCACTTGTCTGCAGCGGAAACTTCTTAAGCCCTTTTCTAATCAATCATAACAGACTTTTAATCGAGTGGCTGTTGCTTAAAAAGATTTACCACGAAGCCACTTTCTGTAGGCCTTGTACCTCTTCTTCGTTGCGTCGTCGTCCGTCACAGTAAGTGGATGGTCGCCGATTTTTAGAAGTTCATGATACACATCAATTTCATCATCCATTCCAGAGGGTAGCAGACCTTGATCCTTCCAGCTACCATTGATATAGTCTCGGTACTCTGAAGCATCAATGTCTGATGGCCTGTGGTTAGAGATGACAAGAGGAAGGTTTTGAGGGTGACGAATGTAGCGATCGTAGTCATCTGCCTCTTGCGCATTAACTGACGGGTTAAGAGATTCATGCACGGCCTTGGTGAAAGTCCATTGGACAGCATTTGACTTCTCGAGAGCAGTTGGTTTAAACTTCTCACTTTCTTGCCGCTTGCCACCGAGCACGGGATGCAAGTTCGTCACATCATGTGATCGAGAGCTTTTCTCGGGAACAGGCTGAAGCCATCGTTGTAGAGAAATACCTTTGGTCGCTGCGCTACCAGAAATAGCTGAACAGGCACCGTCTTCATTCGGGTGATTTGGCGAAGACGTGAATTCAGCTTTAGCAGCCAAACCTGCTTTCCTCTTCCGTTTGTCCGAATCGGTATCAAGATCTGTGCGGACTCGAAAGGGGCTCAAGTCATACCGGCCATCTTGTGTAGACTTCAAGGGAATGTATTTTATAGTTGAATTCATTTTGTATGCAAACATCTTTGGGAAAGATGACAGCGTCGCAGGCCGATAATATTCCAGCCAATAATCATCAACTGCCTCAATGGAAAGTTTTTCCAATGCATATTTCAGCCTCGAAAGGTCAGGGATTGTCCTCGGACGTATATTAGATGGATTATACCAGTTGATGTAATTGCTAGGGCTCGTAGTCGACCAATCTCTTGGATGAATGTGGTGTAGATAATAATCTGTGTTCAATTCCCACAATAGAGGCTGATCTTTTGAAAACACGTAGTTACCCAGGAACAGATTATACGCTTCTTGGCGCTGGCTGTCAAGAAACGAGTTGTTATAGTATCGTTTAAAGCTCTCAATCATGTCTCGAGAATGACTGGTCCATTGGTTTATCTTTCGATAAGTTTCCATGGTGTTGACAAGCTGTGAACCACCATACTGAACCGCTATGGTGTCACCGTGGTCATGCCACATATGCGTGAAGAGATTGACTGCATCTGTGTCGTAGTCAACAGATGTGTTATCAATGATGCCCAATGCATGTAGCTGATAACCCAAAGCCTTCTTCCCGATGACGAACTGAGCAGCATTTGTTCTGTCGAGGCAGTCGATGCAATTCGTCCGCCCAACGCCATTTTGTGCCTGCATTGGGCTGGTTTTACCATCCCCATTTTGAAAAAATCCCGTTGTAGTGACAACTGATTCTGCAATTAGCTCTAGGTTACCAATTACATCACCACCACGGACTTTCGACGCGCGACTCATGTCCCAAGCTTTATGGATAATTTTTTTCAGAAGGAAGAAACTGATTCAAGTATTCGATGGCTTGAGTGTATTCAAATAGTAATTTGGATTCTCTAGGTTGCCGCTCTTTGGATTTGATTAGATTCAAAACGTAGATAGGGGCACCATACCGCCGGAACAAGTTGTTAAAATGTGATGCGGCCGCACCATAAAAGGGTCAATGAGATTGAGCTCGATGGGAGGCTTTGGAGTTACTCCTGTACTATCTTGAGTCCAATAAAGAGGAATACTCCCGCGATGTTGAACATAAGAGGTATACTGTGGATTGCAGAATAGTCGTGGCCCAGGAGAGTGAAATGATGTAGTAAGAGATTCAGACACTATCTGCTCCGTTTCTACATCGTTGGCAACGTAACCCTGATAAAAACGTTAGTTAGAGCACGAGCTATGTGACAAGTCTGGAACAGCTTGATTGACGGCCTTTGTGAGATACATACCATGTCATTAGCGCCGCGTTTCAGAAACCGAGCCCCAGCAAAATGCCTGGATCGTCTGGCAATAACGGTGATATGCGCAGTCCGGCCATAAATAGAGAGTGCTTTGCGACCATGAGTAAAAGGAGAACCCCGTGAAGGGAGGATATCAGGAAGATACTCACCAGCTTGATCAACATATCCATGGATTATCGGACGACACCAATCATAGGCTGCATGCAGACCTTTGACAGCTGGCTCAAGAAGATATGAGTTCCAGATGAACATAGTGTTCAAATCATCGTCTGGTGAAGGTAGAATCCCTTGCCGATAGTCTCTCTCTCTTATTATGTTATGCTGAAGTGTTCTTGTTATGTCGTAGGAGTAGCTATAATAAAACGATTTAGTCAAATCTAGGTTGTTCAATATACCCAAGAACCTCTGCTCATCCGTGTTGCGTGAGCCAGATTTAGTTTTTCCGGGAACGAGTGGGACCAACTCAGTTCCTTCGACCTGGTATATGTAATGACCACCAACCATGGCGACAGTGCTTTTTTGGTTATTAAGAGCATATAGTAGGGTCCTGTGAATTTGATAAACCCAATAATGCCCCATGTTGTGCAACGGAGTTTGATTCCACCTGTCCCTCTATTTCCATCATCTATAGTATCCAGAAGCTGATTTATTTCCTTGAGGCTGTATGCAATCTTGTCGTCTGTCATATTGAGTTCCGCACCTTCGGCGGACCGGTCGATTTTCAGAATACGATATCGTTTCTCGCTCACGTCAACACCAACCACGTAGTATCTACTAGCGGTTTCATAAAGGCTGAACTTGTGCATCTTATGGGTGAAGAAATTGTTTACATCTTCGACGCCAACCTCTCTCGCACCGTCACCTGGTGAGTGTAGCACGGAATGGACAGAATTTGGACTTGCAGTTCTCAGAAAGGGCTGTGCCACGACAGCTTCGTCTTCGTTATCCACGTCTGTAAAAGTGGTGCCTCCCAGGGTGCCTCGTCAGTACACGAGAGGTCCGTGGCTTCATGATCTGGCGTTACTTGGTCGACATTTTCTGCTTCCTTCGGCCGTGTTGTGGCTTGTGGGTTGCTCGCTGAGGCGCCGTCTATAGTCGTAGCTTCAGTCATATTCAAGTTGACAGCTCATGTCTAAGTTCAGATCATGGGCGCTTTGGAATTTATATATTAAGATGCGTGATGATACATAAAGTCGGTGCGACGGAGAAAGCAAGGTTCGTGGGCAGGTGCGAATGTACGGTAAGCTTTACCCCCACGCGCGCTCGCATGTGCTCCCAGTCACTATTACCTGTCAGAACCTAATCGTGCCACGCCCCACATTATTTGGCAGTCGGGAAACCCCAACCACTAAAGGTGGTGCTTATCACCAAAACGGACCACTTTAATAATAGAACGCGTTTAACCGCGAATTCTGCTATTATTAGCGTTTTTATTATAAAACCTAATATTGAATTGCGTGTTAATAAAGCCCTTACTTATATTAACAATAATCCGAAGGCTAGTATTTAAGCGGTTACGCGTTAATTTAGCGTGCCGCGCAGGCGCCTTATCTAACAATGTTAAGGGATTTAACCTAAGAAGGGTTAGTAAGTAAGTAATACAAAGCTTTTAAACAAAGAAGAGGTTATATATATATTATTTACGCTAGCTAGCTCTATGTAAGGCTAGTACTAGTACTCCTGCTACTTTGTCAAAAGGAAAACCCTTAAATAGGAAGAAAAACCCTTATATCTATGTTTAGGCTAACGCTAACCCTACACTAGGCCTACGTTATATTATATATAGCCTATTATAGGTGTTTATTGCTAGCTTACGCTAGCCTTATCCTAATAAGAAGAAAAGAAAAGAAAGAAAAAGGAAAATCCTAGGTTTTAAGCCTTACCTAGCTCTATCCTAGGTTTACTCTAGCACTGCTCTAGGCCTATTATACTATCTTATAGTATACTAGATTTAGTTTTATAGTAGTAATTTACTTCTCTTTTACTTTTTAGCTAGCTTTTCTATAGCCTTACTTTTTAGCTTTCTTTAGCCTAGGTCTAGCTTATTAGTCTAGGAAGTTAGAGCACCTAATATTATTTATCTTCTATAGTAAAGGTATAGGTTTAGTTTAATTCCTATCTATTTCTAGGCCTAGGTCTCTTAGGCATTAACTAACTAGATTTTTATCTTATATTCTTCTTTCTTTATTAATATTTATAATTTAGCTCTCCCTCTCTCTATATAAGTATAAGAAGGGTTTCTCCTCCCTAGAGGGATTTTCCTTTTTCTCTTTTTTATTAAACTTTCTATAGGTTCTTTTCTTTCTTAAAGCTATCTAAGGCACTCCTAGGCTAGTATTAGCCTAAATACTAATATTACTATAAATCTATTAAGTTATTTAATAAAATAGTATTAGTAGCTATAAGTACTCCTATATCCTATGCTATTCTAGCTTTAATTTACCTAGGAAACTCCTAAGAATAAGCGCTACCCTTAGAAGTTATTAACTAAGAAGTAACTTAAGTAAGCTATAGCTAAAGATCTTAAGGTATAACCCTTACTACCCTTATACTAAGTCTACTCTAAGTCTAATCTATAATAGTTAAGGGATCCCTATAGGATCTAATATATTTCCTATAAGTCTTAGTTTATTAACTATCCTAGGTATTAATACTATAATATTACTAGTAAGTTAACTCTATTCTAGTTTAGAGGTAAGGCTAACTATTTTATATAGGGCTTATTACTAATACTTATTTTAATTATTAGGTTTAAAACTATAGTTACTTAAAGGTAAGTAGCTAGCGCCCTTACCTAGGCCTAGTCTAGCACTAACCTACTCCTAGCCTAATTTAACTAGGTAATAGAATAAGCACTAGTAGTTAGTTAAGGTCTAAGCAAATATTATTACTAGGGATAGTATAAGTGCTTCTCTATTAGTCCTTTACTAGTTCTATCCTAGGTCTAACTACTCTTTAGGTCCTAGATAATTATTAAGATTATATAAAGAAGCTTTATACTAGTAATTAAAGTAAGAAAAAAAGGAGTGCCTTTATAGTAAGCCTAGGCTAGGCTAGTACTAGAGGGGATTAATATAATAAGCTAATATTTTAGTTACAGTGCCTAGATACCTATATAGCGGAGATAAACTATCTCCTAGCTATAGCCTTACCTGCTAAGGGTAGGCTAAGGTAATAGAGAGGGTAATTCTAGTCCTAGAGGAAGAGTAATTAGTTAGGTAGATATAGCTTAGTAAAAGGGCAGGGGTAGACTAGTAAGGTTTATATATATATATTATTTACGCTAGCTAGCTCTATGTAGGGCTAGTACTAGTACTCCTGCTACTTCGTTAAAAGGAAAACCCTTAAATAGGAAGAAAAACCCCTTATATCTATGTTTAGGCTAACGCTAACCCTACACTAGGCCTGCGTTACGTTATCTACGGCCTATTATAGGTATTTATTACTAGCTTACGCTAGCCTTATTCTAATAAGAAGAAAAGAAAAGAAAGAAAAAGGAAAAACCCTAGGTTCTAAGCCTTACCTAGCTCTATCCTAGGTTTACTCTAGCATTACTCTAGGCCTCTTATACTATCTTATAGCATACTAGATTTAGTTTTATAGTAGTAATTTACTTCTCTTTTACTTTTTAGCTAGCTCTTTTATAGCCTTACTTTTTAGCCTTCTTTAGCCTAGGTCTAGCTTATTAGTCTAGGGAAGTTAGAGCACCTAATATTGTTTATCTTCTATAATAGGGGTGTAGGTTTAGTTTAATTCCTAGCTATTTCTAGGCCTAGGTCTCTTAGGTATTAACTAACTAGATTCTTATCTTATATTCTTCTTTCTTTATTAATATCTATAATTTAGCCCCCTATATAAGTATAAGAAGGGTTCCTCCTCTAAAGGGGTCTTCCTTCTTTCCTCTTTTTTATTAAACTTCCTATAGGTTCTTTTCTTCCTTAGAGCTACCTAAGGCGCTCCTAGGCTAGTATTAGCCTAAATGCTAATATTACTATAGATCTATTAAGTTATTTAATAAAATAGCACTAGTAGCTATAAGTATTCCTATATCCTATGCTATTCTAGCTCTAATCTACCTAGGAAACTCCTAAGAATAAGCACTACCCTTAGAAGTTATTAACTAAGAAGTAACTTAAGTAAGCTATAGCTAAAGATCTTAAGGTATAATCCCTACTACCCTTATACTAAGTCTACTCTAAGTCTAATCTATAATAGTTAGGGGATCCTTATAGGATCTAATATATTTCCTATAAGTCTTAGTCTATTAACTATCCTAGGCATTAATACTATAATATTACTAGTAAGTTAGCTCTATTTTAGTTTAGAGGTAAGGCTAACTATTTTATATAGGGCTTACTACTAATACCTATTTTAATTATTAGGTTTAAAACTATAGTTACTTAAAGGTAAGTAGCTAGTGCCCTTACCTAGGCCTAGTCTAGCGCTAACCTACTCCTAGCCTAATTTAACTAGGTAATAAAATAAGCACTAGTAGTTAGTTAAGGTCTAGGCAGATATTATTACTAGGGGTAGTATAAGTGCTTCTCTATTAGTTCTCTACTAGTTCTATCCTAGGTCTAACTACTTTATAAGTCCTAGATAATTATTAAGATTATATAAAGAAGCTTTACGCTAGTAATTAGAGTAAGAAAAAGAGAAGCGTCTCTATAGTAAGCCTAGGCTAGGCTAGTGCTAGAGGGGATTAATATAATAAGCTAATATTTTAGTTATAGTGCCTAGATACCTGCGTAGCAAAGACAAACTATCTCTTAGCTATAGCCTTACTTACTAAGGGGTAGGCTAAGGTAATAGAGGGTAATTCTAGTCCTAAAGGAGGAGTAATTAGTTAGGTAAATATAGCTTAGTAAAGAGGTAGTAGCAGACTAGTAAGGTTTATAATACCTAGCATTATATATTTAAAATTAATCTAATAATAGTTCTAGACTTATAATTCTTTAGCTAGCTTACTACTAGCTCTAAACTATATAATCTTATATCTCTCCCTAGTTATCTACTATATTTATATCCTAGCTATTAGTCTTAGCGCTAGAAGTAACCTAGTTTTAGCTCCTTCTCTTTACTATATATATTAGCTACTAGTTCTTATGCTAATAAGTAGTATTAGAGTTATTTTATACTAAGGAATTATTTAGCTATTACTCTTACCTTTAGGGGTAGTTTAGGGCTAGCCTTACCTTTTATATATCTCTAGGCTAGCGCGTTTAGGGGCGTTAGTAATTATATTTAGGGTATATATATATTGTTTACGCTAGCTAGCTCTATGTAGGGCTAGTACTAGTACTCCTGCTGCTTCGTTAAAAGGAAAACCCTTGAATAGGAAGAAAAACCCCTTACATCTATATTCAGGCTAACGCTAATCCTACACTAGGCCTGCGTCGCGTTGTGTGTGGCCTATTATAGGTGTTTGTTACTAGCTTATGCTAGCCTTATCCTAATAAGAAAAGAAAGAAAAAGGAAAAAGGAAAATCCTAGGTTCTAAGCCCTATCTAGCTCTATCCTAGGTCTGCTCTAGCACTGCCCTAGGCTTATTATACTATCTTATAGCGTGCTAGATTTAGTTTTATAGTAATAATTCACTTCTCTTTCACTTTTTAGCTAGCTCTTCTATAGCCCTACTTTTTAGCCTTCTCTAGCCTAGGTCTAGCTTATTAGTCTAGGGAAGTTAGAGTACCTAATATTATTTGTCTTCTATAGTGAGGGTGTAGGTTTAGTTTAATTCCTAGCTATTTCTAGGCCTAGGTCTCTTAGGCGTTAACTAACTAGATTCTTATCTTATGTTTTTCTTTCTTTATTAATATTTATAATTTAGCCCCCTATATAAGTATAAGAAGGGTTCCTCCCCTAGAGGTTTTCCTTCTTTTCTCTTTTTTATTAAACTTCCTATAGGTTCTTTTCTTCCTTAGGGCTGCCTAAGGCACTCCTAGGCTAGTATTAGCCTAATTACTAACATTGCTATAGATCTATTAGGTTATCTAATAAGATAGCACTAGCTACTGTAAGTACTCTTGCGTTCTATGCTTATCTAGCTTTAATCTGCCTAGGAAAACTCTAAAAATAAGCAATATCCTTAAAAGTCTTTAACTAAGAAGTAGCTTAAGCAGGCTATAGCTAAGGATTTAAAGGTATAACCCCTCTAGCCCTAGCCTGCCTTTGTTCTAATGCTAATTTGCTGTAGTTAAGGGATCCCTATAGGATCTAATATATCTCTTATAAATCTTAATTAATTAACTACCCTAGGCACTAGTGCTATAATATTACTAGTAAGTTAGATCTATCCTAGCTTAGAAGTAAGGCTAACTATTTTATATAGGGCTAGCTACTAACGCCTATTTTAACTATTAGGTCTGTAACTATAGATATTTAAAGGTAGTTAGCGCCTCTATTCTAGGCTAGATCTAGTGCTAATTTGCTCTTAGCCTAACTTAAGTAGCTAATAGAATAAGCACTAGTAGCTAGTAGAAGTTTAGGTAGCTATAATTACTAGGGGTAGTATAAGTACTGCTATTCTAGTTTAATATTAAGTCTAGTCTAGGTCTAATGGTTCTATAGGTCCTAGATAACTATTAGGATTACGTAAAGAAGCTCTATACTAGTAATTAAAGTAAGAAAAAGCATAGCGCCTTAGCTATAGGCCTAGGTTAGTCTAGCGCTAGTAGGGAGCAATATAATAAGGTTATCTTTTAGCTATAGCGCCTAGACGCTTATGCCATAGAGATAAACTATCTCCTAGCTATAGCCTTACCCGCTAAGGGGTAGGCTAAGGTAATAGAGGGTAATTCTAGTCCTAGAGGAGAAGTAATTAGTTAGGTAGGTATAGCTTAGTAAAGGGGCAGAGGTAGACTAGTAAGGCTTATAATACCTAGCGTTATATATTTAAAATTAATCTAATAATAGTTCTAGAAATATAATTCTTTAGCTAGCCTATTACTAGCTCTAAACTATATAATCTTATATCTCTCCCTAGTTATCTACTATATCTATATCTTAGTTATTAGTCCTAGCGCGCTAGAAGTGCCCTAGCTCTAGCTCCTCCTCTTTACTACGTATGTTAGCTGCTAGTTCTTATGCTAATAAGTAGTATTAGAGTTATTTTATACTAAGGAACTATTTAGCTATTACTCTTGCCTTTAGGGGTAGTTTAGGGCTAGCCTTACCTCCTATATATCTCTAGGCTAGTGCGTTTAGGGGCATTAGTAGTTATATTTAGGGCAGTTTACTATAATATAATATTAGTCCTTAACTGCTCTGCTATAGCTATATAGCGGCAAGTTTACCCTAGGAATGTATCTCTAGAAGAGGAACTTATTAAGACTAATCTTCCTAGTGCGTAGTTAGACTATGGTTAAGGAGATATGCTTTTCTAGGCCTATGTGGAATCTTTAGATTTCCTTTAGGTTATAAGTTAGTAGTTAATCCTTAGTTAGTTCTCTTATAAGTCTATGCTATCCTAGGCATTCCTTACTATGCTATTTATCCTAGTATTATCTTTATTCCTTATGTAGTTCCGCTACTAGTTTATTACTCCTAGGGGGTCTTTGTTTATAACGTAATACTAACTATACTAAGTTAGTAGTGGTTTAGATTATTATAGCTATTCCGCTCTCTATAATTCTCTCTTTAAACTTCTATTTTATCTTATTTAGGTATAGATCTAGGGGGACGTAGGTCTTAACCTCTAGTTAGGCAATAGGTATAGCCTTAAACGCACTAGCTATAATTTAGAGGTAGGCTAATTAGTCTATTATAAAGCTTTTAACTACTCCTCTTAGCTTTCTACCCTTCTTAGTTAGGGTATAGTAAGCGCTTGCCTTATAGGTAAGGATAGGCTAGACTACCTATATATATAGGAGTTAGGCATCTCTAAAGCTATAACCCTAGGCTAATGCTACTAGTAAGGAGAGTGTAAGCTACTGCTAGGCTAGTTTGCCTTTTAGGATATTCTTATAAGCACTCTAATTAAGTTTCCTATTAACCTAGACTCTAAGGAACCTATATAACTCTATAAGCACTATCTCCTCTATACTAAGTTAGACTCTAGCCTATAGGGGTTAGTATACTTTGCTAAAGTATATAAGTTTAGTCTTTACTAGGTTAAACTTTACTCCTACTTCTTTTACCTACTTTTTATATACTTTCTATATAGCTTTAAGCCTTTTCTAGGTTTACGTAGTGTTTTTCTAAACGCTACTATGTTTATATTATCTATAAATCCTATTACTACTATGCCTAGGATAGCTTAGAGGCGTATATATAGCTTTGCTAAGTAAAGTAAGAAGAGGATTAGTAAGAGGAGAGCCTTATAGGGTGCTTGCCTTTATCTAAAAGGGTCTTAAGAGTTTGCTATTAAAGCTAAGCTAGCTTATTCTATCCATAAGGAAGCTATGTATTATAGCTATTAGCTAGCGTGGTATACCTATTTAGATTAAAATGTAAATTAGATATAGGTGGCTAACTCTATTAAATATAGAAGAGATATCTATCTGCGCTAGCAAGGCAATACTGCCTCTGCCCTAAGCCTCTCTTACGTATTCTATAAGGACTCTTATTATGATTTCTATTAATTTATTTGCCCTATTTCCTATTTATAGCTTAGGAAGGAGGCCCTTAGCCTTAGTAAAGGCTATAAGCTACCTTATAATTACTGCTTCTATAATCTTTCCTACTATATTTAGTAGTAAGATAGGTCTTTATGCGTTAGCCCTTCTTATCTCCTTAGTGGTTTTTCCTAGCTTCCTAATTACTACTACTTATATAGTTTAGAACTATGCTAGAAAATATCTTACTTTAAGGATAGCGTTTAATAAGCGTGCTATAGCTTCTTTAGCTAGTTTATTATAGGCCTTAATAAGGCCCGCTAGGAGTTTATTATCTCCTAGGGCTTTCTAGCTAGCTATGTTAAATAGAATGTTTCTAATATCTTTTACTCTAAACCATTCTTTATCTAGGACTAGCGCGTTATTAAGCTCTAGGAAGGAGAGGTCTAGGATATAAGAGAGGTTTACTATAGGCTTAGGGAAGAACCTTTATATAAGTGTGCTTACCTTATCCTTATAGGTAGTGGCTAGGTTAGGGTTATTATTAGTTCTTTCTAGGTCTAGGAGTCTAGGGAGCTCTAGGGGCCTAGCTTTAGAGCTAGGCCTATCTCTCTAGTCTCTAAACTCTACTATCCTTTTCCTATATATTAGCTTTTATAGGGCTTCTCTTTATGCATTCCTTTTTCTTCCCTAGCTATCTATTCCTAGTTATTATTTGCCTTAGAGAAGGCTTACTAGTTTACTTTAGTCTTCTAGTGCCTCTATTATCTCTTAGCTTATCTAGCTTTAGTAACTATCTCTTTTATTCTCCTTAACCACTATGCCTTTAGACTAAGGAGTTCTTAGCGCTTTTATAGGGCTACTAGTTCTACTATTTATTAGAGGTTTATAATAAGCTATGTTATATATATATTAATTCCTTCCTTATCTTTTAGGTCTAGTGCGTTTTCCGCTTAGAGTTATACTATTACTTTTGCCTTTACCTATAGTTTATTTATTATAGTCTAGGTATATTTAAGGGTAGGTAAGGCGCCTTCTTACTCCTTAGTAAAGATACTAATTAGCTATAGAATATAGTTAGAGCCTATAAGGTCTTCTATGCTATTATAGTAAACTTAGATATTTAGAGTTACCTATGCTAGATCTATAGTACTATCTCTATCTTCTCTATATTATCTTATAGGTTTCCCTTAGGGCATTACTAGACTAAGCCTTTACTAGCTTATAAGGTCTAGTAGTTCCTCCGCTTCTCTAGTTATTCTATCTAAGCTATCCTAGAGGGGGTGTTTTTAGTTAAAGTCTCCTATAAAAACGCTTTAGCTATAAGGCTCTTCTGTGTTAAAAGTGTAGATAGGTATATTCTAGTTATCTATATATTCTTCTAAGTAAAGGGAGTAGATATTTATGCCTTTTATCTCTACTAGTAACTAGTTAGGTCCTCCCTAGGCTATCTATAACCCTATATTATGCTTCTTATTTACATATATTACATTCTATCCCTTATAGTGTGCTAGTTAGAATTAGGTAAGGCCTAGTGCTAGGGGCTATAGGTGCCTTATATGTTCTCACTCTTAGATTACTATTACGTCTATGTTAGTTTAGTGTTAGAGCGCTATATATATTAGGCTATCCTTCTTATTTATATTCTAAAAGAGAACTTATAATATTACTATATTAGTTAGAGGGTAGTGGATCTCTGCTATCTTATACTAGCTCTATTCTAGCCCTATTTTAAGACATGTATTATATAATGCTCCTTACCCTAGGCTATTTAGCACTCCTCTCTGTATTTATTAGGCATTCCCTTTTCCTACTTACTATAATAATAGGTACTATAGCTATGCTAGTTCCCTTATAGGGTAGCATTAGGCTTCTATCTAAGGAGTTACTAGTAAATTACAATAGTTACTCTAGGTAGCTTACTTTTACTATATTTTACTTCTCTTTTAGGATAGGGTAGTCCCTTAATTACACTAGGTGTAGGCTAGAATATAAGATATAGTTTTCCTTTAGTTATCCGCTAATTATTAGGTATAATATTTCTCCTTCCTTATATTAGCTAGCTCCGCACTTACTATACCTTAGGGCTGCCTTATAGAACTTTATAATATAGCTAGTTTAGAAGTAGTTATAGTATTATTAGGGTTATAAGGTCTTATTATATAGTTTAGTCTAGAATAGCTTTGCTTTAAAGACTATTCTATCTTAGTATATCTTATTAGTATCTTTTACTTTTACTAGTCCTAGGATTAGGGTAGTATACTATGTATTTTCTACTTAGGGGTGCCTTATGGTTACCTTAATTACGTTTACTTTATTTACTTTTCTAATCTTAGTTATAAGGTTCTTAATAGATATATACTTTATTAGGAATCCCTTAACTATAACGCTAAGTACGTAGCAGTGAAGGGCCGCTTCTGGACTAAATGCTTTAGTAATCTATTTTTAGTCCTCTTTATATTAGGCTACGTTTCCTTTAAAGGTAATAATTATATCTCTGCTAGGGAGTCTTCTAGCTACTATAGCTATGGTTTAGCTAGTGGCTCTGTTTACTATAGTTATTATATCTTTAGCGCCTTAGGATTAGAGCGTTTCCTAGATTATATTACCTTTAATAAGTACTTCTCTATGTTATTTACCTAGAACCTATAAGGGAGGGTTTTATTATTTAGCCTTCTTAGTACTAGTCTAGCTGCAATGCTTGCCTAGGTTAGTGTATTAATTCCTTTAGCTTCTTTCTTAATAGCCTCCTTAAGGGCTACTTTAAGGGCTTCTTTAGTAGTGTGGATATTATTATTATTATTGCTATTATTATTATTTGTAGCTCTTATTTTAGCGCAGGCGCGGTTTGCTGCCTAGCGGGCTATAGCCTTTATAATGCTCTAAACTTAGGAGACTTTATTGCTAGGGATAAGGCTAGTAATCTTATTATAGAATTTCGTGTTATCTAGGTGTTTAAATTATATCTAATCTATTATTAGGTTATCTTCGCGTCTATAGGCATTAAATTACCCTATTCCTGCGTTTAGGTAGTGGTAGCTCTGTGCTAGCCCCTTTCTCTAGCGTTAATTACTATTAGTATCTTACCCTTACACCTACCTCTAGCTCTATTGCAATGTGACATTATAGGAGGGGGTAAACGGAGGTAAGGAATTCGAATATTAATGTGGTTTGTATTTTAGAGGCGATTCCGGACCTTTAGATCGGTGCGGAAAAAGTATCAAAGGTTTATATTTAGGGTAGTTTACTATAATATAATATTAGTCCTTAACTACTTTACTATAGCTATATAGTAATAAGTTTACCCTAGGAATGCCTCTCTAGAAGAGGAACTTATTAAGACTAATCTTTCCTATGTGTAATTAGACTATAGTTAAGGAGATATGCTTTTCTAGGCCTATATAGAATCTTTAGATTTCCTTTAGGTTATAAGTTAGTGGTTAATCCTTAGTTAGCTCTCTTATAAGTCTATACTATCCTAGGCATTCCTTACTATACTATTTATCCTAGTATTATCTCTATTCCTTATATAGTTTTACTACTAGTTTATTACTCCTAGGGGGAGTCTTTATCTATAATATAATACTAACTATACTAAGTTAGTAGTGGTTTAGATTATTATAGCTATTTTGCTCTCTATAATTCTCTCTTTAAACTTCTATTTTATCTTATTTAGGTATAGATCTAGGGAGGGGATATAAGTCTTAACCTCTAGTTAAGTAATAGGTATAGCCTTAAACACACTAGCTATAATTTAGAGGTAGGCTAATTAATCTATTATAAAGCTTTTAACTACTTCTCTTAGCTTTTTACCCTTTATAGTTAGGGTATAGTAAGCACTTACCCTATAGGTAAGGATAGGCTAGACTACCTATATATATAGGAGTTAGGTATCTCTAAAGCTATAACCCTAGGCTAACGCTACTAGTAAAGAGAGTATAAGCTACTACTAGGCTAGTTTGCCTTTTAGTATATTCTTATAAGCACTCTAATTAAGTTTCTTATTAACCTAGACTCTAAGGAACCTATATAACTCTATAAGCACTATCTCCTTTATACTAAGTTAGACCCTAGCCTATAGGGGTTAATATACTTTACTAAAGTATATAAGTTTAGTCTTTACTAGATTAAACTTTACTTCTACTTCTTTTACCTATTTTTATATACTTTTTACATAGCTTTAAGCCTTTTCTAGGTTTATATAGTGTTTTTCTAAACACTACTATATTTATATTATCTATAAATCCTATTACTACTATGCCTAGGATAGCTTAGAGGCGTATATAAAGCTTTACTAAGTAAAGTAAGAAAAGGATTAGTAAGAGGGTAAGCCTTATAGGGTGCTTACCTTTATCTAAAAGGGTTTAGAGAGTTTGCTATTAAAGCTAAGCTAGCTTATTCTATCTATAAGGAAGCTATATATTATAGCTATTAGCTAGCGTAGTATACCTATTTAGATTAACACGTAAATTAGATATAGGTAGCTAACTCTATTAAATATAGATAAGATATCTATCTACGCTAATAAGGCAATGCTACCTTTACCTAAGCCTCTCTTATATATTCTATAAGGACTTTAATTATAGTTTCTATTAATCTATTTACCCTATTTCCTATTTATAGCTTAGGGAGAAGGCCCTTAGCCTTAGTAAAGGCTATAAGCTACCTTATAATTACTACTTTTATAATCTTTCCTACTATATTTAGTAGTAAGATAGGTCTTTATATATTAGCCCTTCTTATCTCCTTAGTGGTTTTTCCTAGCTTCCTAATTACTACTACTTATATAGTTTAGAACTATACTAGAAAATATCTTACTTTAAGGATAGTATTTAGTAAGTATACTATAGCTTCTTTAGCTAGTTTATTATAGACCTTAATAAGGCTTACTAGGAGTTTATTATCTCCTAGGGCTTTCTAGCTAGCTATATCTAATAGGATATTTCTAATATCTCTTACTCTAAACTATTCTTTATCTAGGACTAGTGTATCATTAAGCTCTAGGAAGGAGAGGTCTAGGATATAGGAGAGGTTTACTATAGGCTTAGGGAAGAACCTTTATATAAGTATACTTACCTTATCCTTATAGGTAGTAGCTAGGTTAGGGTTATTATTAGTTCTTTCTAGGTCTAGGAGTCTAGGGAGCTCTAGGGGGCCTAGCTTTAGAGCTAGGCCTATCTCTCTAGTCTTTAAACTTTACTATCCTTTTCCTATATATTAGCTTTTTATAGGGCTTCTCTTTATATATTTCTTTTTCTTCCCTAACTATTTATTCCTAGTTATTATTTACCTTAGAGAAGGCTTACTAGTTTGCTTTAGTCCTTTAGCGCCTCTATTATCTCTTAGCTTATTTAGCTTTAGTAACTACCTCTTTTATTCTCCTTAATTACTATACCTTTAGGCTAGGAGTCCTTAGCGCTTCTATAAGGCTACTAGTTTTACTATCTATTAGAGGTTTATAATAAGCTATATTATATATATATTAATTCCTTTCTTATTTTTTAGGTCTAGTGCGTTTTCTACTTAGAGTTATACTACTACTTTTGCCTTTGCCTATAGTTTATTTATTATAGTCTAGGTATATTTAAGGGTAGGTAAGGTACCTTCTTACTCCTTAGTAAAAATGCTAATTAGCTATAGAATATAGTTAGAGCCTATAAGGTCTTTTATGCTATTATAGTAGACTTAGATATCTAGAGTTACCTATGCTAAATCTATAGTGCTATCTCTATTTTCTCTATATTATCTTATAGGTTCCCTTAGGGTATTACTAGACTAAGCCTTTACTAGCTTATAAGGTTTAGTAGTTCCTTTACTTCTCTAGTTATTCTATTTAAGCTATCCTAGAGGGGTGTTTTTAGTTAAAGTCTTCTATAAAAACACTTTAGCTATAGGGCTTTTCTACGTTAAAAGTACGGATAGGTATATTCTAGTTATCTATATATCCTTCTAAGTAAAGGAGTAAATATTCATGCCTTTTATCTCTACTAGTAACTAATTAGGTCCTCCTAAGCTATTTATAACCCTATATTATGCTTCTTATTTATATATACCGCGTTCTATCCCTTATAGTATACTAGTTAGAATTAGGTAAGGCCTAGTGCTAAGGGCTATAGGTGCCTTATATATTCCTACTCTTAGATTACTATTATATCTATATTAGTTTAGTATTAGAGCGCTATATATATTAGGCTATCCTTTTTATTTATATTCTAAAAGAGAACTTATAATATTACTATATTAATTAGGGGGTAGTAGGTCTTTACTATCTTACGCTAGCTCTATTCTAGCCTTATTTTAAGATGTGTATTATATAATACTCTTTGCCCTAGGCTATTTAGCACTCCTCTTTATATTTATAGGGTATTCCCTTTTCCTACTTACTATAATAATAGGTGCTATAGCTATACTAGTTCCCTTATAAAGTAATATTAGGCTTCTATTTAGGGAGTTACTAGTAAATTATAATAGTTACTCTAGGTAGCTTACTTTTACTATATTTTACTTCTCTTTTAGGATAGGGTAGTCCCTTAACTACACTAGGTATAAGCTAGAATATAAGATATAGTTTTCCTTTAGTTATCCGCTAATTATTAGGTATAATATTTCTTCTTCCTTATATTAGCTAACTCTATACTTACTATACCTTAGGGCTGCCTTATAGAACTTTATAATATAGCTAGTTTAGAAGCAGTTATAGCATTATTAGGGTTATAAGGTCTTATTATATAGTTTAGTCTAGAATAGCTTTGCTTTAAAGACTATTCTATCTTAGTATATCTTATTAGTGTCTTTTACTTTTGCTAGTCCTAGGATTAGGGTAGTATACTATATGTTTTCTACTTAGGGGCACCTTATAGTTACCTTAATTATATTTACTTTATTTGCTTTTCTAATCTTAGTTATAAGGTTCTTAATAAATATATGCTTTATTAGGAATCCCTTAACTATAACGCTAAGTATATAGTAGTAAAGGGCTGCTTCTAGACTAAATGCTTTAGTAATCTATTTTTAGTCCTCTTTGTATTAGGCTATGTTTCCTTTAAAGGTAATAATTATGTCTTTGCTAGGGAGTCTTCTAGCTACTATAGCTATGGTTTAGCTAGTAGCTCTATTTACTATAGTTATTATATCTTTAGTGCCTTAGGATTAGAGTGTTTCCTAAATTATATTACCTTTAATAAGTACTTCTCTATATTATCTACCTAGGACCTATAAGGGGGTTTTGTTATTTAGCCTTCTTAGTGCTAGTCTAGTGGCAATGCTTGCCTAGGTTAGTGTATTAGTTCCTTTAGCTTCTTCCCTAATAGCCTCCTTAAGGGTTACTTTAAGGGCTTTTTAGTAGTATAGATATTATTATTATTATTACTACTATTATTATTTATAGCTCTTATTTTAGCGCAGGCGCGGTTCGCTGCCTAGCAGGCTATAGCCTTTATAATACTCTAAACTTAGGAGACTTTATTACTAGGGATAAGACTAGTAATCTTATTATAGAATTTTATATTATCTAGGTGCTTAAATTATATCTAATCTATTATTAGGTTATCCTTGTATCTATAGGTGTTAAATTACCCTATTCCTATGTTTAGGTAGTAGTAGCTCTATGCTAGCCCCCTTTCTCTAGTGTTAATTACTATTAGCATCTTGCCCTTATACCTGCCTCTAGCTCTGTCGTAATGCAATATTATAGGAGGGGTAAACGGAGGTAAGGAATTCGAATATTAATGTGGTTTGTATTTTAGAGGCGATTCCGGACCTTTAGATCGGTGCGGAAAAAGTATCAAAGGTTTAGTTTCTAGGCCTATATAAAATCTTTAGATTTCCTTTAGGTTATAAGTTAGTAATTAATCCTTAGTTAGCTCTCTTATAAGTCTATGCTATCCTAGGCATTCCTTACTATACTATTTATCCTAGCGTTATCTCTATTCCTTATATAGTTCCGCTACTAGTTTATTACTCCTAGGGAAGGGTCTTTATCTATAATATAATACTAACTATACTAAGTTAGTAATGGTTTAGATTATTATAGCTATTTTGCTTTTTATAATTCTCTCTTTAAACTTCTATTTTATCTTATTTAGGTATAGATCTAAGGGGGATATAAGTCTTAACCTCTAGTTAGGTAATAGGTATAGCCTTAAATATACTAGCTATAATTTAGAGGTAGGCTAATTAGTCTATTATAAAGCTTTTAACTACTTCTCTTAGCTTTTTACCTTTCTTAGTTAGGGTATAGTAAGCGCTTACCCTATAGGTAAGGATAGGCTAGACTACCTATATATATAGGAGTTAGGCATCTCTAAAGCTATAACCCTAGGCTAATGCTACTAGTAAAGAGAGTGTAAGCTACTACTAGGCTAGTTTACCTTTTAGTATATTCTTATAAGCACTTTAATTAAGTTTCCTATTAACCTAGACTCTAAGGAACCTATATAACTCTATAGGCACTATCTTCTCTATACTAAGTTAAACCCTAGCCTATAGGGGTTAGTATACTTTACTAAAGTATATAAGTTTAGTCTTTACTAAGTTAAACTTTACTCCTGCTTTTTACCTATTTTTATATACTTTTTATATAGCTTTAAGCCTTTTCTAGGTTTATATAGTGTTTTTCTAAACACTACTATATTTATATTATCTATAAATCCTATTACTACTATACCTAGGATAGCTTAGAGGTATATATAAAGCTTTGCTAAGTAGAGTAGGAAGAGGATTAGTAAGAGGGTAAGCCTTATAAGGTGCTTACCTTTATCTAAAAGGGTCTTAAGAGTTTACTATTAAAGCTAAGCTAGCTTATTCTATCCGTAAGGAAGCTACGTATTATAGCTATTAGCTAGCGTGGTATGCCTATTTAGATTAAAATATAAATTAGATATAGGTAGCTAACTCTATTAAATACAGATAAGATATCTATTTACGCTAATAAGGCAATGCTACCTTTACTCTAAGCAGAGCTTTGCACTACAATACAATACATTTGGTGTATTGTGTATTGTATTGTATTGTATTGACAATACAATACAATACAATACATTACACAATACAATACAAGTACTTTTTCACAATACAATACAATACATGTATTATTTTGTATTTAATTGTATTTTTTTATTTTCTACGCTAAAGTAGATTTCCTTAATTATAAGGCATTATAAGGTATATATATCTAATAATAAGTAATAAGGGTTTACTTTAGACTTACTTTTATATTATTATATAGTAATACCTTCTTATTATTAGTTTTATAAGCTTTTTCTTGCCTTAAAACCTAGTATCTAATAATAATATAATAGTAAGTCTAAAGTAAGTCTTTATTAACTTTATAATAGTATTACCTTCTTATAATTAGTTATAAAAGCTTTTCTTACTTTAAAACCTAGTATTTACTAATATTATTATAGTAGGTCTAGAGTAAGTCCTTATTAACTTTATAATAATATTCCCTTCTTAAAATAGTATTTTCTTATATTAAAACCTAGCATTCACTAATATTATAAAAGTGGGTCTAAAGAGGGTTCTTATTAACTTAATATTAGTATTACCTTCTTATTATTAGTTTTAAGAGCCTTTTCTTACTTTAAAACCTAGTATTTACTTATATTATAAAAGTGGGTCTGAAAGTAAGTCCCTATTAACTTTAAAGTAGTATTACTTTCCTATAATAGCTTTTTCTCACTTTAAATCCTAGTATTTACTAAAATCATAAAAGTGGGTCTAAAGTGGGTCCATATAATTTTTATAAGAGTTTTGCCTTCTTATAATAACTTTTTCTACTTTAAAACCTAGCATTTACAAATATTATAAAAGTGGGTCCTTATTAACTTTATATAAGTATTACCTTCTTATTATTAGTTATTATAACTTTTTTTACTTTAAAATATAGTATGTTATAAGGGCTTGGGCTTTGCCCAAGCCTTAGTGTTGACATGCGAGTGGGGAGTGAGGAAGGGGGCTGACATAAGCCAACCAGGGGATATAAGGGGCTCGTACGGGATTCGCAATATTCTCCTTTTCCTTCCTTCCTTTAAGTTTCTTAATATTATCATAATAGCCTATAGCTATGTCTTAGGGCTAGTCTATAACATTTAAGAAACTTCCTTTAGCCTTAAAGAAAGCTACTAAAAACGTAATAAGTGCATTAAACGTTATAGACGCAATAGATACCATAGACATAACGGATTCGCTATGCCCTAGAGACTAACACTCTTAGGGAAGCATAATACCTCTAACAGACGCTACCCTGCCTATAGAGGCCCTCTTGGCTTAACTTAAATTACTTTAACTTATAATTAAATAATAATAAGGGAAATTATAATATTATATAAATAGGTTAAAATAAAGCAGCTCTAAGGGGCTTAACCTAAATAGATTCCTCTTCTAGTCCTACCCGTCCCGCCGCTAGTTATACCCTAGATTAGATAGAAACCAATCCTAATAGGCAACCCTTATAATAGCAATAAGGCTACGTTCACTTCCTAGAAGCTCCTTATAGAATATAAACTAGTGTTAGATAAGGACTTTATTAGCGCTAATAAGGACTAGTGGATGTTTATATACTAGAACTTAGGGCCTAAGGTCTAATCCTATATCGCAGTATTTTTTAAAATAGGCTATAAGTATAATTATAAACCTACCTCCTTCTTAGATTACTTAGAATCTATATTTGCTAACCCTTATTAATAAAAATAGCCCTTACTAAACTTAATTATATTAAATAAGGGCTAGGGAGGCATTTGCTTTATTCTTTATTTACTTTAAATAAAAGCTTTCCTAGTAAGAGGTAGCTTATAGGTAGGTAAGATAAAACTAGCAAAACTTTAACGCACACTTAATAAGCATATAAGGGAGTATAGTATTAGTAAAGGGTAGACTATAAGGACTACTTATTAGTAGTTAGCTAATTCTATAGTATTATAGTTAATATTAAGGCTAATGCCTTAGAGGAAAAGTATTATTCCTACTATATGCCTATTCTAGTTAAGACACTAGCCCCTAAGTTAATTATAATAGTAATACACTAATAATAGGTATTTGTGTGGTAAGAACCTAGGTAGGTAAACATAAGAAGCTAGAAGGGAAAAAGGGTAGACTAAAGAAGATAACTAAACTATAATGTGCTAAGTAGGTTATAGTAGAAGAAATAACTAGATATTAGGAGAATAAGTGTTATTTACGCTATGGTTTAAAGGATTACTAGATATAGGAATGCCCTTTACTCTTACCTTACTAACTAAGAGTGCGTATTAATACCTATAGGGTAGAGACAGAAAGTAAGGATAAGGGGTTAAGACTTACTTATTAGAAAATAAGTAGCCCCTAAGCAAAGGCTTATATAGGGGCATAAAGGCTAGCTAGCCTAGCTAGATAATCTTAACTATAATTAGTGTATAGTGTTAGAGGAGGGAGTTAAATAGTATATAGATTAATTACTATTCTTAGTCCCTATACTCTTTAATACACATAAGTATCTCTATATTTAAATTAATTGTGGTTGCGATTATTATAGCGCTATTAGCGAATTAGTAGCGTGGTGGCTAAGCCTAGAGCTTATTTAATTACTAAAATAAAGATAAGTTTAAACTATAGTAGAAATAGAAAGAAAAGGAAAGTAGGTAAGGGAGGAAACCTTATCTATTACTTATATAGTATATACCTAGATTAATATAAATAGCTAGGAATCTTTAGTATACCTCTATGTTATTCTAGGTTTAACCTATAACGTAATCTTTAGGATGCTATAGTTAGAACACTGCGATATAGTAATTCATATAGCAAAGCAATAGCTAGTTATTAGGGTGGCTAAGGGCCTATGCATTTTAGAATCCTTAGAGTATACTATAGAGACACTAATATAGGGGATAATTAGTTCCTTGTTTGCCGCGGAGGTACGCTATATATAATAATAGAAGGATACTACTATAAGGTTTATTACTATAAGCTTAAAAGAAATTATAATAGTATTATAACTTTCTGCCCTAAGACTAAGACTAGAATAGCTTAATACCTTAGCACTACCTAGGAGCTTATAGACTTTATAGACCTATTTAATAAGTTAAAGGCAAATAGTCTATCCCTATATAAGGGCTTATTAGACCACTATATCTATCTTTAAAAGAACGCGGATAGATCGTAACTAGTACTCCTATAGGGACCTCTATATAATATACCCTAGGACTAGCTATTAGAGATTAGGCGTTAAGTTACTAACCTTATAGATAAGGAATAGATCCGTGCTAGCTTCTCTTTAGCAATAGCACCTATCCTACTAGTTAAAAAGGCAAATAGTAGTTAGAGGTTTTGCGTTAACTACCGCGCACTTAATAAGATAATAGCATAAGACCACTACCCCTCCTACTAATTAAGGAAACACTCTATTCCTTATCCTAAGCGTATTAGTTTATAAAAGTAAATATACGCTTAGCATTTTATAAGCTATATATAGTAAAAGGATAGGAGTATCTTATAGCATTTTACACTAGATTTAGACTGTTTAAATAGCTAGTTTGCCTATTTAGCCTAGTAGGTGCACTAGTAACGTTCTAATATTATGTAAATAAATCCTTAGGGGATGCGTTAGGGGACTTTATTATAGCCTATTTAGATAATATTCTTATCTATTTAGGGGGTTAAAGAAGGATTATATAGCTAAGGTATAGCTAATACTAGGCAGATTAAGGGTAGTAAGCCTATATCTAGACCTAGATAAATCTATATTTACTATAAAGGAGGTTTAATACCTTAGCTATATTATTATAGCAGGACACTTAATTTGCCCTAACCCTGTAAAGGTAGCGGTAATTAGGGAATAGTTAGCCCTATAAAGTTATAGGGGGTCTATAGCTTCCTTAGATTTATAAACTTCTATTATAACTTTATTAAGGACTTCTCTAAAATAGCAGCCTCTTTAATCTAGCTTACTAGAAAGAACGTCCCCTTTTAATAAGGCCTAGAGGAAAATAACGCTTTTAAATAACTAAAGGAGTTATTTATTAAACACCTAGTCCTTATATAATAGGACCCTAATTAGGACATAGTAGTAGAAGCTAATTGCTCTAGCATAGCGTTAGGGGTTGCCTATTATAGGAAGGCCCTAATAGTGTGTTATATCTAGTTGCTTACCACTCTATAAGCTTAACGGCTCCCTTGTTATGAACTGGCCTTAGGGCAGCTACACGTAAGCGTTCTAAGAGATATTATTATCCTTAGAGAGGAAGGATTGGACTAAGCTAGGTGTCGCACAGGAACTGGCTTTATACCAGTGTGTGTGTAGGTCGCATAGGCCTAGGTAAAGCCCTAACCTATTCGCTCACAGTCCGCGACCTTTGCGCGCCCTTTCCGGAACCTTTACGCGCCCTTTCCGGACCCGAGACATGACCCGAGCTCCTAAGCTCGAGTCTATAACATCCCTAAAGAAACTATACTATTTATAATAAGGAACTACTAGCTATTATATCTTACCTTAAGGCATAGTTAGCAGAGTTATAGGGTGTCTTACGCCTATTTATAATATATATAGATTATAAGAACCTAGAGTACTTTACTACTCCTTGCCTTATAATAGAATATTAAGCATAGTAGGTAGATATCCTCTCCCTATTTAACTTCTATTTATATTATAAACCTAGTGCTTAGGCATAATAACTAAATACCCTTTCTTAAAGGGAATAGGATAGGGTAGGTAAGCCTTTAAGAATAGAATATATCCTATAACCTATTACTATTATAGCACTCTTATAACTATATATTAGGACTTAGATAGACTCTAGTTTAGGTCTATCCCTACCCTAGGTAGCTCTATTACTACTAGGGGAATGCCTTTTTATAATAAAATATCTTTAGACTCTTTAGGACTAAGCAGTTTTATTAGACCTAACCTATCTTATCTATTTATAGGCTATATAGGAAGGGGCATGGAAGTTTCCCTAGAGGTAATAATAAGAGAATAGGTAGCGGATTGCATAATTAGCGTATATAGGGCGCTTTAGTTTAGGGGTTAAACCTAGGTCCTAGCCTAGGAGCCTTTAATAATAACCCTTATCTAGCAATCCTATAACTTACTAGTAATAGGGCACCTAGGGCAGAACACTATGTTTTAGATTTTATAATAGTAATTCCACTAGGATAGAATAGCCTAGGATATAGGTAGGTTTATCTATAATTACTTTTACTAGGGTAGTTATAAGAGTTAGTAACGCTACTAGGGCTTACTAAAGCTATTACTAATACCTAATAGATACTAGTTGTAAATCTCTATTAATTTTATAATAAACTTGCTAATATCCTCCTAGAGAGACTATAGTTCCTTATAGTAATTATAGATAGACTATCTAAGTTTATATAGCTAGAGGCAATAACTTCTATTATAGTAAAGGTATATATAAAACGTTTTAAAATAGTTTAGTAGCGGTTTAGAGGATTTCCCTAATTAATTATTATAGATAGGGGTTCTAATTAGCTAGGGAACTTTTAGATAATATTATGTTTAAGTGTTAGTATAGACTAGCTTCTTTTTACCTCTTACTACCTATAGACTAATAGCGGCATAGAGAGAATAAACTAAGAGGTATAGGTAATACTATATATATATATTTCCTTTTTGTAGTATAACTAGCCTAAACACCTTATAGCTTATTAGCTAGCGATTAATAATAGGAACTCTTTAGTTATAAGGGTTAGCCTAAATAAACTCCTATATAGTTATAACCTATAACCTATCTAAACATAGCTAGACATAGTCCTATTAGCATTTACATTAAAAGGAGAGCTATCTATTTCCTAGAATACCTTTAGGAGGGTATATCTCTAGCACAAGCCACTATTACATATGCATAATAACGTTAATAAGATATATCTATAGCTTTATAATATCTAGCGGAATAATTCTATATAGGGAATAAAGTGTAGTTATTACTTAGGAACATTAAGACTAATTAGCCCTTATAAAAACTTAACTAGGTAGTAGCTAAGTATACTATAGTTAAAGTCCTAACTTCGCTTACTATTTAACTTAATATCCTAAAGGGCATATATCCGGTTTTTCACATAGATCTTATTAAATAAGCAGTAATAGACCCTCTCCTAAGCTAATGGTTATAGGACTCCTAGCTAGGGCTAGAATAGGTCCTAATAGAGAATAACCCTAAACTTATAAAGGAATATTATATAGAAAGGATTTTAGTGGCTTAAAACACACTAGGTAAGGGAGAGAACTAGAACGCTCTTATAAAGTAAGTAGGATATACATAACTAACATAGGAACTAGTGGAAAACATAAAAGATATATAAGCACTAGATAAGTTTAAAAGGAATAGGGAGATATATAATTTAATAATAAACTAGTTTAATTTAATAAAACTTATCCTTAAAAGGAGAATATATATAGGACCTAGGTTATACCCTTTTTGCTTTCTACTCTTACTTATATATTAGAATACTTATACTTATCCTTACCCTTCTCCTTACTATTAGTGTCTATAGTAAGGTCTTTTACCTTACTACTAGGAGGAATATTACATGAGTTTTAGGGCTAGTAAGACCTAGTTAGGGTCTAATAGGGGTTTTAGGGGCTAACCTATAGGCTTAATATATTTAATAGGAGAGGGAATCTTAAGGGTTATAGGGTGTATTATAGGCATAATAGGATTTATAGCAATAGCTACTTATATTCTAGCCATAGGACTTACGCTAATAGCAAGAAGGAGAGATATTACTAGCTTTAATAACATAGGATATGCTAGACAAACCCTAGGGGCCTTACTAGAGTGCTATTACTACGAAGTTCTTAATAAATAGCGGCTAGGCCACTTATAATCTAGCAGTTCTATTAGAACAGAATGCTTATAACTTATTGCATTTAATTTCCTATACTATAGCTAGTTAAGGGACTACTATGGTTATATAGAATTATTTTATTCCTAGTTATATTTAGGGCAGAGGAGGATATTACTAGAGGGGTCTAAGAGAGGACTAAATAGGGGCTAGGTTAAATTAGGCTTCTTATAAAAGAGTAGTCTAATAGGTAATAAGAGCGTAATAGCACTAAGAGAGAACTAGTATCTTTCGCTTTTAAGTTAGGGTCTAAGGGACCCTAGGGTAAATAACGTATATTCCTAAGGTAATCTCTTTTTAAGATCTTTTAATACGCGTTAGAGGCAGGGATTAGCGGATAGGAACCTAGTTAACTAAACATAGGTAATATAATTTCCCTAGTAAGAGGGATAAGACTTACTAGACTTAGGGGGCAATATTCTAGTATGCCTATAGTAAGGGCTTATTTAATACATAGCCTATAAGGATAAAAAACCGCTTTAGGGGTAGTATACTACTTATTATTAAAGTCTCTCTCTAGGAGAAACTCCTAAGGGCCTAAGCTAGATATAGGGTAAAGGGGGTCTTAGGGGAACTAGACTATTACTAGTTAGGGGAAGAGTAAGTTAATAAGAATAAGGCATAATACTATTAGGTATAGTATAGATAAGGGTAGCTTAAGAGTAGGATAATAATAGATTAAGGTAGGAGAAAGAATAGATAGTAAGATAGGTTTATAATAGGAAGGGATAGTTATTATTAAGGGAAGGTTTAGATTAGATAGGATTCTTAGTAGGATATTTATATATGTAACTATAGGGTAGGGTAGGATATAAATAGGTAAGGGGGATAATAATAATAATAATAATAGAGGGTATAAGTTATAGCAGGGCATAATACTTAAGATAAACGCATGCAAACTAACCATAAGGAGGGGTTATACTATTGCCTTACCTACACATAACTTAAACACGCTATGTTAATAAGGGATTATTAAAAAGTTATTTATAGTAAATACTAGGGTAAGAGTAAGGGAAGACATAAAGGCTACTAGGATAATAAGGGAGTATAGCGCTATATTAAATATAACGCGTAAACGGGCAGGCATGGATAATCACCTAGTGAGGGGCGATTTATAATAATATTAACACGAATAGGCAAGGAAGGGGTAAGTAAGGGTATATATAAGGGCTTAGGCTTTGCCTAAGCCTTAGTGTTAACATGCGAGTAGGGAGTAGGGAAGGGGGCTAATATAAGCTAACTAGGGGATATAAGGGGCTTGTATAGGATTTGTAATATTCTCCTTTTCCTTCCTTCCTTTAAGTTTCTTAATATCATCACAATAGCCTATAGCTATGTCTTAGGGCTAGTCCATAACATATGTTTAAACTTTATAAAAGTGGATCTTAAAGTGGGTCCTTATTAACTTTATATAAGTATTACCTTCTTATTATTAGTTATTATGACTTTTTTTTTTTTTTTTTTTTTTTTACCTTTGATACTTTTTCCGCACCGATCTAAAGGTCGGAATCGCCCTAAAATACAAACCACATTGATATTCGAATTCCTTACCTCCGTTTACCCCTCCTATAATATTACATTACAATAGAGCTAGAGGTAGGTGTAAGGGCAAGATACTAATAGTAATTAATACTAGAGAAAGGGGGCTAGTATAGAGCTACTACTACCTAAACGTAGGAATAGGGCAATTTAACGCCTATAGATATAAGGATAACCTAATAATAGATTAGATATAATTTAAGCACCTAGATAACACAAAATTCTATAATAAGATTACTAGCCTTATCCCTAGCAATAAAGTCTCCTAAGTTTAGAGTATTATAAAGGCTATAGCCTACTAGGTAGCGAACCACGCCTACGCTAAAATAAGAGCTATAAATAATAATAGTAGTAATAATAATAATAATATTTACACTACTAAAGAAGCCCTTAAAGTAGCCCTTAAGGAGGCTATTAGGGAAGAAGCTAAAGGAACTAATATACTAACCTAGGTAAGTATTATAGCTAGACTAGTACTAAGAAGGCTAAATAATAAAACCCCCTTATAGGTTCTAGGTAAATAATATAGAGAAGTACTTATTAAAGGTAATATAATTTAGGAAATACTCTAGTCCTAAGGCGCTAAAGATATAATAACTATAGTAAATAAAGCCACTAGCTAAACTATAGCTATAGTAGCTAGAAGACTCCTAGTAAAGATATAATTATTACCTTTAAAGGAAACGTAGCCTAATATAGAGAGGACTAAAAATAGATTACTAAAGTATTTAGTCTAGAAGTAGCCCTTTACTACTATATACTTAGCGTTATAGTTAAGGGATTCCTAATAAAGTATATATTTATTAAGAACCTTATAACTAAGATTAGAAAAGCGAATAAAGTAAATATAATTAAGGTAACTATAAGGCGCCCTTAAGTAGAAAACATATAGCGCACTACCCTAATCCTAGGACTAGTAGAAGTAAAAGACACTAATAAGATATGCTAAGATAGAATAGTCTTTAAAGCAAAGCTATTCTAGACTAAACTATATAATAAGACCTTATAACCCTAATAATACTATAATTACTTCTAAACTAGCTATATTATAAAGTTCTATAAGGTAGCCCTAAGGTATAGTAGGTATAGAGCTAGCTAATATAAGGAAGGAGAAATATTATACCTAATAATTAGTAAATAACTAAAGGAAAACTATATCTTATATTCTAGCTTATACCTAGTGTAGTTAAGGGACTACCCTATCCTAAAAGAGAAGTAAAATATAGCAAAAGCAGGCTACCTAGAGTAACTATTATAATTTACTAATAACTCCTAGATAAAAGCCTAACGCTACCCTATAAGGGAACTAGCATAGCTATAGTACCTATTATTATAGTAAGTAGGAAAAGGGAATACTCTATAAATATAAAGAGAAGTGCTAAATAGCCTAGGGTAGGGAGCATTATATAATATATATCTTAAAATAGGGCTAGAATAGAGCTAGCATAAGATAGTAAAGACCTACTACCCCCTAATTAATATAGTAATATTATAAGTCCTTTTTAGAATATAAATAAGAAGGATAGCTTAATACACATAGCGCTTTAGCACTAGACTAATATAGATATAATAGTAATCTAAGAGTAGGAATATATAAGGCACTTATAGCCCCTAGCACTAGGCCTTGCCTAATTCTAACTAGCACACTATAAGGGATAGAACATAGTATATATAAATAAGAAGCATAATATAGGGTTATAAATAGCCTAGGGAAGACCTAACTAGTTACTAGTAAAGATAAAAGGCATAAATATCTACTCCTTTACTTAGAAGGATATATAGATAACTAGAATATACCTATTTACACTTTTAATATAGAAGAGCTTTATAGCTAAAGCGTTTTTATAGAAGACTTTAACTAAAAACACCCTCTCTAGGATAGCTTAAATAGAATAACTAAAGAAGTAAAGGAATTACTAGACCTTATAAGCTAGTAAAGGCTTAGTCTAGTAATGCCCTAAGGGAAACCTATAAGATAATATAAAGAAGATAGAGATAGCACTATAGATCTAGTATAGGTAACTCTAGATATCTAAGTTTACTATAATAGTGTAAAAGACCTTATAGGCTTTAACTATACTCTATAGCTAATTAGTATCTTTACTAAGGAGTAAGAAGGCACTCTGCCTACCCTTAAATATACCTAGACTATAATAAATAGACTATAGGTAAAGGTAAAAGCAGTGGTATAACTCTAAGTAAAAACACACTAGACCTAAAAGATAAGGAAGGAATTAACACATATATAACATAGCTTATTATAAACCTCTAATAGATAGTAAAACTAGTAGCCTTATAGAAGCGCTAAGAACTCCCTAGCCTAAAGGTATAGTGGTTAAGGAGAATAAAAGAGATAGTTACTAAAGCTAGATAAGCTAAGAGATAATAAAGGCACTAGAAGACTAAAGCAAACTAGCAAGCCTTTTTAAGGTAAATAATAACTAGGAATAGATAGTTAGGGAGGAAAAAGGAATGTATAGAGAGAAGCCTTATAAAAAGCTAATATATAGGAAAAGAATAGTAGAGTTTAGAGACTAGAGAGATAGGCCTAGCTCTAAAGCTAGGCCCCCTAGAGCTCTCTAGACTCCTAGACCTAGAAAGAACTAATAATAACCTTAACCTAGCCACTACCTATAAGAATAAGGCAAGCATACTTATATAAAGGTTCTTCCCTAAGCCTATAGTAAACCTCTCCTATATCCTAGACCTTTCCTTCCTAGAGCTTAATAACACACTAGTCCTAGATAAAGAATAGCTTAGAGTAGGAGATATTAGAAATATCCTATTAGATATAGCTAGCTAAAAAGCCCTAGGAGATAATAAACTCCTAGTAGGCCTTATTAAGGCCTATAATAAACTAGCTAAAG
The DNA here is from genome assembly GCA_023658505.1 of Epichloe gansuensis. Classification (NCBI taxonomy): domain Eukaryota; kingdom Fungi; phylum Ascomycota; class Sordariomycetes; order Hypocreales; family Clavicipitaceae; genus Epichloe; species Epichloe gansuensis. The sequence continues at coordinate 2,603,309 of CP098284.1, forward strand.
AAGCTATAGTGTGCTTACTAAATGCTATCCTTAAAGTAGGATATTTCCTAGTATAGTTTTAAACTATATAAATAGTAGTAATTAGGAAGCTAGGAAAAACCACTAAGGAGATAAGAAGGGCTAATGCGTAAAGACCTATCTTACTACTAAATATAGTAGGAAAGATTATAGAAGTAGTAATTATAAGGTAGCTTATAGCCTTTACTAAGGCTAAGGGCCTTCTCCTAAGCTATAAATAGGAAATAGGGCAAATAGATTAATAGAAACTATAATTAGAGTCCTTATAGAATACGTAAGAGAGGCTTAGGGCAGAGGTAGTATTACCTTATTAGCGTAAATAGATATCTTATCCGCATTTAACAGAGTTAGCCACCTATGTCTAATCTACGTTTTAATTTAAATAGGTATACTACGCTAGCTAATAGCTATAATATATAGCTTCCTTACAGATAGAATAAGCTAGCTTAGCTTTAATAGTAAACTCTTAAGACCCTTTTAGATAAAGGTAAGTACCCTATAAGGCTCTCCCTCTTACTAATCCTCTTCTTACTTTACTTAGCAAAACTTTATATATACCTCTAAGCTATCCTAGGCATAGTAGTAATAGGATTTATAAATAATATAAATATAGTAATATTTAGAAAAACACTATATAAACCTAGAAAAGGCTTAAAGCTACGTAAAAAGTATATAAAAAATAGGTAAAAGAAGTAGAAGTAAAGTTTAACCTAGTAAAGACTAAACTTATATACTTTAGTAAAGTATACTAATCCCTATAGGCTAGGGTCTAACTTAGTATAAAGGAGATAGTGCCTATAGAGTTATATAGGTTCCTTAGAGTCTAGGTTAATAGGAAACTTAATTAGAGTGCCTATAAGAATATCCTAAAAGGTAAACTAGCCTAGTAGTAGCTTACACTCTCTTTACTAGTAGCATTAGCCTAGGGTTATAGCTTTAGAAATACTTAACTCCTATATATATAGGTAGTCTAGCCTATCCTTACCTATAGGGCAAGCGCTTACTATACCCTAACTAAGAAGGGTAAAAAGCTAAGAGAAGTAATTAAAAGCTTTATAATAGACTAATTAGCCTATCTCTAAATTATAGCTAGTGCGTTTAAGGCTATACCTATTGCCTAACTAGAGGTTAAGACTTATATCCCCCTAGATCTATACCTAAATAAGATAAAATAAAAGTTTAAAAAGAGAATTATAGAGAGTAAAATAGCTATAATAATCTAAACCGCTACTAACTTAGTATAGTTAGTATTACATTATAGATAGAGACCCCCTAGGAGTAATAAACCAGTGGTAGAACTATATAAGGAATAGAGATAATACTAGGATAAATAGCATAGCAGGGAATGCCTAGGATAGCATAGACTTATAAGAGAGCTAACTAAGGATTAACCACTAACTTATAACCCTAAGGAAATCTAAAGATTTCACATAGGCCTAGAAAAGCATATCTCCTTAACTATAGTCTAACTACACATAGGAAAGATTAGTCTTAATAAGTTCCTCTTCTAGAGAGGTATTCCTAGGGTAAACTCACCGCTATATAGCTATAGTAAAGTAGTTAAGGACTAATATTATATTATAGTAAACTACCCTAAATATAATTACTAATGCCCCTAAACGCACTAGCCTAAAGACATATAGGAGGTAAGGCTAGCCCTAAACTACCCCTAAAGGTAAGAGTAATAGCTAAATAGTTCCTTAGTATAAAACAACTCTAATACTACTTATTAGCATAAGAACTAGTAGCTAATATATATAGTAAAGAGGAGGAGCTAGAACTAGGTTAATTCTAGTGCGCTAGGACTAATAACTAGGATATAGATATAATAGATAACTAGGGAGAGATATAAGATTATATAGTTTAGAGCTAGTAGTAGGCTAGCTAAAGAATTATAATTCTAGAACTATTATTAGATTAATTTTAAATATATAACGCTAGGTATTATAAACCCTCTAGTCTACTACTGCCTCTTTACTAAGCTATATTTACCTAACTAATCACTCCTCCTCTAGGACTAGAATTACTCCCTTTATTACCTTAGCCTATCCCTTAGTAAGTAAGGCTATAGCTAGGAGATAGTTTATCTCTATAGCGTAGGTATCTAGGCGCTGTAACTAAAATATTAGCTTATTATATTAATCCCCTATACCTTTGATACTTTTTCCGCACCGATCTAAAGGTCCGGAATCGCCTCTAAAATACAAACCACATCAATATTCGAATTCCTCACCTCTGTTTACCCCTCCTACGATATCGCATCGCGACAGAGCCAGAGGCAGGTGCGAGGGCGAGATGCTAATAGTAATTAACGCTAGAGAAAGGGGCTAGCACAGAGCTACCACCACCTAAACGCAGGAATAGGGCAATTTAACGCTTATAAACGCAAAGATAACCTAACAACGGATTAGATATAATTTAAACACCTAGATAACACGAAATTCTATAATAAGATTACTAGCCTTATCCCTAGCAATAAAGTCTCCTAAGTTTAGAGCATTATAAAGGCCATAGCCCGCTAGGCAGTAAACCGCGCCTACGCTAAAATAAGAGCTATAAATAATAATAGTAGCAATAATAATAATAATATTTGCACTACTAAAGAAGCCCTTAAAGTAGCCCTTAAGGAGGCTATTAGGGAAGAAGCTAAAGGAACTAATACACTAACCTAGGCAAGTATTATAGCTAGACTAGCACTAAGAAGACTAAATAACAAAACCCCTCCCTTATAGGTCCTAGGCAGATAATATAGAGAAGTACTTATTAAAGGTAATATAATTTAGGAAACACTCTAATCCTAAGGCGCTAAAGATATAATAACTATAGTAAACAGAGCCACTAGCTAAACTATAGCTATAGTAGCTAGAAGACTCCTAGCAGAGATATAATTATTACCTTTAAAGGAAACGTAGCCTAATATAAAGAGGACTAAAAATAGATTGCTAAAGCATTTAGTCTAGAAGTAGCCCTTTACTACTGTATACTTAGCGTTATAGTTAAGGGATTCCTAATGAAGCATATATTTATTAAGAACCTTATAACCAAGATTAGAAAAGCAAATAAAGTAAATATAATTAAGGCAACCGCAAGGCGCCCCTAAGCAGAAAACGTATAGCGTACTACCCTAATCCTAGGACTAGCAGAAGTAAAAGACACTAATAAGATATGCTAAGATAGAATAGTCTTTAAAGTAGAGCTATTCTAGACTAAACTATATAACAAGACCCTATAACCCTAATAATGCTATAACTGCTTCTAAACTAGCTATATTGCAAAGTTCTGTAAGGTAGCCCTAAGGTATAGTAGGTGTGGAGCTAGCTAACATAAGGAAGGAGAAATATTGTGCCTAATAATTAGCGGATAACTAAAGGAAAACTATATCTTATATTCTGGCCCATACCTAGCGTGGTTAAGGGACTGCCCTGTTCTAAAAGAGAAGTGAAATGTAGTAAAAGTAGGCTACCTAGAGTAACTATTGTAATTTGCTAGTAACTCCCTGGATAGAAGCCTAACGCTACCCTGTAAGGGAACTAGCATAGCTATAGTACCTATTATTATAGTAGGTAGGAAAAGGGGATGCCTAATAAATACGGAGAGGAGTGCTAAACAACCTAGGGTAGGGAGCATTATATAATACATGTCTTAAAATAGGGCTAGAACAGAGCTAGCATAAGATAGCAGAGATCTACTACCCCTAACTAATATAGTAATGTTATAAGTTCTCTTTTAGAATGTAAATAAGAAGGATAGCCTAATATATATAGCGCTCTAACACTAAACTAATATAGATGTAATAGTAATCTAAGAGTGGGAATACATAAGGCACCTATGGCCCCTAGCACTAGGCCTTGCCTAATTCTAACTAGCATACTATAAGGGATAGAACGCGGTATATGTAAATAAAAAGCATAATATAGGGTTATGGATAGCCTAGGGAGGACCTAACTAGTCACTAGTAGAGATAAAAGGCATGAATATTTACTCCCTTTACTTAGAAGGATATATAGATAACTAGAATATACCTATCTGCACTTTTAACGCGGAAAAGCCCTATAGCTAGAGCGTTTTTGTAGGAGACTTTAACTAAAAACACCCCTCTAGGATAGCTTAGATAGAATAACTAGAGGAGCGGAGGAACTACTAGACCTTATAAGCTAGTGGAGGCTTAGTCTAGTAATGCCCTAAGGGGAACCTATAAGATAATATAGAGAAGACAGAGATAGCACTATAGATCTAGCATAGGTAACTCTAGATATCTAAGTCTACTATAATAGCGTAGAGGACCTTATAGGCTCTAACTATGTTCTATAGCTAATTAGCATCTTTACTAAGGAGTAAAAGGCGCCTTACCTACCCTTAAATATACCTAGACTGTAATAAATAGACTATAGGTAAAGGCGGAAGCAGCGGTGTAACTCTAAGCGGAAAACGCACTAGACCTGAAAGATAAGGAAGGAATTAATATATATATAACGTAGCTTATTATAAACCTCTAATAAATAGCAGAACTAGTAGCCCTGTAAAAGCGCTAAGGACTCCTAGTCTAGAGGCATAGTAGTTAAGGAGAATAAAAGAGGTAGTTACTAAAGCTAGATAAGCTAAGAGATAATAGAGGCGCTAGAAGACTAAAGCAAACTGGCAAGCCTTCTCTAAGGCGGATAATGACTAGGAATAGACAGTTAGAGAGGAAAAAGGAATGCGTGGAGAGAAGCCTTATAGAAAGCTAACACATAGGAAAAGGACAGTAGAGTTTAGAGACTAGAGAGATAGGCCTAGCTCTAAAGCTAGGCCCCCTAGAGCTCCCTAGACTCCTAGACCTAGAAAGAACTAATAATAACCCTAACCTAGCTACCACCTATAAGGATAAGGTAAGCATACTTATATAAAGGTTCTTCCCTAAGCCTATAGTAAACCTCTCCTATATCCTAGACCTCTCCTTCCTAAAGCTTAATAACGCGCTAGTCCTAGATAAAGAACGGTTTAGAGTAGGAGATATTAGAAACATCCTATTAGATATAGCTAGCTAGAAAGCCCTAGGAGATAATAAACTCCTAGCGGGCCTTATTAAGGCCTATAATAAACTAGCTAAAGAAGCTATAGCGTGCTTACTAAACGCTATCCTTAAAGTAGGATACTTTCTAGTATAGTTCTAAACCGTATAAGTAGTGGTAATTAGGAAGCTAGGAAAAACCACTAAGGAGATAAGAAGAGCTAATACGTAAAGACCTATCTTATTACTAAATATAGTAGGAAAGATTATAGAAGCAGCGATCGCGAGGCAGCTTATGGCTATTGCTAAGGCTAAGGGCCTCCTTCCTAAGCTATAAATAGGAAATAAGGCAAATAGATTAATAGAAACTATAATAAGAGTCCTTATAGAATATGTAAGAGAGGCTTAGGGCAGAGGCAGTATTGCCTTGCTAGCGCAGATAGATATCTCTTCCGTATTTAATAGAGTTAGCCACCTGTATTTAATTTACGTTTTAATCTAAATAGGCATACTACGCTAGCTAATAGCTATAATACATAGCTTCCTTGCGGATAGAACAAGCTAGCTTAGCTTTAATAGCAAACTCTTAAGACCCTTTTAGATAAAGGTAGGCACCCTATAAGGCTCTCCTCTTACTAATCCTCTTCCTACTTTACTTAGCGAAGCTATATGTGTGCCTCTAAGCTATCCTAGGCATAGTAGCAATAGGATTTACAGACAATATAAACATAGTAGCGTTTAGAAAAACACTACGCAGACCTAAAAGAGGCTTAAAGCCACGTGGAAAGTGTGTAAAAAGTAGGCAAAAGAAGTAGGAGTAAAGTTTAACCTAGCAAAGACTAAGCTTATATACTTTAGCAAAGCACACTAACCCCTATAGGCTAGGGTCTAACTTAGTGTAGAGAAGATAGTGCCTATAGAGTTATGCAGGTTCCTTAGAGTTTAGGTTAATAAGAAGCTTAATTAGAGTGCCTATAAGAATATCCTAAAAGGCAAACTAGCCTAGCAGCAGCTTACACTCTCTTTGCTAGCGGCGTTAGCCTAGGGTTATAGCTTTAGAGATGCCTAACTCCTATATACGTAGGTGGTCTAGCCTATCCTTGCCTATAGGGCAAGCGCTTACTATACCCTAACTAAGAAGGGTAGAAAGCTAAGAGGAGTAGTTAAAAGCTTTATAATAGACTAATTAGCCTGCCTCTAAATTATAGCTAGTGCGTTTAAGGCTATACCTATTACCTAACTAGAGGTTAAGACCTGCGTCCCCCTAGATCTATACCTAAACAAGATAAAACGGAAGTTTAAAGAGAGAATCACAGAGAGTAGAATAGCTATAATAATCTAAACCGCTGCTGACTTAGTATAGTTAGTGTTACATTACAGACAGAGACCCCCTAGGAGCAATAAACCAGTGATAGAACTATATAAGGAATAGAGATAATGCTAGGATAAATAGCATAGTAGGGAATGCCTAGGATGGCATAGACTCGCAAGAGAACTAACTAAGGACTGACCACTAACTTATAACCTAAAGGAAATCTAAAGATTCCATATAGGCCTAGAAAAGCATATCTCCTTAACTATAGTCTAATTACGCACTAGGAAGATTAGTCTTAATAAGTTCCTCTTCTAGAGAGGCATTCCTAGGGTAAACTCGCTACTATATAGCTATGGCAGAGCAGTTAAGGACTAATATTATATTATAGTGAACTGCCCTAAATATAACTACTAACGCCCCTAAACGCGCTAGCCTAGAGACGCATAGGAGGCAAGGCTAGCCTTAAACTACCCTCTAAAGGCAAGAGTAATAGCTAAATAGTTCCTTAGCATAAAATAACTCTAATACTACTTACTAGCATAAGAACTAGTAGCTAACATACGCAGTAGAGAGGAAGAGCTAGAGCTAGGGCGCTTCTAGCGCGCTAGAACTAATAACTAAGATATAGACATAGTAGATAACTAGGGAGAGACATAAGATTATATGGTTTAGAGCTAGCGGTAGGCTAGCTAAAGAATTACATTTCCGGAACTATTATTAGATTAATTTTAACTATATAACGCTAGGTATTACTAGTCCTACTAGTCTGCCTCCGCCCCTCTACTAAGCTATACTTACCTAACTAATTACTCCTCCTCTAGAACTAGAATTGCCCCCTCTATTACCTTAGCCCGCCCCTTAGCGGGTAGGGCTGTGGCTAGGAGATGGTTTGTCTCCGCAGCGCAAGCGTCTAGACGCCGTAGCTAAAAGATAACCTTATTATATTACTCCCTACTAGCGCTAGACTAGCCTAGGCCCGTAGCTAAGGCGCTGTGCTTCTTCTTACTTTAATTGCTAGTATAGAGCTTTTTTATGTAATCCTAATAGTTATCTAGGACCTATAGAACCGTTAGACCTAGACTAGACTTAATATTAAACCGGAATAGCAGTACTCACACTACCCCTAGTGACTATAGCTGCCTAAACTTCCACTAGCTATTAGTGCTTATTCTATTAACCACTTAAGTTAGGCTAAGAGCGAATTAGCACTAGATCTAGCCTGGAATAGAGGCGCTAACTACCTTTAAATATCTATAGTTACGGACCTAATAGTTAAAACAGGCGTTAGTAGCTAGCCCTATACAAAACAGTTAGCCTTACTTCTAAGCCAGGATAGATCTAACTTACTAGCAATATTATAGCACTAGTGCTTAGGGTAGTTAATTAATTAAGATTTATAAGAGATATATTAGATCCTATAGGGATCCCCTAACTATAGCAAATTAGCATTAGAACAGAGGCAGGCTAGGGCTAGAGGGTTATACCTTTAAATCCTTAGCTATAGCCTGCTTAAGCTGCTTCTTGGTTAAAGACTTTTAAGGATATTACTTGTTTTTAGAGTTTTCCTAGGCGGATTAGAGCTAGATAAGCACAGAACGTAAGAGTACTTATAGCAGCAGGCGCTATCTTGTTAGATAACCTAATAGATCTGCAGTAATGTTAGCAATTAGGCTAACACTGGCCTAGGAGCGCCTTAGGTAGCTTTAAGGAAGAAAAGAACCTATAGGAAGTTTAATAAAAAAGAGAAAAGAAGGAAAACCCTATAGGGAGGAGGAACTCTTTTTATACTTATATAGGGGGCTAAATTATAGATATTAATAAAGAAAGAAGAACACAAGATGAAAATCTAGTTAGTTAACGCCTAAGAGACCTAGGCCTAGAAATAGCTAGGAACCGAACTAAACCCACACCCCTATCATAGAAGATAAATAATATTAGGTGCTCTGACTTCCCTAGACTAATAAGCTAGACCTAGGCTAGAGAAGGCTAAAAAGTAAGGCTATAGAAGAGCTAGCTAAAAAGTGAAAGAGAAGTGAATTACCGCTATAAAACTAAATCTAGCACGCTATAAGATAGTATAACAAGCCTAGAGCAGTGCTAGAGTAGACCTAGGATAGAGCTAGGCAGGGCTTAGAACCTAGGATTTTCCTTTTTCCTTTTTCTTTCTTTTCTTATTAGGATAAGGCTAGCGCAAGCTAGCAATAAACACCTATAATAGGCCATACACAACGCGACGTAGGCCTGGTGCAGGGTTAGCGTCGGCCTGAATATAGATGTAAGGGGTTTTTCTTCCTATTCAAGGGTTTTCCCTTTTAACGAAGCAGCAGGAGTACTAGTACTAGCCCTACATAGAGCTAGCTAGCGTAAATAATATATATATATAGCTTTTTTTTTTTTTTTTTTTTTTTTTTTTAGATTAACCTTTAATACTTTTTCCGCACCAATCTAAAGGTCCGGAATCGCCTCTAAAATACAAACCACATTAATATTCGAATTCCTTACCTCCATTTACCCCTCCTATAATATCGTATTATAATAGAGCTAGAGGCAGGTGTAAGGGTAAGATACTAATAGTAATTAACGCTAGAGAAAGGGGCTAGCATAAAGCTACCACTACCTAAACATAGGAATAGGGTAATTTAATGCTTATAGATATAAGGATAACCTAATAATAGATTAGATATAATTTAAGCACCTAGATAACACAAAATTCTATATATATATTATTTACGCTAGCTAGCTCTATGTAGGGCTAGTACTAGTACTCCTACTGCTTCGTCAAAAGGAAAACCCTTAAATGGGAAGAAAAACCCCTTGTATCTATGTTCAGGCTAACGCTAACCCTACACCAGGCCTGCGTCGCGTTGTGTGTGGCCTATTGTAAGTGTTTATTGCTAGCTTACGCTAGCCTTATCCTAATAAGAAAAGAAAGAAGAAAGGAAAAAGGAAATCCTAGGTTCTAAGCCCTGCCTAGCTCTATCCCAGGTCTGCTCTAGCACTACTCCAGGCCTATTATGCTATCTTATAGCGTGCTAGATTTAGTTTTGCGGTAGTAATTCACTTCTCTTTCACTTTTTAGCTAGCTCTTCTATAGCCTTACTTTTTAGCCTTCTCTAGCCTAGGTCTAGCTCGTTAGTCTAGGGAAGTTAGAGCACCTAATATTGTTTATCTTCTATGGTAAGGGTGTAGGTTTAGTTTGATTCCTAGCCGTTTCTAGGCCTAGGTCTCTTAGGCATTAACTAACTAGATTCTTATCTTATATTCTTCTTTCTTTGTTAATATCTATAATTTAGCCCCCTATATAAGTATAAGAAGGGTTCCCCCTAGAGGGGTTTTCCTTCTTTCCTCTTTTTATTAAACTTCCTATAGGTTCTTTTCTTCCTTAAAGCTACCTAAGGCGCTCCTAGGCTAGTATTAGCCTAAATGCTAATGTTACTATAAATCTATTAAGTTATTTAATAAAATAGCACTAGTAGCTATAAGTATTCCTATGTCCTATGCTATTCTAGCTTTAATCCGCCTAGGAAACTCCTAAGAATAAATATTACCCTTAGAAGTTATTAACCAAGAAGCAACTTAAGTAAGCCATGGCTAAAGATCTTAAGGTAAGACCCCTGCCGCCCCTACCCTAAGTCTGCTCTAAGTCTAATCCGTAATAGTTAGGGGATCCCTATAGGATCTAATGTGTTTCCTATAAGTCTTAGTCTATAGACTATCCTAGGCATTAATGCTATAATATCGCTAGTAAGTTAGCTCTATTCTAGTACAGAGGCAAGGCTAACTATATTACATAGGGCTTACTACTAACGCCTATTTTAATTATTAGGTTTAAAACTACGGTTATTTAAAGGTAGGTAGCTAGCGCCCCTTACCTAGGCCTAGTCTAGCGCTAACCCACTTCTAGCCTAATTTAACTAGGTAGCGGAATAAGCACTAGTGGTTAGTTAAGGTCTAGGCAGACATTATTACTAGGGTAGTGTGAGTGCTTCTCTGTTAGTTCTCTGCTAGTTCTATCCTAGGTCTAACTACTCTATAGGTCCTAGATAATTATTAAGATTATATAAAGAAGCTCTGCGCTAGTAATTAGAGCAAGAAGAAGAGGAGCGCCTCTATAGCAGGCCTAGGCTAGGCTAGTGCTAGAGGATTAACATAATAAGCTAATATTCTAGTTACGGCGCCTAGATACCCGCGCGGCAGAGACAAACCATCTCCTAGCCATGGCCCTGCCTGCTAAGGGGTAGGCTAAGGTAATAGAGGGGGTAATTCTAGTCCTAGAGGAGGAGTGATTAGTTAGGTAAATATAGCCTAGTGGAGGGGCAGTAGCGGACTAGAGGGGTTTGTAATACCTAGCGTTATATATTTAAAATTAATCTAATAATAGTTCTAGAATTGTAATTCTTTAGCTAGCCTACCGCTAGCTCTAAACCATATAATCTTACGTCTCTCCCTAGTTATCTATTATATCTATATCCTAGTTATTAGTCCTAGCGCGCCGGAATTAACCTGGTTCTAGCTCCTCCTCTCTACTACGTATATTAGCTACTAGTTCTTATGCTAATAAGTAGTATTAGAGTTATTTTATGCTAAGGAACTATTTAGCTATTGCTCTTGCCTTTAGGGGTAGTTTAGGGCTAGCCTTGCCTCCTATACGTCTCTAGGCTAGCGCGTTTAGGGCATTAGTAATTATATTTAGGGTAATTTACTATAATATAATATTAGTCCTTAACTACTCTGCTATAGCTATATAGCAGTAAGTTTACCCTAGGAACGCCTCTCTAGAAGAGAAACTTATTAAGACTAATCTTCCTAGTGCGTAGTTAGACTATAGTTAAGGAGATATACTTTTCTAGGCCTATATAGAATCTTTAGATTTCCTTTAGGTTATAAGTTAGTGGTTAATCCTTAGTTAGTTCTCTCACAAGTCTATGCTATCCTAGGCATTCCTTACTATGCTATTTATCCTAGCGTTATCTCTATTCCTTATATAGTTCCGCTACTAGTTCATTGCTCCTAGGGGGTCTCTATCTGCGACGTAACACTAACTATACTAAGTTAGTAGCGGTTCGGATTATTATAGCTATTCTGCTCTTTATAATTCTCTCTTTAAACTTCTATTTTATCTTATTTAGGTATAGATCTAGGGGGACGTAGGTCTTAACCTCTAGTTAAGTAATAGGTATAGCCTTAAACACACTAGCTATAATTTAGAGGCAGGCTAATTAGTCTATTATAAAGCTTTTAACTACTCCTCTTAGCTTTTTACCCTTCTTAGTTAGGGTATAGTAAGCGCTTACCCTATAGGTAAGGATAGGCTAGACTACCTATATATATAGGAGTTAGGTATCTCTAAAGCTATAACCCTAGGCTAATACCGCTAGTAAGGAGAGTGTAAGCTACTACTAGGCTAGTTTGCCTTTTAGGATATTCTTATAGGCACTCTAATTAAGTTTCCTATTAACCTAGACTCTAAGGAACCTATATAACTCTATAGGCGCTATCTCCTCTATACTAAGTTAGACCCTAGCCTATAGGGGTTAGTATGCTTTACTAAAGTGTATAAGTTTAGTCTTTGCTAGGTTAAACTTTACTCCCGCTTTTTACCTACTTTTTACACACTTTCCACGTAGCTTTAAGCCTTTTCTAGGTTTACATAGTATTTTTCTAAACACTACTATATTTATATTATCCGTAAATCCTATTGCTACTATGCCTAGAATAGCTTAGAGGCATATATATAGCTTTGCTAAGTAGAGTAAGAAGAGGATTAGTAAGAGAGAGAGCCTTATAGGGTACCTACCTTTATCTAAAAGGGTCTTAAGAGTTTACTATTAAAGCTAAGCTAGCTTATTCTATCTATAAGGAAGCTATGTATTATAGCTATTAGCTAGCGTAGTATGCCTATTTAGATTAAAATGTAAATTAGATATAGGTAGCTAACTCCATTAAATATAGAAGAGATATCTATCTATGCTAGCAAGGTAATACCACCTCTGCCCTAAGCCTCTCTCACACATTCTATAAGGACTCTTATTATGGTTTCTATTAATCTATTTGCCCTATTTCCTATTTATAGCTTAGGAAGGAGGCCCTTAGCCTTAGCAAAGGCTATAAGCTACCTTATAATTACCGCTTTTATTATCTTTCCTACTATGTTTAGTAGTGAGATAGGTCTCTATACGTTAGCTCTTCTTATCTCCTTAGTGGTTTTCCTAGCTTCCTAATCACTACTACTTATATAGTTTAGAACTATACTAGAAAATATCCTACTTTAAGGATAGCGTTTAGCAGGCGCACTATAGCTTCTTTAGCTAGTTTATTATAGGCCTTAATAAGGCTTACTAGGAGTTTATTATCTCCTAGGGCTTTCTAGCTAGCTATATCTAATAGGATATTTCTAATATCTCCTACTCTAAACTATTCTTTATCTAGGACTAGCGTGTTATTAAGCTCTAGGAAGGAGAGGTCTAGGATATAAGAGAGGTTTACTATAGGCTTAGGGAAGAACCTTTATGTAAGTATACTTACCTTATCCTTATAGGTAGTAGCTAGGTTAGGGTTATTATTAGTTCTTTCTAGGTCTAGGAGTCTAGGGAGCTCTAGGGGGCCTAGCTTTAAAGCTAGGCCTATCTCTCTAGTCTCTAAACTCTACTATCCTTTTCCTACGTATTAGCTTTTTATAGGGCTTCTCTCTATGCGTTCCTTTTTCTTCCCTAACTATCCGTTCCTAGTTATTATCTACCTTAGAGAAGGCTTACTAGTTTGCTTTAGTCTTCTAGTGCCTCTATTATCTCTTAGCTTATCTAGCTTTAGTAACTACCTTTTTATTCTCCTTAACTACTATGCCTCTAGCCTAGGGAGTCCTTAGTGCTTCTATAGGGCTACTAGTTCTACTATTTATTAGAGGTTTGTAATAAGCCACATTACGTATATATTAATTCCTTTCTTATCTTTTAGGTCTAGTGCGTTTTCCGCTTAGAGTTATACCACTACTTCTATCTTTACCTATAGTTTATTTATTATAGTCTAGGTGTGTTTAAGGGTAAGCAAGGCGCTTTCTTACTCCTTAGTGAAGATGCTAATTAGCTATAGAACATAGTTAGAGCCTATAAGGTCTTCTACGCTATTATAGTGGACTTAGATATCTAGAGTTACCTATGCTAGATCTATAGTGCTATCTCTATCTTCTCTATATTATCTTATAGGTTTCCCTTAGGGCGTTACTAAACTAAGCCTTTACTAGCTTATAAGGTCTAGTAGTTCCTTTGCTTCTCTAGTTATTCTATCTAAGCTATCCTAGAGGGGTATTTTTAGTTAAAGTCTCCTATAAAAACGCTCTAGCTATAAGGCTCTTCCGCGTTAAAAGTGCGGATAGGTGTATTCTAGTTATCTATATATCCTTCTAAGTAAAGGGAGTAGATATTCATGCCTTTTATCTCTACTAGTAACTAGTTAGGTCCTCCTAGGCTATTTATAACCTTATATTGTGTTTCTTATTTACATATACTGCGTTCTATCCCTTATAGTATGCTAGTTAAAATCAGGCAAGGCCTAGTGCTAGGGGCTATAGGTGCCTTATATGTTCCTACTCTTAGATCGCTATTACGTCTATATTAGTTTAGTGTTAGAGCGCTATATATATTAGGCTGTCCTTCTTATTTACGTTCTAAAAGAGAACTTATAATATTACTATGTTAGTTAGGGGGTAGTGGATCTCTGCTATCTTATGCTAGCTCTATTCCGGCCCTATTTTAAGACATATATATATATTATTTACGCTAGCTAGCTCTATGTAGGGCTAGTACTAGTACTCCTGCTGCTTCATCAAAGGGAAAACCCTTAAATGGGAAGAAAAACCCTTGCATCTATGTTCGGGCCGACGCTAACCCTGCACCAGGCCTGCGTCGCGTTGTGTGTGGCCTATCGTAGGTGTTTGTTACTAGCTTGCGCTAGCCTTATCCTAATAAGAAAAGAAAGAAAAAGGAAAAAGGAAAATCCTAGGTTCTAAGCCCTGCCTAGCTCTATCCTAGGTCTGCTCCAGCACTGCTCCGGGCTTATTATACTATCTTATAGCGTGCTAGATTCGGTTTTATAGCGGTGATTTACTTCTCTTTTACTTTTTAGCTAGCTCTTCTATGGCCCTACTTTTCAGCCTTCTCCGGCCTGGGTCCGGCTTGTTAGTCTAGGGAAGTTAGAGCACCTGATGTTATTTGTCTTCTGTGGTAGGGGTGTGGGTTTGGTTCGGTTCCTAGCCGTTTCTAGGCCTAGGTCTCTTGGGCGTTAACTAACTAGATTTTTGTCTTGTGTTCTTCTTTCTTCGTTGATATCTATGATTCAGCCCCCTGTACAAGTATAAGAAGGGTTCCTCCCCCGTAGGGGTCTTCCTTCTTTCCTCTTTTTCATTAAACTTCCTGTGGGTTCTTTTCTTCCTTAGAGTTTTAAGACATATATTATATAATACTCCTACCTAGGCTATTTAGCGCTCCTTTTGCATTTATTAAGCGTCCCCTTTTCCTGCCTGCTATAATAATAAGTGCTATAGCTATACCGGTTCCCTTATAGGGTAGCGTTAGGCTTCTATCTAGGGAGTTACTAGCAAATTGCAATAGTTACTTTAGGTAGCTTGCTTTTGCTATATTTTACTTCTCTTTTAGGATAGGGTAGTCCCTTAACCACGCTAGGTGTAGGCTAGAACATAAGATATAGTTTTCCTTTAGTTATCCGCTAATTATTAGGCATAATATTTCTCCTTCCTTATATTAGCTAGCTCCGTACCTACTATACCTTAGGGCTGCCTTATAGAACTTTATAATATAGCTAGTTTAGAAGCAGTTATAGTATTATTAGGGTTATAGGGTCTTATTATATAGTTTAGTCTAGAATAGCTCCGCCTTAAAGACTATTCTATCTTAGCATATCTTATTAGCATCTTCTACTTTTACTAATCCTAGGATTAGGGTAGTACACTATACGTTTTCTACTTAGGGCGCCTTATGGTTGCCTTAATTATATTTACTTTATTCGCTTTTTAATCTTAGTTATAAGGTTCTTAATAGATATATGCTTTATTAGGAATCCCTTAACTATAACGCTAAGTACATGGCAGTAAAGGCCGCTTCTAAACTAAATGCTTTAGCAATCTATTTTTAGTCCTCTCTATATTAGGCTGCATTTCCTTTAAAGGTAATAATTATGTCTCCGCTAGGAGTCTTCTAGCTACTATAGCTATGGTTTAGCTAGTAGCTCTGTTTACTATAGTTATTATATCTTTAGCGCCTTAGGATTAGAGCGTTTCCTAGATTATATTACCTTTAATAAGTACTTCTCTGTGTTATCTACCTAGGACCTATAAGGGGGTTTCATTGTTTAGTCTTCTTAGTGCTAGTCTAGCTATAATGCTCGCTTAGGTTAGTGTATTAGTTCCTTTAGCTTCTTCCTAATAGCCTCCTTAAGGGCTACTTTAAGGGCTTCTTTAGTAATATAGATATTATTATTATTATTACTACTATTATTATTTATAGCTCTTATTTTAGCGCGGGCGCGGTTCGCTACCTAGCGGGCTACGGCCTTTATAATGCTCTAAACTTAGGAGACTTTATTGCTAGGGATAAGGCTAGTAATCTTATTATAGAATTTCGTGTTATCTAGGTATTCGAATTATATCTAATCTATTATCAGGTTATCTTTGCGTCTATAGGCGTTAAATTGCCCTATTCCTGCGTTTAGGTAGTAGCAGCTCTATGCTAGCCCCTTTCTCCAGCGTTAATTACTATTAGCATCTTGCCCTTGCACCTGCCTCTAGCTCTATCGCAATGTAACATCGTAGGAGGGGTAAACGGAGGTGAGGAATTCGAATATTGATGTGGTTTGTATTTTAGAGGCGATTCCGGACCTTTAGATCGGTGCGGAAAAAGTATCAAAGGTTCGCAGTTTTCACAAAATTCTATAATAAGATTACTAGTCTTATCCCTAGTAATAAAGTCTCCTAAGTTTAAAGTATTATAAAGGCTATAGCCTACTAGGTAGTAAACCATGCCTACGCTAAAATAAGAGCTATAAATAATAATAGTAGTAATAATAATAATAATATCTATACTACTAAAGAAGCCCTTAAAGTAGCCCTTAAGAAGGCTATTAGGAAGAAGCTAAAGGAACTAATATACTAACCTAGGTAAGCGTTATAGCTAGACTAGTACTAAGAAGGCTAAATAATAAAATCTCTCCCTTATAGGTCCTAGGCAAATAATATAGAGAAGTACTTATTAAAGGTAATATAATTTAGGAAATACTTTAATCCTAAGGCGCTAAAGATATAATAACTATAGTAAATAAAGCTACTAGCTAAACTATAGCTATAGTAGCTAGAAGACTCCTTAGTAAAGATATAATTATTACCTTTAAAGGAAATATAGCCTAATATAAAGAGAACTAAAAATAGATTACTAAAGCATTTAGTCTAGAAGTAGCCCTTTACTACTATATACTTAGTATTATAGTTAAGGGATTCCTAATAAAGTATATATCTATTAAGAACCTTATAACTAAGATTAGAAAAGCAAATAAAGTAAACATAATTAAGGTAACTATAAGGCGCCCCTAAGTAGAAAACGTATAGCACACTACCCTAATCCTAGGACTAGTAGAAGTAAAAGATACTAATAAGATATACTAAGATAGAATAGTCTTTAAAGCAAAGCTATTCTAGACTAAACTATATAATAAGACCCTTTAACCCTAATAATACTATAACTACTTTTAAACTAGCTATATTATAAAGTTTTATAAGGTAGCCCTAAGGTATAGTAGGTATAGAGCTAGCTAATATAAGGAAGGAGAAATATTATACCTAATAATTAGTAAATAACTAAAGGAAAACTATATCTTATATTCTAGCTTATACCTAGCGTAGTTAAGGGATTACTCTATCCTAAAAGAGAAGTAAAATATAGTAAAAGTAAGCTACCTAGAGTAACTATTATAATTTACTAGTAACTCCCTAGATAAAAGCCTAACACTACCCTATAAGGGAACTAGCATAGCTATAGCACCTATTATTATAGTAAGTAAGAAAAGGGAATACCTTATAAATATAAAAGGAGTGCTAAATAGCCTAGGGTAAGAAGCATTATATAATATATATCTTAAAACAGGGCTAGAATAAAGCTAGCGTAAGATAGCAAAGACCTACTACCCCTAATTAATATAGTAATATTATAAGTTCTCTTTTAGAATGTAAATAAGAAGGATAGCCTAATACATATAGCGCTCTAATACTAAACTAATATAGATATAATAGTAATCTAAGAGTAAGAACATATAAGGTACCTATAGCCCCTAGCACTAGGCCTTACCTAATTCTAACTAGCACACTATAAGGGATAAAACGCGGTATATATAAATAAGAAGCATAATATAGGGTTATAAATAGCCTAGGGAAGACCTAACTAGTTACTAGTAGAGATAAAAGGCATAAATATCTACTCCCTTTACTTAGAAGGATATATAGATAACTAGAATATACCTATTCGCACTTTTAATATAGAAAAGCCCTATAGCTAAAGCATTTTTATAGGGGACTTTAACTAAAAACACCTTCTCTAGGATAGCTTAGGTAGAATAACTAGAGGAGTAAAGGAACTACTAGACCTTATAAGCTAGTAAAGGCTTAGCCTAGTAATACCCTAAGGGAAACCTATAAGATAATATAGAGAAGATAGAGATAGCACTATAGATCTAGTATAGGTAACTCTAGATATCTAAGTCTATTATAATAGCGTAAAAGACCTTATAGGCTCTAACTATATTCTATAGCTAATTAGCATCTTTACTAAGAAATAAGAAGGTACCTTACTTACCCTTAAACACACCTAGACTATAATAAATAAACTATAGGTAAAGGTAGAAGTAATAGTATAACTCTAAGTAAAAATATACTAGACCTAAAAGATAAGGAAGGAATTAATATATATATAATATAGCTTATTATAAACCTCTAATAGATAGTAAAACTAGTAGCCTTATAGAAGCGCTAAGGACTCCTTAGCTTAGAGGTATAGTAATTAAGGAGAATAAAAGAGGTAATTACTAAAGCTAAATAAGCTAAGAGATAATAAAGGCACTAAAAGACTAAAGTAAACTAGTAAGCCTTCTCTAAGGTAAATAATAACTAGGAATAAATAGTTAGGGAAGAAAAAGGAATATATAGAGAGAAGCTCTATAAAAAGCTAATATATAGGAAAAGGACAGTAGAGTTTAAAGACTAGAGAGATAGGCCTAGCTCTAAAGCTAGGCCCCCTAGAGCTCCCTAGACTCCTAGACCTAGAAAGAACTAATAATAACCCTAACCTAGCTATTACCTATAAGAATAAGGTAAGCACACTTATATAAAGGTTTTCCCTAAGCCTATAGCAAACCTCTCTTATATCCTAGACCTCTCCTTCCTAAAGCTTAATAATATACTAGTCCTAGATAAAGAATAGTTTAAAGTAAGAGATATTAGAAATATCCTATTAGATATAGCTAGCTAGAAAGCCCTAAGAGATAATAAACTCCTAGTAGGCCTTATTAAGGCCTATAATAAACTAGCTAAAGAAGCTATAGTATGCTTACTAAACACTATCCTTAAAGTAAAATATTTTCTAGTATAGTTCTAAACTATATAAGTAGTAGTAATTAGGAAGCTAGGAAAAACCACTAAGGAGATAAGAAGGGCTAATATATAGAGACCTATCTTACTACTAAATATAGTAGGAAAGATTATAGAAGTAGTAATTATAAGGTAGCTTATAGCCTTTACTAAGGCTAAGGGCCTTCTCCCTAAGCTATAAATAGGAAATAGGGCAAATAAATTAATAGAAACTATAATTAGAGTCCTTATAGAATATATAAGAGAGGCTTAGGGCAGAGGTAGCATTGCCTTATTAGCGTAAATAGATATCTTATCCGTATTTAATAGAGTTAGCTACCTATATCTAATTTACATTTTAATCTAAATAGGCATACCACGCTAGCTAATAGCTATAATATATAGCTTCCTTACAGATAGAATAAGCTAGCTTAGCTTTAATAGTAAACTCTTAAGACCCTTTTAAATAAAGGTAAGCACCCTATAAGGCTTACCCTCTTACTAATCCTTTTCTTACTCTACTTAGCAAAGCTTTATATATGCCTCTAAGCTATCCTAGGCATAGTAGTAATAGAATTTATAGATAATATAAATATAGTAGCGTTTAGAAAAACACTATATAAACCTAGAAAAGGCTTAAAGCTATATAAAAGTATATAAGAAATAGGTAAAAAAGCAGGAGTAAAGTTTAACCTAGTAAAGACTAAACTTATATACTTTAGTAAAATATACTAACCCCTATAGGCTAGGGTCTAACTTAGTATAGAGAAGATAGTACCTATAGAGTTATATAGGTTTCTTAGAGTTTAGGTTAATAGAAAACTTAATTAAAGTGCTTATAAGAATATACTAAAAGGTAAACTAGCCTAGTAATAGCTTATACTCTCTTTACTAGCAGCATTAGCCTAGGGTTATAGCTTTAGAGATACCTAACTTCTATATATATAGGTAGTCTAGCCTATCCTTACCTATAGGGTAAGCGCTTACTATACCCTAACTAAGAAGGGTAAAAAGCTAAGAGAAGTAGTTAAAAGCTTTATAATAGACTAATTAGCCTACCTCTAAATTATAGCTAGTGTATTTAAGGCTATACCTATTACCTAACTAGAGGTTAAGACTTATATCCCTCCCTAGATCTATATCTAAATAAGATAAAACAGAAGTTTAAAGAGAGAATTATAAAGAGTAAAATAGCTATAATAATCTAAACCACTGCTAACTTAGTATAGTTAGTATTATATTATAGATAGAGACCCCCTAGGAGTAATAAACTAGTAGTAGAACTATATAAGAAATAGAGATAACACTAGGATAAATAGTATAGTAAGGAACGCCTAGGATAGCATAGACTTATAAGAGAGCTAACTAAGGATTAACCACTAACTTATAACCTAAAGGAAATCTAAAGATTGTATATAGGCCTAGAAAAGTATATCTCCTTAACTATAGTCTAACTATATATAGAAAAGATTAGTCTTAATAAGTTTCTCTTCTAAAGAGGTATTCCTAGGGTAAACTTGCTACTATATAGCTATAGTAAAGTAGTTAAGGACTAATATTATATTATAGTAAACTACCCTAAATATAATTACTAACGCCCCTAAACGCGCTAGCCTAGAGATATATAGGAGGTAAGGCTAGCCCTAAACTACTCCCTAAAGGTAAGAGTAATAGCTAAATAGTTCCTTAGTATAAAATAACTCTAATACTACTTATTAGCATAAGAACTAGTAGCTAATATATATAGTAAAGAGAAGAAGCTAGAACTAGGTTGCTTCTAGCATGCTAGGACTAATAGCTAGGATATAGATATAGTAAATAACTAGGGAGAGATATAAGATTATATAGTTTAAAGCTAGTAGTAAGCTAGCTAAAGAATTATAAGTCTAGAACTATTATTAGATTAATTTTAAATATATAACGCTAGGTATTATAAACCCTACTAGTCCGCTACTACTCCTTTACTAAGCTATATCCACCTAACTAATTACTCCTTCTCTAGGACTAGAATTACCCTTTTATTACCTTAGCCTATCCCTTAGTAAGTAGGGCTATGGCTAGGAGATGGTTTATCTCTATAGCATAAGCGTCTAAGCACTATAGCTAAAAGATAACCTTATTATATTACTCTCCACTAGCGCTAGACTAGCCTAGGCCTATAGCTAAGGCACTATGCTTTTTCTTACTTTAATTACTAGCATAGAGCTTCTTTATATAATCCTAATAGTTATCTAGGACCTATAGAACTATTAGACCTAGACTAGACTTAATATTAAACTAAAGTAGTAGTACTTATACTACCCTTAGTAACTATAGCTACCTAAACTTCCACTAGCTACTAGTGCTTATTTTATTAACCACTTAAGTTAGGCTAAGAGTAAATTAGCACTAAATCTAGCCTAGAATAGAGGCACTAACTACCTTTAAATATCTATAGTTATAGACCTAATAGTTAAAATAGGTATTAGTAGCTAGCCCTATATAAAACAGTTAGCCTTACTCCTAAGCTAAGATAGATCTAACTTACTAGTAATATTATAGCACTAGTGCCTAGGGTAGTTAATTAATTAAGATTTATAAGAGACACACTAGATCCTATAGGGATCCCTAACTATAGTAAATTAGCATTAGAATAAAGGTAGGCTAGGGCTAGAGGGGTTATACCTTTAAATCCTTAGCTATAGCTTACTTAAGCTATTTCTTAGTTAAAGACTTTTAAGGATATTACTTATTTTTAGAGGTTTCCTAGGCAGATTAGAGCTAGATAAGCATAGAACATAAGAGTACTTATAGTAGCTAGCGCTATTTTATTAGATAACTTAATAGATCTATAGTAATATTAGTAATTAGGCTAACACTAGCCTAGGAGCGCCTTAGGTAGC
This sequence comes from Epichloe gansuensis, assembly GCA_023658505.1. NCBI lineage: Eukaryota > Fungi > Ascomycota > Sordariomycetes > Hypocreales > Clavicipitaceae > Epichloe > Epichloe gansuensis. The sequence goes on from CP098284.1 coordinate 2,625,136, forward strand.
TTTAAGGAAGAAAAGAACCTCTAGGAAGTTTAATAAAAAGAGAAAAGAAGGAAAACCCCTCTAGGGGAGGAACCCTTCTTATACTTATATAGGGAGGAGGGGCTAAATTATAGATATTAATAAAAAAGAAGAACATAAGACAAGAATCTAGTTAGTTAATGCCTAAGAGACCTAGGCCTAGAAATAGCTAGGAATTAAACTAAACCTATACCCTTACTATAGAAGATAAATAATATTAGGTGCTCTAACTTCCCTAGACTAATAAGCTAAACCTAGGCTAGAGAAGGCTAAAAAGTAGGGCTATAGAAAAGCTAGCTAAAAAGTAAAAGAGAAGTAAATTACTACTATAAAACTAAATCTAGCACACTATAAGATAGTATAAGAGGCCTAAAGCAGTGCTAGAGTAAACCTAGGATAGAGCTAGGTAAGGCTTAGAACCTAGGATTTTCCTTTTTCTTTCCTTTCTTTTCTTCTTATTAGGATAAGGCTAGCGTAAGCTAGTAATAAACACCTATAATAGGCCATAAATAACGTAACGGAGGCCTAGTGCAGGGTTAGCGTTAGCCTAAACATAGATGCAAGGGGTTTTTCTTCCTATTCAAGGGTTTTCCTTTTAACGAAGCAGCAGGAGTACTAGTACTAGCCCTACATAGAGCTAGCTAGCGTAAATAATATATATATATAGGCTAGTAGCGTATAGTTAGATATATTCTTTTTGCTTCTTTACATGCCTTACGATTCCCGTAAAGGTAAAGCCTAAGATAGATATTATTAGTTACTTAACCTTCCTATTAGTTAATGCCTAAATTTATAGGTTATTAGCTAATCCTATGCAGAGTTAATAGCGCGCTATATCTAAGTTAATCTTATTCTATTCTATCCATAGCATCCCTAAAATAAGTTACCTTATTAACCTAGGGATTATATAGGTAACTATAGGTGTTTCCTATCTATCTAGATTTACTTAAAAACGGATAATATGCGTAATGTATAACCTCTTCTTATAACTCTCTTTTCCCCTTATTTTACACTAACTATAGTGTAAACTAATCTTTTCTTTAAGAGAGGGAGGTATTCTAACTAGAGTTTCTAAATAAGGTATTTGCTTATAGTAGCATAGTAGTTATAGCCTATGTTAATAAGAGCATCTATAAAGGTAGTCTTATTAATTAATATAGAAACTAGAAAAGGTATAGAATCTATATTAGACTAGATCTGTTTAAAGTCCTTATTAGTAATAACTATTTACTATAATGCCCCTCTATATATCCTCCCCGCTACCCTAGTTAAATAACTTAATACTAGGGTTTTTCTTTTCTAATATATCTATCTCCTTCTCTTCTTTAGAGTTATCTTTCTCTTCCTTTATATTATATATATTAATAGCTAGTTTTCCCTGCTAATATCTTAGTAGAAGTAAAGGGTAATTAGAAATAAAATGCTTTCCTAAACCATACTATAGGCATTTACCCTCCTTATAACGCGTATTACGTATAGCCTAGTTAACTTACTTAGCTTACTTACCGCTAGCCTTATTACCTAGCTTTACCTTACGCTAAAATCCTAGTGACTTTCTATGTCCTTTTAGGCCTATTCTAGGTGCGTTAATTATATATCTATTATAGGAGTGTCTTTATCCTAGGCAAGGGCCTTAGGCATATACGCTTACCTTTACGCATAGTTTTTCTTCTCTAATTAATATAACTTAATATCTAATAAAATGCTTTAATAATAAGCTATTACCGCTAAGTAATCTATTCGTAATATATCCTATTTAATGCTATAGTCCCTTATCTGCTTATTAAGGGCTATGCATAGCTTAGCTAGCTTTATAGAGTTCTCCTAATCTAATCCCTAGCTAGCGCTAATTTTTGCTTAAAATAAATATAGAAGTTACTAAATTGCTTATTTAGGCATTATATAATCTAGTTAAGCTCTGTAATTACTAGCTCCTATTAATAGGGGTTATTAAATATCTTAGTAAGGTAGTTTAAGAACTTTTATAAATTATAATACACTAAGTATCCTTTCTTAAAATAGGGGTAACTTATACCTAGACCTTTAGTAATAGGTTCTAGTAAATAAAGCACTATTAGTCTTACTAGGACCTAATAAACCCTTTATCTATATCTAGCTTATAAGATATTAGGTTTTACTATGCTATAAATAGGACTCTTTTACTATTAAATAGGGGTCCTATTAGTAAGGGTTTTTGCTTAATAGGTTAAATAGAAAAGTTAGATCTTTACTTATTAGTAAGGTCTTAAATTTATTTTAACTACTAAGTAATAAGCTCCTATAAGGTTACTATTTTATTAGTCTCTATCTTATCTACTAGTAGTAGTATATCTATTAGCTACTATACCTCTATAGTAAAGGATAATAAATATTATAAACTAGCCTTAGGGTAACTATATATAAGCGTTCTAAGAGATATTATTATTCTTAGAGAGGAAGGATTAGACTAAGCTAGGTATTACATAGGAACTAGCTTTATACTAGTGTATGTGTGGGTTATATAGGCCTAGGTAAAGCCCTAACCTATCCGCCTATAGTCCGCGTCCTTTGCGTGCCCTTTCCGGAACCTTTGCGCGCCCTTTCCAGACCTAAGACATAACCCAAGCTCCTAAGCTCGAGTCCATAACACTACTAGCAACTAGTTAGGTCCTCCCTAGGCTATCTATAACCCTATATTATGCTTCTTGTTTACATATACTATATTCTAGCCTTTATAGTGTGCTAGTTAGAATTAGGCAAGGCCTAGTGCTAGGGGCTATAGGTGCCTTATATATTCCCACTCTTAGATTACTATTATGTCTATGTTAGTTTAGTGCTAAAGCGCTATATGTATTAGGCTATTCTTTTTATTTACATTCTAAAAGAGAACTTATAATATTACTATGTTAATTAGGGGGTAGTAAGTCTCTGCTATTTTATACTAGCTCTGTTCTAGCCCTATTTTAAGATATATATTATATAATACTCCTTCCCCACCACAGAAGACAAACAACATTAGGTGCTCCGACTTCCCTAGACTAATGAGCCGGACCTGGGCCGGAGAAGGCTAAAAAGTGGGGCTATAGAAGAGCTAGCTAAAAAGTGAAAGAGAAGTGAATTACCACTATAAAACCAAATCTAGTATGCTATAAGATAATATAAGAGGCCTAGAGTAGTGCTAGAGTAAACCTAGGATAAAGCTAGGTAAGGCTTAGAACCTAGGATTTTCCTTTTTCTTTCTTTTCTTTTCTTCTTATTAGGATAAGGCTAGCGTAAGCTAGTAATAAACACCTATAATAGGCCATAAACAACGTAACGTAGGCCTAGTGTAAGGTTAGCGTTAGCCTAAATATAGATATAAGGGGTTTTTCTTCCTATTCAAGGGTTTTCCTTTTAACGAAGCAGTAGGAGTACTAGTACTAGCCCTACATAGAGCTAGCTAGCGTAAATAATATATATATATAATACTCCTTACCCTAGGCTATTTAGCACTTCTCTTTATATTTATAGGGTATTCCCTTTTCCTACCTACTATAATAATAGGTTCTATAGCTATGCCTATTCTCTTATAAGATAGTGTTAGGCTTCTGTCTAGGGAGTTACTAGTAAATCTTAATAGTTATTCTAGGTATTTTACTTTTGCTACGTTTTACTTCTTTTTAGGATAGGGTAGTCCCTTAACTACGCTAGATATAGGCTAGAATATAAGATATAGTTTTCCTTTAGTTATTTACTAATTATTAGGTATAATGCTTCTCCTTCCTTATATTAGCTAGCTCTATACTTACTATACCTTAGGGCTACCTTATAGAACTTTATAATATAGCTAGTTTAAAAGTAGTTATAGTATTATTAGGGTTATAGGGTCTTATTATATAGTTTAGTTTAATACCTTTGATACTTTTTCCGCACCGATCTAAAGGTCCGGAATCGCCTCTAAAATACAAACCACATTAATATTCGAATTCCTCACCTCCGTTTACCCCTCCTATAATATTGCATCGCGATAGAGCCGGAGGCGGGTGCGAGGTAAGATGCTAATAGTAATTAACGCTAGAGAAAGGGGCTAGCATAGAGCTACTACCACCTAAACACAGGAATAGGGTAATTTAACGCCTATAGACATAAAGACAACCTAATAATGGATTAGATACAATTCAAACACCTAGATAACACAAAATTCTATAATAAGATTACTAGCCTTATCCCTAGCAATAAAGTCTCCTAAGTTTAGAGCATTATAAAGGCTATAGCCTGCTAGGCAGCGAACCGCGCCCGCGCTGAAATAAGAGCTATAAATAATAATAGCAGTAATAACAATAACAATATCCACACTACTAAAGAAGCCCTTAAAGTAGCCCTTAAGGAGGCTATTAGGGAAGAAGCTAAAGGAACTAATATACTAACCTAGGCAAGTGTTATAGCTAGACTAGCACTAAGAAGACTAAACAATAAAACCCCCTTATAGGTCCTAGGTAAATAACACAGAGAAGTACTTATTAAAGGTAATATAATTTAGGAAACGCTCTAATCCTAAGGCACTAAAGATATAATAACTATAGTAAACAGAGCTACTAGCTAAACTATAGCTATAGTAGCTAGAAGACTCCCTAGCAGAGATATAATTATTACCTTTAAAGGAAACGTAGCCTAATACAGAGAGGACTAAAAATAGATTGCTAAAGCATTTAGTCTAGAAGCGGCCCTTTACCGCTACGTACTTAGCGTTATAGTTAAGGGATTCCTAATAAAGCATATATCTATTAAGAACCTTATAACTAAGATTAGAAAAGCAAATAAAGTAAACGTAATTAAGGCAACCGCAAGGCACCCTAAGTAGAAAACGCATAGCATATTACCCTAATCCTAGGACTAGTAGAAGTAGAAGATGCTAATAAGATATGCTAAGATAGAATAGTTTTTAAAGCAAAGCTATTCTAGACTAAACTATATAACAAGACCTTATAACCCTAATAATACTATAACTGCTTCTAAACTAGCTATATTATAAAGTTCTATAAGGTAGCCCTAAGGTATAGTAGGTGCGGAGCTAGCTAATATAAGGAAGGAGAAACATTATGCCTAATAATTAGCGGATAACTAAAGGAAAACTATATCTTATATTCTAGCCCATACCTAGCGTAGTTAAGGGACTGCCCTATCCTAAAAGAGAAGTAGAATGTAATAAAAGCAGGCTACCTAGAGCAACTATTACGATTTACTAGCAACTCCCTAGATAGAAGCCTAACACTACCCTATAAGGGAACTAGCATAGCTATAGCACCTATTATTATAGTAGGTAGGAAAAGGGGATGCCTAATAAATGTAGAGAGGAGTGCTAAATAACCTAGGGTAGGGAGCATTATACGATATACGTCTTGAAATAAGGCTAGAATAGAGCTAGCATAAGACAGTAGAGATTTACCACCCCCTAACTAATATAGTAATATTATAAGTCCTCTTTTAGAATATAAACAAGAAGGATAGCCTAATACACATAGCGCTCTAACACTAAACTAATATAGATGTAATAGCAATCTAAGAGTAGGAACACATAAGGCACCCATAGCCCCTAGCACTAGGCCTTGCCTAATTCTAACTAGCACACTATAAGGAATGGAACGCGATATATGTAAACAAGAAGCATAATATAGGGTTATGGATAGCCTAGGGAGGACCTAACTAGTCACTAGTAAAGATAAAAGGTATGAATATCTACTCCCTTTACTTAGAAGAATACATAGATAACTAGAACACACCTATCCGCACTTTTAACATAGAAAAGCCCTATAGCTAGAGCGTTTTTATAAGAGACTTTAACTAAAAACACCCTCTCTAGGATAGCTTAGATAGAATAACTAGAGAAGCGGAGGAACTACTAGACCTCGCAAGCTAGTAGAGGCTTAGTCTAGTAACACCCTAAGGGGAACCTATAAGATAACATAGAGAAGATAGAGATAGCACTATAGATCTAGCATAGGCAACTCTAGATATCTAAGTCCACTATAACAGCGCAGAGAACCTTACAGGCTCTAACCATATTCCATAGCTAATTAGCATCTTTACTAAGGAGTAAGAAGGCACCCTACCTACCCTTAAACACACCTAGACCGTAATAAATAGACTATAGGTAAAGGTAGAAGTAGCAGTGTGACTCTAAGTGGAAAACGCACTAGACCTAAAAGATAAGGAAGGAATTAATGCATACGCAACGTAGCTTATTATAAACCTCTAATAGATAGCAGAACTAGTAGCCCTACGAAAGCGCTAAGGACTCCCTAGTCTAGAGGCATAGTAATTAAGGAGAATAAAAGAGGTAGTTGCTAAAGCTAAATAAGCTAAGAGATAATAGAGGCGCTAGAAGACTAAAGCAAACTGGTAAGCCTTCTCTAAGGCAGATAATAACTAGGAACGGATAGTTAGAGAGGAAAAAGGAATGTATAGAGAGAAGCCCTATAGAAAGCTAATATATAGGAAAAGGACAGTAGAGTTTAGAGACTAGAGAGATAGGCCTAGCTCTAAAGCTAGGCCCCCTAGAGCTCCCTAGACTTCTAAACCTAGAAAGAACTAATAATAACCCTAACCTAGCCACTACCTATAAGGATAAGGCAAGCACACTTACATAAAGGTTCTTCCCTAAGCCTATAGCAAACCTCTCCTACATCCTAGACCTCTCCTTCCTAGAGCTTAATAACACGCTAGTCCTAGACAAAGAATGGTTTAGAGCAGGAGATATTAGAAACATCCTATTAGATATAGCTAGCTAGAAAGCCCTAGGAGATAATAAACTCCTAGTAGGCCTTATTAAGGCCTGTGATAAACTAGCTAAAGAAGCTATAGTACGCTTGCTAAACGCTATCCTTAAAGTAGGATACTTTCTAGTATAGTTCTAAACTATATAAGTAGTAGTAATTAGGAAGCTAGGAAAAACCACTAAGGAGATAAGAAGAGCTAACGCGTAAAGACCTATCTTACTACTAAACATAGTAGGAAAGATTATAAAAGCAGCGATTGCGAGGTAGCTTATAGCTATCGCTAAGGCTAAGGGCCTTCTTTCTAAGCTATAAATAGGAAACAGGGCAAATAGATTAATAGAAACCGTAATAAGAGTCCTTATAGAATATATAAGAGAGGCTTAGGGCAGAGGCAGCATTACCTCGCTAGCGCAGATAGACATCTCTTCCGCATTTGATAGAGTTAGCCACCCGTATTTAATTTACATTTTAATCTAAATAGGCATACTACGCTAGCTAATAGCCGTAATACGTAGCTTCCTTGCGGATAGAACAAGCTAGCTTAGCTTTAATAGCGAACTCTTAAGACCCTTTTAGATAAAGGCAGGCACCCCGCAAGGCTCTCCTCTTACTAATCCTCTTTTTACTCTACTTAGCGGAGCTATATATATGCCTCTAAGCTATCCTAGGCATAGTAGCAATAGGATTTGTAGATAATATAAACATAGTAGCGTTTAGAAAAACACTACATAAACCTAGAAGAGGCTTAAAGCTACGTGGAAAGTGTGCGAAAAGTAGGTAAAAGAAGCGGGAGTAAAGTTTAACCTAGCAAAGACTAAGCTTATACACTTTAGTAAAGCATACTAACCCCTGTAGGCTAAGGTCTAACTTAGTGTAGAGGAGATAGCGCCTATAGAGTTATATAGGTTCCTTAGAGTCTAGGTTAATAGGAAGCTTAATTAGAGTGCCTATAAGAATATCCTAAAAGGCAAACTAGCCTAGCAGCGGCTTACACTCTCTTTACTAGTGGCGTTAGCCTAGGGTTATAGCTTTAGAGATACCTAACTCCTATACACATAGGTAGTCTAGCCTGTCCTTGCCTATAGGGTAAGCGCCTACTATACCCTAACTAAGAAGGGTAGAAAGCTAAGAGGAGTAGTTAAAAGCTTTATAATAGACTAATTAGCCTGCCTCTAAATCGTAGCTAGTGCGTTTAAGGCTACACCTATTGCTTAACTAGAGGTTAAGACCTATATCCCCCTAGATCTATACCTAAATAAGATAAAATAGAAGTTTAAAGAGAGAATTATAAAGAGTGGAATAGCTATAATAATCTAAACCGCTGCTAACTTAGTATAGTTAGTGTTACGTTATAGACAGAGACCCCCTAGGAGCAATGAACTAGTGGCGGAACTATATAAGGAATAGAGATAATACTAGGATAAATAGCATAGTAGGGAACGCCTAGGATAGCATAGACTTGCAAGAGAACTAACTAAGGACTAACCACTAACTTATAACCTAAAGGAAATCTAAAGATTCTACATAGGCCTAGAAAAGCATATCTCCTTAACCATAGTCTAACTACACACTAGGAAGATTAGTCTTAATAAGTTCCTCTTCTAGAGAGGCATTCCTAGGGTAAACTTGCCACTATGTAGCTATAGCAGAGCAGTTAAGGACTAATATTATATTATAGTAAACTGCCCTAAATATAACTACTAATACCCTAAACGCGCTAGCCTAGAGACGCATAGGAGGCAAGGCTAGCCCTAAACTACCCTCTAAAGGCAAGAGCAATAGCTAAATAGTTCCTTAGCATAAAATAACTCTAATACTACTCACTAGCATAAGAACTAGCAGCTAATATACATAGTAAAGAGGAAGAGCTAGAGCTAAGGCGCTTCTAGCGCGCTAGAACTAATAACTAAGATATAGACATAGTAGATAACTAGGGAGAGATATAAGATTACACGGTTTAGAGCTAGCGGTAGGCTGGCTAAAGAATTATATTTCTAGAACTATTATTAGATTAATTTTAACTATATAACGCTAGGTATTACTAGTCCTACTAGTCTGCCTCTGCCCCTTTACTAAGCTATACCTACCTAACTAATCACTCCTCCTCTAGGACTAGAATCACCCTCTATTACCTTAGCCCGCCCCTTAGTAGGCAGGGCTATGGCTAGGAGATAGTTCGTCTCCGCAGCGCAAGCGTCTAGACGCTATAGCCAAAAGATAACCTTATTATATTACTCCCCACTAGCGCTAGACTAGCCTAGGCCTGCAGCTAAGGCACTATGCTTCTTCTTACTTTGATTGCTAGCATAGAGCTTCTTCACGTAATCCTAATAGTTATCCAGGACCTATAGAACCATTAGACCTAGACTAGACTTAACATTAAACCAGAATAGCAGTACTTACACTACCCCTAGTAACTATAGCCGCCTAAACTTCTACTAGCTACTAGTGCTTATTCCATTAACCACTTAAGTTAGGCTAAGAGCAAATTAGCACTAGATCCGGCCTAGAATAGAGGCACTAACTACCTTTAAATATCTATAGTTATAGACCTAATAGTTAAAACAGGCGTTAGTAGCTAGCCTTATATAAAACAATTAGCCTTGCTTCTAAGCTAGGACAGATCTAACTTACTAGCAATATTATAGCACTAGTGCCTAGGGCAGTTAATTAATTAAGATTTATAAGAGATATATTAGATCCTGCGGGGATTCCTAACTATAGCAAATTAGCATTAGAATAGAGGCAGGCTAGGGCTAGAGGGGTTATACCTTTAAATCCTTAGCTATAGCCTGCTTAAGCTACTTCTTAGTTAAAGACTTTTAAGAATATTGCTTGTTTTTAGAGTTTTCCTAGGCGGATTAGAGCTAGATAAGCATAGAACGTAAGAGTACTCATAGCAGCAGGCGCTATCTTATTAGATAACCTAATAGATCTGCAGTAATGTTAGCAATTAGGCTAACACTAGCCTAGGAGCGCCTTAGGTAGCTCTAAGGAAAAAAAGAACCTATAGGAAGTTTAATAAAAAGAGGAAAGAAGGAAGACCCTATAGGGGAGGAACCCTTCTTATACTTATATAGGGGGCTAAATTATAGATATTAATAAAGAAAGAAGAACATAAGACAAAAATCTAGTTAGTTAACGCCTAAGAGACCTAGGCCTAGAAATGGCTAGGAACTAAACTAAACCTATACCCCTACTATAGAAGACAAATAACATTAGGTGCTCTAACTTCCTAGACTAATAAGCTAGACCTAGGCTAGAGAAGGCTAAAAAGTAGGGCTATAGAAGAGCTAGCTAAAAAGTGAAAGAGAAGTAAATTACCGCCACGAAACTAAATCTAGCACGCTGTAAGATAGTATAATAAGCCTAGAGCAGTGCTGGAGCAGACCTAGGATAGAGCTAGGTAAGGCTTAGAACCTAGGATTTTCCTTTTCCTTTTTCTTTCTTTTCTTATTAGGATAAGGCTAGCGCAAGCTAGCAATAAATACCTACAATAGGCCACATATAACGCAACGCAGGCCTAGTGCAGGGTCGGCGTTAGCCCGAACATAGATGCAAGGGGTTTTTCTTCCTATTTAAGGGTTTTCCCTTTTAACGAAGCAGCAGGAGTACTAGTACTAGCCTTACATAGAGCTAGCTAGCGTAAATAATATATATATATATATAGTTTAGTTTAAAATAGCTTTACTTTAAAGACTATTTTATCTTAGTATATCTTATTAGTGTCTTTTACTTTTACTAGTCCTAGGATTAAGGTAGTATATTATATGTTTTCTACTTAGGGGTACCTTATAGTTACCTTAATTATATTTACTTTATTTGCTTTTCTAATCTTAGTTATAAGGTTCTTAATAGATAAGTGCTTTATTAGGAATCCCTTAACTATAATGCTAAGTATATAGTAATAGAGGGCTACTTCTAGTCTAAATGCTTTAGTAATCTATTTTTAGTCCTCTCTATATTAGGCTATGTTTCCTTTAAAGGTAATAATTATATCTCTACTAGGGAGTCTTCTAGCTACTATAGCTATAGTTTAGCTAGTAGCTCTATTTACTATAGTTATTATATCTTTAGTGCCTTAGGATTAGAGTATTTCCTAAATTATATTACCTTTAATAAGTACTTCTCTATATTATTTACCTAGGACCTATAAGGGAGGGGTTTTATTATTTAGCCTTCTTAGTACTAGTCTAGCTATAATGCTTACCTAGGTTAGTATATTAGTTCCTTTAGCTTCTTCTTTAATAGCTTCCTTAAGGGCTACTTTAAGGGCTTCTTTAGTAGTATAAATATTATTATTATTATTACTACTATTATTATTTATAGCTCTTATTTTAGTATAAATGCGGTTTACTACCTAGTAGGCTATAGCCTTTATAATGCTCTAAACTTAGGAGACTTTATTACTAGGGATAAGGCTAGTAATCTTATTATAGAATTTTATATTATCTAGGTGCTTAAATTATATCTAATCTATTATTAGGTTATCCTTATGTCTATAGGCATTAAATTGCCCTATTCCTATGTTTAGGTAGTAGTAGCTCTATACTAGCCCCTTTCTCTAGTGTTAATTACTATTAGTATCTTACCCTTATACTTACCTCTAGCTCTGTTATAATATAATATTATAGGAGGGGGTAAACGGAGGTAAGGAATTCGAATATTAATGTGGTTTGTATTTTAGAGGCGATTCCGGACCTTTAGATCGGTGCGGAAAAAGTATCAAAGGTGAATCTATAACTATAATTAAAGCTATTATAGCTAGTAGCTAAGTTATCCTAGCCTTTCTTATCCTTATAGGTTAAAAGCATATAGAAAGGTAGTATTATATTAAAGAGCTTAATCTATATATATATATTATTTACGCTAGCTAGCTCTATGTAGGGCTAGTACTAGTACTCCTACTGCTTCGTCAAAAGGAAAACCCTTAAATAGGAAGAAAAACCCCTTATATCTATGTTCAGGCCGACGCTAACCCTATACTAGGCCTGCGTCGCGTTATGTGTGGCCTATCGTAGGTGTTTATTACTAGCTTACGCTAGCCTTATCCTAATAAGAAAAGAAAGAAAAAGGAAAAGGAAAATCCTAGGTTCTAAGCCCTACCTAGCTCTATCCTAGGTTTACTCTAGCATTACTCTAGGCTTATTATACTATCTTATAGCGTGCTAGTTTTGGTTTTATAGTAGTAATTCACTTCTCTTTTACTTTTTAGCTAGCTCTTCTATAGCCTTACTTTTTAGCCTTCTCTAGCCTAGGTCTAGCTTATTAGTCTAGGGAAGTTAGAGCACCTAATATTATTTATCTTCTATAGTAAGGGTATAGGTTTAGTTTAATTCCTAGCTATTTCTAGGCCTAGGTCTCTTAGGCATTAACTAACTAGATTCTTATCTTATATTCTTCTTTCTTTATTAATATCTATAATTTAGCCCCCTCTCCCTATATAAGTATAAGAAGGGTTCCTTCCCCTAAAGAGGTCTCCCTTCTTTTCTCTTTTTATTAAACTTCCTATAGGTTCTTTTCTTTCTTAGAGCTGCCTAAGGCGCTCCTAGGCTAGTATTAGCCTAATTACTAACATTACTATAGATCTATTAGGTTATCTAATAAGATAGCGCTAGCTACTGTAAGTACTCTTACGTTCTATGCTTATCTAGCTTTAATCTACCTAGGAAAACTCTAAAAATAAGTAATATCCTTAAAAGTCTTTAACTAAGAAGTAGCTTAAGTAAGCTATAGCTAAGGATTTAAAGGTATAACCCTCTAGCCCTAGCCTACCTCTGTTCTAATGCTAATTTGCTATAGTTAAGGGATCCCTATAGGATTTAATATATCTCTTATAAATCTTAATTAATTAACTACCCTAGGCACTAGTGCTATAATATTACTAGTAAGTTAGATCTATCCTAGCTTAGAAGCAAGGCTAACTATTTTATATAGGGCTAGCTACTAATACCTATTTTAACTATTAGGTCTATAACTATAGATATTTAAAGGTAGTTAGCACCTCTATTCTAGGCTAGATCTAGTGCTAATTTACTCTTAGCCTAACTTAAGTAATTAATAGAATAAGCACTAGTAACTAGTAGAAGTTTAGGTAGCTATAGTTACTAGGGGTAGTGTAAGTACTACTATTCTAGTTTAATATTAAGTCTAGTCTAGGTCTAATAGTTCTATAGGTCCTAGATAACTATTAGGATTACATAAAGAAGCTCTATACTAGTAATTAAAGTAAGAAGAAGCGTAGTGCCTTAGCTATAGGCCTAGGCTAGTCTAGCGCTAGTAGGGAGTAATATAATAAGGTTATCTTTTAGCTATAGCGCCTAGACGCTTATACTATAGAGATAAACTATCTCCTAGCTATAGCCCTGCTTACTAAGGGGTAGGCTAAGGTAATAGAGGGGTAATTCTAGTCCTAGAGAAGGAGTAATTAGTTAGGTAAGTATAGCTTAGTAAAGGGGCAGAGGTAGACTAGTAAGGCTTGTGATACCTAGCGTTATATATTTAAAATTAATCTAATAATGGTTTTAGAAATATAATTCTTTAGCTAGCCTACCACTAGCTTTAAACTATATAATCTTATGTCTCTCCCTAGTTATTTACTATATCTATATCTTAGTTATTAGTCCTAGCGTGCTAGAAGTGCCCTAGCTTTAGCTTCTTCTCTTTACTATATATATTAGCTACTAGTTCTTATGCTAATAAGTAGTATTAGAGTTATTTTATACTAAGGAACTATTTAGCTATTACTCTTACCTTTAGGGGTAGTTTAGGGCTAGCCTTACCTCTTATATATCTCTAGGCTAGCGCGTTTAGGGGCGTTAGTAGTTATATTTAGGGTAGTTTACTATAATATAATCTTAGTCCTTAACTACTTTACTATAGCTATATAGTAGTGAGTTTACCCTAGGAATGCCTCTCTAAAAGAGAAACTTATTAAGACTAATCTTCCTAGTGTATAGTTAGACTATAGTTAAGGAGATATGCTTTTCTAGGCCTATATAGAATCTTTAGATTTCCTTTAGGTTATAAGTTAGTAGTTAATCCTTAGTTAGTTCTCTTATAAGTCTATGCTATCCTAGGCGTTCCTTACTATACTATTTATCCTAGTGTTATCTCTATTCCTTATATAGTTCTACTACTAGTTTATTACTCCTAGGGGGTCTCTATTTGTAATATAACACTAACTATACTAAGTTAGTAGTGGTTTAGATTATTATAGCTATTCTACTCTCTATAATTCTCTCTTTAAACTTCTGTTTTATCTTGTTTAGGTATAGATCTAGGGGGACATAGGTCTTAACCTCTAGTTAAGCAATAGGTATAGCCTTAAATACACTAGCTATAATTTAGAGGTAGGCTAATTAGTCTATTATAAAGCTTTTAACTACTCCTCTTAGCTTTCTACCCTTCTTAGTTAGGGTATAGTAAGCGCTTACCCTATAGGCAAGGATAGGCTAGACTACCTATATATATAGGAGTTAGGTATCTCTAAAGCTATAACCCTAGGCTAATGCTACTAGTAAAGAGAGTGTAAGCCACTACTAGGCTAGTTTGCCTTTTAGAATATTCTTATAGGCACTTTAATTAAGTTTCCTATTAACCTAGACTCTAAGGAACCTATATAACTTTATAGGCGCTATCTCCTTTATATTAAGTTAGACCCTAGCCTATAGGGGTTAGTATGCTTTACTAAAGTATATAAGTTTAGTCTTTACTAGGTTAAACTTTACTCCTGCTTCTTTTACCTACTTTTACATACTTTCTACGTAGCTTTAAGCCTTTTCTAGGTTTATATAGTGTTTTTCTAAACACTACTATGTTTATATTATCTATAAATCCTATTACTACTATACCTAGGATAGCTTAGAGGTATATATATAGCTTTGCTAAGTAGAGTAGGAAGAGGATTAGTAAGAGGAGAGCCTTATAGGGTGCCTACCTTTATCTAAAAGGGTCTTAAGAGTTTACTATTAAAGCTAAGCTAGCTTATTCTATCTATAAGGAAGCTATGTATTATAGCTATTAGCTAGTGTAGTATGCCTATTTAGATTAAAATATAAATTAGATATAGGTAGCTAACTCTATTAAATACAGAAGAGATATCTATTTACGCTAGTAAGGCAATGCTACCTTTACCCTAAGCCTCTCTTATATATTCTATAAGGACTCTTATTATAGTTTCTATTAATCTATTTACCCTATTCCCTATTTATAGCTTAGGAAGGAGGCCCTTAGCCTTAGTAAAGGCTATAAGCTACCTTATAATTATTGCTTCTATAATCTTTCCTACTATATTTAGTAGTAAGATAGGTCTTTATATATTAGCCCTTCTTATTTCCTTAGTGGTTTTCCTAGCTTCCTAATTACTACTACTTATATAGTTTAGAACTATACTAGAAAATATCCTACTTTAAGGATAGTATTTAGTAGGTATACTATAGCTTCTTTAGCTAGTTTATTATAGGCTTTAATAAGGCTTACTAGGAGTTTATTATCTCCTAGGGCTTTTTAGCTAGCTATGTCTAATAGGATATTTCTAATATCTCTTACTCTAAACTATTCTTTATCTAAGACTAGCGTATTATTAAGCTCTAGGAAGGAGAGGTCTAGGATATAGGAGAGGTTTGCTATAGGCTTAGGGAAGAACCTTTATATAAGTATACTTACCTTATCCTTATAGGTAGTGGTTAGGTTAGGGTTATTATTAGTTCTTTCTAGGTCTAGGAGTCTAGGGAGCTTTAGGGGGCCTAGCTTTAGAGCTAGGCCTATCTCTCTAGTCTTTAAACTCTACTATCCTTTTCCTATATATTAGCTTTTTATAAGGCTTCTCTCTATGTATTCCTTTTTCTTCCCTAACTATCTATTCCTAGTTATTATCTGCCTTAGAGAAGGCTTACTAGTTTGCTTTAGTCTTCTAGCGCCTCTATTATCTCTTAGCTTATCTAGCTTTAGTAACTACCTCTTTTATTTTCCTTAATTACTATACCTCTAGACTAGGGAGTCCTTAGCACTTCTATAGGGCTACTAGTTCTACTATCTATTAGAGGTTTATAATAAGCCACGTTATATATATATTAATTCCTTTCTTATCTTTTAGGTCTAGTGCGTTTTCTACTTAGAGTTATACTATTACTTCTGCCTTTACCTATAGTTTATTTATTATAGTCTAGGTGTGTTTAAGGGTAGGTAAGGCGCTTTCTTACTCCTTAGTAAAGATGCTAATTAGCTATAGAATATAGTTAAAGCCTATAAGGTCTTCTATGCTATTATAGTAAACTTAGATATCTAGAGTTACCTATACTAGATCTATAGTGCTATCTCTATCTTCTTTATATTATCTTATAGGTTTCCTTAGGGTATTACTAGACTAAGCCTTTACTAGCTTATAAGGTCTAGTAGTTCCTTTACTTCTCTAGTTATTCTATCTAAGCTATCCTAGAGGGTGTTTTTAGTTAAAGTCTCCTATAAAAACGCTTTAGCTATAAGGCTCTTTTGCGTTAAAAGTGCAAATAGGTATGTTCTAGTTATCTATATATCCTTCTAAGTAAAGGGAGTAAATATTTATACCTTTTATCTCTACTAGTAACTAGTTAAGTCCTCCCTAGGCTATCTATAACCCTATATTATGCTTCTTATTTATATATACTATATTCTATCCCTTATAGTATACTAGTTAGAATTAGGTAAGGCCTAGTGCTAGGGCTATAGGTGCCTTATATGTTCCTACTCTTAGATTACTATTACATCTATGTTAGTTTAGTATTAGAGCGCTATATATATTAGGCTATCCTTCTTATTTATATTCTAAAAGAGAACTTATAATATTACTATGTTAGTTAGGGGGTAGTAGGTCTCTGCTATCTTATACTAGCTCTATTCTAGCCCTATTTTAAGATATATATTATATAATACTCCCTGCCCTAGGCTATTTAGCACTTCTCTTTGTATTTATTAGGCATTCCCTTTTCCTACCTACTATAATAATAGGTGCTATAGCTATGCTAGTTCCCTTATAGGGTAGCGTTAGGCTTCTATTTAGGGAGTTACTAGCGAATTATAATAGTTACTCTAGGTAGCCTACTTTTGCTATATTTTACTTCTCTTTTAGGATAGGGTAGTCCCTTAATTACGCTAGGTATAGGCTAGAATATAAGATATAGTTTTCCTTTAGTTATTTGCTAATTATTAGGCATAATGTTTCTCCTTCCTTATATTAGCTAGCTCCGTACCTACTATACCTTAGGGCTGCCTTATAAAACTTTGTAATATAGCTAGTTTAGAAGCAGTTATAGTATTATTAGGGTTATAGGGTTTTATTATATAGTTTAGTCTAGAATAGCTTTGCTTTAAAGACTATTTTATCTTAGTATATCTTATTAGTGTCTTTTACTTCTGCTAGTCCTAGGATTAGGGTAGTATGCTATGCGTTTTTACTTAGGGGCGCCTTGTGATTGCCTTAATTACGTTTACTTTATTTGCTTTTCTAATCTTAGTTATAAGGTTCTTAATAGATATGTGCTTTATTAGGAATCCCTTAACTATAACGCTAAGTATATAATAGTAAAAGAGGCGTTCCCGGGGTGAACTCGCCGCTATGCAGCTGTGGCAGAGCAGTCGAGGACCAATATCATATTATAGTGAACTGCCCTAAATATGACTACTGACGCCCCTAAACGCGCTAGCCTAGAGACGCATAGGAGGCAAGGCTAGCCCTAAACTACCCCTAAAGGCAAGAGCAATAGCTAAATAGTTCCTTAGCATAAAACAACTCTAATACTACTTATTAGCATAAGAACTAGTAGCTAATATATGTAGTAGAGAGAAGGAGCTAGAGCTAGGGCGCTTCTAGCGCTAGGACTAATAACTAAGATATAGACATAGTAGATAACTAGGGAGAGATATAAGATTATATAGTTTAGAGCTAGCGGTAGGCTAGCTAAAGAATTATATTTCTAGAACTATTATTAGATTAATTTTAAATATATAATACTAGGTATTATAAGCCCTACTAGTCTACCTCTACCCCTTTACTAAGCTATACTTACCTAACTAATTACTCCTTCTCTAGGACTAGAATTACCCTCTCTATTACCTTAGCCTACCCCTTAGCGGGTAAGGCTATAGCTAGGAGATAGTTTATCTCTATAGCGCAAGCGTCTAGGCACTATAGCTAAAAGATAACCTTATTATATTACTCCCTACTAGCGCTAGACTAACCTAGGCCTATAGCTAAGGCGCTACGCTTCTTCTTACTTTAATTACTAGTATAAAGCTTCTTTATGTAATCCTAATAGTTATCTAGGACCTATAAAACTATTAGACCTAGACTAGACTTAATATTAAACTAGAATAGTAGTACTTATATTACCTCTAGTAACTATAGCTACCTAAACTTCTACTAGCTACTAGTGCTTATTCTATTAGCTACTTAAGTTAGGCTAAGAGTAAATTAGCACTAGATCTAGCCTAGAATAGAGGCGCTAACTACCTTTAAATATCTATAGTTATAGACCTAATAGTTAAAATAAGCATTAGTAGCTAGCCCTATATAAAATAGTTAGCCTTACTTCTAAGCTAGGATAGATCTAACTTACTAGTAATATTATAGCACTAGTGCCTAGGGTAGTTAATTAATTAAGATTTATAAGAGATATATTAGATCCTATAGGGATCCCCTAACTATAGCAAATTAGCATTAGAATAGAGGCAAGCTAGGGCTAGAGGGTTATACCTTTAAATCCTTAGCTATAGCTTACTTAAGCTACTTCTTAGTTAAAGACTTTTAAGAATATTACTTATTTTTAGAGTTTTCCTAGGTAGATTAGAGCTAGATAAGCATAGAACGTAAGAGTACTTATAGTAGCTAGGGCTATCTTATTAGATAACCTAATAGATCTATAGTAATATTAGTAATTAGGCTAACACTAGCCTAGGAGCGCCTTAGGTAGCCCTAAGGAAGAAAAGAACCTATAGGAAGTTTAATAAAAAAGAGGAAAGAAGGAAGACCCTCTAGGGGAGGAACCCTTCTTATACTTATATAGGGAGAGGGGGCTAAATTATAGATATTAATAAAGAAAGAAGAATATAAGATAAGAATCTAGTTAGTTAATGCCTAAGAGACCTAGGCCTAGAAATGGCTAGGAATTAAACTAAACCCATACCCTTACTATAGAAGATAAATAATATTAGGTACTCTAACTTCCCTAGACTAATAAGCTAGACCTAGGCTAGAGAAGGCTAAAAAGTAAGGCTATAGAAGAGCTAGCTAAAAGTAAAAGAGAAGTAAATTACTATTATAAAACCAAATCTAGCACGCTATAAGATAGTATAATAAGCCTAGAGCAGTGCTGGAGTAAACCTAGGATAGAGCTAGGTAGGGCTTAGAACCTAGGATTTTCCTTTTTCCTTTTCTTTCTTTTCTTATTAGGATAAGGCTAGCGCAAGCTAGTAATAAACACCTATGATAGGCTATATATAACGCGACGCAGGCCTAGTGTAGGATTAGCGTTAGCCTAAATATAGATGCAAGGGGTTTTTCTTCCTATTTAAGGGTTTTCCCTTTTGATAAAGCAGTAGGAGTACTAGTACTAGCCCTACATAGAGCTAGCTAGCGTAAACAATATATATATATAATAGTAAAGGGCTGCTTTTAGACTAAATGCTTTAGTAATCCATTTTAATTCTCTTTGTATTAGGCTATATTTCCTTTAAAGGTAATAATTATATCTCCACTAGGGAGTCTTCTAGCTACTATAGCTATAGTTTAGCTAGTGGCTCTATTTACTATAGTTATTATATCTTTAGTGCCTTAGGATTAGAGCGTTTCCTAGATTATATTGCCTTTAATAAGTACTTCTCTGTGTTATCTACCTAGGACCTATAAGGGGGTTTTGTTATTTAGCCTTCTTAGCGCTAGTCTAGCTATAACGCTTACCTAGGTTAGTGTATTAGTTCCTTTAGCTTCTTCCTAATAGCCTTCTTAAGGGCTACTTTAAGGGCTTCTTTAGTAGTGTAGATATTATTATTATTATTACTACTATTATTATTTATAGCTCTTATTTTAGCGTAGGCACGGTTCGCTGCCTAATAGGCTATGGCCTTTATAATACTTTAAACTTAGGAGACTTTATTACTAGGGATAAGGCTAGTAATCTTATTATAGAATTTCATGTTATCTAGGTGTTCGAATTATATCTAATCTATTATTAGGTTATCTTTGCGTCTATAGGCATTAAATTACCCTATTCCTACGTTTAGGTAATAGTAGCTTTATACTAGCCCCTTTCTCTAGTGTTAATTACCATTAGCATCTTGCCCTTGCACCTACCTCTAGCTCTATCGCAATGCGATATCATAGGAGGGGTAAACGGAGGTAAGGAATTCGAATATCGATGTGGTTTGTATTTTAGAGGCGATTCCGGACCTTTAGGTCGGTGCGGAAAAAGTATCAAAGGTTCGTAGCTTAATCTATAGATAAAGATAATACTATTATTATTAGGCTATACTAATAATAAGCTTACCTTTAAGTGGTTAAAGCACTTTAATTAACACGCTATATCTATTAGTTAAAAACGCTTACTAATTCTTAATAGCCATAGATTATATTATACGCTTAAATTTATTAAATTATATAAAGAATATAGTATAATTCCTTTTAGGCTGCCTCCGTATCTAACATATCTCTTATAACCTCTTAATATTATAGTCTTTTAGCCACTTAAGTATTATCACGCTAAAGCCCTTAATATTATAGTCCGTGATAGGGCTATAAGCATTATAAAGATCGAATTCCTTAGCTATATTAGAAGCGTTTAAAAGCAAGCATTTAAGAAGTCTATAATAATCTCTGCTTTTCAAAAAACCAGGATTTAGCCCTTTAATTTAAAGGTTGTAATTAAAGAGCTTATTAGATAAGCCCCTGTTTGTACGCCCTCTCTAGACTTATTAATCTACAAATCTTCTAAATTCAAGACCCTAGTTATATTAAGGTAAATTAATAAGGTTACTAATAAGCTTAAGACTGCATTATATAAAGATAAGGACCTTAATTATAAATTTAGCTATAATTTAGGGCGTTTTATCCATAGAAGCCTTATTATAGCTATAGAGCTAATCTAAATAAAACAAGACCTTAGGCGTATAAAAGCAGCTAAACTAGTATTATAAAAACATAGGGCTATAAAGAATTAACTACTAAAAACAGGCGGTGTGCTTTCTATATATAAAGCTTAAGGGATAGTATATTAAAAAGAGATTAATAATAAGGTATTAGCAAGACGTATAGTTAAGGCAGCGGAGGAAAAGGCCTATAGGTATATAAAACGCGTGTTTTTAAAGCTATAAAAGAGGTATGTAAGAAGCGTTATAACTATAGCTTAGAACCCCTAGTTATTTGCGACGAAAAGGGCCTTTATTATGTGCGAAAGGGCTAATAAAGCTATTCTATTATTAAAGTGGTCTGTTGTGGTGATTGGTCCGTTTTGGTGATAAGCACCACCTTTAGTGGTTGGGGTTTCCCGACTGCCAAATAATGTGGGGCGTGGCACGATTAGAAGGTGGGCTAGATTTGCCAACAGACCAAAGGATCCGCCAATGCTAGCCGCTGCTAGCATTGCACCTTACAATTGCTTTTAAGACCTGTGGAGCCGCCACTACATAGTGCCTTACATAGGCCTAGTAATACAGGTGTTCATTGCGCAAGTCAAAGAGACTTGTCCAATGCGTATTCTTCTACTGTATTATAGCGTAATTATCACGTCTAATGTGTATAGGGTTAGGAATAGAGTAAAGGATAGATTCTAAAGTCATGTCTAAGAAGATAGATACTAGGCTAAGGTAAGTGCGTAAAAGGGTTTAAACTCTAACATTTTATATAATATAGGTAGTCTTTGCTATATATACCCTGTCTCACATGCACGTGACTATCTAGCAGCTAGGCACCTGCGCTCGGCCATCCAAGGACCCTCCCTCCCTCTTAGAGATGTGGTCGCCCATGTCTCTACCCTTTCTGCCTCCATGCTCCTGACAGTACAACCTGTACGTGTAGGCGCAAAGATGGTGTGAGCGCTTATGCCTGAATTAATAACAGAGTGAAGGTCAGGATTAATAGGTCGTAGATAAAGCCAATGGCTAAGGGTTAGTGCTTAAAAATCCTCATCTCTGGCCTCCCTAATATAATATAAGTGGCTTTTTCTATATACCCTTTCTTGCTTACATATGACTAGGTAGTGAGCCTAGCTAGGCTACTACGCGGTACTATGCTAAGCGCTACTATATATTATAATGTGGTTGGTTGCCTAAGTAACACTAAGGGCTAGGTATACGCAACACTAGTTAGCCAGCGCCTGGCACTATAACACACTTATACCTAGCAAGCCTTAGCTAATATATTTGTGCCCCTATACGTTCTTGCCTAGCTATTAATTGTCCTCAAACTACACTCTCATAATTATACTATTAGCTATAAGTCTCTTAGTTATGCTAGGTTACAGGTTTGATTCCTAGCTAGGTATCCTATATTAGGCCTTGCTAAAACTATTTACACTGGTAAAAACGGGAATACCTTAGATACCATTAAACATTTCCCATTTTGCCTTGAGATCTAAATTCCTCCACATCGAGCCCACAATCAGATGCTAGGAGCGTTAGCAAGGGTGGATACAGATTAGTACAAATATGATCCTACAGGCAAGGGTGAAAAGCTTATCGCCAAAATATATCCCTTGCAATGTCTTTCGAACACAGTTCCAGTTGCTTGCGAATGATTGACATGTCTAGTGTCGTATCCACAAGCATAGCTTTCTCGCTGTTACGATCGCTGGCTAAATTCGAAGAAGCTTGGGGTTGCGGCCTGGTGCTGTCGCATTTACTAGCTTTCGGCAAATTCTATGCAAGCTTAAATGACTAGTCTTTGCTTTTGTTCTCTCTACCACCAACAGCAACAATGGCGGTTAGGTATCAGTCTCGCCTGCCATTCCGTTACCGTCATTCTCTGTTTGACTGCTTTCTGTCCTTGGCGAGTTCTCTGAGCTTTCTGAAGCTAGATCGTTTCGTAGATCCGGTAGAAATCGGTCGACACGCTTCCAAGTTTCATCCCAGAGCGATTGTTTCGATGGATTTCTCGATGGTGGAACAAGATAACCACTGCTAATCATGAACAGCACAACATTTTTGAGATTCTCCCGAACCGCATCCTCCTGATGTACCTGTTAATAGAGTTACAATCGTTTGAACATTCATCGGGGCTGACTCACCAAAGTATCGCCCTGGCCACTGTTCATGAGACGATCCATAATATCAATGAGCTTGACCCACAAATCAAGCATCCCATCCCATTCGGAAAGTAGTACCAAATATTGCAAGAATACTTTGCAGAGCAACGATGCTGCCTGTATACGCATTTCCCCATCCCATCCCTGTCTACGGAGAAGACCTCTGGCTTCAAGAGCATATGAATTAGAGGAAAAAGTACCCTACTGAATATGGCCGTCCATTCTTGAGCATCTGCATGGGTTAACTCTGGTGATAGCAGTGATCTCTGCATGGCCGAGAAAGCGAGCTGTCGAATCTCTTTAGAGGGATTGGTGCACTGAGTCGTCAAAACCTGGAAGATTGGGAGCCAGTAGGCTGACCAAGCTTATGAAATGTTAGCTACATTTCGCCTTCTCACAGGTTTCCATATGAACATACCTTCACTACTTCCTAACCGAGATTGCTGCATGAGTTGAGGAACACGGGCAGTGATGCCTTGCAGTGTGTTGATTGCTTTGCAACCTCTATCAATGACCGCATCGTCACTATTTCCGGTAAGTAGGAAACGCAGGACAAATCTGAGGGCTTTCGTCAATTTGCTAGACTTACTATTTGGCCTTAATTTGTCGGTCAGATCTGCGGTCATTTGACTCAGGAGTTTGAGCCAGGGTTCTACTTGGGCAGGGGCGGACGCAAAAAGCCCAAAAGACCTATTGTAGCTTCGTAATTGTCCGCGCTGATAGCCGGAGGAGATCCCGTGATACTGCTTTCTAAAATGCTAAAAACCGACGAAGCAGAATCTCTGTTTCTGGCTAAAATACGGAGGATTGCCCAAAAGTCGGGAGACTTCATCATCTCATTCCGTAGTGCGCCAGGCCGATCCGTGCAGATAACGAAACCGCTTGAGATTATATCAGATGTTTGTTTAATAATGTGCTGTGGTAGGTTCGCGATGGTATGGAGCAAAGAATGCACTTTGATGAAATCGAAATTCTGAGTCGGATATTAGCGTGGCGATGCGGGAAAAACTGTAGGTGGATCTTACGTAGCTACTCTTCAAGATTGACAGCGCGTGAAATGTTGCTCGAGACAGTGTTATAGGATGCCACTTCGCAGGGTCACGAAGTAGTCCTAGCACGGTGCTAAAGACAGCTCTTCCCATACTCTGTATAAGTTCCTCGTTGCGTAGCACTAGGGTCGTACAGACTTCGAGAATATACGCTACTGTTGGATCATAAGTCGGTTGATAGGAAGTTGTCGCTTGACCTGTAGCTGAAGCAGGAGAAATAGTATCTTGTTTAACAGTGATCACCGTGTTTTGGTCATCTTCGGGAATCTGATCGAGAAGAGCCTCAATCAGGCGTGTAGTTGCAAGTGTCGAGAGGTTCCTAACTCAATCAGGATCGTGATCTGTCCAGTCAAGCATTGCTAACTTACAGAATGTTTTGGAAAACGCCTTCCATATTGCATGACTTGATGCAATCAACAGTGCATAAAGTGCTCTCCAATTCCTCTTCTGATGGCTCGGGCGGGTCATCGGCGGCGTAACTCGAGATATAAGATGTGAATGCACTGAAAAAGCTAGTTTCAGCGGTCCGGGTTGCCCGATCAATAACTTGAGAAGGCATCTGCAGAGGAATTCCCGGTGTGGATGCTGAGGCACTGGTCGAGGATGCGAACGACGGTATGAGGGAGTTAACAAAAAGATTGACCCAGATTCTTGTAACCTTTTTTTTTTTTGGTCAATAACCAAATTATGACGGTGCGAAGATCTTCGAATGGCTTACCTGCTTCCAGCCTCGATCGATTAGAGCCTCGTTGCCAGTAATAACACGAAATAAAACAAGCGTAGCTAATTGTGCCCGAAAGTCTCGTCCCAATTTGACGGCAAGCTCGCTGACCATTACACTTCCGTCGCCAACTTGGATCTCGGTGTTTAGAGACGTGCTGAAGGAACTGACCGTTGCCAAAGTGCTCATACAGCTGAGGCAATATATTATTTGATCAAGAGCCTCAGTGTTTCCATACTTGGCCGAAATCCGCGCACATTCATCGAACCCACTGACAATCCTAGCAAACACTGCATCATCTGTTGCAGACATGAACACGTATGACAAGGTCGAGATGATAGGCTTCCAAGTCGCCGCAAACATATCCGCATCGTATATATTGGTATCACAGATCACGAGATCACCAGCAGCTTCGGTCTTTAACAGCAATTCCCTCCATGCGTAGTCGAACGCATGTTTGTTGTCATGCTCATCAGGCAATATGATTTCATTAGACTTGATGGAGTCGAAAATTGCTCTAAGGAACTCGACCGAGAAATTCTGGCCATTATTTTGGCCACGAAGATTCCTGGAGAAATCTTCAAATGACATTCTTTTTGACGACTTGAGATTTGGGTTGTGTTGGTCGGTATTCAAGATAATTATGGCGTACGTCAGGATGAAAACCCCGTCTTTATTGGCGACATCGTTCGGTGTGTCGTCTGCACAATACTTTTCCGAGAAACATTCGACTATTGAAGCAATCAGAGGCGCCTCACCCGGTAATCTAAAAGTTTCAAGTAGCACCCTCAGCGCTTCATCGACACGCTTGCCTGAAAAGTCGAAAAGGTCCAAGAATGCCTTCAGTATAGCTTCGTTGCCCCGTTTGGAGAGAAAATCTCCCAGGACTGTCTTTGACGTCCGCGAAGTTCCCTTGAGAAATCTCGCCACTTCGACGGGATCGTTGACATCAGATATGATTCCTTGTGCTTGCAAATAGCCGAGTCCCGCTTTTGGCTTCTCGTTGAATCTGCTAGCGCCCTTGACAATAATCTTTTTCTTCCGTCGCTGTTCTCGCAGATGATCCGGATCTGGGCATCCGTCATAAGTGGGGAGGTCATGGAGTCTTTCCGCTAGAAATTGAATGTATTTAAGCAAAGCGTCCAGGCAAAGAGGTGGTACACTGGTTGTGCTCCATGTCGCTGAGTCAGGTAGAGCATTTCGGGATAGTAGACCAACAATATCTTCACATAAATCGGCTCTGTCCACGTCGCAATCGTAATTGACAAAGAGCTCAACCACAAAGGTGGGCATCCGTGAAAGAACTCCTATCGTTTCAACCATCGCCTGCCTCGCGTCTGGTTTGCGAGCCCCCTCTAGACCAAGTTTTTGTCTATCTTTAACAGACACTGGTGTAGCGCGGCCGCTTCCTGATTGTGAGGGAGGGGCTTTACAAGCTTTGGTGTTTCCGGTATTCCGACATAGAGTGAGGGGTCAATTCCCGGCTCACGAGGGATCTGAACTGTAGGGTGCAAGCATGCGACCAGATAGGACAGGTACAACTCCTGCTGAAGTTTGAGGATCCCTCGACAAGTTGCTAGTAGCGTACCCGTAACGATCAACGACTCCTGCAGCACAGCCATATTGTCAGATCTGACAAGCTGGAAGAGGTAGCAGCATAAGCGATCTTCTGCAATGGTCGCCAGCGCGGGATGCCGAGCTATGAAAGGGCCGGAAACCTCCAAAGCTACGTGCAAGATGCGCATTGCCATTATCCTCATCGTATCGGTGTGTTGGTGATCATTAGGGTCAAGAAAATTGACGAGGACCCGGAAAAGTTCCCTCACGGAAGGTAAGGAATAGGGTCTGAGATCCACGGAATCTGTTCCTTCGATTCGATCGCTCGTGCCATCATTGGCTCTCTGAGAAGAAGCTCCTTCGTCTTGGTTGTCACCATCAGGACTGGACGAACACCGTTCGTCATCCAATGAATCCGAGTGCTCAGCTCCAGAAATGGCCTTTTCATTACCATCACGGAATGCGGCCTTTTCGTCAATCTTCAATCCAACCAGATCATCGTGGACCCGACGTTCCAGGTCCTCACCGTCATCACTGTAAACCAATTCTAGATGCTTTACATCTTCAAAAATAATTTGGCACATTCTCACCATCGTGGCTTCTGCAGTCCTGCGCAATACTGCTGAGAACCTTGGTTGAGAGCATATTGCCAGGCCTCGACCCATCATATCGCAGACGCTCTCGTCGCTCAGAATATGGCCGCCAGGACCCGACATCATGTCTTCCATCAAGTTCAGAATCATTAGTAGAACCACCTCCCCTGTGACGCGTCGCTGATATCAAATTGACAGTGGGTGACAGCCGCAGATAGAGATTGCATAGCGAGCGCAAATCGAGGAGAGTCGGAACATACAAAGCCATATGCAAGAAACTTCCTCAAAGCACCCAATGCTAGTATGGTTATTGGTGCCGCAGTTCCCTTAGCTTGTATGACAAGAAGGAAAGGGGCCAGGAGATTTGGTGCGTCAAACGTCCTTATATCTTAAGAGTAATCAGTGGACCAACATCAGTCAATCAAGATACTTGATCAACATACCTTTGATAACGGCAATTTCATGTCGCAACTTTCCAAAAGCTGCTATCATCGGATTGTCTTGCATACTCTTGCCCTTCTGCCCGCGAAGACCCCACCGATTGCTAGATGAAGCCACCTCCTCTGTGGGCTCGACGTTGGGGGTACCGGTCGCTCGAGGTTTGTGTCGCATTATCATTATCGCACCGGCAGGACCGAGTTGAACTGGATTAGGATTTCCTCCAAGTATCGCTGATACTGATGAGTGCGGCGACCTAGCATGTTTCTGTATTGACGAAGTAATAGATATGCATTCAGATATGACTAGGGAGATGGGATCAACAGCGACCGACACGGGTCGGCTTCGATACTGCATCCGTGGAGCTTCGTGTTGTGGTAGGGCTTCATTCCCAGGCTCAGACCGGAATCGATCACCCATTGTACCAGACAGCTGAGCATAGTGGCTCATGATACAGTGTTGTTTCTATGTGTGCAAGATCCCCAATGAGCTGTTATGCTTCTGCAGGATGTTGGGTAGATGGACGTATCCGAACGTAGAATTTGGGCGACCATAAAATGAGCCTGGTCAGCGCTGAAAGTGTCTGTAGCGCGTTACGGGATGGCTGTCTTGTCTTGTCAAGTTCGTGGAGAGATATGACAATCGGTAGGCTCCGACCTGCAAGCTTCTGACTTGAGAAAGGAGGGCCACTATAGCTTGGGTTTGAGACTCACAGTATCTACTCGTGTCCTTGCTTCACCAACTTCATGGCTACAGGCTGGCCTAAATTAAATATGCCCCACCACTGCTTTTCGAGGCCTGGCGCTCAGCCTCGCGACTCATGATTGGACAGACCCTGACCCCTGACCCACCGTATTTTTCTACAAGAGTCCATGTTTGACGTGGCAAGCATTTTCATTCTTGTCCCAGATATCAAGTTATCGTATCAATACGAGTTTTGCGGAGCAAGCCATGATGGCATCAATTAATCATCCCATGTCCGAGAACGCTTTGCATGAGTAACTTGCGACAACACATGACCATGGAAGCCACGAACTCCTGGGACAAAACACCAGCTTAAGTGAATGTGATGATACATTGGAAGACATTGCCTCCATATAACGCCCTTTGATTGATGGAACTCACATCCATCGCGCATCTTCCGCGTTCACAAGATGCGGGTCCTATGCCTACCCAAAGGTAGAGACTTCATTCAGGCTGCACCAACGGCTGGTTTCTCACCATAGCCTGCTTGCTGCTGTTCTTGCTTCTCACGGATTTTCTGCTTGTCCATCTCCCATTGACCGCTAGCATCGCCAAACTCCTCCTTCATTTTTGTTCCTTCAGTTTCTTTTCCTGTTCCTCCTTCTCACGGGCAACACGCTCCTGCTCCATCTCCTACTGACAGTTAACAACACGACTGGCAAGCTGAAATGGGGTTACTTACCTCCATATGTAGAACATCATCTACACTAGGTTCATAGAGATGCCAAATTACGTAGTTCGGCAGACCGACTACCGAGTATTGCATTTGTTTGGCCATCTACATTGATCAAGTCAAAAACGTGACCACTGAGTTGTGAGCATGTATACGAACCTTGCCAAATCCCTCTGTCTCTGCATGTTTTTGAAAGCTGAATGCCGGGAAGTGAACGCCAGTCCGGAAAACTTTCGCCTTGGCTAGAATGCTGACGCCGCCTACGCCCTCTATCTCCATTTCCATGTCAGGGTCGCCATAAGGGTCGCGTAGGTATGCTAAATGAGGACGCCATGTGGCATATTCGGCATAGCCTTCCACAATCACAGCGTCTTCATCTAGCGTATCTGCAAGGGCTAAAGCGGTCTCCGATTCTTGCCAGGAATTCAAGTCGTATGGCTGCTCACCACCGAGCCAGTCAGGTAATGGTCGCCAAACATCTGTGGCGAGAGCGTTAGTCAAACATGCAATATATCAACAACAAAGTCATTTGACAAAATACTCACTAGGAACGATAACGTCTTTGTTGTGGCGCATCAAATCCTCTAGGATCGTAAACGGTGCGGTCTCTACGTCAACATCACGCCAATAAACCCAAGAGTGGTAGGGCCGTAACGCCGCACTTAGAAGCCAGTTTCGCGCCTGAGCCATGAGTTTTCGGCGACTAGCTTGCGCAGCAAACCCGTGTCGACTTTCGACATCTTGGTTGACCTTCTGACCAAAATCTTTCTCGATGATGGAGACTTCGCCATATGGTTGCTCAGGGTCAGGGTCTACTTGAATCCGTTCCAGATTGTCATTCAGCACTTGCAAAGTACGGTCTTTGGAGTCCGAGACTAGAAAAGCGAGGTCGATCGAACGATGCGGATAGGTCAAGTTCCGCAGATGAGAAAAGAACATCGGTAGATGTGACTCTGCATCACGTAAAGGAACGCATAGTAATATGCGCTCTTCACGTTCCCAGCCCCGCGCAGTGCCTTGGACATTGCTTAGGTCATAATATCGTACGGTTTCGAATTCGAGATCGGTGGTTGAGGACAACAATCCTAGCGATACGACAGAAAGAATTGGATGGGATGGAAACACCCAGAAACTGAAAGCAAATAGCAGAAGCACAACAATACCGAGTCGAACAATTAGCTTTCTATGTTTTCGGTTTCCATGCACTGAAGATCGCGGCTGAAATCTATAAGCGCCATAAATCAGAACCTCTGGAACTCCATTGAAGTGAGTACGATAATGAAACTACCTGTGCGGTGAAATGTCGAAGGTGTTCACTCGCGGATATCCATTGAGTACCCGTTTCCTTGATGCCGTGGCATCATCTTTGAGAAAACCAGGAAGACATATGACAATCAACATCAAATGAAGGAGTCTGGTTTGCGCGAGGCAGGTCTTGTTGACCCAATGCGGCCAGCCGATGGAACAAGTTTAGTTGACTGGCAGTTGTAGCGTAGCTGTCTGAATTGCAAGGACTAGTATTGTGAGGAGATTGTGTGGCAGAGCAGGCTCGCGTTCACGGAGATGTGCAGGGTGGAGGGAGGGTTGTTAAGGAAGGAGTTGCGGGCAAGATCAGGCCTGTGGCTGTTTCTACATACATACCAGTACCTGATATTATTTAACGTGGTCTGACTTCGGTGGATCTGGTTGGCCCCATGTACGTGTTGGCGCGTCGCACTAGAACATCTTGCGTAACAAAAAAAAAAAAAAAAAAAAAAAGGAGGGAGGGGGGCTAAGGCTAATTTTTGATTTGATTTCCGCCCTTCCTCATTATATATAGAACCGTTTTTCTCTCCTTCTGATTAGGAGAGACTTAAAACAGAGCGGCAAACAATATGCCTGTTTGAAAAAGTATTAATAGCTTGGGAAGAATAGCTCTGGTGGTGTTGTCCCTTCGACAGGGCCAACAAATGCCTTTTCGTTCAGTGTTAGCAAACCTTGCTTGGTTGGATGACGAGCAGAAGTGTTCGAGTTGCTACAATGCAGCCTTGAGCGATCCAAAGCAGAAGCGTCACCGGTCAAGGACGAACCGATGTTGAATTGCTACTTGATTGACTTAAGTGGTACCTCCATTTTTTTATTTTTACTTTATCATAGTGCTTTCATTAACTAAATACTTAGGCAGGTGCCCAGGCCGTTCGGAACAACTGCCCTGGAAGGAATTGACGGGCGAGTACAGAGCAGGCAGGTCAGGTAAGTATCCTGGAATTTCTCTTCAAAGCGTAAATTTCTCGCGCTTCGGTTTCCATGGTGACGCCTGCTATTTGTTGCAGATATATGAACCTACCTACCTACCTAGGTAGGTCCTGGGTAGGTAGATGCTAAATACTAGATACGTTCCTGTTGTACCAGGATATGTTCCCAGCTCTGCTTACGAACAAGCTCGGAGACGTACTCACGTTTTATAGGCTCTGATTCCTGATGATATCTAGCTTTTTGGTTTTGACGTCTGGAGAAGCATGAATTGTTTGCACTATCATCCTCACCAGAGTGCAGCTTCGTCACAGCAATTTGAGTAGTCGCCTGAAACATTAACACCAAGTCTAGAGAATCAGGTGGTCCCATGTGGAGCCCATTAGTCCAAACAGATAACATGGCTTATTTTTCAGTATATTTTCGACTTTCTAAAGTACGAACACGACAGGTCTTGATATAGTGAGATATATCGTCAAGAGTCAGACCAAGGATAGAAGAGAACTTCAAGTCATATGCTATTGATCCCATATTTCAGGGAGAGCCCGTGCATTATAGTTTGACATAAAGGACCAGGACGGGTTTGACGCGGTTTTCGACTGCCTCGGTCCGATGAGGTGCGTCGGGTGTTATTGCTACAATCATATTCCGAGGCCGAGAAGCCCCCTGTCCATCTATTCCAGAGGTGAAGGGAGCAGCGACCATTCAACAAATTCACAGTCAAAAGGTTTCGGCATCACTGGCCGCATGATCTCGGTGGTCACACACCCTTTGGTGAAAGTACAAATGCCATCGCTTGTTGAGATTTAAATTTTTCTGATTTCTGCCTTAGAGTCAGCAGCTCATCTCCCTCATGAACAAGTCACATAACAATGTGGATACTAAGGGTTATGTTCAGACAAGCCAGTTTACTCAGTCATCATTGCCGGACCTACTTATCCAATTACTCAAAACGAGCCACTGATCAAGTAGGACGCGGAAGTCAAATAAGGCGCTAAGCGCAACTCCACAACTAATCATGGCTCTCTATCGAGAGCTACAGTGAGGAGGATGACTCGGCAATAATGAAGTAGTTGAATGGATAGAACTTGTGTCATCATGCGTCGATTTTGAAGGGTGGGCTTTGACTTCACATGTGTTTCGAGGGGCCTACCTTGAAGACGGTATCATCCCGAGTGATGGAACATAAGGGATTGGCTCATCGCACAGGGCTTGGGCTGTTCACTAGATTGCGTTAGCCTTCATATCCACATAGAGAATTGCAAATGTGTGGTGGAAAGCTTGTGATTGAATAAGGTTCAGAGATCTTGGTATGGTATTTGGGAGTCATCACAGTGATTCAGCAGCAGAACTGGATGGAAAGTTTTCTCATCATTGTAGAAATGGGGTGAAAGGAGTGAAAAAAACGGTAGAACCGGACTTACCGAATGACAAACATGTGCGGGTCAAGGATAATTGAGGTGTGCTACATGTGCATGGTGTTAGCAAGCAGCCAGCCATACATACATGCATGCCTCACTCATATTATATAAGGATTGCGATCAGATGGTAGTGCATGTTTGTTCAATCGCTCAGGGTTCGCGGGAACAGTGGTGTGTGAGATCATCATTTGGTTGCGCTCCTCATAGCTTGTCAGACATTTAGGGGATTGAACTTACGGACTGTCACAGTCAAGAAAATACCATTGAAGCAATAAGGCTCTCTGTCCATAGGTCGTGGCATCAGGAGAAGCTGCATGAGCCTGGAATTACCTGGGACACCTTTTAACAAGACCGCCGATGGTGCGACTCAGTTGGGAGTGTACAAACAAGGTAGATTTTCTTTTCCGCCTCAGCGGTGGATATTTATGTGTTTCTCATAGTGGGCCCAGTCTCATGAAAGCCATAGTGGAGAAATTTTATTGAGAAAGGTGCTATTATTACATGTTCTGCCCGCTGTTTGCATATTTGTCACTTTGATTGCGATATATTAGATACATGGATATCAAGAACTCTCGCGAACAGGAAAAATACGGCAGGTACAAGAAGACACAGCAAGGTCAGTCAACAATGTCCGACCGGCGACGAGTAAATGGACCAGCAGGCACGACGCAACCCCTTCCTACGATGAAAATTTATATACCTTAAGTCGCGACAGAGATCAAGGCACAGCAAGACCTATCTGTGAGGAAATACAATTCCATTACTTCTACATTTATCGCTCGTCGTACGAATGGACTGACCATGTGTTCCTAGACTTGAAAACTGGTGTTACACCATCAGCATCTGGCTCAGCTTACTTAGAAATAGCAGAATGTCGACAATCTGGTGGCTTCGGGATGAAACTCACTTGTACTGTCCATGGTCCACGATCCCTTCCACGGTCGGCTCCTTTCTCTCCTCACATGGTTCTCTCCACTCATGTCAAGTATGCACCATTTGCGACCCAAAAAGAAAAGGCTATTTAAGAGATGCTGGCGAACGCGATCTCAGTGTCCATTTGGACACAGCTCTGCGAGGTGCTATTATAGCAGACAGATGGCCGAAAAGCGGAGTTGATGTTGTAGTCACCGTGATTGAAGGCGACATGGATCACCAAACAACAACCAATGACGGTCTTGACGAGTGGCAGACAATGTCCGTTTTGGGCGGATGCATTACTGTTGCTTCTGCCGCAATCGCTGATGCAGGTATCGACTGCGTGGACACAGTGACTGGAGGAGTTGCTGCTCTTGTAATGGACAAAGGTAGCAAAGCTGAGCCCTCTGTAGTCATCGACCCAGCTTTGTCCGAACACGAGACTGTTGTGGCCGCCTGCTGCGTTGCTTACTCAGCTAGACGTGATGAGATAACGAATCTTTGGTATCGTGGGTGTTTAAAGCCTGTTGATTTGACCACGAGGAGAGCCCTTATTGCTCGAGCAATCATGGCTAGTAAAGGGACAGACAAGGTGGTCTCAACATCACTTGTCGAATCATTGATATCCACTTGAGCATTTCCAGTCAGACTATGCACCAGCGTTGCAGCAGTATCCAATGCTGCTTCAAGATGACCAGCAGAAAGACTGGTCGTCATACTGACCTAAAATAAAATTGGGATACGGCGCTGGTAACTTTTACAGCTGCAAGGAGGCGCGAGCTCTTATGACGCCAGGCAGCGTCTCTCGTTACGGTTGGTGCCAGTCGGTTGTACCTGTAACCTTGTCCCGGCGGCCGGATGGTGATGGAGGCCTAGTCGGAAAGGAAAAGAAAAAGAAAACCGGAGTTTGATGCCTCACTACGTCATGTAAATAAGCATTACAGGCCAGAGCCGTGCAGCTTGAATCTCTATTTCAACGATTAACACAGGCTATCTTGTTATTGTAAAAAGGGGTCTCTAGTAATATGCTGCTTTCATCCAGCGACTTGATGTTGTATATGTGCAACATGTGCGTCAGTGTCTTCAAAAATCAAAGCATTTGTCATCCATCTCGCCGATGCTATCTTTCGCTCGATCATTGCGATTTGTGTTGTTGGCAGCATGTAGCATCATGTACGCCCGTAGGAGGACCTCAAGACGTTCGAAACAATTCCGGTTAATAGCCTCTAAGTACACAGGTACCTAGGTGATTGTTGCCCCGTTGAGTGCGACGACAATATACATACGTCAGGAGGAGCCCATTCGTCCATGTGAGGTTCCCCTTGAGCGACAATTATTAACGAGGCCCCACTTGAGTAGTCACCAGGCGTTAACTTAGATGTTGCAAGGCATAAATTAGTAATAAGGGATAATGAATGCATAAATTAGTGGCCAGTCGGCTGCGCCTCTTTTTCGTGCAACAACTTAGCTGTGTCGATGTCGCACCGGGAACTCAGAGCCTAGGTAGGTAGCTACGCACGTCCATACTGTGCCATTATCAGCTGGTAAATCGCTATTACACGCCTAGGGAGTTTGTCAGTCCAAACTTGAACTCCTTCACTGACTATTCTTCTGATCCTCAAAACTCGGCACGCCTCGGTGTGGCGTATCATCAGAGCTGAAGAACGTTCTTTGTGAAGAGTCGCGCGTCCTGACCCAACGACCTTGTGTGCACCTGCACAAGCTTTGATCGATTACGAAGTGATCAAACTCGTGAAGGCGCTTGATGTACATGTCGTTATTTGCCGACTATTACAGACTATTACGAGCTCTCGGCCTATTCGAAGTGCCATGGACGAGCACATATTCGCATTAAGCCCTACCCAACAAAATTCCCATCCCTCACCAACTTTCAAACGGTCGCGGCCTCGAGCTGGCACAATATCACTGCCTGGGTGTTCAATGTCACTCGCCATGCTCCATTCATAGGGGAATTAGCATTGGCTGGACCACGAATGTTCACGAAACTCGGATCTTATTTGGCCATTTCAGATTCGATGGACTCCTACAAACACCTCGCACCGCCCTCCCGCAGGGGCTTTCCAGAAGCGGCCGAAGCAAATATTTACAATATTCTTGAACCGAGAAATGGCATGTTCGAGACAATGAATCTGGGCGCCTCAGATGGTGAAGTTGGCTTTGATGACCAGGCTGCACGTCTTTCTCTTGAAGGGGAAGGGGACTTGGGAGTGTTTTTAGTTATGCAACGAGCAAATGGGCCATATCATGTATTGCCATGGCCATCATCCTTAATCGCACGCATATATTTGCAGCAACAAGGAGAAGATTGCGGTTTCGCTGGTACACACGACTTCTTCTTCGGCTCTTACCACTTATTCTGCTCTCACTTCAATCAATTCGTCTTCTTCGCTCCATTCAGTGCCAGTCATCGTCAAACTTTAGCGAATACCGTTGGCTGGACCGACGCAAGTCTTCTGATCTTGCTTCTGCACATCCAAACGCATTTCTCAACAAACTGAGCTCTGTCTTACTCCTCGGCGCTTCAGACAGACAATCTTGCGAAGCCATCAATATGGTACCACACTTCAATGGAGGCACAGTCAACGAGCTTCATGGTTCATTATCGATATTATGGCCATTGTTCGGTGTGCTGTGTCTCAGTCACTTCATAGAGACACTCTCTTGTGCTGTATCAGGCCGTCCGTTGTCAATAGAAACCGGAATGACGTTGTTCGAACAGTCACTTGCTTTCGCAGAGGCTGATGGATCTGCTAATAATCAACTGAGGTGGGAGCTTTCGCCAGGAATCAACACAGTGACCAGCCCGAAGGAGTCTTGGGAGCATATATTTCCATTACACGATCAGCAGTCTTAAGTAGGGTCAACACTCCGCCTGAGGTTTTGTTCATCGCATTTTTATCGTCCATGACCCATGTTTCAAGCCATGTTCTCGGCGTTCTGGACGCCCAGTCCAAATATAGACTGGTCAATACCGGATGTTGGGGGTCTGCTTCATGGGTACAATTGTCCGGAGCGCCCTCGAGTTCGAACTCGGAAATCCTTTAACACAAAGTTTGCTAAGGTTTCCGACTGTATGTATCATCGGTTTTGTACCACATGTTCTGGTCTTATCAGGAATTATCGTGTGTTTGATGATTTATGGCTTGGCGCTCATACTATCTGCGATGGCCCCTACCACTAATTCATCTGCCTCGAATTTGCGTCAAAGGCTGGCGAACGCCCATAGCAACATGCAGGCAAATATTTCGCTAGCAGAAATCCGGATCACGCGAGACATGGACTTCTATACGGCATTGCTACGAACAGGATTTGCTGTAATGACAATGGCAAGTGAAGCCGTTTATCTAAATGAAGAGCGAAACATCAACATTCAGCAACATACATGGCTAGAAGAAGCACGTTTTCGGGAAATGGAGGAGCTTCAGAGTCAAGCCACCGGATCAAGGTTTTCGAACGCCGAGTATGATCAAATTGGAACGATTGGAATGATTCCAGTGAAGGAAGGGACAAAGCCTGGCGTTAGTGGGTACGGTCGAGAGCGTGCTGCACAGAAAGTTCAAAGGAGTCGGAGTGACCGAGCTGCCAAATTAGGTACAGGTGCCACGGAGAGAAGTTCAAGATGGCTGACAGCCCTAGATTTCCTCCTGAACATTGCACGATTGTTCGCTCGTTCCTGTGCCTTGTCAATGCTTCGGCTTCTAGGCTGGGCCCGAGTTCGTACGCAGCCTGCATGGCTCCTCCGGCTAGTACGTAGTCGGAAACTCAGAACTGAGGACAGCGCCTCAGGGGGAAGCGGACGGAACTCTCGAGCCAACACACAACCTACTTGCCAGGTGAACGCATCTTCCCTCGCATGGAAGGAATTGATGTCGAGACTGAATTCAGGCGAATAAACGCCAATCAGGATGAGGTCAGCCTGGATGCTGAGCTGTACCAATACTGGGCGTCCGGCGGCTGGTGGGGAGTCAGCGATGCGAGCGGTGACTACGTTCCAGAAGAGAGCAACGACTTGTGGGATACCACGAGTGTTCTATCTACGTCATCAGTTAGCACAGATGACGATGAAGCAAGTGAAAGACCAACCTTTGGAAACAACAGCCAGGACACCTTGACAAAAACTTCGACGATTTCAAGTCGCGAGAGAAGTCCTACCGCTGATACAATCTGGGACACAAATCACCTGGCCAGGCT
Source organism: Epichloe gansuensis (assembly GCA_023658505.1). Lineage (NCBI taxonomy): Eukaryota > Fungi > Ascomycota > Sordariomycetes > Hypocreales > Clavicipitaceae > Epichloe > Epichloe gansuensis. The sequence continues at coordinate 2,662,714 of CP098284.1, forward strand.
CCTGCACCCAGCAACTATTGAAGAACGTGAAGAGGCACAAGCATTATCTGCTCATTTAGAGAGTGACCAAATTATGACGCGGTCAGCTTTTCGACGCCGGCAACAAGTTCGTCGAGGTCGTATTTTACTGCACCCCGGCTTCATGAACGACAATATGAATAACGCAAAGGACCGGAACACAAGAGTAAGACTTGATGATGAAGATCGAGTATTAGAGCAGATTATTCTATCTCGACGCCGTCTATCAAGGCCGGGTTTACCTGAAGGACAACCCGATTCAGATATAGGAATGGGAACTGAAGACAGCCAGAGCATGCCCTGTGTCGTTTGCCACACCTCAGTTCGAACGATCATAGTTTGGCCTTGCCGTTGCCTGAGCCTTTGCGACGACTGTCGGGTCTCACTGGCTATGAATAACTTCGATAGATGCGTCTGTTGTCGCAGGGATGTGCTAAGCTTCAGTCGTATTTTCGTGCCGTAAATAGTTCTGTGGGTTTCTATTACTGAATGTACATATCAACAATCGATTACCTAAAGGTGCCTATCATCATAATGGCGTGCTTATTGATTTGATTTTTCATGCATCACACAGGCAGGCTTTTGTAGGTCAAATCTGTTTACATTGCTGCCCATTCAATACTGTAGGTTCGAATCGAGTCTGGGCCATAATCCTCGGAAGTCGTGTCTTGGCCGCCAATCAAGAAAGCCTTTTTCACAGCGGTAGCTAGCCGGCCCTCCAACGATATCCAAAATAGGAATTTGTTCATCCCAGTAATACTCGTTGGCCATGAAGTGCGCGTGGAAACGGAGAGGGTCACCAGGGTATACGCTATATTGTGCACCAAATCGCAAGCCAGGTGTCATGAAATGTCCACGTGATTGTAAAAAGCCGCATAAGGCGTCACGCGCGGGTGTACTGTCGAATTGTGATATGCCTGCGGATGCAAGGAATGTTGCGCTGGAAACTGGGGTTACAGCTAGATGCCCTACATTTATGTTTTGGTTGTCATGTTGGACGTTATCAAAGTCAGCGCTCGCAATGTGCTCGTCACCAATTCGGCTCCGACACGAGCGAATCACGTCTTCAGAACTTTGTTCATGTCGCGCGGCCCCTCTACCCTTCTGGGCCGATCTTTTAGATAATGTATAGTGGGCGGCTTGCTTGCTGCCTCGCAAAGATTTAATAAAGTGCCTGCGTGAAGCAGCACTGCTATCAGAGCGCAAGGAGGTGTTGTGAGCATCAACGTTATCCACGACATAGGCCGAGTTCCTGCGCAACAAGGCATAAACTTCCTCCGGACGCAACTCTATCGGAAGGCCCAGAAAGACATTTTGTGTTGGCTGTTGTGGGGTTGTGCCAACCAAGGTACCGTTGGTATTGTCGCATCGCCTGAGACGAGCAACCGCATCAGGGTCGAAAACGAGATATCGCCCTGCTATATTTGATATTCTAACAGGTTCAAGACCCTTGGGTCCATCGGCCGCGAGAGACATTCGCCCTAGCTTAATACTCGATATTAGTCATACACCTCAGTAGACCAGTAAGGCAATGTTAAGTAGCGAGGTGTTTGCAAATAAATCATAAGTCGTCTTCGTAATGTTGAGTGTCATCAAAGAGTTTCAGTGGATTGACAGATATTCATAAGTATAATCATTAAGAGATGGGATAGTTTTGGAGTCAATAAATCGTACAGTACTTACCCTGTCGTGTAAAGCTCATGCATTGAGCACTTGATGTGGACGAGCAAGATTCTCGATTGAAACCAAAAGATAATAAATCAAGTGTTGTGGGTGGTATGAACATAGCAGGGTAGATGTCTACTATCCAGATTTATGCAATAACTAGGGACAACCCGTCCAAACAGTGATACGGTGGAGACCTGTCTCCTAAAACTCAAGATTCTGCGTTTTCGGTCGCGAAGGCGGGGTGGAGGGTTCCTCAAGGCCAACGGGGGCAAGCTGAAGGGTGTGACGAGAATACCATTTGAAGCACTTAGCCTGAAAGACATGTCCTCCCTTTGCCAGCATCCTTCTAGCCCACCACCCTTTTCGTGAAAGACTGGCATTGCATGTACGCGAACTAAGCCTTGCGCCTTAGTGCTCTCTTTATCAGCAGTCTCAGCAGCGCAGGCTGACTTAGGAAGCGGAACAAGCTCTACGACGCCATCAGAGAGAAGCTCAATCCATTTGCAAAGACCTTTGGTGCGTGGATAAAGTGATGTAGGTACGGTCACCAAGACGATGACACGGGTGGGAAACTGTCGCAATAAGCTTCGCAGGCAGTGCAAAAACTGGAGTACGTCTTGAGCCTTACACCCTCCCACGGGGTACAGGGTTGGTGACAGCAGGCTCGGCACAATGACCCGATGTATGGTCGAAGAGGAGCTCTTCAACTTTGTTCGAAGCCCCAGCAAAAATCCGAGAAGATGTGTGGGGATTGGCGCTTTGATGTCTCGGGTAAAGGATAAGTCAGTAGCGAGCCACGTATACTGCGAGCATCCAACCTTTTCGAAAGATCAAAAGAGTGACAAAAGGCTGAACGGTCGCCGAATAATTGTTGACCTATCCTAGTAAGCTTCGAAGTTTTTGAAGAGGGTTCGTCGTAGGCTCACCATGCACAGGTGCTTGATTCCCCAAAGACTCATATCTCCATGCAATTTTCATCCTGTCCGTGTCTGACGGTGTTTGGTCATATGTCTGACCTTTTACTTCTTTGAGTCCTGGTAACTCCTGTCGCCAAGTGTCTCCAAAGCCCAGGACGTGAACATCATGACCCTGAACTAACCCTTCTCCAGCAAAGTAGCGCAGTATGACTCCGCCAAAGTCTGTAGTCCCTGATTCCTCAATTAACAAGGAGCTTCCCATTGGCAGTCCTGAATGACCAGCCAAAAGTTGGTCGAACGAAGCAGTACCAGATGATGTCGTGAGTCGACCGTCCAAGGGAGATGGACGAGTGCCTGGAAGAAATTCTCGATCGGGCCGGGATGGAGGTGAAGCCCCGGAAGCGCGGATGAGTGTATTTCGCCTGCGAAACGACATGATCCCTTTGAGATTTGTGCTGGTGAAGTTGATCGTGATGCTAGGACTGCCCTGACGAGAGGAAAGCCCAGAGACCCGATAAGTGAAATTCACAATGACATCTGACAACCGCTAACGTAAATGAATCAGATATCCAAATGATTTCAGCACAAAATGTTCTATAAAATATCTGTACTACGTACACAATTGCAATCTTGATTCTCGAAAAGTGAGTGATAGCTACTGTGGGTCTTTCTGGCGGAATACCTCGATTAAGGGATATGCTTGTATACCGCCTTTCTTTTTATTCCATTGTCCAGACGCGAGCACCGCCAAAATTATTCACTTAAGAGTCATGCGTAAACTAGAAGAAACGGAGACGCCATTCATCAATATTGTGTCAGCTTGTACTCGTTGCCTGAGTCTCTTGAATTTTGACGACTTAATTTCTCCTGCCCTAATTGCATCCGTAACTCACCAAATTGCCGAGGGTAACCTTTGTTTCCGGTATTTATAATCATGTCCGGGGGTAGCAGCGATGCGACTCTTTTCGAGGAGAGCTTTACAGTAACAGACTACGATCAATCAAAATATGATCGGGTTGCACGAATCTCCTGCACATCAGCCGACGCGCAGACGGTCATTATTCTCGATGTTAACATTGAATTGTTCCCTTGCGCAGTGTCTGATTCTTTACATGTCGTTCTTTCTACAACTCTGTCACCAGACGGTAGCAAAGAAGATGAAAAAGGGTGGCGAGATGTTGGCAAAGGAGCCGACGCTCCGACGACGTTAGCCGATCTGTACGACTATGTTTGCTACGGCAAAATTTACAAATTTGAAGAAACTTATGACGGCAATACTATGTATGCTACTAAAGCCATTCGCACCCCTAATTTCCCCTTTTCCTGTTGATCGCTTTTAGCCTTGATGTTATGAATTCGCATACTAATCAAGTATTTCCGTTTCGCAGCAACGCATATGTCTCCTTTGGCGGATTACTGATGTCCTTGCAAGGGCCAGTAAAAAGCTTACACCTCTACGAGTCGACAACGTCTACCTTCTGATTAAGAAGTAAAGCACTCGCGCAGCGTTTACAAGCGTTTACAAGAACAGCTAGAAGACGGCGTCCCCACTGAGTGATTAGAGATCACGAATAGTGCCACAATTGCCGTAGTCATGTAAGAGGGCTTATATTTGACAGCTCCGGAAAGAACGATTGTTGCCAGGAGGTTGAACAAACCATCTCCTCTTGTCATCGCGCTATGTAATGTTCGGAGTAGGAGGCTCAAAATACCGCTTCATTAACGACGCTAAGATGCTTGGTGTGGCCCCGGGAGGGCAATACACGATGAATTCGTTGGCGAATTGCATCGAAGTCTGGCTCGTTGTCCCTAGATATAATGCCATGACGAATGAAAAAGTCCAGCATGACCATCGCACAGTTATCCTTGAACTTGCCATTGGCAAGTTCTCTCTTCACTGGTTCACATCGCACAAGGTGAACTGTTCTACCTCACCATCTTTGGGTTGCGGTATAATCCGAGGCGGGAGCTTCAGGTCGTAGACCCACTGGCACTCGGGGTAAATGAAACCTGCCTCGCCCACATTCTTCTCATCAGTGATGTATATGTAGGTAACCATACCAGCTGAACGGGCATTTTCCCGTACGACGTCTTCAGGCAGACTGGCTTCCTCATCTGCCTCACGAATGACACATTCGAAAGGCTTCTCGCCTGTCATCAACCCACCAGCAACTGTATTGTCAAGCATGCCAGGAAATGTGGATTTGTTAGCTGCTCTCTTCGGAACCCAAATCAACATGCCATATGGCGCGGAAGGCTCCTCGACATAGGCTGTCATGTGAACACCGTATTGCATGGTTCCGAGCAGTCCCATGGCAGCTCGCTCCATGCTGAAAAGAAGCTCGCAATTGCGGCCGTACACGGGCCAAAGCTCGTTTCTCCAGCCTTGTAGCAGTTTAAAGTTTCATGGAACCGCCAGTAGGCAGCCAAATTTGCAGCTCTTGCGGTTCGCTCGGGTTCTGTATCTAGTAGGAAAAGCGAAACGGTCTTGTTCCGTCGACTAACTTCCATTGGGCCCCGCACAGACTCTGGAACATCTTCCAACCTGTCTAGGACGCGTTCAAGGAGATAACCAATTGTGTAAACACCCTTGTCATCCCGCCACACTAGCGAATATATGCCATCTGGTAAGCGAGTGACGGTGCAGGTTTCGCCGTTATTATATGAATATGGAAATCTGCATGCATTAGTTTCATACCGAGCATTGTTATGTGCACTCTCATGACGTAACACAAAACAAGAAGAGGAACAGAAGGAGACTAAAATGGCAGATATGAAATATGCTGAAGTTGGCCCTACTTGTCCGTATCTTTGACTATATTTAAGTTTGAATTCATGATCAGAAACCTTGGACGGTAATGGTGAGGAATTGGATGTCAAATTAGATGTCAAATTAGATGTCAAATTGGATGTCATGCAGTTCGATGAGAGACTCTCACAGGACGGATATCATTATTGACTTCGGAACTGAAGTACGGAGTAATATTAATGGCGGCTCAAGTCACGGGTGCGGGGTGGGGCGTGTTCCTCTACCCTCCCCACCTGCCCTAAAAGTGATAAAGCACATGCATACTGCTGCTTAGCAGCTGAGCAGTCTGGTGTGATAAATCAGCTCAAAATCTTTAGATATCTACAGGAAGAACGATTTGCCGCTAGTCTGTGTTCTCGACAGTATATCTCCCGGCCCAAAACGGATATAAAAGATACAGGTAAGTAGCCAAAGAGTTTGAAATGAACTCGGCATCACCAGCGACGTCAATAGACACGTACTATAGCCACTAATTCAATTCATGAGAAAAATCGTAGGATATCCGCACTCTACTCAATCAGAGATCTGCCACCCACGATGTCGGGGCCCCCTATTTGGAATTGTCCCTGCTGGTCAACAGCTCATCACAGAACCTTCATCAATCCTCTCACCAACGTCATTTCTTTATACGCTTCCGACTTCTAAATCATTCTCTCACATAATGGTATTTCTGTTGCCCAACATCTCACTTTCGGAAGGCACTGCAGCAGCGATTTATGTAGGCACAGTGCGAGATGTCGCTGGCGCGGTCCAGTCAGGAGGAACACCCAAGTTCAACTTCCTTGGAGGGATTGGTGCCGGAAAGGACAGTGCTTTGTTCAAGGTCGCTTCGAATGCAGTGAAATCAGATGACGATGGGTTGATGCTCGGAATATCTATTGAGTCTGTCGACTTAGTTGAGCAACACCTACAGGAGTTGTCTGCCGAGAAGATGAATAACTTCGCTGCCAATCCTGATGCACCACAAATTCCGACTCCTGTACTAGCCCAACGTATCATACAGAATGCTTTCAATTTCTTGGCCAGTTTTAGCGGATCGGCTGGTCCTGGAGGCGTTGAGGTTGTTCCACTCAAAGCCTTCGAGGAGTGGTGGCGGAAGTTTGAAGCTCGGATTCGTGCCGACCCAGGTTTTCTGGATAGACAAAACGACTGAATATCGTACGGTGTCGATCTTACCTAGGAGAAGTCAAGTCTGCATGCACTACGATGAGAAACTTGCAGAATACTCTTCCCAGAAATTGATATTGTTACTTCCCTGATACATCATCTGCTAGTCGGGCTTTTGCCCTATTGCCCTATTCGTTCCTGGCCATGTTGGGTTTAATGGGTTTAATCAATACAGACAAGCTCTCCTCGTCGTAGTATATGCATAGCATGATCATGCAGGGTTTGCACTTATTATCGCCGAGAAGGAGCACTGAGCTTGACGTGAAAGACGAATACCACAATTTATTATCACAAAGCTACTTGTACATGTAATCTCATCAGGATTCACAGCAGGTCTAGTTTGAGTATGCGCACAGCATAGTCTCAAAGTAAACAGGGTAGAGTACAATAACCTAGGCGGGTTGAAATGGTTTGAAACAGCATCGATCAATAGGCAGAGAGCAAACAAGACTCTTTGTCCTAGTCCATAACACGAGCTGATTGGAAGTTAAGCGTCTTGCAAAGGGGCCATGAACGGACTCTTGAAGCGAGTTGGGCTGCCTGCCCTGCTCCTCCTCCCAGCATTCAACATCTGCAGGTTGGTTGAAAGGCGCTCCCGACTTTCAGTTCGGATCACCAGTCCGGCTCTATCCATTACAGAGGGTGGATGGGTTTGGTCGAGCCGTTCTAGGTTTATCTTCGAGTCATTCCTCCAGGATTATTGGCACACGATGAACCCTCACTATTGTCAGAACAATCCAGGTTGTCAGAGGTGGCGTCTAGTTCAAATTCAGCGGCAACCCCTTCTTCCAGAACTCGTTCGTAATTTGCTGACCCGCGTCCAAAGAGGTTGCTGAAGAAGTTTCCTCTTCGTCTTGTCTTGCGCCCCGATTGACGTCGCCAACGTGTGAATTTACTGCAAATTTTACGTCTTCGGTCTGACTTTCGAAGAATGTATGCGAAGAACATAAAGACTATCACCAAACCAAAAATATTGAAGATGATCTGGGCGCCTGGGGCGCGTTTTCATCAGCATCAGAATCGGGGTTTTCAAAGGAGCCTGTAGATAAGGGTAATGATCCTGCATGCTCGAAGTCAGGGGTCATCTTTGCTGCAACATTGCTGCCAAATCCGACAGGCAGTGTTGATGGGCCCGGCGGTATTTGCCCTGCGGCGTAGAGGACCATTTTCCTAATGTCCAGCTCACTTCTACACCTTGGATCGTGTCAATAGGTTGAAATGGATCCAAGAACTCTTGCTTGGTAAAATCCTGATTAGATCCAGGTGTTGAATTGAGATGAGACGGCGCTATTGTATTTAATCCCAGTCGAGGAATTCCTATGCCTTCATAGAGAAGGTTTATCAGCCATGAGGCCTTGAAGCAAGCATCTCGGGCGTCTTGCATCCTTTGCTCTGGCGATTTCCTTAGTTTCAGAATTTCACTTTGTATGGTTTCCCACTCTCGGCCACAAAATCTCATGACTTTTTGCCGAAATGTCGCAAGATCGTACGCTTTTTCTCTTTCCCAAACACACCGTGGGTGGCATGCCAAAATTCTGACACACCGACAAAGTGATTGACTTCGAAATCAATTGCTGGAACGTGTTGGCCATTCAAGAGACATGGATGATCTTCGCAAGATTTATCCTTTTCCAGGAGCGGAAAAGTCTTCCTCAAACACTCATCGAAGGCGCCAGTGCCAACCAGATTGTACCCGTTGCTTGAGCTTTTATCCGCCGATACTTCCTGTGTAGTCGAGATTCGGAGCCCCTTCGGTATGCAAGGGTCGGGGATCTCCTCGACAGTATCACCATAACTTTCCACTAGTGCATGAACGTAACGTGACCGAGCTTTGTTGGCACCAAAACCTAGCCATGTTGCACTAAATATCTTGAATTCAGAAGAGGAGCCATCCAAATGCCGCAAGCGGATCAGTTTCAAATCATTCGCGTGCCGCTCAGCTTCTGTTGCATTGGGTGCGAAAGCAATCTGCGCCGAGGCGCCTCCCATGTCAAGAAAGCCATATGTGTGGTGATCCTTCCCGTGGTTGTGCTCTTCAGGTCGATCGAGCCCGCCCAGGAGATAATTGGCCGCAATCCAACCATAGAGCCCTTCCGTTTCTCCAGATATAACCTGGACTCGCTCCTTGCAATCGGGAAGGTGAAATTTTGTGTTGGCTTTTAGATATGCACAAACACCCCGAAGCAGTGACAGTTGTTGGTGTTCTGGAAGAAATCTAACACCAGCTGTAGCCATCAGATAGATCGGCGTAACTTTGATTTTGTCACTTGGTACCTCGTCGAGCGCCGTATCTATAAGTGGCTGAAGATGATCGCGACCAACTGATGCCACGTCGTCCGCAAATGTGGCAATGCCCGTATGTATTTTCTTACTCTTCTTCAACTTCACCTTCGGCAATTTTCGTAGTTCCGCGGGAGATGCATTTTTGCCAGCTGCTATCAGGTGCTTCCATTTGTAGATGTAAATTCGAGTTCCAGACGAACCAGCGTCGAGGATGACCCCATATTGTGCTAACGAGGCAGATTGTTAATCGTAAACCACCAGTATCGAGAAGCAGCGCGTTTTATGATGCGTTTAGATTCCGGGTATCTTACAATGCTTTCCCATTTTAACATAATTATATGGACTGTTGGAGGATTCAAAGGTTGTTCGCACGGCTAGGCTTGAAACACAATACGTGCTGGTTCCTCTGCGATGATGATGATTTTGTCAATAAGCGCAGGCGCAACACTCAACATTTGGGAATTGCGAGTTCAAGTGGCCGAGGGTTTTAGAGGCGTTGGCTTCTGTTACCACGTTGCAACAAGGCAACATTGAGATCTCACTCGGTAATTGCAGGAATAGAAGAAGCGCGATCTTGAGCGAAAAGAAATGTGTTGTCGACTCGATGCTGTCAGAGGCCGGTGGAATTGAATAGTGTCCAATAGTTCGCGAACGATATATGTTGGAAGAGACGCGTTGCAGTCGGTTGTGAGTGGTGGAGATTGGTGGGGAAAACTTGCTTTGGCTTATTAAAGCCAATCGTCTGAATGTCATACCTGTCAGCCTCTTTGCATCGTCGCACGCTCCACTTTATTGATACATTGTTGTGCCAAAATGCATTCTCATGCAAGCTTCATTGCAATTTTGGTTGACATGGAAGGCAGTTTTGGCTTCAAAACAGATATAATCACTGACGGTGTTCTTCTCCAACAAGAGACAAGAAGTCCTCCTTGAACGGTGTTGCTTCTATGGCTACGTAAGTAGGTAGTTATCGCGTAAAATCATGAAGACAACAGCTCGAAAATCCCACTTCATACTAATTTTATTATAGTTGAAGGATTGAAACGTGGAATGTTGACGGCGTCGAGCTTTGAGTAACGATCTCATGTTCAGCCCGGCAGCTTTCCCATCAAGGACGCTTCCTTTAAACAATCAGGGCTAAGATTGAGTCGTAGTATCTGGCAACGGCTTTCAGTGCCATCGAAAATGCAGACGTTGTCGATGGGGACATATTGTCTAGTGATGATTTTGATCATCTCTTGCGCTATCATCCCCCAACCACGGCAGCAACGTTGTGCAGTTCACCGCTCCCAGACCGTGACACTTCTTGCGCCACTTGTAGCAATCTTTGGTTTCCTCGAAGTTCTGGTGCAAAATTAACAATGCGCTCAACAATTTCCTTCGTGCCGGCTGTAGGCGCTAAAGCCGACGTCCGAAGCACAAGGAAAATAGGTAACAACGAAAGCGGTAGCTGAGGACTGACGGTCGCAGCTATTTCGTCACTGGCTAGCTCTTTCTCTGGTTTGGTGGCAAATCTGGTAAGCAAGGCCCTTTGGTTTTGTCCATAGCTATAGTGCAGCGTGTTTAATCTTACTAATAATTTGGCGAATGCTTGGCTCATTATGTGAGCCTTGTAAAAGCTTTATGAACCTCGCGTTCTTGCAAAACAGCTCAACCTCGTCCCGTTCGATTTGATGTCCGCCGGGTAGGGCGCGAATGAAACCCATGACCTCATCAACGTCTCGTTTTGACTTGGACTTGTATATTGATTGGAGTTCGATGTAGACACTAGTTTGCGCCTTCATATCTGGGAGTCCTCCCGGCAAAGGGAGTTGGTGGTGCTTTTGGTGGAATTGCCGTACGGCTTTTGCAATGATCCAAAAACCTCAACTGCAGGGTCCTGGGTATACATCTTAATTACCTTCATACATATACAAAGCTAGGAGGTTGAATCTAGAAGACCCTTACCTTTGAATTCTCTTCATGCTCGAAAATTTGTCGCAAAGATTCTGGCAACGATGGTTGTGTGACATGTTTCATTACTGCCGAAATGGCCTCATCAAAGTTTTCTTCGCCTCCTTCGGAATTGTTTGTCCTGGCTCCTTCAGCTACGAGTGCTCGAAAGGCCGTCTTTTCTGAGTAAGTTTTTGGCACATCACCACCATGAGTCAGTTTCCATTTCTCGAGGTAGTGCAGTAAAAGTACAACCAGAGGCAGATGCCCATGATCATGGTCATCCAGATGTTGGATATTGTCAACCATTCGGCTAGCAAACGCAGAGAGCTCAGGCCATGGATCCAGAAGCCTGAGGTCCGCGATCGCTGCTTCATCTGGGTGAGTATCCACAACGGGAAACCACGAGTGAAGCCGCAATGAAAAATATGCATAGAAGCCTGAGGTACTGGCCGTGAGAATCGGAATGTTATGTTGGTTTGAGTATGACTCGAGAAAGGCGACATGCTTGGAATTCAGAGGCAAAGTATAGAGAATCATTGTAAAGGGTCTTGAAGAAGAGAACAATTTCTCAAAGTCTAGAGCATTCTTTGTCACAATGTTAGTTTCGCTTAGGATAGAAAGATGCAAACGTACATTTTCTTTCGGAAACCAATCACCTGTAACCCCGGGATTTAGCTCCACGAGGTTGTCTCTGCAGCAGAGGGCTCGAGGTTTACCCACACAAGTCTCATCAAGAAAAAATTTACACCGAGATCTGCATCTCTAACAATAGCCTCATCAGCGATAGTAAAGCTTCCGACACCTGGGATAGAACCTGGTTAGTTTTCATAGAAGGTTTGTCGAGTCGTCTTGAAATCTCAAACCTGGCAAAACCAAATTTTTCAGAGTTTCGATGCCCATAGAGCCGCCACCGGTATTGACTAAGAGAACATTGGCAGACTCCAGGGCAGACTGGCCAGCTGCAGCCCAAAGACGTAACTGCCGGTCGTATCTCTGTTCGTTATCAGATGGGCCTCGTAGGCCTGGGGTGGGTTGAGGCGCCATGCTTGTCTATTTGAGAGCCTGGTCTGCGATGAAAACCCCGAATGCGCATGCAGCAAAGGCCAAGACTGCAGAAGTGCGTTTGCTTGTCAAGCAAAAGACAGCTTGTAATAAAGGCGAGAATTCACTACCTGTGGTATTATTAGCTATGACAAGGAGCGAGTGGGTCGTTGGCGTGCTGATGGTGGGGTCTGGTAATATGTAGGTCGTGATCAACCTTTTAGGCTTGACACTGAGCGCACTGAGTATTTTGCCATCCCGCCCCTGATCACTAGGTTGCTGACATGGAGAACCCAATGCAACACGCCCTGAATCGCCTCGCACAAGCTCACCTTTCCGTTGCCTCTTCTCCTCTCCAACTATTTAGAGGTGTTCGTCTGCTCTTGCCGTACGCCACGCTCAACTGCCCCTCCTCATCATAGGACAAAGACAACAGAAACCGCCGCCACCAGCACCGCCGTCACTCGTAGCTTCAAGCTCATTTTACTGAACGACAGGTCGATCCTTGGGTGCAAACTCGTGCTCTGCACCTCCCCTTACGAGACATTACACTTTACAGACGACTAGAACCATGGCATCCGCCGCTGACCACATTGAGATGGCCAAGAAGCAGGCCGCCTACCGGGCCGTGGACGACTACCTGCTCCCCTCTCACAGATTTGTCGGCATCGGCTCCGGCAGCACTGTCGTGTACGTAGTCGATGCCATCGTGAGTAGGGGGCCCGATTTTTACTCGGACATGACTTTTATTCCCACGGGGAGCCAGTCAAAGGGGCTCATTAAAACTGCTGGTCTGAACATGTGTTACGTTGACGAGCGACCGTTCATAAACGGGCAGCCTGTTGCCTTGGATGTTGCTTTCGACGGAGCCGACGAGGTCGACGAGGATCTTAACCTGATCAAAGGTGGCGGCGCATGCTTGTTCCAAGAGAAACTTGTCGCAACGGCTGCGAGAAAGTTCGTCACCGTGGCTGGTGAGTCCTCCGCCTTAAAGATGTCTCCTCTAAGGAATGCCTTCAGAGGATGAAATTTGCAGGAGAATCATGATGCCCGATTAACGCGCAACTAGACTCTCGAAAGAAATCCCCTCGGTTATGTACGAAATGGAAGACCATCCCCATCGAGGTCCTCCTCTTGCCGCACCGGATGTTCTAAGGCGGCTCCGCGCCCTGGGTTCGCCCAGTCCTGCCGTCCGATCAGGCCTTCCCAGCAAGGCAGGCGAATGTGTGACGGATAACGGCATGTGGATTATCGACGCACCTTTCTCTCCACTTCTGATTCCCAAGGACCTTTCGTCGGCCGAGGACGGCAAGGGCAGGGACGGCTCATGGGAGATCCAGACCTTGGCTGATGAATTGCTCAAGATACCCGGCATCGTTGAGATTGGTCTATTCTACGGCTTCAACGGAAGTCAGGCTGCGGGTTTGGGAAAGGAGTTGCAGGCACAGAAGCCCGTGGCGGCTTACTTTGGCATGCCCAATGGCCAAGTGCATGTTCAGAATGCATAAAATTTGCATTTGGCTCGCTAATTGGCGCCCGTTGTCGAAGAAGGTTAAGAATGAGCACAAATAGCTGTGGTAGCAGTGCAGGATAAACATAGACGTGGAATTCGATACTGGAGGAGATTGGTACGGTGATCGAGGGGAATCGCTATATTCGGCACTTCGCCAATCGAGGTGCCGAATAATGAACTTCGCATCTCAAATACGTCAATCAGCGTAGATGGAAAGACGCTGTGTTTGGATTAATGAGAACCGTCGGGCCAAACACAGGATGCACACCCTTAGTAGGACTGCGGGTATGATCCCTTTTATTCAACACGGATATACTATCGCTTATGACGCCCCGGCCTGTGATGCAGCCAAAGTCGCCAAGATTGCGATAGATCTGGCCAACGATTTGGGAGACAGAGGTCAGCGTGAGGTCTGTATCTTGAATTGCCCTAGATATGATCCGGATTTGGCCAGGGGTCTGAGAGACCTGATACATCATCACCTTCACCAGCTCGAAAATCAACCACATATCCTCGTCCGATCGAGGCACCATTTCGGCCCCACCAACGATGGACATGGAAGATAAAAAAACTCCCGCGCAAATACCGAGTATGAAACATTATGTTGAAAGGATTTCGAATGGTTATGCTGTTCGATTTGCCGACCTAGCTCGTACAACTCGACCAATCGACCACTGAATACAACCCTTCAAAAGAATATTGAATGTGGTGCTACTTTCGTGAGCGCGGCTTAAATGATAAAGGCGCTTGAAGAATGTGAACAACTGCATCCTTGCTATCCTATAGTTATTGTATCTATACCATTGCAGTATTATGTCAGACTCTTGAGCCTGTCGCAAAAGTCTCCTGTCGTTGGGTAGTCATGGACTAAAAGCTTCTAAACTCGCGGAGTCTTATGGATAATTGCCCCACACTTACCGAAAGAACTTATGTAGATGTTAGCCTGACTTCTAGGTACCTGCGGAGTACCTATAACCATAGTATCCACGGAGCCGGTACCTACTGCTATCTTACCCAGCTAGATACAGGCTTTAGCCCCGTCAACTCAATCGTCGTTATTCTTGTATGGACGACTACGAGTTGGTGCCCATCAACAACGCCTAGATGATTCTTTGGCTGCCTGGTGTTCGCATACTCCGGACTCGTCCCACGCGGTTGAAATTTTCTTCTCGGGGCCATTCGTTTGCGCAAAGCCTCGTTGGCGGCGGCCTACAACAAACAGGCTGCGCCGGTTATTTCGACACCGTTTCAAACCATAGTAGCAACCTGCGCACGATGGCATCTGCAGCCGCCAAGCGCTTATCGGGCAAAACCGTGCTTATAACGGGTGCCTCTTCTGGAATTGGGCGGTCCACCGCCTTTGAATTTGCACGAACGAGTCCTGATAACTTACGTCTGATTCTGACTGCTCGTCGGATAGACACTCTGCACGAGGTAGCATCCGACATTACCCAGGAGGTTGGAGACGGCGTGAAAATCCTCGCCGCGAAACTCGACGTGATAAACGCTGAAGAGGTTCGCAAATTTGTCAATGGTTTACCCGAAGAGTGGAGAGACATAAACGTCCTTGTTAATAACGCGTAAGTGAACCTGTCCGCGACATATGTGTGTTTATACACCCGTACTTCTCTATACATATGTTTTGTTCAGGAACCGACATCCACACCCTGAATTACCAATCTAGAGGAGCTGACATGCTTGATTTGTTACAAGTGGCCTCGTCAAAGGCGTAGCACGTGCTCCTGACATAAGCCAGGACGACATGCAGGTCATGTTTGCGACCAACGTTACAGGACTAATCAATATTACTCAGGCTATCCTACCTACATTTCAAAACCGTGATCACGGAGGTCAGGGCGATATCATCAATGTAGGATCGATAGCCGGTCGCGAAGCATACCCAGGCGGTTCTATTTATTGCGCTACCAAAGCTGCAGTGCGAAGTTTCACGGAGAGCTTGCGGAAAGAGCTCATTACGACGCGAATTAGAGTTATTGAGATAGATCCTGGGCAAGTCCAGACGGTAGGGCTCTTAATTCTCAACCAGAAATCTTAATCAAATCGCCGACATATTGACAAACCTGTCATAGGAGTTCTCACTTGTCAGATTCAATGGAGATAAAGCCAAAGCCGATGCAGTCTATGCGTAAGTCGAACATATCCCACCTTCTGTCGTATGATTGCTAATGCCGTGGCTGGGACGCTAGTGGGTGTGAGCCGCTTACACCCGATGATGTTGCAGAGGTAGTTGTCTTCACAGCGACTCGTCGGGAAAACGTTGTCGTCGCTGACACACTGGTATTTCCGAATCACCAGGTACGTCTTTGATGATTTGAAATGGTGCAATCTGGGTGGAGCTAATGATATCTATCCTCCTTACAGGCATCCGCCCTCATTATGTACAGACGAGGTACTTGAATGAGATATGACCAGTACAGACCTGCTGCGGTGTTGTTTGAGGACCATGCAATGTTGTGGCTTTTGACCAAGTATGCTAGGTAGAGAATACTGCTGATGCTGATTGTTATATTGATGGAATAGTGGGTGTTATATAGATAATATTGATACATTGTACCCTTGTCAAAATGGGCACCGAGACTCACCGGATCAGTCTATTAATAACATATCTAGGGTTTCAATGTCATGTACGAAACTTTCTCTTGCCTCGAGCCCACGCTACCAGTGTGGTGATGACCAGCCGAGGCCAGAGCTCGAGGCCTTCTAGAATCGTGATTTATCTACCAGCGTTCCGTTAAGGATCCATTCTAGGCTGAACCGGATCCTTGCTACCACAAGGGTAGCACCGCTGGGTATTTCACACTTGATAACCTAGCTTTGATGCATTGTCACTCGTGGAACACTTACGACATAAATAATCCAATTGTTACAATTGGATACAAAGGCGATTATAGACCCCGAAATCCTTTGCTCGAAGACTGCTTTTGCAAAGCGAAGCAAATGATACGAGCATATTGACTTGTCGCAGTTACAACCCATGCCATCAATGGAAATACCGAGACGCCGCGCTAGGAAATGAACACAAGCTTTAAGAGTAACTCGGTTACATGAACCAGGGAACACTGGTTTCCGAATTATGGTTACCGAGCAGAGTGGTGCTTAGTCTCCAGTATGCTGGAACAGTGGTGAGATCGATTCGCCGTAATGGTTGCGCCGAATAGCCTCTGAAAGAAGGAAGGACAAATCAAGGACAACAAGCTTGTTAATGTTCCTGGCTCGGTCTTGGTTGATTGGAAAGCTGTTCGTAACAAGAATTGTGTCAATGCACTCGCATGCTTCAAGTTGCTCTAGACAGTCTTCACCGAAAACGCCATGGGTCGCAATGCAATACACTTTTTTGCCCCTCCTTTCTTGACAACAGTCTCGGCGGCAGCAATCCATGAACCCGGCTTATCGATCATGTCGTCTACGATGAAAACGGTACGATTTCTGACGTTTCCGACAAGTGTAATCATGTGCTCGGCTTTTGCATCTTGGAATGCGTTGTCCTCTTCATCAGAACTGGCAACTGGGTCTCCCCTCCGCCCAAGGCTTGTCCCTCTGGAACAAGCGAAGATGAGGCAAGAGACATGGTCATTGAATCGTCCTCGTGCAGACTATTTCCTGTCGTAGACATGGCTGGAGACGGAAAGTCGTCTTCCACAACATGACCGCGGACCAACCGACCGTGGATGACCTCGTGAGCTCGACAGTCGTCATAAAGTTGATCTTGATTGATTGGAAAATCTGGAGTCTTGCGTGAGCCGGTCGACTTCTCATCATTCACTGTGTTGGATCTGGCCTCCATCGCCGTTGCCGAGGCGTCTGTCTGGCGAGTAGGAGAGCCGCTCGAATCCACTAATCGTCGGGTCCTCGATGATGCAGTTGAATGTTTTGTAACACTTTGACCACCTGCTGAGGCATATTTACTGCACCCGGAAGACTTTTCAAGTTCAGGTTGTCGGTCGACACCATCCAAATGATTCATTATCATGCTTGCCGTCATATTGGTGCCACGTTTCCGGTCCGTTGTAACCATGCCGAAGTTCAGCTTCAACGCATCAGCTAAAGAAGTGACTCGTTTGGTACCTCCAGCATTTTTGGACACCACCACGGCTTCTCGCCAGTTGTGCACGTTACGACGGATCCATTTGGCTATGATAGGCTCGGCATGGAGATTGTCGACCGGACATTTGAAAAAGCCTTGCATCTGGGAAGCATGTAAATCAACAGTGATCACATGCTTGACCCTGCCACGCCAAGAAGGTTGGCGAGCATTCTGGCGGTTATGGCACCTCTATGAGCTTTCTTCTTAGATTGTCGACTGTACGGGAAGTAAGGCAGAACAGCTGCATCTAGATCAGCTAGGATGTTGAGAGGGAATTCCTAAAGTACCTGCACGAACCTGTGATCTTGTTTGCCGAGCCGCCCTTGCAGGCCGATATCATGATAAGCAGCTCCATGATGGAATCATTGATCTTCGGACTTCCCGACTGAACGACGAACACGTCTTTTCTCGTACACTCGTCAGGATCCTGACACTCGTCTCGCCCTTGGACGTGTTAGCCGGAATCGGCATGAGCGGTTGACGAGTTGCGTAAGGAAGCACGAGCTATGGGAAGCTCACATTAGAGAATTGTGTCAGTTCCGCGTCAGCGGGTGTCATGCCAAGGTTCTCACATATCTGTCCGGTGAGAACTGGGCACGAGTTGCCGGCGAAAATTAGTGTGTTGCGCATTGTGTCAAGATGGCACAATACAGTGATAGAAACAAGACGAGGTCTATAGAGATGGCTTTTTTTCGTCTAATTTAATTTAAGGTGGACTCCTTAGTGGTGGCTACAGTGTGAACTACCAACCCAATGCTTCCACGGCCATCCAGTACCTAAGGTACCTTTCTGAATGCCAACCCATATCTAACCTAAGGAGGTAGGAGCTACCTAACTAGGTACCTGACTGCGGGGCCATACAGTGCGCACCGACTGTGATATCCACTAGACCCCAACCATTACGGTGCCGCACCTGGTTCTTCTGAGCTCCACCCGAGTCTTCCTAACCTACTAACGAATTCGTGGAGTGAGGCCACTTGATATTCAGCCGTTCAAAGACCAACACGAATTATTGACCAAACTCGGATTAATCTGCAAACAAAAGGTAGGTTGATACTATCGCGACATAATTGAGCGACCAGAGTCAATATCAAGAACGGACAGACTCAACATAACAAGCTGCTGCTTAGTTCTCTGATGCTGATGTCTTAAGTCAGCTTCATTCATGCTACAACTAAATTGTAGTTGAATGGCTCGAGATGGGCGTGTCTCACCTCTATACGACTCTTCGACCTATCACATTTTTAGACATACTGGATGGCAATGTTGTTACTATAGATGGTCCAGCTCTGGCCTATCATGTCCTGCACGTATGCAGGGCCAATGGTGTCAATCTGCCTTCTTATTGTCTTCTTGGTCGTGTTGTTATATCTTGGCTTGACCAATTAGTCCTGCATGGCATATATATGTAAGTCGAAGCACAATGACATACACGCTGCTATAACTTAGAGGGTTGCTATGCCGAATATCATTTCCATCTAACTGTTACCATCAGCAGATGTATATACTTCGATGGATATCTTCCTGAATCGAAGTTGGACGTCCGCATCGGCCGGATGAAGAGGCTCGCCATGCAACTGAGCAATGTATATGGATCGACTATGCAGGGGTGTCCCGCATCGTACTTGATTCAAGATGGCAAAGAACCCGATTTTGATTTCTTCAAGGTCGATGTCCAAGTCTCAAGGAAGTTGATTGATCCTTGTTTTCTAGTGCCTGCAATTATTGATGCTTTGAGAGAACACATATCATATAGGAACATTACTAAGCTTGTCCCTGGTGAAGCTGATCACTTTTGCGCCGGGGACGTTTGCGAGCGAGGTGGCACTATCCTTACATCAGATTCTGACTTGCTGGTATATAATCTCAAGCATGGTCGAGTTGCCTTCTTCCGAGACTTGGGGAGGATCATATGTCCAGAATAACATTCACAAATTTTGAACCTGAGAGAATATTCGAAACAATTGGCTTAAGATATCCAGAAAAAGCACTTCAGCTGGCATATGAGCGCCAGCTATCTCCACATGCGAGCCTTTCACAAATTGTCTTAAAAGCCTCGAGACCCTTATTACAGTCTGCCACCTACCTCAGCTTCCAAAAGCAGTTTGCCTCATTAGAGATATCAAACCTTCTGGAGAGGAGCGGATGCAAATTGCCATCTCTCAATTCTTTAGACCCTAGAATTTCAGAGATGGTCATCGCCTTTATCTACTTCGCGAAGGGGATCGGCTCATTCACCAATCAGGATGTTTTTGCCGCCATTGATGGAATGCCCGGTGCTCAAAAGTGCGTGGGATCCCAGCACTCCTATACGTCAATTAGCATATTCTTTCGCGAGCTATTTCACGACTTCTAGAGATGATATCAGCGTTCATGAGTTTAGACGTGTCCAAACCCTCTCATCTTCAGGAAGGAGGTACGACCATTGTCATTTAGTCTAGCCAAACGTCGCGTGGGAGACATTATGTCGCTTATACAAGAACTGAAAAGTTTCTACGACTATAGCAATCATCGATTTTGGATTGCCTTAGGAATGGTATTGGAGATATCAGAGTCCCAACGACAAGGCAGAGCATCAGTCGTACCCACAATCTACGAAAGGTTTCAAAGTCCGGGATCAGTTAGCCCGGGTACTCATGTTGCTTGGGCCGATGTTCATATATATGCGCAGATTCAAGGGATACTTTACTCTTTTCGAATTTTGCAACAAGTCCTGGTCTCTTTTGGTCATCAACATCTGGAACCCAAGCTTATAGATGCTGATGAGATCCGCGGCATACTATCACAACTTACACCCCTGGCACATTTCCCCAGCATCTATGACACTTTTGGAACAATGCAAGAGCTTTGCCAATGTGGAATACTCAGAACCATGATAGACTCAATTGCCACTACTCGAGCTGGGGATGAGCGGAATAGTCGTGTGGTTTCTCACATAAAATATGAGGCACTCGACGAAAATCCCTCCGTTGACTGCGTTGCGTCGGATAGCAGGGCGCTCTACAAAAATAACATGTTCAGCTTGCTATCGATTGAATGAAGGCTTAAAGAAATTTCATGATGTTGTAGTGTGCTCGACAATAGATAACTTGAGCAGTACTTAGTGTGTATGCCATCTCCATATGCACGATATGATACTCTCACAGATGACTTATTGCCTTAACATGCAATAAAGATATCAATTTTACTAACATTGATATACTTGTGAACAAAAATAAATGATCATCCGAAACTGCGGCCAGAGTTCTTCATTACCCATGTAGTTCTTCAAGGAGCTTCTCAAATGAGTCTGGGTCATCCTTTGTCTTCGTCACATCACTCAACAAATCCTCACTCCAGCCCCTATCGTTGCTTGTCCGAATGATTCTCCAAGCTCGCCTGAACTCATCGCGTATTGACACGATACCATTGTGTGTAACAGTTCGGGCAACGTTGTGGTCGAGCTCAAAGGGATCTTCAATGGCCAATAGATATCGAAGCCTGACTTCTTTGACACGAGTAGATTTGCCGCTTTGTGTTGAAGCTTTGCTTGGTATGGCATCGTGACCTTCAAAGACTGTTTTTGCTCCAGTCCAGCCCTTCTCTTGTTTTGTTAAGAGGCCCCTTGCGTCCGTAGGCTAAGTACATCTCGTCCCCAATCAAATCCTCTGCCCATTCCATGACCCATCAACCCACTCTGGGCGAAGTACTCAAAAAACCTCGAATTAAGTGACCTATTGTCTCTGTGTTATGTGTCAATTGATGGTTGGCCGCGAGACAATTGATCTCGTGCTCGTCTTGCCAAAATTGTACGTTATAGCCACGAAAGTTTGCATCGCTTTGATATCGACCAGATGTTTCAACTTCACTTGTTGAAGGTACCAATTGCTGGAGATTCGGGCATACAAAGGGTTTTGAAACGTTAACGAGGTAGTGAAGCACCATGAGAACGAATCCATAGCTACTCAACGTGCCACGATAACCGGAATTGATACCGCGGACTTTTGCCCATCTTTTGATGAATAAAACCATAGGCCGAACGCGCGGGTCGGTAAGTGAATAGCAACGAAGTAACTTAGTATTTTGAAGCGCCAAATGAGCTGAGAAGTTGATATCACACTGAACGCCGACACCACTGGTTGGAAACTCCAAAGGGTCTCTAAACTTGTCGCGCGGCTGATTGATTGCCAGCTTGCGGGGTCTGACAACAGCCGAATCGTGGAAAGTATCGGCAATGAATCCTTGGTCACTGCAGTTCTGAAAACGACTTGGCCTTGGTCTGTGTTTACTTTGACAAGGGGCATCCTCAGCAGTCGAATGTACTCGCTGATATCTCTTGTGAGGACTTGATCATACACTTGATGGTCGATTGCTCGCTCGAGTTCACGAGCCAGCTGTAGGCATTTGTGTTTTTGACCAAGCTCTTCGAAACCAATATTGTGCTGCAAAGAAGCATTTTCATGGGAAATCACACTACGAATGGTTTCGTCTTGTATTCC
The DNA here is from genome assembly GCA_023658505.1 of Epichloe gansuensis. Lineage (NCBI taxonomy): Eukaryota > Fungi > Ascomycota > Sordariomycetes > Hypocreales > Clavicipitaceae > Epichloe > Epichloe gansuensis. Next base: position 2,684,648 of record CP098284.1, read on the forward strand.
CGATATATATGCTAAAACAAACTGCTGCGCTGCTGACATAGATTCATCGAGGTCTAACCCACCAAGTTTGCGCATAATGTTGTATGCTCTGGAGTGATACTCTGTGGGGTCTCTTTTGGATCCTGTGCCAGCTGCATAAGTTGGATTGCTGGTTGAGATCTCAACCGCTCGAGGGCAGATTGAAGTTCTTTATTGTAGCCAAGAGGATCGTCCCCGTAATTTGACTTATTTTGAATTTCCACCCAACTTTTTATTGCTTGGTGGACTCCATCGACTGAGTCATAAAAGCATCTTTTGCCAGGAAGTGTTCCCAATCTAGTATAACTCGCTCACCTTCAATCTGGGTGAAAACACCTGCAAGTGATCTGTTGAGTGAACCCGTTGCAGGGTTTCGGAACGAGAGAGACAAGCGGGACTTCAACTGCCGCCGGAGCAGATCATCATATAGCCCTTGCACAAATGCTTGACAAACATGGTTGAGAAGAGCCCAATCTGAACTGCTGAACTCGCGATGGTTGGACAGTGTTATATCGCGACCACCAGCTCTCCTTAAAACTCTCTTGGATAAGCCGAAGTATGCTGTCAGGGAGCTATTGGCCTTTTGTTTTAGCTCAAATCGTTTGATCCCACTGGGAGCCTGGCCGGTGTTTAACTGGGACCTTGCGCAGGCGGAGGACTCAACCACAACCTCCAATGCATTCGCATCATTTATTTCATCGACCTGGCCCCTCAAGTCCTCGCATCGGTCTTCTAGTCCGTCTGCCAGATCTAAGTCAACACCACTCTCCCACTTCGCTCGCTCGGCGAGCAGTGCACGGCGGAGATCGTCGGAGGGGTTTTCACAGAGTTTAATGATAGGAACTCTAGTGCGGCTCAGAAGCCGCGCGCCGTATCCAGCCTCCAGTAATCCCTTTTCTATCATTCGAGGGATAGGGAGCCAGGCGAATCTGGTTGAGTTTTTGAAAGAGGCGAAAAAGCCCAAGGTCCATGTCCGAGGACTGGGTGGCGAAGCCAGATGAAAGGCTTCCGAAACACTTCAGCTCAATGGAAGCACTGGGAAAGCTTGGTGAAATATTATTGCGGCGTTCGTAATCAGCAATGACCTGCTGACAAATGACCTCAATTCTCTGTCTGAATTCCTCTTTCTGGGCGATCTTAAGACGATCTATTTCAGAGCTGCTGACAACCTCGTGACAAAGTTTATCCAGCAGAGCAGCTTGATGAATGATATCGGTCGAACCTGTGTACGGTCGATGACTATATTGAAGAGAAGTGCTTGGGAAGTAGTGAGCCGTTTGGGGGCCAGGGAGTGCTCGTGGCGCCAGTTCGGGTGGTGAGAAGTATTTGTGGGCGCTTCTATAAACCTCGGAGGCGGGGCAGTAGCAACATTGTACCAAGCTGTGCTTCGTGTGTTCATTTCTGACCGGTATCCAGATGGTTGGCGCTCACCACGGACACTGGTCGGATGTACACCCTTCCGCAAATGGAGGGGTGAGAAGCAGATCTACTGTGCTGTAGATCAGGCTGTTGCAACGAATGGTCTTGATTCCACTGTGAAGCCATGGCCATAGAGAGTTCGGTGCTCATTTGGCGTCTCTGGGCCTGATTTGGGCGCCGCTTGCTACTTTTTGGAGGATGAGTTCCATGGTGTGACCGAGGATCACATTGGTGAGATTGCTCGGGTAATGCATCGCCATTCCGGTGTCCGAGAGAGCCTGGTGATCCTGCCAAGTTTTGATGAGTTTCCTGGAAGGATTGGGCTGCCTCATTTTGCGGCCTTTGATTAGTGAATATCAGGTCTCGAAGACGATTTTCGAGCTCAGACTCATGTTCAGCGCCACCACTTGGCATCATGTGAAATTGGTGCACCTATCAGGCTGGGAACGAGATCTGACGGTTTTCGTGACAGTGAGGATAATGCTGCGATAGATATAAACGCAGAAGTCGAACGTGTAAGAGAGGACAGTGGCAACGTAATGAGATCAGTCCAAATATTGTGGAACATTCGACGATGTGGAAGCACATTGAGGGCGCGCGCCTCAACTGATTCACCACCGGACCTCCTTGTGTCGGTCGATGCAGGCAGAATTGACCTCCTACCGTCGGGCTGAACAATACAGAAGCTTCAGACTGGGTAGAAACTGTGTATTAGGAAGAAGTCAGGCTCTAGCAGGCAAAGTAGAAAATGCAATCAGGATGAAAGTTGCTCTACGTGGCCGGTCGACCCGCATGCGCAAGTGGATCGATTGAGGTCACTGTCTGATAGGCCAAATGGGCGCTTTGTTCTCGGATACTCTAGTCAACACATGCATGGCAACATCTTCACTCATCACTAAATCGTACTCTGTACCTAATTCGTTAATGGAAGCGCAAAGATTCATGTGGTCTAGTGATCTAGTGAAAGTCTAGCAGAATGTTGGCACCCGGCATTCACCAACTTAATTGAAGCTTGGAGATCAGTAGGTCTCCACATAATTTGCCTGCTTCTGTGGCACGGTAGTAATATTGGGTACGCATTCGGCCAATGCTTGTTGTACCAGACTCCCTCCTTATTAATTTTCAAAGTCTCCAAACTCCTTCACATCGACGCACAAAATACCAGGTTCGGGCAAGTCATACCGTCGACTCTGTGCATGGACTGAGTTACTCTCAACCCTGTTTCCTCACCTTGGTCTTAGCATACGTTCACAACAAGGCGAAACTCTAACACTCGTGCCTTGATACGCCTAATAAATAGTCTTTAGCTCTGCTTCTCTAGGTCCACGCGTCCTCTCACAACATCAACGCTATCCGGTCGCACGAGACTATTGCGATACAAAAGTCTCAGGGCGATTCAATACCGGTACTTTGAACATAGTACGCATCATATCAGATACTCGTCCTCCAGTCATGACTGGTCAACCACCTGCCACACAAAATGGACCTCATAGAGGCCAAAATCCAATCCGCTGCGCCCGATGCGCAGGAGACCTAGGCCGGCTAATCCTCTCGTCAATGCTCCCAGAAAAGGCCCAGCGCTACCGACCACAGGCCCGGCACCAAGTAATCCGCCCCAATCTGTTTTGAAAGGCGCCAAGGCAAACGTTGATGAGCTACGAAAGCAATACGGAGGCTGGTCCGAACCGCCTCCCCGCATCCATATACTGACATTCCCATAAAGACTACAAAGAAGGCTTTGTTGGAGGGCATAAGGTACCATCTGATGAAGTTTTCACAACCTCGCGTTTCGGACCATCCAGTCAATCCATTGGATCAAGACGAGTTCACCCGCCCCGTTACATTACATAGGCGAGACGCCCGACAGCCCCCTCCAGGACGAGTCGTCAAAGAGGAAGAACTTGAAGCTCCACAAGTTGATGATCAGGAACTAGAAAGACTATCACAACTTAAAGCTGAGAGGGAAGCCCAGCGCGCTGTTGATCAGGCGAAAATTGCGCCTGTAGCCAAGGAAACAAATCCAAAACGTCCCAAAAACAGAAGGAGGAGAAAACTATGTTCAATAGAGCCCCTAAGTCTGTGGCAGCTAAAAAGAATCGGATATTCGATACGAGGAAGCCTTGCCGTGGCACCTCGAGGATGCCGATGGGAAGAATGTCTGGGTCGGCAATTATGTTGCAGCTCTTTCCGAAGCTAATGTTGCATTCATGATTGATCAATCCGTGTTTCGAATGGTGCCCTTGGAAAAGTGGTATAGGTTCACTTCAAAACCGCCTTTCCAACCCTTTACCATTGACCAGGCCGAAGCGTTTATGAATCGAAAGGTGGATGTTGGCAGGTGGGTCATGAAGGATGAAGAAAAGAAGGCAGGACAATTCGATCTGGAGGCTACTAGAAAACTTCTTTACGGCCGTGGGCAGATGGTCAAAACAGAGAGCGATACCTTCAAAGCCGCTTCTCGCTCCGAGAAGCTTGAGCATGACGAATTAGATATATCCGGCGACGAATTTCAGGATGACGATGAGACGCCATATTTTGAACGCATGGAAGATGATGATGCAAAGGAGTCCAAAGAACGTGTACGACGGGAGCAGCTAGGAGCGAATTTGTTTGGGGAGGGTGATGAACAAGAAGTAGACAAAGAGCTGCAGGAACGACTACGAGAAGAACTTGAACGACAGAAATACGGCAAGACTACAAAGAAGGCATTGATAAAGCGGGATCGAGAGGAGATCTACGAAAGTGACAAATCCGAGGAAAACCCTTGGAGTAGCTCAGTATGTCAACATTTCTCAAGCGGTTCAGAAACTCTATGCTAATCAAATTCTTTAGTCTGAGGACGATTCAAGTGACGAAGAAGAAGAAGAAAACAAGGAAGAGGACAAAAGGAGACGGACAAGGAATTTCAAGTCGAAACGAGAGACAAACTGAAAGAACATGGTTTCAAGGGAACAATGACGCCACAAGAGAAACAAAGCCAAAGCGATTCGATTAGAAAGACGAAGTCGTTGAAGAGAGCTGGCTCGCCGGCGCTGTCCGAGTCAAGTGGAAATGAATCATCTCGTAAAAGATGAAGAAAACCTCTGTCACAGCTCCGTGTAGTCGCTCTGGCACTCCGGCTTCGCAACCTCATTTGACCCGTCGGAATCTAGCTACTCAAGGCTCCGGCAGCGATGGGGAAGTAACTGGCGGCGAAATGTCTGACGGTGCCATTGGCCAAAAGAAAAAGCCAAACTGGTTGGCAGCAACGCAAGAGGCACTCCATCTGTATCCAGAGCGGGTAGTCCTAACCCTGTCACTACTGGTAAGTATCACAATATCCATTCTCCGTGACAGTGCCTTTATCTTCGGATTCTTTCGCTAATCGACCTCTTAGCAGCATCCCCAACATGCAAATGGGCGCTGGCATTGAGTCGTGGGAGATCTTGGAAAAATTCCAGCTGATGGTATTTCTCTTCAGGATCTAGTGAAGCAGTTTCATGGCCGCGTTGGCGATCGCCCTGGCCAAATGAACAAGGGTGACTGGATCAAGCTAGTCAAACAATTATGTGATTATGGACAGGACAAACGCTTGCGAAGACGTAAGTAATGGTCAGGTCAGTGCGACAGGTCCTCTCTGATGAACATTTGAATGTTCTGTTGCGCATTGATCACCGAAATGTTGGTAATGCAGTGGGTATCTAAGCTATGAATATACGAACTATTCATCTATCTGCCAGGAGTAATTCAGACCTTTGAGTCTATCACGCCTATTCATAGCCCTGAACCTCTCTGTTTCGAACCCTATACTTCTATCAACTCCATCCCAACGATGCCCTGGTTGAATACCATATCGGTTTGGCGGAGCCGGGCCAGGATATAGCGGTTTTTCCCTCTACATTTCTTTGCCTTTGCCACGTTATCTGTGCCTATTGCATCAAAGTGGAGCAATGGGTCATTCCATCTCTCTTGTTCCTTCAACTCCTTATTCAAGTTTTCATCGTCCGCAGTCCGCGCAAAGGGAGAAATTTCGCATCTTGCAGCTGTTCCGTACGTTGTCTCGCTTCTTCTAGCTGGACTTTCCCCTCATAGCTTTCTTTGCGGTCCTCTCCTTTTCTTCGGCTTCAGCTGCGACTTTTCTTGCTTCCGCCCGTCTCATTGAAACATCTACTCTTCTGCCGGTAGCATCACGATACACAGTTTCTTCTTCTTTGTTGGACATTCTGTGTTGCTCGAAATGCTCTCGCTCTTCCCGATGACGCCTTTCGAGTTGCGTAGAAACAGCTGCAGCGGTTTGTAGGCCAGCATGAGTACCATCACTCATCTTCACAATATCCTGCATACTCGCCATCACTGGCAACTCATCATTGCCCGCTGACATGGATTTTGTCTCTGCCACTGCCGAGGCAAGAATTGTATTTGCAGTAGCAGCATTGTCGTCCGAATCTACCGCATCATTTGTTTCAAGCCTCTTCCAATTACTTTTCGAGATTTTCGAAACTCTGCGGTACCTCCAAGCACTGTTTGCGGCAAATCTTCGATGTTTCCATCTGTTGGTAAATTCGACTTGTTCAAACCCCAGTCGTCATCTTCAGTGATAATCAGCCCTGTAATTTTTGGTGCTGACTTGCGCTTTCGCTTCTTCGACAAAGTTTCGGTGTCGGCAACAAGATATCTAGACGCTAGATAATTTGCCACATCAGTAGGCATACCCAAAGGCTGTGAGAGACTCGAAACTTTGCAGCAGCGTAAATGTTCCTCTGGATCTGGATTTTGTTGTGAGAAAATGTGGTTGATAAATAAAACAAAACATATTATAGTTGATGGGTAGTAGGCGCGTACGAATATGTGATAGATTAATAGCGACATTGTTTATGCAATTAAGGAGTCGACCCTTTCTTTGAAGGACACTGCATGTGCAACCCAGTAGAGCGATGTGGGTCTTCCTGCCAACGCATATTCAAATATTGGGGACCCTGGGGCTTGAACGACGAACTCGAAGCCGCAAGAACAGCATAGATATGCTGGGAACCAAATACACGATATACAATACTTATGGCCTTCTTTGAATGAGATCTGGTACAATTCTGAACTCTATTTCGATTTTACCGTATGAACTGGCCCATGCGATTTAACTCAGGCTGCATCGAACATACATCGTCGAGTCGCTTTAATGACACAGTCGGGACGAGATGGACCCCCAATCGAAGCCCCTCAGGCGTTGCCTTTGGCCACCACTATGGATTCTGTGAAAGACGGTGAGCCTGGGAACCTCATGACCTCTGTCGAAGGTCCTCATCCATCTTCCACAGACTCCGGCATGTCTTTGAAACGCGCAAACCTTTCCGCACCCTCAGTATATGCTTCCATATTATCGTCTCGCCCAATGCCACCTGCCCGCCAAGGGCTATCGGCAATGCCGCCGCCGAAATCCGTTTTTAATTCTTCTTCTGTACAGAGGCTACCAGAATCGTTGCTTGAGGATTCTAGAGAGCCTTCTTACCAAATTATTCAATCCTTTGTCCCACACGTATCAGTTTATGCATCTGAAGACACAGAGAGTCTGATCTTGAAAAAGGGTTCCAGCACGGCCTTTGGGAGCTTTTACGACCTTTCGGAGAGGGTGCCAGGGTAAAGTTGCCCTGCGAGATAGCAATGGTGTGAGTCGCTGTTTCGAAGACTTCTCGATCCGATTCACAAAGTTTGGTGAAAACGTGGATGGTCCTGAAAATATAAGCTCTCTGTCTGAGCCAAGAACGAGCGGCAGTGAAAAACTACATAGCACTAGTCAGAGTGCAGAGAGGGATAAAGCTATTCTTACTGACGTAGACAGTTTAGTGGAACGATATTTGGCTTCTGCTGAACAGTCTGTTCCCAGAGCGCCGTCACTAACGCCAAGTTTTTCCATGAAGGATCTAGACTGTGAAGTCGCATCACCATACTATTCTTTGTATCTGAGACGCTTACTGTCCGGGACGTCTGCAACACCCTACGAGACATTTGCACATCCTGTTGCCTGTGTCATAGCCATAAGCTCTCAAAATGAGTCTCCTATTGAGGAACTAAGAAGATTATACGCCGACAGTAATCAAGGGAAGAAGAGGCTGCCACCCTGGGTCGATAACGACTATTTGAGATATTATGTCTTGGTCCACGATGAGGAGAGTGATGACATCACTAGGTCGATGGGCTTGTTCGAGCAAATGAAGCGTCATCTGGGTCTTCACTGCCATCTTCTCCGGTTGAGATGTAGCAAAAGCGCGGAAACAGACGATGACAGCATGTTACTTCCGAACAGTGATTGGATGTCGGCAGCTGAAGAACTAGCGAAGATGCGTCAAAGTGAAAAAGACGAAGATTTTGACCGCTCTACCCACAACATTTTCGAATCTGACGCCATTGCCATACGGACGTTCGTTCGGGAATTAGTAACACAGTCTATAATTCCCACTATGGAACGTCATGTTTCGATATGGAACGATCAGGTTGCTTCTCGTCGAAGAGGCATAACGGGTCGTTTCATGAGCCTGTCACGAAAATTGGCCGGATTTGGGGCTGGATCTCGTTCTTCTTCCGGAACTAGTCTCGGTGCCAGAGACAACTTTGAGGCTTTGGGATATTATCGCGCTGATACTGCAGAAGCTATCATGCGAAAACTTGCCGACTACGCGTTTATGCTACGAGATTGGAAGTTAGCTCACTCGACATATGATCTTTTAAGATCCGACTTCAGTGAGTCGAAAGCCTGGAAATATCATGCTGCAGCCAATGAAATGGCCGCCATTAGCTTGTTGCTGGTGCCCCAGGATCCAGCTTCTAAGGCTCGAAGTGACACCGTTGACCAAATGTTTGAATCGGCATTTTATTCGTATAACAATCGCTGTGGCGCGCCATTTGGAGCAGCACGCTGTCTATTTATTGGCGTGGAGTTGTTGCGCGCAAAGGGGGTGCCTGTGTTGATGAGGCTGGTAGATGGGGTCTCCGTTTGCTTGAGGCTCAAATATTGGGTCGAGTTGGCGAGGCTCTACTGAAAGAGCGACTCTGTTTCTGCTACTCGTCCAAGACCGACGTGGGTAGCTGGGGCTGGGGCAGTCGGAAAAGAAAAGCTGCTTTGTGGAGCGTCCTGGCTGCGGAAGCATGGTGCCAGCAAGACAAATATCTTCCAGCGCAAAAATGCATAAGCGAAATACAAAAGATCTATGGATCTCAGTCTGATAGCAATGGTATTGTAATGCGGTTCCATATCGCAAGGGAGTTCATCAGATCGCTGCAGCTTGATATTTCTCGAACGTTGTGTCTGGTGGGCGGCCTCGGACAAGATGTCGATGAAATTCTGAGTCCAGAGATTGAGAGTCAAATATTTACACGCCAGCATTCGAATAGAGCGAACTCTATTTCGAAGACCCAGGTACTAGAGACAGCACCACTACGGGAGATTTCAGAAGCCGAGAGCAGATCCACATTCAACTCGAAAGTCAGGACCTGATTTCGTATGAGCCTTTCGTTGTTTGTGGATAGTAGGGGATTATCAGAAGCTGAAACATTTGAAATGATTCCCAAGTCGTTGGCTAAGTTATGCTTACCACCTTACATATTATACTGCAGCTACATTATGATGGCTTCGAGAAACATAATCGTGACGTCTTGTCAGCGGGATCCATCGTTCAATATTTATTTGTTCTATTGGATAGTTGAGAATTCCAAAGCAGGCTTCTAGCAAGTCGCATCGTTACTGTCAGTAGGTCAGTAGTCTGATGAGTCCCATGATGGTGTTCGCCCTTGCGTGTTGTTGTGTCAACAGACGACGTCGGGCGGGGCGAATAAACAACAGCTTGTTGATAAGATAACAAAAGACTCCACCAAGACACTGCTCAGGCTAGTGATTCTACGGACAGCAAGACTAAATGATAATATGTTTCCTATGTCTTTCTTGTCTTTCTTGACATTAAGACAAAAGAAACCTGTAATTGTTCTTCACTCCGGACTACTAGTTGTCCCAAAAACAGGAAATATAGCCTTCAAAGTTGCCCTCCTTCACTCTAAATTAGACGACACTCCTGCAAGATGCACGATTTGGTATACTATCTGTCGGAGCACGACCCGAATTTTCGCAAGTATGCACAAAGTCTTTCATCAAACCATTTTCATCACTTATATTCAAGACTGATTTGATAGGGCTCGTTTACCAGCACTCTATGCGGATTTCCGTTCACAAAGAACACTCAATCCTGATGGATATATTGCAAATGTCATCGCTTGGCAAGGTGCTTTGTCATGCCTAGCGTATCATGGTCTCTTGTCCAACATTGAACCGCGATCAAGTGCCTTAGTGTTGAGTGTTGATGAGACTCTCCCTCGTGCGCTGGAAAGCAAACAGTATGGTCAACCATTGGCTCTGGGCACCGCCATACGAGACGCAATTTCGCGTCAAAAATTTGTTCCCATTGAGAGTTTCCTACGACCATCTTCAATGAAGTATCCTCTGAACTTATCATCTTTGACCTGGAAAGCCGCTGGATGGGCTTTTGGGCGGCTTGGGAATACAAAAACAGGCGGCAGTGAAGATATTATTCCAACGGGACGGTATGTCCTGGCCAGCAATGTGGACGCAGCCTGTAAGGCGTTCCAAATCCAAACAGCTGGCAAGGTATCTCGATTCGATCGTGTTTTCACCAAATCACAATTTCGGGCATCATTCGCAAATCAGTTGGTACCAGCAACAGTTCTGGGCGAGGAAGACGTTGAAGTTTTGCTTCTTTCATTGGCTAGAAACAAAGGTTTGATCGACTACGATGGCGCGATAGTACGCATTCGAGACCCCTCAGATGAACCCACCATAACTCAAGAAGATGCCGCCGCAGCGTCAATAAAAGAGTTGACTGCCAATATCAAACACCAAACCAAAATTTTGAATGAGCGACTCGAACAATTAAAGAATGATGCTAGGGCTGCAGCCCAGCACGGCAACCGTTTAACGGCACTAGCCGCGTTGAAATCGAAGAGATTAGCCGAAACGTCACTATCACAACGATACTCCACATTGAGTCAGCTTGAGGATATCGCCGCTAAGATGGAACAAGCCTCCGATCAAGTGCAGCTTGTCAAGGTATTGAACTCATCTGCAAATGCTCTCAAGAGTTTGAACTCTCGCATTGGAGATAGTGCCCAGGTTGAGGAGATGATGGACCAGATACGTGAACAAATGTGTGAAACAGATGAAGTGGCAGCAATTCTGGCAGGCACTACTGCGGAGCCTGTAAAGGAATCAGAGCTGGATGATGAGCTAGAAGCCTTGAAGAAAGAAGTCCGACAAGACGATACATGCAATGAGACTGAAATCCAGGAACAAAAATCGGTTACAAAAGCGCAAGAGATACACTTGGAGTTAGATCGACTACCTGAGCCCCCTTCGGAAGTGGTGCCGAATCGAGCGGGATCGATCACACCAGCGATGGAGAGACAAGTCGCTCAACTTTCGCTTGGACATAGTCAGGGCGAGATATAATGGACCATTTCGTATGGAAAAACAAAGCATTTGTAGCATATAAGGGCTGAGTGGCCAGCGCAGGCTGATGATTTAATTAAGATTGAACACTGAATATGAATCAATCCCACAACGAATTGTGAAGAGACGCGGATGATGCTGAAAAGTCTCATCTATGACGCCATCTGCCAGGACTATTTGCCATCTAGTCTAGGGACGGTCCAGGTATACTATGATTTCATGTGATGTCATCCTCAACCACAGATGTAAGCGATCATGCCAAACTCGAGTTGGGCTCTCTGTGAGCGGCTTGCTCAGCCCTCAACCCCGCTGATATTGGCTCGTCCGGAACTTCCTTTTCAATATCTTCCCGCGGTACAATGGCCCTACTAAGGTCAACCTTTTTCTTCTCGCCCTCTTGTAAGCCTAGGGGCCCATCGTCTGCTCGTTTGAAATTTTTGGGGCGCTCTTGTGGGTGTGGATGGGTTGTCACCTCCTGGACGAGCTGGTGATTATTCGTTTGTTTTCCGTCTTCGTTTTCAACTAATTTGTTCGTCATTTGTCTACTGTTACGGGCACTGGCGATGAGATCTTTGAAAGATGAGTCGTGCCTAGCCGCCCAAGCTGCGCCATCAAAATTTTTGTCCTTGATTATCGTCATTTTTAATGCGGTTTGTCCAGCGGCTGATGCACGGTATCCCTGAGTCTTCTCCCATATGTCCAGGTCCTGTAAAAGTTGAGTTCGAGTTTTGGGGTCTGTGGAGTCGGAATTTGCATTCCAGAGATTAATCCATTCTTTATGCCTCTTTTCAAGAAGAGTACGAGGTCCCTGGTTTGATATACCCAGTTCTGCTAATTTTTTCTCAAGGCTTGTTCCTTTAGTATCGAGTAATTCAAAGCAGGGAGACGTTCAAAGGCCCTTCGCTGTCGCTGTTGTCTTTGTCGCTGTTGTTGCTGCTGCTGCTGCATGATGCCAGGGCCGCTTGCAGATTCGCTTGACCCTGACTCTGCAGTAGGTCCGGGGCATGCCTCTAAGTGCTGGAAGACCTGCCAGGCTTTCATTTGTTTCTGACATGAGGGACAAGGAACAAAACTATCAACTGAAAAGATTTAGTACAGAGTACGTATGAATGACGTCATCAATAGGACAACAGACCATTGCTGGAATCAGGCTCGTCAATGTAGCCATCACTGTATTCGTCTTCGTCAGACGCTGGTATAACTTCCACTTGTTGGCAGGTTCCGGGCAAGTCATCGCCACTGCAATTACCATTGCCATTCTTCTTTTGGCTACTTAACCGCGCTGATGTCCGTTTTCGTTTTTGCCTCTCAGGCAGAGAGGAATCATCATAATCATATTCGGGAGTCTTCCGCTTTGATGGATAAGAACCACTGGTTGATGTGCGTGCTAGTGTTAAAGCAGTTGGTCTTGCCTTTGAAAACGCCTCTACTGTTTCTTCCATAGACCAGTTACTTCGCAACTTCAGCTCCTGCTCAGGGGCACGGCAAAGCGGGCACTTTCCATCGCTCGATAGCGCTCTTCGTATGCAAAGAGAGCAAAAGTATGTGAGCATGACGTTATCATGGGGGTCTGGTAGAAATCTTTGCAGACTTGACAACGTAAAGCTGCATCAACCACAGCTAGACAGGCGAGTGGCGTCGCCAGCCAGTCTGTCGAGTCGGGAACATTATCCATCGAAATTCGGACGAGATTTTTGACGGCGATTAGCTGTGTAGATTACATGCTAGAATAGTACAGCTGTTTGGAACGCGAATAAACGGGATTCTTGATACGCACTCAGGAAGCCAATGGCTTGCCTATTTTGGGCCTTTATTGGGGGAGGGAGGCGGAAATCGCGTATGCAATTTTCATGCAGGTTGCTTCATTAGTCGATACCTGTTACCTCTTTCTTTCTCTCGCTGTCGACCATGACTCTCATAGAGACTTAGGCATCGCAAGTCGATTTCACCCATCGCTTCCTCTCAGCGGTTTGAGCGCGACACGTCACGTGACTTCGCGTTCTCTGACTCACGCGTTTCTCCATAATTCTTTCCTCAGGACAAGTTTGGTGAACAATGCATGCCGCTTTCATAATGAAACATGAATATTAAAAGTTGCATTCATGGATGAACATCAAAAGTTTCTTGCAGATCGCCTGCTCAGCGAGCAACGGCCGGTATGCTTCAATTCATTGTTCTCCAAGGTCCTACCTGTACTGACCAAAACAGATCACTTATCGCAACCTAAGCAGATCCCTAAATATTCACGTCAATACTGCTAAAAGGTATGGCTCTCGCCCATTTATGTCTATTGTATAGCATAAGTAGTAATATTATTTGAATACTTGATACTGAAACTTTCCAGCATGCTCTTTCAATTTCATCAGTCCCAAAGTATTCAGAAAAACAGCACGATTCGAGCTACATATCTGATATGCGGCACAACAGTGCCGTCAGACCTAATGAAAGACGAGCATGAAAACAAGGAATCATCCTCTCAAACCGATGATTTGCTTCATGTGGCAAAGGAAAGTAACTTGACGTTGGCAGGGGAAGAACGTTTGCAACGTAAGTGGTCCTATGTCGTCAGATAACCCAATTTTGACCATAGTATAGAAGCACTCTATTCATACGAATCTGTCACATCAATACACATTTATGGCTTATCACCAAAAATTCCGGGAAATTCTTGGTCACAGGAAGCTCAACCGCCAAGATGTGGTGGAAATGAGAACCGTGCGGTTGTCGGCAAGCATGGCGCAATTTACAATCCCAGCGTCCGACTTCGTGCTCCTAAATTTAATCTCAGTCTTGTATCGTCCTCGCAAATTCTGCCCACGAAGTCTTCAGCGGAACAAGCAGATATTGCAAAGAAGCTGCCACTACAGAGCTCGACTCCAAATGACAGACCGCAAAGTCATTCACGCAAACCAGGCTTAGCGACAGCAACAGGTCGAACGGCATCGGGAAGCATTTTTCAATCATTCACAAAAGCAGTTCCAAAGTCGCAAACCAAAGCTACAGAACCAACACAAGAAGAGAATGACGCAGACATGGCACTGTCTGATGACGGAGACGCTGATGACTCTGACATTTTACCAATCAAATCTCAATCTCAGTTGCGCTCTGAAGTGAAGACACGTACACAAAGAGAGGAAGTACTAAAGCGCATGATGGAAGACGAAGACGAAGACGATTCTGAAAAATCTGACGTCGAAGAGGTATCCGCGGTTAATCAACAGGCAGAAGGGAAAGTAGGACTTGAAGCGGGAGCGGAAGCTGGACAGAAATCAGCGACATATGCAGGTGATGCACCGTCTAAAATAATCTCAGGTGTACATAACGGGAGGCGTCGAGGCAAGCGCCGAGTGCTACAAAAGAAGCGGATTCTAGATGAGCAAGGATACATGGGTATGTGGACTATACGACCGACAAATGGTCGACCATACACAATGAGCTAATATCTGCGCTTTCACAGTTACGATTCAGGAGCCAGGGTGGGAATCCTTTTCGGAAGACGATACTGACCAGCCACCGATGAAAAAGCCAACGCTGGCTTCCACTCCAAGCTCATCCGCGAAGTCAAAGAAATCGAGTGGCAAGGGGGCTCAAGGCAGCATCATGGCCTTTTTAGTAAGAAATGACGCCTCTGTGAAACGGGAATGAACAGATAGTTTTTCGTTGTACCGATGACAAATGGATGGGAACCTATATTCTGAGATGGTTCCTCTCGAACCCTCTCCTTTACTAGTAAAAGTAATGCCTTTTCCATTTCCGGCTACCTGGTTGTCATAGTCAGAGCTGGATCAGTCCATTGTCCAAATCTGGAACTCTCTCAGACAATGCAAACAAGACATGTGCGCAATAACACGTCTGAGTCTGCTTGGCGATAATGTAAAATGTTCCGGCCAGAAATGGCCGCTTCGCACACTGAAACGCAGGGCAGACCTTGACTTATACATCCGGATATCTGGCCAGAATATAGGCCAGCATAGTGCTCATCGAGCTACGTAAAGCAATGAAAAGGTCTGCCCAGGCGTATTTATCAAAAACAGGAACCTCGCGGTAGTAATTCGAGAATACGTTGTGTCAGAAACGGATCTTAAGGGCTCATGCCATCTTCAGGGGGCGGATTTCATCCTAGCCATTAGTATTTTTGAAGCCGCGGATAACAGACAAGACGATGGCATTTTGGGTCGCTCGTGAACCTGTCGCGCCGCGCATGTCTTCTGGGCCATAGCCTCAAGGGAGAAGGAGGCTCATCCGAAACTTCGGCAGGGCAACACCTTGCAACTTACTACTTTGGCCATTCGTGGCGTCTACGGGGGTGATCTTTGTAAATCACAGTTGGACTCGTCGTTTTGATGGCGACTTTTTTATTTCAGACACTTCCCAACATGTAGTTGGCATTGTAGACATAAGCAAGGAGTCCATCGTCTTTATACTGAAGCAAATTCGACAAAGGCAGCAAGTGGTTTTGGAAGGTAGAGAGGCCCACGCGTTATGGCTCATATCGAGTGATGCCGGAAGAAAATATCAAATGCGGCTTCCTCTTGGCCAGATCTAGAATGGTGCTTGCAAAAACACCATTTGCCCACGCAAACCAGCTTCGAGTATACTGCTTGGAGTGGTTTACATTCACACTCTCATGTACGAGACCCAGCTTAGAAGACTTGAGAACCATGTTAAGGCACCGCTCGATCTCTTCATCGTCTTGCGATGTCTGAGCTTGGATAAGCAAGCTCATTGGCCAAGCATTTCGTAATCCAATATGAGGTCCTTTGTCGATAAAGTCAGCACGCTTGTCAAAACGATCGTTGCGCAAATTCTTCTCACCGCCTATTCCACTGAAATCTATCCCTGTCAAATAATAAGGATTGCCTAGCCTGTCCAAGAGCATTTTTCTTGTATTCTGATAAATTGGATCTTCGATTTTGCAAAAGCCCATGACAGGCAGAGCCATGAGCGAAGGATAATTCGCGTCATCCATCAATATCGAAGAGCCATATCCATCGACTTCGTAGGCGAATACATCACCGTATTTTTGTGTGTCACCACCCCGTTCTCTAAGACAGCTGCCCGGAGCGTTTCACTCCAATGCTCCAACCTTTTCGCCAAGGATATCTTACCGGCTGCCGCGAGGGATTTCGAGGCTCGTTGGAGCTCGACAGACATCATGGCGTTGGCAGGGATGAAGAAGCCCAGGATCGTTGCATCATCGCTGGGCCGAAAAGCAGACCGCACAAGCCCTGTACCACTGTTAAGAGGATTGCCAATTCCCTGCAAGTTTAGGGTCTCAGTTCCAATATTTGTCCATCTCTGGAATGTATAGTCATTCCCAGCGAAGTCGCCCGTTTTAGGATCAAAGGTCGGCTTAGATTGTTGTTCCAAAACGTACAACAATGCGTCCACCGCCTTGATCCATCTATCATTCACAAACTCTGTTGAACCTGTATTTTCGTAAAAGTCGTTTGCGAGCGCCAGAAAATGAGCTAATGAATCAAGTTCATATTTGCACTCAAATACTGCATTGGGTTCGTACAATGGGTGAACGGTATCGTCTTGTCTGTTGCTCGTGATGGGTAGGTCGGATATTGGAGGCGGCTGAAAAGCGTTGCAGTATGGAGATTCAATTACATACTCTGCTTGCGTGTTTATGGCACCAAGAATCAGATTGAGGATAGCGGGGTCTTTCTTTGCCAGGGCCTGATAGGGACGAAGCTGGTTTGTCGAATCTCGCAACCATTGCGCGACGATATCGCCTGTTATTATGAATGTCTGTGGTCCTTCCCATGCACCATCATCCAAAGTTGTCCTTGATCCGCCGAATCGCATAAACCCCGCATCCTTACCGCTGGTGTGAAATTCGATTGTAGTATCCGTAGTGGATGGAAAAGCATTCTCGAATAGTCGTGCTAGGTCCGGGTCTTTCATTCTTGAGGTAACTTCTTCAATAACCCTCTCAATTTCCACAGAATTGAATGTACGGCAGCGTTTGTCTGGCCTCTGAAAAGGCAACGAAAGTGGACCGGAGCTAAACGGGCGGCTGTGTATTGTCAGCCATTATGCGTGGAACTTCAACCAAAGCAGAAGGCAACTTGCTGTGGAAATGAGGCGTATGAGGCATATTCCGGACAAGGACCAGCAGCCCTATGCAGAGGGGCCTGTGGCTCTCCTATCGCCGCCGCTTCTTGTATAAAAGACGCGCCGAGGATTACGCATGATAAACCTGATCTTATCATGCTGAAGACTGGTTCAGCAGCAAAGGTGCGTTAACGTGCAAAGACTCGGCCTATCAGAAGTGATGGATGGCATCAGTAGGGATAGGCATGCATGCATGCTTGCTTGAAGTTGAGCTTCAAATAGTTAAGGGTGTGATCCAAGTCGGCGCAGTCTCGTAAAATTCGTCGTTTTTAGACCCACTAGCGCGTAATGATTAGCACTTTTCCAGACGCGTTTAGCAATTTTATATTACACACCCTAGGTAATTACCACACCTCTAAAAGCCCTTATTTATAATGTATCTTTTAAGCAGGGGCTAGTTAGATATATATTATTTACGCTAGCTAGCTCTATGTAAGGCTAGTACTAGTACTCCTACTGCTTTGTTAAAAGGAAAACCATTAAATAGGAAGAAAAACTCCCTTATATCTATATTTAGGCTTACACTAACCCTACACTAGGCCTACGTTATGTTATATATAGCCTATTATAGGTATTTAATACTAGCTTATACTAGCCTTATCCTATTAAAAAGAAAGAAAAGAAAGAAAAGAAAGAAAATCCTAGGTTCCTAGCCTTACTTAGCTCTATCCTAGGTTTACTCTAGCTTTATTCTAGGCTACTTATACTATCTTATAGTATACTAGATTTAGTTTTATAGTAGTAATTTACTTCTCTTTTACTTTTTAGCTAGCTCTTTTATAACCTTACTTTTTAGCCTTCTCTAGCCTAGGTCTAGCTTATTAGTCTAGGAAAGTTAAAGTACCTAATATTATTGTTGGAACAAGCATGATATCAATCGCGGCACGCAGCCGCAATTACCTGGCAAAGGTCAGGCCACGAGGGCGCGCGCGCAACGCGCGCCCGCGAGAGGTGGCCCTATATATAACTTATTAGCCTGCCCCCTCTAATTAGGCAAGGACCTATAAGTTATGTAACCTATAAAACGCACCGCGTTTATAGCTACTTCTTATAATCTAAAAAGCCTCTCTTTTCCTCTCTTTTACATATACTTATAACTAATTAATTATAATACCTAGAATAGAAGAATAATTCCTATTCCCTAGGCTATAATCCTAATATTAGGCACCTATAATACTAATACTAATTAGTGGTTAACTTTATAAATAACTATATGGTTTTTCCTAACTATAGATTAGCAAGGCTAAGTAGAAGAGATAGCTATACTATAAACCTACCCTATAAAATAGAAGGGCTACTAAAAGTATATATAGTTATACTAAGGAAGTCTAAGTACTCTCTTATAATAAGAAAGGAGCCTTATAACTCCTAAGATCTAATATCCTAAGAACCCCTAAGGGATAAAAATAATAGCTATACTTATAATCCTTTAACCTACTATATAACTAATACTATACCTCTATTCTATTCTCCTATAATAAAGATAAGAAAGTTAAAAGCTCCTTAATAAGAAAAACTACTAAAAGTCTCTCTCTCTAGCCCTAACTTTAGTAATACTAAAGAAGGCACTAAAGTTAAGAGAGACTAAAAAGGTAAAGGTTTATAAGTTAATAATCCTCCCTTAAGACATATTCCCTAGAGATATAAGACTTTATTATACCTAAGATATTATAGATAGTAAAATTATTTAATCTTAATAAATAAGGTAATAATCCTAAGGCTATTATAGCCTATATTCTCTTTAAGATAGCAGTATACTAGTCTAAAGGCCTTATTACTAGAAGCCTCTTTACTAACTTTATTAAAGACTTCTATAGATAGATAAGAGAGATATTTATAATTATAAACTAAGTAATTACTAAGTATTTACGTAATTTCCTTCTCTTCTAAGGCATATATATAGATATAATAGCCTATAGGAAGATTATAGTAATGCTTAAGGAAGTTATTACCTATAAGGAATTCTAAGATTAGTAAGAAGAAAAGATATAGGAAGCTATAAGGAAGTATATACCCTTCTAAAAACGTATTAAAGACTAAGACTTCCTAAATAACCTCTTTCTAATCCCCTAATTAGGGCAAGATTATAATATTAATAATAGGGTAATCTAGGAACCTTATAATCTTACTAATATTATTCCCTAAGCCTAACCCTATTAGGCTAATTACATAATAATCCTTAGGAAAGCCCTTATTAGAGGTATCCCCTATTAAGATAAGAAATCCCTCCTCCTATACCTCTAAGAGCACTTTTTCCCTCTAGACCTATACTAAAGTAAATAATTAATCTTATAAAGCTTTATATAAGTAATATTTAATATAGCATAGATAACTATAAGGTTCTTAACTTAAAGTTAGTAATCTTCTAAGGGAAATGTAAGATACTAGGTATTAAACCCTATAAAGCTAAGTATACCCTTAAAGCTATACTTAAGGAAAAGCTTTAATATACTATTATAAGTATTTATATAAGCTAGGTAATCCTTAGGACCTTAAGACCCTTATTAGCTATATTAAGAGAAGGTTTAAGACTAATAATATAAAACAAAGGTATCTCCTTAAATAGCAAAACACTAAGCTACGCTAGATTATATAAGAAAACCTAGATAAGCTAAAGATTAATTACTTTAAAGAACTTATAATAAAGCTTATAAATCTTTAATAAGTAGTTCTAGATATTACCTAATCTAAAAGAGCACTCTAGAATTAATTAATCTTTGCCTATTATAGCATACCTAAGTATAGAACTTACCTTATTAACCCTCTTACTAACCTCTAGCTATTCTATAAATATATAAGGATATTAATAAGAATAACTATAAAGGAATTAGATAAGAAGTATTAATTCCTATTAATGCCTAATATAAGAGAGTAGTATTAGACTAACTATAAGTATAATAGGTATAGTAAGGAAGCCTATTATAGATAATCACGTTTATAAGGTAATAAAAGCGCTTTATAAAAGAAGAAATACTATATATATAGCAAAAGTAAACCTTTAATACTTTTTCCGCACTGATCTAAAGGTCCGGAATCGCCTCTAAAATACAAACCACATTAATATTTAAATTCCTTACCTCTGTTTACCCCTCCTACAATATTACATCGCAATAGAGTGTTAAGGCTTTTGGCTTGGGAGTGAATAACAGAGTGAAGGTTAGATTGAAGTGTCATAGCTATTGATCTGCTAGCTAGGGGTAGGTGCTTAAAAGGTTTAATCTCTAGCCCTTTCCCTTTGTTTATAGGAAAGCCCCTTTAAATAGCCTATAGCTCTTACGTAACTAGCCTATAGCTAGCCCTTAGCTCCGTGCCCCGCTAGGTTCTACCCTTATTAATGCTATTACTACCCTTATAGATACCGTTGCTATTCTACTCCTAATATAATACCCCTCTCACTGCGATTATCCTTAATCGCATTAAGGTGCTATCTTAGGGTTAGGTTATAGCGCGAGAGTTCCTTTATTACTACTTATTATAGTGATTTTTTTATAAAGTAATATAGTAATATTAATAATATTAGGCTATATTAGCCTTTTTATAGTAACCACTTGCTAATAAAAGCTAGGTTATAGTTACTTCTTAACTTCCTCTCTATAGGTTATTCTTCCTAAGAGATTCTTCTTAACTAGACTAGTTAGCGCGATTTTTTAATTAGCTTAACTCTATAGGGCATAGATTACCTTACTCCTTCCGTTTTTCTTTAAGCTTATAGTAGCGGCCTAATAAATTTATAGTAAGCTTATAGTAATAACTTATAAATCATAGTAATCTCTATAAATATACTAGTTATAACGCATAGAAGATTCTAGTTAGAGTAGCTTAGATTAATCTAAGGCACCTAAATTCCTATAAGAAGAAGCGATTTCCTTCTTTCTTTTCTCTCTTTTCTTTCTCTTCTTTAAGCCTCTTATTAACTTATAAGTCCCTTACTAATATAATAGCTACTATAATGCTACTATTATATAATATTAACTACTAACTATTATAGCTTAAGCTATTATATCTTATATTACTGCTATTAAAGATCTTACTATTAAGCTATCCTATAAGGGAGAACCTTATAATTATTAAAGACTGTGTAAGTTTACTACTTCTTTATTGCTTTTTATTACTAACTTAAAGCTAGTTTAATAAAAATTCTATATATATGTTATACCTAGTAATTAGCTATTTAGAATATAGCTCTAAGGGATAATAATAAAGATAAATAGCCTTAGTATATTACTAAGGGAAAGCCTACTCTAACTAAATATAGTTACTCCTCTAGTATAAACTTACTACTAGCTTACTGCTATTATTACTAATATTTAGCTTTTATAGGTAATTCTCTAAAATGCTATTATTATACTTAAAATAATAAGACTTATATTAGGGTAAGTTAAGCCTTAAGGGATTACCTCTTAATTACTACTAACTCCTTACTAGTATTCTATTTAAATTATAAAGCTATATAAATAGCTTTAGGATATACTTTATAATCTTCTAGAACTATACTATATTAGTAATATAAGTACCCTTTACTCTATTACTTTAATATTACTAATACGCTACTAGGAGTTTATATAAGCTAAGAAGAAACTTTATAATACTCTTTTAGCCTTAAAAATACTAATAAACATAGGTAAGCTTATTATATATATTTTATAGCTAAGGCTTCTTAAGAAGTAAACTATAATAAATACGCTGCTTTCTTATAGCTAATTAATATTATTAATCTAGAAACCTAGATTAAAATTACTAATTATCTTTAATTTATAGCTACTTATAGCCCTATAGTTAGTGCTATTAGCTTTACTGCTTATTCTTTACTAACTTACTACTAGTTTACTACTGCTTAAGCTACTCTCCTATGCGTATTAAACCTTTAGAACTCCCTAAGGAATTATAAGTTTAAGCCTTTAGTAATAATAAGTCTAAGGCTAATAAAGTTAGAAATTATACTAAAAATTAGTCTAAATATGTCTCTAAAGTCTAGCTATTAGATAGCTATAAGTCTATGCTAAGGTTTTACTTTAAATATAAGATTTGTTTAGTAGTCTAAATTATTATTAAGTGAATTATTCCTAATTAAATTGCTATAATCTAATGATTATTTTAGATTATAATTAAGAGT
Organism: Epichloe gansuensis; assembly: GCA_023658505.1. Taxonomy (NCBI): domain Eukaryota; kingdom Fungi; phylum Ascomycota; class Sordariomycetes; order Hypocreales; family Clavicipitaceae; genus Epichloe; species Epichloe gansuensis. Next base: position 2,706,805 of record CP098284.1, read on the forward strand.
TAATTAAGCAGCTAAGAAGTTAAGATTTAGCTACTTAGTTACCGCTTATAGTCTTTAATAACCTCTTTTATTATAAAGTCTTTATATAATACCTAAGAATTCTTAGAATTATTATAATTCTTCTATTTTACTAAATATTTACGCTGTTTGCTATTATATTTATAGGTAATAATTTGTTTAACTTTAAATTCCTCTTAATCCTTTTTAATATTATCTTATAGTAAGGTTATTTTAACCGTGTTACTTAGATTTCCTCTAAAGGTTCTAAGCTTATAATATTAAAAACATTATACAAGCGCATTCCTTTAGGTAACTTTAATTAATAAGCTAAACTATAATAGCTAACTTCTTTCTTAATCTTATATAGTCCTAAGTACTTTATAGCTAGCTTTTAGCTAGGGTATTATAGATTAATATTCTTAGTTAAGAGTAAGATATAGTTACCTATATTAAACTTTATTAGCACTCTCTTTTAATTATAATACTTTTCTATAGGGCCTATAAGTAGCTTAATAGCTACTTAATCTCTATATGCTTATACTTTAATTCTAAAACTCTATTTTTAGCTTAATTATTAACTATTAGAATTAGCGTAACTACTTAATCTAGTTCCCTTAGGTTATACCCTTATAGCGCTTCTATAGGTATATAACTATAACTTATATGCGCGCTTATATTATAAGTAAACTATACTATTAGGAGATAATTAACCTAATTAGTTTACTCTATGTATATAAATGCTCTTAAATAGTGCTCTAAAACTTAATTTAAGCGTTTTATTTAACTATTTATTTATAGATAAAACGCAGTGCTTAATTACTACTTTATTACTAAGAGATAGTAGAATATTCTCTAAAATCCGCTAGTAAATATTAAACCTTAGTCTATAATAATACCTTCTAGGGCTTTATAATCTTTAAAAATATATTCTAGGAAAATAGTTACTAGTTTATTACTAGTTAACTATATAGATATAGGGATATAAATACTATATTTTATAAATCTATTAACTACTACTAAGATTATATTATATATTTTACCTTACTAATCCTTAACTAGTAAAAGTCTAGTAATAAAATCTATTAATAATTCTTAAAAGGGGTAATCTAGCACTAGTAACATAGCTAGCTTACTATAAGGTTTATGTATTTGTGGTTTTAAAACTTAATAGCTAATATAAGTATATATATATACCTTAATATCTCTTTTTATTCCTAGCTAAAAATATTAGTTAATAACTTATTAAAGAGTTCTAGTAACTCCTTAATGCCTAATAGTAGGGTTATTATAGATTAATAGTAGGATTTCTTTTCTTATTCCCTATAGGATAAAAACTTAATTTTTAAATATTAATAGCTTAGAGGGTCTAATAGACTATATCTATAATATATCTAGGTTATTGCTTAATAGTAGCGCCCTTTTCTTTATAATAAAGGCATCTCTCTATTATATATCTAAAAGTAAGACTTAGATTAAGGGTTCTAATTCTATGTCTTCTATAAATATAGTAGAGTTTAACTTAGAAGAGATTCTCTATACCCTAGAGTTTAACTTAGAAGAGATTCTCTATACCGCTAAGACCCTAGCTATAACGCATCTACTAGGTTATAACTCCTTAGCTAGCAAATTTAGTTTTATATGTAGTCTATTCCTTGCTATAATGCTTATGTTAAGCGCGTTTAGTCTAATAGGCTTCTCTAAAATTAATAAAACCCTAGCTATTATACCACTACTAGGTAATAACTCCTTAGCTAGTAGGCTTAGTCTTATATATAGTCCCTCTACACTATAATAATATCCTTAGAATATATCTAGACTATTAGGCTTTTCTAAAATTAATAAAACCCTAGCTATTACACTACTACTAGGTAGCCACTCCTTAGCTAGCGGGCTTAGTCTTATATATAGTCCCCTACGCTATAATAATATCCTTAGAGTGCGTCTAGACTATTAGGTTTCTTTAAAATTAAGGAGACCCTAGCTAATACACTACTGCTAGGAGTAACTCCCTAGCTAGTAGGTTTAGTCTTACGTGTAGTCTATCCTTATCTAGTTAATAGGTAAGGGGTGATTTTATAGAGCGCTAGATATTAATAGTTTTATTATAGTATTCTCGCAGCCTATTATTTATAAACTAAATACACTACGTTTTCTTAAAGCACTAGATACTAGTAGTTCTATTATAGCATCCTTATAGCGTATTATTTATAAATTTAGTAAGAAAGGTTAGTAATTATAAGGATATTACCTTTGCCTTCCTCTCTTTACTTATATAATCTAACCTCCTTAATAAAGCATTAGTAGGGTTTAACTTACCTACTCTATGTTTAATTATAAAGTTAAATAAATAGAGTTTATCTAGTGTAGTAACCTATCTACTAGTTAACTTTAGCTTTATAGCTAGGTACTTATAGTTTAAGTAATTTATAATTACTATAACTAGATGCGTTAAGTATATAAGGTAGTGCCTCTAAGTTTAGAATGCCTCTTAGATAGCTAGTAACTCTATATCTAGTATTACATAGCGTAGCTTTATCTTATTTAACTTTCTTAATATATATACCACTAGGTGCTAGTAACCTAGCACTAATTACACTAGGATAGCCCTAAGTGCGTGTCCTAAGGCGTTTATCTTAACCCTTAATAAGGCTAGTGGATTAAAGTGCACTAGAATTAGCGCCTCTTAGAATCATTTTTATAGCTCCTTAAACATAGCTAACTTATTAGGATTTAGCTTAAACTTTACTAGTTAGTCTCCTTAGAGTTAATTAGTTAACGGGATAACTATTTTACTATAGCCTTTAATAAACTATCTATAAAATCCTATAAAACCTAGGAATAACTAGATATTAAAGATGCTATAAGGTACTGGCTAAGTTACTATTATCTTAATTCTAGCGGGCTTTATTATAATTCCTTCTTTAGATATAATAAAGCCTAGGAATTTAACCTCCTTATATAAGAATTTACACTTTTCTAGGTTAATAAAAAGGCTTGCTTCTTAGAGCTTCTAAAGGACTTATTTTATATGCCCCTTATGCGTAGCTATATTGCTACTATAGATTAGGATATTATCTAAATACATAACGTAAATTATATCTATAAGGCCTTTAAGGGCATTATTAATATATTCTTAAAAGGTTATAGGTATATTAACTAGTCTAAAAGGCATTATAAGATATTTAAAGTAACTGTATTTGCATTAGAATGCTGTTTTTACTTATTACCCTTATGGATACATAGCTAGTAGTACGTATCTTTAAGGTCTAATTTTATATAGACCTTTGCTCCCTTTAATTAGTTTAAGATCTCTATAATTAGTAGTAATAGCGCTTTATCTTTAATAGTAATCCTATTAAGGGCTTTATAATTTATATAAAGGCGTAATTTTCCTCCTTTCTTTAGCATAAATAATATTAGGGCTTTAGCTAGGCTAATAGATCTTTAAATCTATCCCTTTTGCTATACGCTTACTAAGTACTTATAAAGCACTTCTAGCTTCTTTTCTACTAAATTATATATTAGTCCCTATAAGAGCGTTTTCCTCTTTTCTAATTTAATAGCATAAGTTTAGCTACCTAGTATAGGGAGAATACCTATAAGTTTGTTTAAAAGATATCCTTAAACTCCTTATAGGCTTAGGGTATTTACGTGGTTAACTTATAGGCTTTGCTTATCTCTATAGTTACTAGGTTATTACAAGGCCTATCTTTATTTACTATTAAGACATTATTATCTTTTTATATAATTTTAGTTATTATCCCCTATAAGATAAATCTAATGCAAGCGCGTTTTACCTCCTTATATGCCTATCGCGTCCTTACTACTAGTCTAAGACATTCTTTTATAATAGGGTATCTCTAGTAACTATCTATTTAGGATATAATTACTAGTTTATATATAACTACCTAGTTATGCCCTAATAATAGGTCTTTACTAGTATTAGCTATGTAGTAGCTAACTTAACACATTCTTACGTAGCCTATGCTATTCTTAATTAATAAGGTTTATAATAAGATCCCTTAATGCTTAATTTTAGTAAGGGTAGCACTCTTAAGGGTTATATTATCCTTTTTATATTAGCCTAATTAACTACTATTAGTAACTTTAGGTAGATAATTAAATAGGTTACGCTAGGGTTAAATAGTGCCTTTATAGCTACCTATTTATATTCTTACTATAACTTTACCTTAACTCTTAGTCTTAGATCTTTAGGTAATAATTTAATAAGAGCGTCTTCCTAGGGTTACACTAAGCTAATAAGGGTCTTATTTAAGTCTAATAAGTCTTTATCTCTAGCCTAGTTATAGCTACTCTTATACGTCTTTATTATATAGTTACTTCTCTTATAAATAGAATAATTTAGTTTAGTATAGCTTAGTAAAGCGTGTCCTAGCTTATTACACTTAAAACATATAAATAGCGAATTTATCTTTCTATTACTGCTTTATTACTATAGCCTTTCTAGCAAAGTAAAATATTATTATCTTTTCTAACTATTATTACCTTAATTACTTAATTAGCCTCCTTTAGTCATAACCTTTACCTTTCTTTCTTAGCCTACTAGGTAAGTTTAACTCTTAGGGAACTCTTAGCTAAGTACTTACTTCTTTATAGCATTATTAAGGCTATTAATAAATATATAGATTTATAGGCATTTAGGAATTACTTTAGGTAGCTTAGCCTTTGCCTTGCCCTAGATCTTTATAAATGTCTAGAATAATTAGTGATTTTCTTATCTAAGACCTATTAATATCCTTATTGCTTCTAAGCACTATGCATTCTTATCTATAGTTCCTATCTTTAGCTAATCTATAAATCTATCCTAGGTGTAACCCTAGTAGTTTACATAACTATCCGTAGCTATATAACGTATTTATTATTACTTTACGTTATCTACTAGGCAGCTACTAGCATAGGTAACCTTAGTTATATTATCTATAAAGGTTTTATAATCTATAATAAAAGCTATATTTAAATCCACTAGGAAATTCTAAAGACTCTTAAAAGTATTCCCTTTATATATAAGTGCTTTTAATTATATCTTTGCAAGGCTATATTGCTATATAATAGGTGCTACCTAAGGTACTAAAGGAAGGGTATTTATAGGTCCTATATTTAAGTTACCTAAGGACATAGCTTCTTCTATTATCTATAGGTTTTGCTATAAGTAAGTAAGTTTCTATCTCTTTTTATAATATATATCTAGGTTACTACTTCTTTAAGGCGCTAATTTAGTGTTATCTCCTTATTATTAATAAGTGTTTTGCTTTACTAGTTATCTAATAAGGACTAGTAGACTACTTTAGTTAGGTTTAGTAGTGTAATATTCTCCTGCTTATCTATAGCGTGGTTATAGCTACTACCTAATTAGGTTACTATGCAATAGATTCTAGATATCTTAATCTAACTAATAGTCTATTACCCTAAAGGGAAGAGAGATTAATTTATTAAGGCTTTTAGCTTAGAAGTAAATAATAGAGTAAAGGTTAGATTAAAGTGTTATAGCTATTAATCTGCTAGCTAGGGGTAAGTGCTTAAAAGGTTTAATCTCTAGCCCTTTCCTTTATTTATAGGAAAGCCCCTTTAAATAGCCTATAGCTCTTACATAACTAGCCCGTAGCTAACCCTTAGCTCCGTGCCCCGCTAGGTTCTACCCTTATCAATGCCATCGCTACCCTTATCGATGCCGTCGCTGTTCTGCTCCTGACAAGAATATATAAGAGAGGCTTAGGGTAAAGGTAGTATTACCTTATTAGCGTAGATAGATATCTTATCTATATTTAATAGAGTTAGCTACCTATATCTAATTTATATTTTAATCTAAATAAGTATACTACACTAGCTAATAGCTATAATATATAGCTTCCTTATAGATAGAATAAGCTAGCTTAGCTTTAATAGTAAACTCTTAAGACCCTTTTAGATAAAGGTAAGCACCCTATAAGGCTTACCTCTCTTACTAATCCTCTTCTTACTTTACTTAGTAAAGCTTTATATATACCTCTAAGCTATTCTAGGCATAGTAGTAATAGGATTTATAAATAATATAAATATAGTAGTATTTAGAAAAACACTATATAAACCTAGAAAAGGCTTAAAGCTATATAGAAAGTATATATATATATTATTTACGCTAGCTAGCTCTATGTAAGGCTAGTACTAGTACTCCTGCTGCTTTGTTAAAAGGAAAACCCTTAAATAGGAAGAAAAACCCCTTACATCTATATTTAGGCTAATGCTAACCCTGCACTAGGCCTGCGTCGCGTTATATATAGCCTATTATAGGTGTTTATTACTAGCTTACGCTAGCCTTATCCTAATAAGGAGAAAAGAAAAGAAAGAAAAAGGAAAATCCTAGGTTCTAAGCCCTACCTAGCTCTATCCTAGGTTTACTCTAGCACTACTCTAGGCCTATTATACTATCTTATAGTATACTAGATTTAGTTTTATAGTAGTAATTTACTTCTCTTTTACTTTTTAGCTAGCTCTTCTATAGCCTTACTTTTAGCCTTCTCTAGCTTAGGTTTAGCTTATTAGTCTAGGAAGTTAGAGCACCTAATATTATTTATCTTCTATAGTAGGGGTATAGGTTTAGTTTAATTCCTAGCCATTTCTAGGCCTAGGTCTCTTAGGCATTATTAGACTAGATTTTTATCTTATATTCTTCTTTCTTTATTAATATCTATAATTTAGCCCCTCCCTCCCTTATATAAGTATAAGAAGGGTTCCTCCCCCTAGAGAGGTCTTCCTTCTTTTCTCTTTTTTATTAAACTTCCTATAGGTTCTTTTCTTCCTTAGAGCTACCTAAGGCGCTCCTAGGCTAATGTTAGCCTAAATGCTAATATTACTATAGATCTATTAAGTTATCTAATAAAATAGCGCTAGCTACTATAAGTACTCTTATATTCTATGCTTATCTAGCTCTAATTTGCCTAGGAAAACTCTAAAAATAAGCAATATCCTTAAAAGTCTTTAACTAAGAAGTAGCTTAAGTAAGCTATAGCTAAGGATTTAAAGGTATAACCCCTCTAGCCCTAGCCTGCCTTTATTCTAATGCTAATTCGCTATAGTTAGGGAATCCCTATAGGATCTAATATATCTCTTATAAATCTTAATTAATTAACTACCCTAGGTACTAGTGCTATAATATTACTAGTAAGTTAGATCTATCCTAGCTTAGAAGCAAGGCTAACTATTTTATATAGGGCTAGCTACTAATGCTTATTTTAACTACTAGGTCTATAACTATAGATATTTAAAGGTAGTTAGCGCCTCTATTCTAGGCTAGATCTAGTGCTAATTTGCTCTTAGCCTAACTTAAGTAGTTAACAAAATAAGCACTAGTAGCTAGTGGAAGTTTAGGTAGCTATAGTTACTAGGGGTAGTGTAAGTACTACTATTCTAGTTTAATATTAAGACTAGTCTAGGTCTAATGGTTCTATAGGTCCTGGATAGCTATTAGGATTATATAAAGAAGCTCTATACTAGTAATTAAAGTAAGAAAAAGCGTAGCGCCTTAGCTACAGGCCTAGGCTAGTCTAGCGCTAGTGGAGAATAACATAATAAGGTTATCTTTTAGCTATAATGCCTAGACGCTCACGCTATAGAGATAAACTATCTCCTAGCTATAGCCTTACCTACTAAGGGGTAGGCTAAGGTAATAAAGGGGTAATTCTAGTCCTAGAGGAGAAGTAATTAGTTAGGTAAATATAGCTTAGTAAAGAAGCGAAGGTAGGCTAGTAAGGCTTATAATACCTAGCGTTATATATTTAAAATTAATCTAATAATAGTTCTAGAATTATAATTCTTTAGCTAGCTTACTACTAGCTCTAAACTATATAATCTTATATCTCTCCCTAGTTATCTACTATATCTATATCTTAGCTATTAGTCCTAGCGCGCTAGAAGCGCCTAGGTCTAGCTCCTTCTCTTTACTACGTATATTAGCTACTAGTTCTTATGCTAATAAGTAGTATTAGAGTTATTTTATACTAAGGAACTATTTAGCTATTACTCTTACCTTTAGGGGTAGTTTAGGGCTAGCCTTACCTCCTATATGTCTTTAGGCTAGCGCATTTAGGGGCGTTAGTAATTATATTTAGGGTAGTTTACTATAATATAATATTAGTCCTTAACTACTTTACTATAGCTATATAGCAGCGAGTTTACCCTAGGAATACCTCTCTAGAAGAGGAACTTATTAAGACTAATCTTTCCTATATATAGTTAGACTATAGTTAAGGAGATATATTTTTCTAGGCCTATATAAAATCTTTAGATTTCCTTTAGGTTATAAGTTAGTGGTTAATCCTTAGTTAGCTCTCTTATAAGTCTATGCTATCCTAGGCATTCCCTATTATGCTATTTATCCTAGTATTACCTCTATTCCTTATATAGTTCCGCCACTAGTTTATTACTCCTAGGGGGTCTTTATCTATAGCATAATACTAACTATACTAAGTTAGTAGTAGTTTAGATTATTATAGCTATTTTGCTCTCTATAATTCTCTCTTTAAACTTCTATTTTATCTTATTTAGGTATAGATCTAGGGAGGGATATAAGTCTTAACCTTTAGTTAGGTAATAGGTATAGCCTTAAATACACTAGCTATAATTTAGAGGTAGGCTAATTAGTCTATTATAAAGCTTTTAACTACTTCTCTTAGCTTTCTACCCTTTTTAGTTAGGGTATAGTAAGCGCTTACCCTATAGGTAAGGATAGGCTAGACTACCTATATATATAGGAGTTAGGTATCTCTAAAGCTATAACCCTAGGCTAATGCCACTAGTAAGGAGAGTGTAAGCTACTGCTAGGCTAGTTTGCCTTTTAGGATATTCTTATAAGCACTCTAATTAAGTTTCCTATTAACCTAGACTCTAAGGAATTTATATAACTTTATAGGCACTATCTCCTTTACGCTAAGTTAGACCCTAGCCTATAGGGGTTAGTATGCTTTACTAAAGTATATAAGTTTAGTCTTTACTAGGTTAAACTTTACTCCTACTTTTTTACCTATTTTTTATATACTTTCTACGTAGCTTTAAGCCTTTTCTAGGTTTATATAGTGTTTTTCTAAACGCTACTATATTTATATTATTTACAAATCCTATTACTACTATACCTAGGATAGCTTAAAGGTATATATAGAGCTTTGCTAAGTAAAGTAAGAAGAGAATTAGTAAGAGAGGTAAGCCTTATAGGGTGCTTACCTTTATCTAAAAGGGTTTTAAGAGTTTACTATTAAAGCTAAGCTAGCTTATTCTATTTATAAGGAAGCTATGTATTATAGCTATTAGCTAGCGTGGTATGCCTATTTAGATTAGAACGTGAATTAGATATAGGTAGCTAACTCTATTAAATACGGATAAGATATCTATTTACACTAATAAGGTAATACTACCTCTGCCCTAAGCCTCTCTTATATATTCTATAAGGACTTTAATTATAGTTTCTATTAATCTATTTACTCTATTTCCTATTTATAGCTTAGGGAGGAGGCCCTTAGCCTTAGTAAAGGCTATAAGCTACCTTATAATTACTACTTTTATAATCTTTCCTACTATATTTAGTAGTAAGATAGGTCTTTATATATTAGCCCTTCTTATCTCCTTAGTTGTTTTCCTAGCTTCCTAATTACTACTACTTATATAGTTTAGAACTATACTAGAAAATATCTTACTTTAAGGATAGCATTTAGGAAGCATGCTATAGCTTCTTTAGCTAGTTTATTATAGGCCTTAATAAGGCCTACTAGGAGTTTATTATCTCCTAGGGCTTTCTAGCTAGCTGTCAGGAGCAGAACAGCGACGGCATCCATAAGGGTGGCGACGGCATCAATAAGGGTAGAACCTAGCGGGGCACGGAGCTAAGGGCTAGCTACGGGCTAGTTATGTAAGAGCTGCAGGCTATTTAAAGGGGCTTTCCTATAAACAAAGGGAAAGGGCTAGAGATTAAACCTTTTAAGCACCTACCCCTAGCTAGTAGATTAATAGCTATAACACTTTAATTTAACCTTCACTCTATTATTCACTCCTAAGCTAAAAGCCTTAATAAATTAATCTCTCTTCCCTTTAGGGTAATAGACTATTAGTTAGATTAAGATGTCTAGAATTTATTACATAGCAACCTAATTAGGTAGTAGCTATAACTATACTATAGATAAGCAGGAGAATATTACACTACTAAACCTAACTAGAGTGGTTTGCTAGTCCCTATTAGATAACTAGTAGAGTGGAATACTTATTAATAATAAGGAGGTAATACTAAATTAGTGCCTTAAAGAAGTAGTAACCTAGATATATATTATAGAAAAGAGATAGAAACTCGCTTACTTATAGCAAAACCTATAGATAATAGAAGAAGCTATATCCTTAGGTAACTTAGACATAGGACCTATAAATACCTCTCTTTTAGCACCTTAGGTAGTACCTATTACATAGCGATATAGCCTTGCAAAGACATAATTAAAAGCACCTATATATAAAGGGAATACTTTTAAGAGTCTTTAGAATTTCCTAGCGGATTTAAACATAGCTTTTACTATAGATTATAGAACCTTTATGGATAATATAACTAAGGTTACCTATGCTAGTAGCTGCCTAGTAAATAACGCAAAGCAATAATAGATATGTTATATAGCTACGGATAGTTATATAAATTACTAGGGTTACACCTAGGATAGATTTATAGATTAGCTAAAAATAGGAACCATAGATAAGAATACATAATGCTTAGAAGCAATAAGGACATTAATAGGTCTTAGATAAGAAAATCACTAATTATTCTAGACGTTTATAAAGATCTAGGGTAAGGCAGAGGCTAAGCTACCTAAAGCAATTCCTAAACGCCTATAAATCTATATATTTATTAATAGCCTTAATAACGCTATAAAGAAGCAAGTACTTAGCTAAGAGTTCCCTAAGAGTTAGACTTACCTAGTAGGCTAAGGAAGAAAGGCAGAGGTTATAACTAAAGGAGGCTAATTAAGTAATTAAGGTAATAATAGTTAGAAAAGATAATAATATTTTACTTTACTAGAAAGGCTATAGTAATAAAGCAGTAATAGAAAGGCAAATTCACTGTTTATATATTTTAAGTGTAATAAGCTAGGACATGCTTTACTAAGCTACACTAAACTAGATTACTCTATTTATAAGAGAAGCAACTATATAACAGAGACGCATAAGAGTAGCCATAACTAGGCTAGAGATAAAGACCTATTAGACTTAAATAAGACCCCTATTAGCTTAGTATAACCCTAGGAAGACGCTCTTATTAAATTATTACCTAAAGATCTAAGACTAAGAGTTAAGGTAAAGTTATAGTAAGAATATAAATAGGTAGCTATAAAGGCGCTGTTTAACCCTAGCGTAACCTATTTAATTATTTACCTAAAGTTACTAATAGTAGTTAATTAAGCTAACGTAAAAAGAATAATATAACCCTTAAGAGTGCTACCCTTACTAAAATTAAGCATTAAGGGATCTTATTGCAAACCTTATTAATTAAGGATAGCATAGGCTACGTAAGAATATGTTAAGTTAGCTACTACGTAGCTAATACTAGTGAAGACCTATTATTAGGGTATAACTAGGTAGTTATATATAAACTAGTAATTATATCCTAGATAGATAGTTACTAGAGATACCCTATTATAAAAGAATGTCTTAGACTAGTAGTAAGGACGCAATAGGTATATAAGGAGGCAAAACGCGCTTATATTAGATTTATCTTATAGGAATAATAACCAAAATTATACAAAAAGACAATAATATCTTAATAGTAAATAAAGATAAGCCCTATAATAACCTAGTAACTATAGAGATAAGCAAAGCCTATAAGTTAACTATATAAATACCCTAAGCCTATAAGGAGTTTAAGGATATCTTTTAAATAAACTTATAGGTATTCTCCTTATACTAGGTAGCTAAACTTATGCTATTAAATTAGAAGAGGGAAAACGCCCTATAGGGACTAATATATAATTTAGTAGAAAAGGAGCTAGAAGTGCTTTATAAGTACTTAGTAAGCGCGTAGCAAAAGGGATAGATTTAAAGATCTATTAGCCTAGCTAAAGCCCTAATATTATTTATGCTAAAGAAAGGAGGAAAATTACGCCTCTATATAGATTATAAAGCCCTTAATAGGATTACTATTAAAGATAAAGCGCTATTACTACTAATTATAGAGATCTTAAACTAATTAAAGGAGCAAAGGTCTATATAAAATTAGACCTTAAAGATACGTACTATTAGCTATATATCCGCAAAGGCAATAAGTGAAAAACAGCGTTCTAATGTAAATATAGTTACTTTAAATATCTTATAATACCTTTTAGGCTAGTTAATATACCTATAACCTTTTAAGAATATATTAATAATGCCCTTAAAGGCCTTATAAATACAATTTGCGTTATGTATTTAAACAATATTCTAATCTATAGTAGTAATATAGCTATGTATAAGGGCATATAAAACAAGTCCTTTAGAAGCTCTAAGAAGCAAGCCTCTTTATTAACCTAGAAAAGTGCAAATTCTTATATAAGGAGGTTAAATTCCTAGGCTTTATTATATCTAAAGAAGGAATTATAATAGAGCCTACTAGAATTAAGACAATAGTAACTTAGCTAGTACCTTGCAGCGTCTTTAATATCTAGTTATTCCTAGGCTTTATAGGATTTTACAAATAGTTTATTAAAGGCTATAGCAAAATAGTTATCCTATTAACTAATTAACTCTAAGGAGACTAATTAGCAAAGTTTAAGCTAAATCCTAATAAGTTAGCTATGTTTAGGAGCTATAAAAATAATTCTAAGAGGCGCTAATTCTAGTGCACTTTAATCTACTAGCCCTATTAAGGGTTAAGATAAATGCCTTAGGACACGCACTTAGGGCTATCCTAGTATAGTTAGTGCTAGGTTACTAGCACCTAGTAGCGTATATATTAAGAAAGTTAAATAAGATAAAGCTATGCTACGCAATACTAGATATAGAGTTACTAGCTATCTAAGAGGTATTCTAAACTTAGAGGTATTACCTTATATACTTAACGTATTTAGTTATAGTGGTTATAGATTACTTAAACCATAAGTACCTAGCTATAAAGCTAAAGTTAACTAGTAGATAGGTTACTACGCTAGATAAACTCTATCTATTTAACTTTATAATTAAATATAGAGTAAGTAAGTTAAACCCTACTAATGCTCTATTAAGGAGGTTAGATTATATAAGTAAAGAGAGGAAGGTAAAGGTAATATCCTTATAATTACTAACCTTTCTTACTAAATTTATAAATAACACGCTATAAGGACGCTATAATAGAACTACTAGCATTTAGTGCTCTAAGAAAACATAGTGTATTTAGTTTATAAATAATAGGCTATAAGGACACTATAATAAAACTATTAATATCTAGCGCTCTATAAAATCGCTCCCTACCTATTAACTAGATAAGGATAAACTACACATAAGACTAGACCTACTAGCTAAGGAGTTACTCCCTAGCGGTGGTATATTAGCTAGGGTTTCCTTAATTTTAAAGAAACCTAATAGTCTAGACGCACTCTAAGGATATTATTATAGCATAGGGGACTATATATAAGACTAAGCCTACTAGCTAAGGAGTGATTACCTAGTAGTGGTATAATAGCTAGGGTCTTATTAATTTTAGAAAAGCCTAATAGTCTAGACACATTCTAAGGATATTATTATAGCATAGGGGATTACACATAAGACTAAGCCCGCTAGCTAAGGAGTTACTACCTAGCAGTGGTATAATAGCTAGGGTCTTATTAATTTTAGAAAAGCCTAATAGTCTAGACACATTCTAAGGATATTATTATAGCATAGGAGGACTACACGTAAGACTAAGCTTGCTAGCTAAGGAGTTGCTACCTAGTAGTAGTGTAATAGCTAGGGTCTTATTAATTTTAGAGAAGCCTATTAGACTAGACGCGCTTAACATAGGTGTTATAGTAGGGAATAGACTGCACATAAGACTAAATTCGCTAGCTAAGGAGTTATAACCTAGTAAATGCATTATAGCTAGGGTCTTAGTAGTACAGAGAATCTCTTCTAAGTTAAATTCCGCTATATTTATAGAAGACATAGAATTAGAACCCTAATCTAAGTCTTACTTTTAGATATATAATAGAGGATGCCTTTATTATAAAGAAAAGGGCATTGCTATTAAGTAATAACCTAGATATATTATAAACATAGTCTATTAAACCCTCTAAGCTATTAATGTTTAAAAATTAAGTTTTTATCCTATAGGGAATAAGAAAAGAAATCCTATTACTAATTTATAATAACCTTATTACTAGGCATTAAGGAGTTACTAGAACTCTTTAATAAGTTACTAACTAATATTTTTAGCTAGGAATAAAAAGAGATATTAAGGTATATATACGTACTTATATTAGCTATTAAGTTTTAAAACTATAAATATATAAACCTTATAGTAAGCTAGCTATACTACTAGTACTAGATTACCTCTTTTAAGAATTATTAATAGATTTTATTACTAGACTCCCACTAGTTAAAGATTAGTAAGGTAAAACGCATAATATAATCTTAGTAGTGGTTAATAGATTTACAAAATATAGTATTTATATCCCTATATCTATGCGGTTAACTAGCAATAGACTAGTAATTATCTTCCTAAAACATATTTTTAAAGATTATAAAGCCCTAAAGGGTATTATTATAGACTAAGGTTTAATATTTACTAGTGGATTTTAGAGAACATTCTACTACCTCTTAGTAATAAAGCGGCGATTAAGCACTACATTTTATCTATAAATAGATAGTTAAATAGAATGCTTAAATTAAGTTTTAGAGCACTATTTAAGAGCATTTATATGCGTAAAGCAGACTAATTAGGTTAATTATCTCCTAATAGCACAGTTTGCTTATAACACAAGTACGCATATAAGTTATGGTTACATACCTACGGAAGCGCTATAAGGGTATAACCTAAGGGAACTAGATTAAGCAGTTATACTAATTCTAATAGTTAATAATTAAGCTAAAAATAGAGTTTTAGAATTAAAGTATAAGCACATAGAGATTAAGTAGCTATTAAGCTACTTATAGGCCTTATAGAAAAGTATTATAATTAAAAGAGAGTGCTAATAAAGTTTAATATAGGTAACTACGTCTTACTCTTAACTAAGAATATTAATCTATAATACCCTAGCTAAAAGCTAGCTATAAAGTACTTAGGACTATATAAGATTAAAAAGAAGTTAGCTATTATAGTTTAGCTTATTAATTAAAGTTACCTAAAGGAACATGCTTATATAATGTTTTTAATATTATAAGCTTAAAACCTTTTAGAGGAAATCTAAGCAACGCGGTTAAAATAACCTTACTATAAGATAATATTAAAGAGGATTAAGAGGAATTTAAAGTTAAATAAATTATTGCCTATAAATACAATAGTAAACGGCGTAAATATTTAGTAAAATAGAAGAATTATAATAATTCTAAGAATTCTTAGGTGCTACGTAGAGACTTTATAATAAAAGAGGTTATTAAAGACTACAAGCGATAACTAAGCAGCTAAATCTTAACTTCTTAGCTGCTTAATTAACTCCTAATTATAATCTAAAATAATCATTAGATTGCAGCGATTTAATAGGGGATAATTCACTTAATAACAATTTAGACTACTAAACAAATCTTGTATTTAAAGCAAAAACTTAGCATAGACTTGTAGCTATCTAATAGCTAGACTTTAGAGACATATTTAAACTGATTTTTAGTATGATTTCTAACTTTATTAGCCTTAGACTTATTATTACTAAAGGCTTAAACTTATAATTCCTTAGGGAGTTCTAAAGGTCTAATACACGTAAGGAGAGTAGCTTAAGCAGTAATAAACTAGTAGTGAGTTAGTAAAGAATAAGTAGTAAAGCTAGTAGCACTAACTATAGGGCTATAAGTGGCTATAAATTAAAGATAATTAGTAATTTTAATCTAGGTTTCTAGATTAATAATATTAATTAGCTATAAGAAAGCAACGTATTTATTACACTCCGCTTCTTAAGAAGCCTTAGCTATAAGACACGCGTAATAAGCTTGCCTATGTTTATTAGTATTTTTAAGGCTAAAAGAGTATTATAAAGTTTCTTCTTAGCTTATATAAACTCCTAGTAGCGTATTAGTAATATTAAAGTAGTAAAGTAAAGGGTACTTATATTACTAATATAGTATAGTTCTAGAAGATTATAAAGTATATCCTAAAGCTATTTATATAGCTTTATAATTTAAATAGGACACTAGTAAGGAGTTAGTAGTAATTAAGAGGTAATCCCTTAAGGCTTAACTTACCCTAACATAAGTCTTATTATTTTAAGCGTAATAATAGTATTTTAGAGAATTACCTATAAAAAGCTAAATATTAGTAGTAATAGCAGTAAGCTAGTAGCGAGTTTATACTAGAGAAGTAATTATATTTAGTTAGAGCAGGCTTTCCTTAGTAATATACTAAGGCTATTTATCTTTATTATTATCCCTTAGAGCTACGTTCTAAATAGCTAACCACTAGGCATAATATATGTATGGAATTTTTATTAAACTAGCTCTAAGTTAGTAATAAAAAAGCAATAAAGAAGCAGCGAACTTACGTAGTCTTTAATAATTATAAGGTTCTCCCCTTATAGGATAGCTTAATAGTGGAATCTTTAATAGTAATAGTATAAGATATAATAGCTTAAGCTATAATAGTTAGTAGTTAATATTATATAATAGTAGTATTATAGTAGCTATTATATTAGTAAGGGACTTATAAGTTAATAAGAGGCTTAAAGAAGAGAAAAAAAAGGGAAAAGAAGGAAGGAAATTACCCTTTCTTATAGGAATTTAAGTGCCTTAGATTAATCTAAGCTACTCTAACTAAAATCTTCCGTGCGTTATAACTAGTGTGTTCACAGAGATCACTATGATTCACGAGTTATTACTATAAGCTTACTGCGAATTTATTAGGCTATTACTATAAGCTTAAAGGAAAACGGAAGGAGTAGGGTAATCTATGCCTTATAAAGTTAAGCTAATTAAAAATCGCGCTAACTAGTCTAGTTAAGAAGAATCTCTTAGGAAGAATAACCTATAGAGAGGAAGTTAAGAAGTAACTATAACCTAGCTTCTATTAGTAAGCGGTTGCTATAAAGAAGGCTAATGCAGCCTAATGTCATTAACATCACTATATTGCTTTGTAAAAATCACTATAGCAAGTAATAACAAAGGAACTCTCGCGCTATAACCTAACCCTAAGATAGTACCTTAATGCGATTAAGGACGATCGTAGTAAGAGGGGTATTATATTAGGAGCAGAATAGCAATAGCATCCATAAGGGTAGCAATAGTATTAATAAGGGTGGAACCTAGCGGGGCACGGAGCTAAGGGCTAGCTATAGGCTAGTTACGTGAGAGCTATAGGCTATTTAAAGGGGCTTTCCTATAAACAAAGGGAAAGGGCTAGAGATTAAACCTTTTAAGCACCTACCCCTAGCTAGTAGATTAATAGCTATAACACTTCAATCTAACCTTCACTCTGTTATTCACTCCCAAGCCAAAAGCCTTGACACTAGCTATATTTAATAGGATATTTCTAATATCTCTTACTCTAAACTATTCTTTATCTAGAACTAGTGTATTATTAAGCTCTAGAAAGGAGAGGTCTAGGATATAGGAGAGGTCTGCTATAGGCTTAGGGAAGAACCTTTATATAAGTATACTTGCCTTATCCTTATAGGTAGTGGCTAGGTTAGGGTTATTATTAGTTCTTTCTAGGTCTAGGAGTCTAGGAGCTCTAGGGAGGCCTAGCTTTAGAGCTAGGCCTATCTCTCTAGTCTTTAAACTCTACTATCCTTTTCCTATATATTAGCTTTTTATAGGGCTTCTCTCTATATGTTCCTTTTTCTTCCCTAACTATCTATTCCTAGTTATTATTTACCTTAGAGAAGGCTTACTAGTTTACTTTAGTCTTCTAGCGTCTCTATTATCTCTTAGCTTATCTAGCTTTAGTAACTACCTCTTTTATTCTCCTTAATTACTATGCCTTTAGGCTAGGGAGTCCTTAGCGCTTCTATAAGGCTACTAGTTTTACTATCTATTAGAGGTTTATAATAAGCTATATTATATATACATTAATTCCTTCCTTATCTTTTAGGTCTAGTGCGTTTTCTACTTAGAGTTATACTACTACTTTTGCCTTTACCTATAGTCTATTTATTATAGTCTAGGTATATTTAAGGGTAGGCTAGGCGCCTTCTTACTCCTTAGTAAAGATACTAATTAGCTATAGGATATAGTTAGAGCCTATAAGGTCTTTTACGCTATTATAGTAAACTTAGATATCTAGAGTTACCTATGCTAGATCTATAGTGCTATCTTTATTTTCTCTATATTATCTTATAGGTTCCTCTTAGGGCATTACTAGACTAAGCCTCTATTAGCTTATAAGGTCTAGTAGTTCCTCCGCTCCTCTAGTTATTCTATCTAAGCTATCCTAGAGGGGTGTTTTTAGTTAAAGTCTCCTATAAAAACGCTTTAGCTATAAGGCTCTTTTATATTAAAAGTGTAAATAGGTATATTCTAGTTATCTATATATCCTTCTAAGTAAAGGGAGTAAATATTTATGCCTTTTATCTCTACTAGTAACTAGTTAGGTCCTCCTAGGCTATTTATAACCCTATATTATGCTTCTTATTTATATATACTGCGTTTTATCCCTTATAGTGTACTAGTTAGAATTAGGTAAGGCCTAGTGCTAAGGGCTATAAGTGCCTTATATATTCCTACTCTTAGATTACTATTATATCTATATTAGTTTAGTATTAGAGTGCTATATATATTAGGCTATCCTTCTTATTTATATTCTAAAAGAGAACTTATAATATTACTATATTAATTAGGGAGTAGTAGGTCTTTACTATCTTATGCTAGGTCTATTCTAGCCCTATTTTAAGATATATATTATATAATGCTCCTTACCCTAGGCTATTTAGCACTTCTCTCTATATTTATAAGGCATTCCCTTTTCTTACCTACTATAATAATAAGTAGCCCAGACCCGCCGCAGAAGCACTCCGCTTCTTTTTGCTCCGATTCCTAGCACAGAGCTTCTTGACGCGATCCTGATAATCATCTGGGACCTAGAGGACCATGTCAGGAGCAGAACAGCGACGGCATCCATGAGGGTAGCGACGGCATCAAAGAGGGTGAAACCCAGCGGGGCACGGAGCTAAGGGCTAGCTACGGGCTAGTTACGTAAGAGCTATAGGCTATTTAAAGGGGCTTTCTCATAAATAAAGGAAAGGGCTAGAGATTAAACCTTTTAAGCACCTACCCCTAGCTAGCAGATTAATAGCTATAACACTTTAATCTAACCTTTACTCTATTATTCACTCCTAAGCTAAAGCCTTAATAAATTAATCTCTCTTCCCTTTAGGGTAATAGACTATTAGTTAGATTAAGATATCTAGAATTTATCGCATAGTAACCTAATTAGGTAGTAGCTATAACTACGCTATAGATAAGCAGGAGAATATTATACCGCTAAACCTAACTAGAGTAGTCCGCTAGTCCCTATTAGATAATTAGCAAAGTAAAACACTTATTAATAATAAGGAGGTAACACTAAATTAGTGCCTTAAAGAAGTAGTAACCTAGATATATATTATAGAAAAAGATAGAAACTCGCTTACTTATAGCAAAACCTATAGATAATAGAAAAAGCTATGTCCTTAGGTAACTTAGATATAGGACCTATAAATACCCTTTCTTTAGCACCTTAGGTAGCACCTATTATATAGTAATATAGCCTTATAAAGATATAATTAAAAGCACCTATATATAAAGGGAACACTTTTAAGAGTCTTTAGAATTTCCTAGTGGATTTAAACATAGCTTTTACTATAGATTATAGAACCTTTATAGATAATATAACTAAGGTTACCTATGCTAGTAGCTACCTAGTAGATAATGCAAAGCAATAATAAATGCGTTATATAGCTATAGATAGTTATATAAACTACTAGGGTTATACCTAGGATAGATTTATAGATTAGCTAAAGATAGGAACTATAGATAAGAATACATAGTGCTTAGAAGTAATAAGGACATTAATAGGTCTTAGATAAGAAAATCACTAATTATTCCAGATATTTATAAAGATCTAGGGTAAGGCAAAGGCTAAGCTACCTAAAGTAATTCCTAAACGCTTACAAATCTATATATTTATTAATAGCCTTAATAATGCTATAAAGAAGTAAGTACTTAGCTAAGAGTTCCCTAAGAGTTAGACTTACCTAGCAGGCTAAGGAAGAAAGGCAGAGGTTATAACTAAAGGAGGTTAATTAAGTAATTAAGGTAATAATAGTTAGAAAAGATAATAATGTTTTACTTTACTAGAAAGGCTATAGCAATAAAGCGGTAATAGAAAGATAAATTTACTATTTATATGTTTTAAGTATAGTAAGCTAGGATATGCTTTACTAAGCTATACTAAACTAGATTACTCTATTTGCAAGAGAAGTAACTATATAACAAAGACATATAAGAGTAGCTATAACTAGGCTAGAGATAAAGACCTATTAGACTTAAATAAAACCCTTATTAGCTTAGTGTAACCCTAGGAAGACACTCTTATTAAATTATTACCTAAAGATCTAAGACTAAGAGTTAAGGTAAAGTTATAGTAAGAACATAAATAGGTAGCTATAAAGGCGCTGCTTAACCCTAGCGTAACCTATTTAATTATTTACCTAAAGTTACTAATAGTAGTTAATTAGGCTAATATAAAAAGGATAATATAACCCTTAAGAGTGCTACCCTTACTAAAATTAAGCATTAAGGGATCTTATTATAAACCTTATTAATTAAGGATAGCATAGGCTACGCAAGAATATATTAAGTTAGCTACTACATAGCTAATACTAGTAAAGACCTATTATTAGGGCATAACTAGGTAGTTATATATAAACTAGTAATTATATCCTAGATAAATAGTTACTAAAGACACCCTATTACAAAAGAATGTCTTAGACTAGCAGTAGGGACGTAATAGGCACGTAAGGAGGCAAAACGCGCTTATATTAGATTTATCTTATAGGGGATAATAACTAAAATTATATAAAAAGATAATAATATCTTAATAGTAAATAAAGATAAGCCTTATAATAACCTAGTAACTATAAAGATAAGCAAAGCCTATAAGTTAACTATGTAAATACCCTAAGCCTATAAGGAGTTTAAGGATATCTTTTAAATAAACTTATAGGTATTCTCCTACACTAGGTAGCTAAACTTATACTATTAAATTAAAAGAGGGAAAACGCCCCTATAGGGACTAATATATAATTTAGTAGAAAAGGAGCTAGAAGTACTCTATAAGTACTTAGCAAGCGTATAGCAAAAGGGATAGATTTAAAGATCTATTAGCCTAGCTAAAGCCCTAATATTATTTATGCTAAAGAAAGGAGGAAAATTACGCCTCTATATAGATTATAAAGCCCTTAATAGGATTACTATTAAAGATAAAGCGCTATTACTACTAATTATAGAGATCTTAAACTAATTAAAAGGAGCAAAGGTCTATATAAAATTAGACCTTAAAGATACGTACTATTAGCTATATATCCGCAAAGGTAATAAGTGGAAAACAGCGTTCTAATGTAAATATAGTTACTTTAAATATCTTATAATACCTTTTAGGCTAGTTAATATACCTATAACCTTTTAAGAATATATTAATAATGCCCTTAAAGGCCTTATAAATACAATTTGCGTTATGTATTTAAACAATATTCTAATCTATAGTAGTAATATAGCTATGTATAAGGGGCATATAAAACAAGTCCTTTAGAAGCTCTAAGAAGCAAGCCTCTTTATTAACCTAGAAAAGTGCAAATTCTTATATAAGGAGGTTAAATTCCTAGGCTTTATTATATCTAAAGAAGGAATTATAATAGAGCCTACTAGAATTAAGACAATAGTAACTTAGCTAGTACCTCGCAGCGTCTTTAATATCTAGTTATTCCTAGGCTTTATAGGATTTTACAAATAGTTTATTAAAGGCTATAGCAAAATAGTTATCCTATTAACTAATTAACTCTAAGGAGACTAATTAGCAAAGTTTAAGCTAAATCCTAATAAGTTAGCTATGTTTAGGGAGCTATAAAAATAATTCTAAGAGGCGCTAATTCTAGTGCACTTTAATCTACTAGCCCTATTAAGGGTTAAGATAAATGCCTTAGGACACGCACTTAGGGCTATCCTAGTATAGTTAGTGCTAGGTTACTAGCACCTAGTAGCGTATATATTAAGAAAGTTAAATAAGATAAAGCTATGCTACGCAATACTAGATATAGAGTTACTAGCTATCTAAGAGGTATTCTAAACTTAGAGGTATTACCTTATATACTTAACGTATTTAGTTATAGTGGTTATAGATTACTTAAACCATAAGTACCTAGCTATAAAGCTAAAGTTAACTAGTAGATAGGTTACTACGCTAGATAAACTCTATCTATTTAACTTTATAATTAAATATAGAGTAAGTAAGTTAAACCCTACTAATACTCTATTAAGGAGGTTAGATTATATAAGTAAAGAGAGGAAGGCAAAGGTAATATCCTTATAATTACTAACCTTTCTTACTAAATTTACAAATAACACGCTATAAGGACGCTATAATAGAACTACTAGCATTTAGTGCTCTAAGAAAACATAGTGTATTTAGTTTATAAATAATAGGCTATAAGGATACTATAATAAAACTATTAATATCTAGCGCTCTATAAAATCGCTCCCTACCTATTAACTAGATAAGGATAAACTACACATAAGACTAGACCTACTAGCTAAGGAGTTACTCCCTAGCGGTGGTATATTAGCTAGGGTTTCCTTAATTTTAAAGAAACCTAATAGTCTAAACGCACTCTAAGGATATTATTATAGCATAGGGGACTATATATAAGACTAAGCCTACTAGCTAAGGAGTGATTACCTAGTAGTGGTATAATAGCTAGGGTCTTATTAATTTTAGAAAAGCCTAATAGTCTAGACACATTCTAAGGATGTTATTATAGCATAGGGGATTACATATAAGACTAAGCCTGCTAGCTAAGGAGTTACTACCTAGCAGTGGTGTAATAGCTAGGGTCTTATTAATTTTAGAAAAGCCTAATAGTCTAGACACATTCTAAGGATATTATTATAGCATAGGAGAACTACACGTAAGACTAAGCCTGCTAGCTAAGGAGTTGCTACCTAGTAGTAGTGTAATAGCTAGGGTCTTATTAATTTTAGAGAAGCCTATTAGACTAGACGCGCTTAACATAGGTATTATAGTAAGGAATAGACTACACATAAGACTAAATTCGCTAGCTAAGGAGTTATAACCTAGTAAATGCATTATAGCTAGGGTCTTAGCAGTACAGAGAATCTCTTCTAAGTTAAATTCCGCTATATTTATAGAAGACATAGAATTAGAACCCCTAATCTAAGTCTTACTTTTAGATATATAATAAAGGGATGCCTTTATTATAAAGAAAAGGGCATTGCTATTAAGTAATAACCTAGATATATTATAAACATAGTCTATTAAACCCTCTAAGCTATTAATGTTTAAAAATTAAGTTTTTATCCTATAGGGAATAAGAAAAGAAATCCTATTACTAATTTATAATAACCTTATTACTAGGCATTAAGGAGTTACTAGAACTCTTTAATAAGTTACTAACTAATATTTTTAGCTAGGAATAAAAAGAGACATTAAGGTATATATACGTACTTATATTAGCTATTAAGTTTTAAAACTATAAATATATAAACCTTATAGTAAGCTAGCTATACTACTAGTACTAGATTACCTCTTTTAAGAATTATTAATAGATTTTATTACTAGACTCCCACTAGTTAAAGATTAGTAAGGTAAAACGCATAATATAATCTTAGTAATGGTTAATAGATTTACAAAATATAGTATTTATATCCCTATATCTATGCGGTTAACTAGTAATAGACTAGTAATTATCTTCCTAAAACATATTTTTAAAGATTATAAAGCCCTAAAGGGTATTATTATAGACTAAGGTTTAATATTTACTAGTGGATTTTAGAGAACATTCTACTACCTCTTAGTAATAAAGCGGCGATTAAGCACTACATTTTATCTATAAATAAATAGTTAAATAGAATGCTTAAATTAAGTTTTAGAGCACTATTTAAGAGCATTTATATGCGTAAAGCAAACTAATTAGGTTAATTATCTCCTAATAGCACAGTTTGCTTATAACACAAGTACGCATATAAGTTATAGTTATATACCTACGGAAGCGCTATAAGGGTATAACCTAAGGGAACTAGATTAAGCAGTTATACTAATTCTAATAGTTAATAATTAAGCTAAAAATAGAGTTTTAGAATTAAAGTATAAGCACATAGAGATTAAGTAGCTATTAAGCTACTTATAGGCCTTATAGAAAAAGTATTATAATTAAAAGAGAGTGCTAATAAAGTTTAATATAGGTAACTACGTCTTACTCTTAACTAAGAATATTAATCTATAATGCCCTAGCTAAAAGCTAGCTATAAAGTACTTAGGACTATATAAGATTAAAAAAGAAGTTAGCTATTATGGTTTAGCTTATTAATTAAAGCTGCCTAAAGGAACGCGCTTATATAATGTTTTTAATATTATAAGCTTAAAACCTTTAGAGGAAATCTAAGCAATGCGGTTAAAACAACCTTACTATAAGATAATATTAAAGAGGATTAAGAGGAATTTAAAGTTAAACAAATTATTGCCTATAAATATAATAGCAAATAGCGTAAATATTTAGTAAAATAGAAGAATTATAATAATTCTAAGAATTCTTAGGTGCTATATAAAGACTTTA
The DNA here is from genome assembly GCA_023658505.1 of Epichloe gansuensis. Classification (NCBI taxonomy): domain Eukaryota; kingdom Fungi; phylum Ascomycota; class Sordariomycetes; order Hypocreales; family Clavicipitaceae; genus Epichloe; species Epichloe gansuensis. The sequence goes on from CP098284.1 coordinate 2,731,716, forward strand.
TAACAAAAGAGGTTATTAAAGACTATAAGCGGTAACTAAGTAGCTAAATCTTAACTTCTTAGCTGCTTAATTAACTCTTAATTGTAATCTAAAATAATTATTAGATCGCAGCGATTTAATTAGGGAATAATTCACTTAATAACAATTTAGACTACTAAATAAATCTTATATTTAAAGCAAAAACTTAGCATAGACTTGTAGCTATCTAATAGCTAGACTTTAGAGATATATTTAGACTGATTTTTAGTATAATTTCTAACTTCATTAGCCTTAGACTTATTATTACTAAAGGCTTAAACTTATAATTCCTTAGGGAGTTCTAAAGGTCTAACACACATAGGGAGAGTAGCTTAAGCAGTAGTAAACTAGTAGTAAGTTAGCAAAGAATAAGCAGTAAAGCTAATAGCACTAACTATAGGGCTATAAGTAGCTATAAATCAAAGATAATTAGTAATTTTAATCTAGGTTTCTAGATTAATAATATTAATTAGCTACGAGAAAGTAGTGTATTTATTACACTTCGCTTCTTAAGAAGCCTTAGCTATAAGACATGTGTAATAAGCTTGCCTATATTTATTAGCATTTTTAAGGCTAAAAGAGTATTATAAAGTTTCTTCTTAGCTTATATAAACTCCTAGTAGCATATTAGTAATATTAAAGTAGTAAAGTAAAGGGTACTTATATTACTAATATAGTATAGTTCTAGAAGATTATAAAGTATATCCTAAAGCTATTTATATAGCTTTATAATTTAAATAGGACACTAGTAAGGAGTTAGTAGCAATAAGAGGCAATCCCTTAAGGCTTAACTTACCCTAACATAAGTCTTATTATTTTAAGCGTAATAATAGCATTTTAGAGAATTACCTATAAAAAGCTAAACATTAGTAATAATAGCAGTAAGCTAGTAATAAGTTTATACTAGAGGAGTAACTATATTTAGTTAGAGCAGGCTTTCCCTTAGTAATATACTAAGGCTATTTATCTTTATTATTATCCCTTAGAGCAACCTTTGATACTTTTTCCGCACCGATCTAAAGGTCCGGAATCGCCTCTAAAATACAAACCACATTAATATTCGAATTCCTTACCTCCGTTTACCCCTCCTATGATGTCGCATTGCGATAGAGCTAGAGGCAGGTGTAAGGGTAAGATACTAATAGTAATTAACGCTAGAGAAAGGGGGCTAGTATAGAGCTACTACTACCTAAACGCAGGAATAGGGTAATTTAATGCCTATAGACACGAAGATAACCTAATAACGGATTGGATATAATTTAAACACCTAGATAACACGAAATTCTATAATAAGATCGCTAGCCTTATCCCTAGTAATAAAGTCTCCTAAGTTTAGAGCATTATAAAGGCCATAGCCTACTAGGTAGCAAACCATGCCTACGCTAAAATAAGAGCTATAAATAATAATAGCAGTAATAATAATAATAATATTTATACTACTAAAGAAGCCCTTAAAGTAGCCCTTAAGAAGGCTATTAAGGAAGAAGCTAAAGGAACTAATATACTAACCTAGGTAAGCATTATAGCTAGACTAGCACTAAGAAGGCTAAATAATAAAACCCCCTTATAGGTTCTAGGTAGATAACACAGAGAAGTACTTATTAAAGGTAATATAATCTAGGAAACACTTTAATCCTAAGGCGCTAAAGATATAATAACTATAGTAAACAGAGCTACTAGCTAAACCATAGCTATAGTAGCTAGAAGACTCCCTAGCGGAGATATAATTATTACCTTTAAAGGAAACGTAGCCTAATATAAAGAGAACTAAAAATAGATTACTAAAGCATTTAGTCTAGAAGCAGCCCTTTACCACCGCGTACTTAGCGTTATAGTTAAGGGATTCCTAATAAAGCATATATCTATTAAGAACCTTATAACTAAGATTAGAAAAGCGAATAAAGTAAACGTAATTAAGGTAACTATAAGGCACCCCTAAGTAGAAAACGCATAGCGTACTACCCTAATCCTAGGACTAGTAGAAGTAGAAAACACTAATAAGATATGCTAAGATAAAATAGTCTTTAAAGCAAAGCTATTCTAGACTAAACTATATAATAAGACCCTATAACCCTAATAATGCTATAACTACTTCTAAACTAGCTATATTATAAAGTTCTATAAGGCAGCCCTAAGGTATAGTAGGTATAGAGCTAGCTAATATAAGGAAGGAGAAATATTATACCTAATAATTAGCAAATAACTAAAGGAAAACTATATCTTATATTCTAGCCTATACCTAGTGTGGTTAAGGGACTACCCTATCCTAAAAGAGAAGTAAAATATAGTAAAAGCAGGCTACCTAAAGTAACTATTGCAATTCGCTAGTAACTCCTTAGATAGAAGCCTAACACTACCCTATAAGGGAACTAGTATAGCTATGGCACCTATTATTATAGTAGGTAGGAAAAGGGGATACCTAATAAATACAGAGAGAAGTGCTAAATAGCCTAGGGTAGGAGTATTATATAATACATATCTTAAAATAGGGCTGGAATAGAGCTAGCATAAGACAGCAAAGATCCACTACCCCCTTAACTAATATAGTAATATTATAAGTTCTCTTTTAGAATATAAATAAGAAGGATAGCTTAATACACATAGCGCTCTAACACTAAACTAATATAGACATAATAGTAATCTAAGAGTAAGAACATATAAGGCACCTATAGCCCCTAGCACTAGGCCTTGCCTAATTCTAACTAGCACACTATAAGGGATAAAATACAGTATATATAAATAAGAAGTATAATATAGGGTTATAAATAGCTTAGGGAGGACTTAACTAGTTACTAGTAGAGATAAAAGGCATAAATATTTACTCCTCTACTTAGAAGGATATATAGATAACTAGAACACACCTATCTATACTATTAACATAGAAAAGCCTTATAGCTAGAGTGTTTTTATAGGAGACTTTAACTAAAAACACCCTCTCTAGGATAGCTTAGATAGAATAACTAGAGAAGTAGAGGAACTACTAGACCTTATAAGCTAGTAGAGGCTTAGTCTAGTAATGCCCTAAGGGGAACCTATAAGATAATATAGAGAAGATAGAGATAGCACTATAGATCTAGCATAGGCAACTCTAGATATCTAAGTCTACTATAATAGCGTAGAAGACCTTATAGGCTCTAACCATATTCTATAGCTAATTAGTATCTTTACTAAGGAGTAAGAAGGCGCCTTACCTACCCTTAAACATACCTAGACTATAATAAATAAACTATAGGTAAAGGCAAAAGTAGTAGTGTAACTCTAAGCGGAAAACGCACTAGACCTAAAAGATAAGGAAGGAATTAATATATATGTAATATAGCTTATTATAAACCTCTAATAGATAGTAAAACTAGTAGCCTTATAGAAGCGCTAAGGACTCCTAGTCTAAAGGCATAGTAGTTAAGGAGAATAAAAGAGGTAATTACTAAAGCTAGATAAGCTAAGAGATAATAGAGGCACTAGAAGACTAAAGCAAACTAGTAAGCCTTCTCTAAGGCAAATAATAACTAGGAATAGATAGTTAAGGAAGAAAAAGAAACGTATAGAGAGAAGCCTTATAAAAAGCTAATATATAGGAAAAGGATAGTAAAGTTTAAAGACTAGAGAGATAGGCCTAGCTCTAAAGCTAGGCCCCTAGAGCTCCCTAGACTCCTAGACCTAGAAAGAACTAATAATAACCCTAACCTAGCTACTACCTATAAGGATAAGGTAAGTATACTTATATAAAGGTTCTTCCCTAAGCCTATAGTAAACCTCTCCTATATCCTAGACCTCTCCTTCCTAGAGCTTAATAATACGCTAGTCTTAGATAAAGAATAGTTTAGAGTAGGAGATATTAGAAACATCTTATCTAACATAGCTAGCTAGAAAGCCCTAGGAGATAATAAACTCCTAGTAGGCCTTATTAAGGCCTGTAATAAACTAGCTAAAGAAGCTATAGTATACTTACTAAACGCTGCCCTTAAAGTAGGATATTTTCTAGTATAGTTTTAAACCATATAAGTAGTAGTAATTAGAAAGCTAGGAAAAACCACTAAGGAGATAAGAAGGGCTAACGTATAGAGACTTATCTTACTACTAAATATAGTAGGAAAGATTATAGAAGTAGTAATCATAAGGTAGCTTATAGCCTTTACTAAGGCTAAGGGCCTCCTTCCTAAGCTATAAATAGGAAATAGGGTAAATAGATTAATAGAAACTATAATAAGAGTCCTTATAGAATACGTAAGAGAGGCTTAGGGTAAAGGTAGCATTGCCTCGCTAGCGTAAATAGATATCTCTTCTGTATTTAATAGAGTTAGCTACCTATATCTAATTTACATTTTAATCTAAATAGGTATATTACACTAGCTAATAGCTATAATACGTAGCTTCCTTACAGATAGAATAAGCTAGCTTAGCTTTAATAGCAAACTCTTAAGACCCTTTTAGATAAAGGTAAGCACCCTATAAGGCTCTCCTCTTACTAATCCTCTTCCTACTTTACTTAGCAAAGCTATATATACACCTCTAAGCTATCCTAGGCATAGTAGTAATAGGATTTACAGATAATATAAACATAGCGGTGTTTAGAAAAACACTATATAAACCTAGAAGAGGCTTAAAGCTACGTAGAAAGTGTATAAAAAGTAAGTAAAAGAAGTAGGAGTAAAGTTTAACCTAGTAAAGACTAAACTTATACACTTTAGTAAAGCATACTAACCCCTATAGGCTAGGGTTTAACTTAGTATAAAGAAGATAGCGCCTATAGAGTTATATAGGTTCCTTAAAGTCTAGGTTAATAGGAAACTTAATTAGAGTGCTTATAAGAATATCCTAAAAGGTAAACTAGCCTAGTAATAGCTTACACTCTCCTCGCTAGCGGTATTAGCCTAGGGTTATAGCTTTAGAGATACCTAACTCCTATATACATAGGTAGTCTAGCCTATCCTTACCTATAGGGCAAGCGCTTACTATACCCTAACTAAGAAGGGTAAAAAGCTAAGAGAAGTAATTAAAAGCTTTATAATAGACTAATTAGCCTGCCTCTAAATTATAGCTAGTGTATTTAAGGCTATACCTATTACCTAACTAGAGGTTAAGACCTATGTCCCCCTAGATCTATACCTAAATAAGTTAAAACAGAAGTTTAAAGAGAGAATTATAGAGAGTGGAATAGCTATAATAATCTAAACCGCTGCTAACTTAGTATAGTTAGTGTTACGTTATAGATAGAGACCCCCTAGGAGTAATAAACTAGTGGTAGAACTATATAAGGAATAAAGATAACGCTAGGATAAATAGCATAGTAGGGAATGCCTAGGATAGCATAGACTTATAAGAGAACTAACAGAGGATTAACCACTAACTTATAACCTAAAGGAAATCTAAAGATTCTATATAGGCCTAGAAAAGCATATCTCCTTAACTATAGTCTAATTACGCACTAGGAAGATTAGTCTTAATAAGTTCCTCTTCTAGAGAGGCATTCCTAGGGTAAACTTACCGCTATATAGCTATAGCAGAGTAGTTAAGGACTAATATTATATTATAGTAAACTACCCTAAATATAACTACTAATGCCCCTAAACGCGCTAGCCTAGAGATATATAGGAGGTAAGGCTAGCCCTAAACTACCCCTAAAGGTAAGAGTAATAGCTAAATAGTTCCTTAGTATAAAACAACTCTAATACTACTTATTAGCATAAGAACTAGTAGCTAACATATATAGTAAAGAGGAGGAGCTAGAGCTAGGGCGCTTCTAGTGCGCTAGGACTAATAACTAAGATATAGATATAGTAAATAACTAGGGAGAGATATAAGATTATATAGTTTAAAGCTAGCAATAGGCTAGCTAAAGAATTACATTTCTAGAACCATTATTAGATTAATTTTAAATATATAACGCTAGGTATTATAAGCCTTACCAGTCTGCCTCCGCCCCTTTACTAAGCTATACCTACCTAACTAATTACTCCTTCTCTAGGACTAGAATTACCCTCTCTATCACCTTAGCCTACCCTTAGCAGGTAGGGCCATAGCTAGGAAATAGTTTATCTCCGTAGCGCAAGCGTCTAGGCGCTATAGCTAAAAGATAACCTTATTATATGACTCCTCACTAGCGCTAGACTAACCTAGGCCTGTAACTAAGGCACTATGCTTCTTCTTACTTTAATTACTAGCATAGAGCTTCTTTATATAATTCTAATAGTTATCTAAGACCTATAGAACCATTAGACCTAGACTAGACTTAATATTAAACTAGAATAGTAGTACTTACACTACCCCTAGTAACTATAGCTACCTAAACCTCCACTAGCTACTAGTGCTTATTCTATTAGCTACTTAAGTTAGGCTAAGAGCAAATTAGCACTAGATCTAGCCTAGAATAGAGGCACTAACTACCTTTAAATATCTATAGTTACGGACCTAATAGTTAAAATAAGTGTTAGTAGCTAGCCCTATATAAAACAGTTAGCCTTACTTCTAAGCTAGGATAGATCTAACTTACTAGCAATATTATAGCACTAGTGCCTAGGGTAGTTAATTAATTAAGATTTATAAGAGATATATTAAATCCTATAGGGATCCCCTAACTATAGCAAATTAGCATTAGAATAGAGGTAGGCTAGGGCTAGAGGGGTTATACCTTTAAATCCTTAGCTATAGCCTGCTTAAGCTACTTCTTAGTTAAAGACTTTTAAGGATATTGCTTGTTTTTAGAGTTTTCCTAGGCGGATTAGAGCTAGATAAGCATAGAACACAAGAGTACTTACAGTAGCTAGTGCTATCTTATTAGATAACCTAATAGATCTACAGTAATATTAGCAATTAGGCTAACACTAGCCTAGGAGCGCCTTAGGTAGCCCTAAGGAAAAAAAGAACCTATAGGAAGTTTAATAAAAAAGAGGAAAAAGGAAGACCTCTCTAGGGGAGGAACCCTTCTTATACTTATATAGGGGGCTAAATTATAGATATTAATAAAGAAAGAAGAACATAAGATAAGAATCTAGTTAGTTAATGCCTAAGAGACCTAGGCCTAGAAATAGCTAGGAATTAAACTAAACCTACACCCTTACCATAGAAGACAAATAATATTAGGTGCTCTAACTTCCCTAGACTAATAAGCTAGACCTAGGCTAGAGAAGGCTAAAAAGTAAGGCTATAGAAGAGCTAGCTAAAAAGTAAAAGAGAAGTGAATTACCACTATAAAACCAAATCTAGCACGCTATAAGATAGTATAATAAGCCTAGAGTAGTGCTAGAGCAAACCTAGGACAGAGCTAGGTAGGGCTTAGAACCTAGGATTTTCCTTTTTCCTTATTCTTTCTTTTCTTATTAGGATAAGGCTAGCGTAAGCTAGCAATAAACACCTACGATAGGCCACACACAACGCGACGCAGGCCTGGTGCAGGATTAGCGTTAGCCTAAACATAGATATAAGGGGTTTTCTTCCTATTCAAGGGTTTTCCTTTTGACGAAGCAGCAGGAGTACTAGTACTAGCCCTACATAGAGCTAGCTAGCGTAAACAATATATATATATATATATCCCTTAGAGCTACGTTCTAAATAGCTAACCACTAGGCATAACGCATGCATGGAATTTTTATTAAACTAGCTCTAAGTTAGTAATAAAAAGCAATAAAAAGTAGTAAACTTACGTAGTCTTTAATAATTATAAGGTTCTCCCTTATAGGATAGCTTAATAGTAAGATCTTTAATAGCGGTAGTATAAGATATAATAGCTTAAGCTATAATAGTTAGTAGTTAACATTATATAATAGCAGCGTTATAGTAGCTATTGCATTAGTAGGGGACTTATAAGTTAATAAGAGGCTTAAAGAAGAGAAAGAAAAGAGAGAAAAGAAGGAAGGAAATCGCCCTTTCTTATAGGAATTTAGGCGCCTTAGATTAATCTAATCTGCTCTAACTAGAATCTTCCGTGCGTTACGACTAGTGTATTCACAGAGATTACTATAATTTATAAGTTATTACTATAAGCTTACTATAAATTCATTAGGCTATTACTATAAGCTTAAAGAAAAACGGAAGGAGTAAGGTAATCTATGCCCTATAGAGTTAAGCTAATTAAAAATCGCGCTAACTAGTCTAGTTAAGAAAAATCTCTTAGGAAGAATAATCCATAGAGAGGAAGTTAAGAAGTAACTATAACCTAGCTTCTATTAGCAAGTGGTTACTATGAAAAAGGCTAATATAGCCTAATGTTATTAATATCACTACATTGCCTTATAAAAGAATTACTATAGTAAGTAATAATAAAGGAACTCTTACGCTATAACCTAACCCTAAGATAGCACCTTAATGCGATTAAGGATGATCGCAATGAGAGGGGGTATTATATTAGGAGCAAAATAGTAATAGCATCTATAAGGGTAGCGATAGCATTAAAGAGGGTAGAACCTAGTGAGGCACGGAGCTAAGGGCTAGCTGCGGGCTAGTTACGTAAGAGCTACGGGCTATTTAAAGGGGCTTTCCCACAAACAAAGGGAAAGGGCTAGAGATTAAACCTTTAAGCACCTACCCTAGCTAGCAGATTAATAGCTACGACACTTTAATCTAACCTTCACTCTGTTATTCACTCCCAAGCCAAAGCCTTGACAGACCATTAGACCCGGACTAGAACCAACAGCGAACCGGTGTAGCAGCACTTACATTACCCCTAGTGACTATGGCCGCCTAGACCTTAACCAACCACTAGTGCTTATTTCGCTAACTAGTTAAATTAGGCTAAGAGCGAATTAGCATAGGACTAGGCCTAGGAGAGAGGCGCTAACTACTTACCTTTAAGTAACTATAGTTTTAAACCTAATAATTAAAACAGGCGTTAGTAATAAGCCCTACGCAAAATAGTTAGCCCTGCCTCTGAACCGGAATAGAGTTAACTTACTAGCGATATTATAGCATTAATGCCTAGGATAGTTAATAGACTAAGACTTATAGGAAATATATTAGATCCCATAGGAATCCCCTAACTATTATAGGTTAGACTTAGAGTAGACTTAGTGTAGAGGTAGTAGGGGTTATACCTTAAGATCTTTAGCTATAGCCTACTTAAGTTACTTCTTAGTTAATAACTTCTAAGGGTAGCAATTATTCTTAGGAGTTTCCTAGGCAGATTAGAGCTAGAATAACATAGGACATAGGAGTACTTATAGCTACTAGCGCTATTTTGTTAAATAACTTAATAGATCTATAGTAATATTAGCATTTAGGCTAATACTAGCCTAGGAGCGCCTTAGGTAGCTCTAAGGAAGAAAAGAACCTATAGGAAGTTTAATAAAAAGAGGAAAGAAGGAAGACCCTTTAGGGGAGGAACCCTTCTTATACTTATATAGGGGGCTGAATTATAGATATTAATAAAGAAAGAAGAACATAAGATAAGAATCTAGTTAGTTAATGCCTAAGAGACCTAGGCCTAGAAATAGCTAGGAATTAAACCGAACCTATACCTTTACTATAGAAGATAAATAATATTAGGTGCTCTAACTTCCCTAGACTAATAAGCTAGACCTAGGCTAGAGAAGGCTAAAAAGTAAGGCTATAGAAGAGCTAGCTAAAAAGTAAAAGAGAAGTGAATTACTACTACGAAACTAAATCTAGCATGCTATAAGATAGTATAAGAGGCCTAGAGCAGTGCTAGAGCAAACCTAGGATAGAGCTAGGTAAGGCTTAGAACCTAGGATTTTCCTTTTTCTTTCTTTTCTCTTCTTCTTATTAGGATAAGGCTAGTGCAAGCTAGTAATAAACACCTATAATAGGCCATAAACAACGCGACGTAGGCCTGGTGTAGGGTTAGCGTTAGCCTAGGCATAGATGCAAGGGGTTTTTCTTCCTATTTAAGGGTTTTCCTTTTGACGAAGCAGTAGGAGTACTAGTACTAGCCCTACATAGAGCTAGCTAGCGTAAATAATATATATATATAATAATAAGTACTATAGCTATGCTAGTTCCCTTATAGGGTAGTGTTAGGCTTCTATCTAGGGAGTTACTAGTAAATTATAATAGTTACTCTAGGTAGCTTACTTTTACTATATTTTACTTCTCTTTTAGGATAGAGTAGTCCCTTAACTATGCTAGGTATAGGCTAGAATATAAGATATAGTTTTCCTTTAGTTATTCGCTAATTATTAGGTATAATATTTCTCCTTCCTTATATTAACTAGCTTTATACTTACTATACCTTAGGGCTGCCTTATAGAACTTAGTAATATAGCTAGTTTAGAAGTAGTTATAGTATTATTAGGGTTATAGGGTCTTATTATATAGTTTAGTCTAGAATAGCTTTACTTTAAAGACTATTCTATCTTAGTATATCTTATTAGCATCTTCTACTTTTACTAGTCCTAGGATTAGGGTAGTGCACTATACGTTTTCTGCTTAGGGGTGCCTTATAGTTACCTTAATTATATTTACTTTATTTACTTTTCTAATCTTAGTTATAAGGTTCTTAATAGATATATACTTTATTAGGAATCCCTTAACTATAATGCTAAGTATATAGTAATAGAGGGCTACTTCTAGACTAAATGCTTTAGTAATCTATTTTTAGTTCTCTTTATATTAGGCTATGTTTCCTTTAAAGGTAATAATTATATCTTTACTAGGAGTCTTCTAGCTACTATAGCTATAGTTTAGCTAGTAGCTCTATTTACTATAGTTATTATATCTTTAATGCCTTAGGATTAGAGCGTTTCCTAAATTATATTACCTTTAATAAATACCTCTCTATATTATTTACCTAGGACCTATAAGGGAGGGTTTTATTATTTAGCCTTCTTAGTGCTAGTCTAGCTATAATGCTTACCTAGGTTAGTGTATTAGTTCCTTTAGCTTCTTTCCTAATAGCCTCCTTAAGGGCTACTTTAAGGGCTTCTTTAGTAATATAAATATTATTATTATTATTACTGCTATTATTATTTATAGCTCTTATCTTAGCGCGGGCGCGGTTTACTACCTAGTAGGCTATAGCCTTTATAATGCTTTAAACTTAGGAGACTTTATTACTAGGGATAAGGCTAGTAATCTTATTATAGAATTTTATGTTATCTAGGTGCTTAAATTATATTTAATCTATTATTAAGTTATCCTTGCGTCTATAGGTATTAAATTACCCTATTCCTACGTTTAGGTAGTGGTAGCTCTATACTAGCCCCCTTTCTCTAGCGTTAATTATTATTAGCATCTTACCCTTACACTTACCTCTAGCTCTGCTGCAATGCGATATCATAGGAGGGGTAAACGGAGGTGAGGAATTCGAATATTAATGTGGTTTGTATTTTAGAGGCGATTCCGGACCTTTAGATCGGTGCGGAAAAATAAAAATAAAAATAAAAAAATGATAACGCCCTATTATATAAGGCAAAAACACCACGAAAGAGATTATAATAATATTTAATAGTGTGATGATCTAGGCTTTGCCTGGACCTAGCAATATAGGTGTCAATTGAACAAGTAAGAGAGACTTTATAGAAAGTATATAAAAAATAGGTAAAAGAAGTAAGAGTAAAGTTTAACCTAGTAAAGACTAAACTTATATACTTTAGTAAAGTATACTAACCCCTATAGGCTAGGGTCTAACTTAGTATAAAGGAAATAGTGCTTATAGAGTTATATAGGTTCCTTAGAGTTTAGGTTAATAGGAAACTTAATTAAAGTGCTTATAAGAATATCCTAAAAGGTAAACTAGCCTAGTAATAGCTTATACTCTCTTTACTAGTAGTATTAGCCTAGGGTTATAGCTTTAGAGATACTTAACTCCTATATATATAAGTAGTCTAGCCTATCCTTACCTATAGGGTAAGCGCTTACTATACCCTAACTAAGAAGAGTAAAAAGCTAAGAGAAGTAGTTAAAGCTTTATAATAGACTAATTAGCCTATCTCTAAATTATAGCTAGTGTGTTTAAGGCTATACCTATTACCTAACTAAAGGTTAAGACTTATATCCCTCCCTAGATTTATACCTAAATAAGATAAAATAGAAGTTTAAAGAGAGAATTATAAAGAGTAAAATAGCTATAATAATCTAAACTACTACTAACTTAGTATAGTTAGTATTATATTATAAATAGAGACCCCCTAGGAGTAATAAACTAGTGGTAAAACTATATAAGGAATAAAGATAATACTAGAATAAATAGTATAGTAAGAAATGCCTAGGATAGCATAGACTTATAAGAGAGCTAACTAAGGATTAATTACTAACTTATAACCTAAAGGAAATCTAAAGATTTTATATAAGCCTAGAAAAGCATATCTCCTTAACTATAGTTTAACTATATATAGGAAAGTGTTGGAACAAGCATGATATCAATCGCGGCACGCAGCCGCAATTACCTGGCAAAAGGTCGGGCCGCGAGGGCGCGCGCGCAACGCGCGCCCGCGAGAGGTAGCCTTATATATAACTTATTGGCCTGCCCTCTAATTAGGCAAGGACCTATAAGTTATATAACCTATAAAACGCACCGCGTTTGTGGCTACTTCTCACAATCTAGAAAAGCCTCTCTTTTCCTCCCTTTTACACATACTTATAACTAATTAATTATAACGCCTAGAATAGAAGATAAATTCCTATTCCCTAGGCTATAATCCTAACGTTAGGCACCTATAATACTAACACTAATTAGTAGTTAACTTCACAGATAACCACATGGTTTTTCCTAACTATAGATTAGTAAGGTTAATTAGAAGAGATAGCTATACTATAAACCTGCCCTATAAAATAGGAGGGCTGCTAAAAGCATATATAGTTATGCTAAGGAAGTCTAAGCACTCTCTTATAATAAGAAAGGAGCCTTATAACTCCTAAGATCTAATCCTAAGACCTTATAAAGACTTTAAAGCTATTAAAGGATTAAGGCCTAGTTAGTAACTAGTTTAACCTATCTTTAATTACTTAGTTAGCGCGTTCCACTATATACCTAACCCTTAGAAGGCATTCTCTTATAATAAGAAAGAAGCTTATTACTCCTAAGATCTAATCCTAAGAACCCCTAAGGGATAAAGATAATAGCTATGCTTATAATCCTTTAACCTACTATATAACTAACACTATACCTCTATTTTAACTTCCTATAATAGAGATAAGAAAGTTAAAAGCTTCTTAGTAAGGAGAACTATTAAAAGCCTCTCTCTCTAGCCTTAACTTTAGTAATGCTAAAGAAGGCACTAAAGTTAAAAGAGACTAAAAAGGCAAAGGTCTATAACTTAATAACCCTCTCCTAAGATATATTCCCTAGAGATATAAGACTTTATTATATCTAAGATATTAAAGATAGTAAAATTGTTTAATCTTAATGAATAAGGTAATAATTATAAGACTATTATAGCCTATATTATCTTTAAGACAGCGGTATACTAGTCTAAGAGCCTTATTACTAGAAGTCTCTTTACTAACTTTATTAAAGACTTTTACGGATAGATAAGAGAGGTATTTGTAATTATAGACTAAGTAATTACTAAGTATCTACGTAATTTCCTTCTCTTCTAAGGCGTGTATATAGACATAATAGCCTATAGGAAGATTATAGTAATGCTTAAGGAAGTTACTACCTATAAGGAATTCTAAGATTAGTAAGAAGAAGAGATATAGGAAGCTATAAGGAAGTATATACCCTTCTAAAAATACATTAAAGACTAAGACTTCCTTAATAACCTCCTTCTAATCCCTCTAATTAGGCTAAGATTACAATATTACTAACAGAGCAATCTAGGAATCCTATAATCTTACTAATGTTATTCCCTAAGCCTAACCCTATTAGGCTAATTGCATAATAATCCTTAGGAAAGCCCTTATTAAAGGTATCCCCTATTAAGATAAGAAATCCCTCCTTCTATATCTCTAAGAGCACCTCTTCCCTCTAGACCTACACTAAAGCAAAAATTAATCTTATAAAGCTTTATATAAGTAATATTTAATATAGCGTAGATAACTATAAGGTCCTTAACTTAAAGTTAATAATCTTCTAAGGGAAATACAAGATGCTAGGCATTAAACCCTATAAGGCTAGGTATGCCCTTAAGGCTATGCTTAAAGGAAAGCTTTAATATACTATTATAAGCATCTATATAAGCTAGGAGATCCTTAAGACCTTAAGACTCTTATTAACTATATTAAGAGAAGATTTAAGATTAATAATATAAAGCAAAGGTATCTCCTTAAGTAATAGAACACTAAGCTATACTAGATTATATAAGAAAACCTAGATAAGCTAAAGATTAATTACTTTAAAGAACTTGTAATAAAGCTTATAAACCTTTAATAAGTAGTTCTAAATATTGCTTAATCTAAAAGAGCACTCTAGAATTAATTAATCTCTACCTATTATAGGATACCTAAGTATAGAACTTACCTTATTAACCCTCTTACTAACCTCTAGCTATTCTACGAACGTATAAGGATATTAATAAGAATAACTACAGAGGAATTAGATAAGAAGCATTGATTCCTATTAATGCCTAATATAAGAGAGTAGTATTAAACTAACCATAAGTATAATAGGTATAGTAAAGAAGCCTATTATAGATAATTATAATTATAAGGTAATAAAGGCGCTTTATATATAAAGAAATGTTATATATATAGCAAGAAAGGCTATTAGTTAACTAAACACTCTAAAGAGAAACGTAAGAAGGCATATTAACGCTTTAAGAACCACTACCTTATAGAGCTAATAACCCCTTCCTATAACGCTTTCCTTACCTAGTATAAAGGCAAAGAGAATAACACTGCTTCTTCTAAAGAAGATAAGATTTCTACCTATATAATAGAACTTAGATTTAAAGAAGAAAGTAATAAAGAAGAGATACTAATAAGCTTCTTTACATAAGGTATAATAATTAATAGCTATATAACTATAGAGATCCTTACGAATTAAGTAGCTATGCATGCCCTTATAAAGGAGGATCTATTTAATCTCTAATAACTAAAGGAAGCCCTAACTACCTTCCTTCTTTAAGATTATTACTCTTTAGGTGTGTTCTAAGGCATTATCCCTAATACTAGGGCTATAGGTTACTTATTAGCAGGGCACCCCTAATTCCTTGCCCTATAATGGTTAATCCCTAAGATCTAGCTTAATAAATCTAAAGCTAGAGAGGCAATAATTTGATTTAGAAGCGGTAAGCTAATCCCCTTAATTAGATTAATTAATGTGCCTACTCCCTTTAGCATTATCCTATTCTATGTAATACCTATAAACACTCCCTTCTTACTATGTTTAGCAAATATAGACTGCCTAAAGATTAATTTCTATATCTCTTAGAATATCCTTTAATAAGGCAATATTAAGGTCCCTATTATCTATAAATAGGGGCATCCTTAGATGCTTCTATAGAAGGAGAAATTAATTACCTAGAGTTATTTAACTAAGATAGAATTATAGTGCTTATATTACTAATTTAGTTACCCCTTTATCCGCTGACTTTATAATGTGCTTTCTAAATTAGGCTATAAGGTAGATTTCGAAACCATTAGATAATTAACGAAGATCTGCCACTAATGCTAATTAAATGTAGATAATCTACATCGCTTTAAATTCACCCTAAAGGATAAATATAACTTTAACTACGAAGTGATTGTAGATATTATGTATCTAAATAGCAATTGCCCTATTCTCCACGCTATTAATACAGCTACTGCGTTTAACGCAGCTAGGTTTCTAAAGGATATTATAGCAAAGGTAATATAGGAAGCTCTTTGCCTCTGCTAGATTAATACCTACTAGGGTCCTCTAGATTAGATTATAACTAATACTAGCATAATGTTTAGAAGCGAAGAATTCCGCTAATTTGTAGCTTTAATGTTAATCTTAATTAAAGAAGTCCCTATTAAGGCACACTATAGCATTAGCAAGGTTAAGAGATATTATAGGCCGCTCTAAAGAGCCTATAATATTATCTAATGCGAATGCCTATTAATACCTAAAGCTATGGCCCTGTAAATAGCTATGAAAGCCCTTAATAATACTACAGGCCTAAATAGCATTATTCTAACCCTTCTTATCTTTAGTGCCTACCCTTAAATAATTAATAATTCTCCTCCCTTACCTAATATTAAGTAATAAGCTCTTATAGTGTAAAAGGTAATAAAGGAGATTAAGAGGTTATACGCGCTCTGTAAGGTTAAGGAAGCCCTTGCTATAAGGAATAGCCCTAATACCTTACTAACCCTTAACCTCCCGCTTATATTACTAGTTCTTATCTAGTAAGAGTGGCCTTACTTTAAAACCTTTGATACTTTTTCCGTACCGATCTAAAGGTCCGGAATCGCCTCTAAAATACAAACCACATCGATATTCGAATTCCTTACCTCCGTTTACCCCTCCTATAATATCATATCGCAATAGAGCTAGAGGCAGGTGTAAGGGTAAGATGCTAATAGTAATTAACACTAGAGAAAGGGGGCTAGTATAGAGCTACCATTACCTAAACGCAGGAATAGGGCAATTTAATGCCTATAGATATAAGGATAACCTAATAATAGATTAAATATAATTTAAGCACCTAGATAACACAAAATTCTATAATAAGATTACTAGTCTTATCCCTAGCAATAAAGTCTCCTAAGTTTAGAGTATTATAAAGGCCATAGCCTACTAGGCAGCAAACCGCGCCTACGCTAAAATAAGAGCTATAAATAATAATAGTAGTAATAATAATAATAATATTTACACTACTAAAGAAGCCCTTAAAGTAGCCCTTAAGGAGGCTATTAGGGAAGAAGCTAAAGGAACTAATATACTAACCTAGGTAAGCATTACTACTAGACTAGCACTAAGAAGGCTAAATAATAAAACCCCTCCCTTATAGGTCCTAGGTAGATAATATAGAGAAGTACTTATTAAAGGTAATATAATTTAGGAAATGCTTTAATCCTAAGGCACTAAAGATATAATAACTATAGTAAATAGAGCCACTAGCTAAACTATAGCTATAGTAGCTAGAAGACTCCTAGTAAAGATATAATTATTACCTTTAAAGGAAACGTAGCCTAATATAGAGAGGACTAAAAATATATTACTAAAGCATTTAGTCTAGAAGTAGCTCTTCACTACTATATACTTAGTATTATAGTTAAGGGATTCCTAATAAAGCATATATTTATTAAGAACCTTATAACTAAGATTAGAAAAGCAAATAAAGTAAATATAATTAAGGTAACTATAAGGCACCCTAAGTAGAAAACGTATAGCATACTACCCTAATCCTAGGACTAGTAGAAGTAAAAGACACTAATAAGATATACTAAGATAGAATAGTCTTTAAAGCAAAGCTATTCTAGACTAAACTATATAATAAGACCCTATAACCCTAATAATACTATAACTGCTTTTAAACTAGCTATATTATAAAGTTCTATAAGGTAGCCCTAAGGTATAGTAAGTATAGAGCTAGCTAATATAAGGAAAGAGAAATATTATGCCTAATAATTAGTGAATAACTAAAGGAAAACTATATCTTATATTCTAGCTTATACCTAGCGTAGTTAAGGGACTACTCTATCCTAAAAAGAAGTAAAATATAGTAAAAGTAAGCTACCTAGAGTAACTATTATAATTTACTAGTAACTCCCTAGATAAAAGCCTAACACTACCCTATAAGGAACTAGCATAGCTATAGTACTTATTATTATAGTAAGTAGGAAAAGGAATGCCTTATAAATATAGAGAGGAATGCTAAATAGCTTAGGGCAGGGAGTATTATATAATATATATCTTAAAATAGGGCTAGAATAAAGCTAGCGTAAGATAGCAAAGACCTACCACCTCCCTAATTAATATAGTAATATTATAAGTCCTCTTTTAGAATGTAAATAAGAAGAATAGCCTAATACACATAGCGCTCTAACACTAAACTAATATAGACATAATAGTAATCTAAGAGTAGAAACATATAAGGTACCCATAGCCCCTAGCACTAGGCCTTACCTAATTCTAACTAGCACACTATAAGGGATAGAATATAGTATATGTAAATAAGAAGCATAATATAGGGTTATAAATAGCCTAGGGAGGACCTAACTAGTTACTAGCAGAGCTTTGCATGTATTGTATTTATTGTATTTTTGGCCCTTCGATGTATTGTATTGTATTGTATTGCCCTATGTATTGTATTGTGTATTGTATTGTCAATACAATACAATACAATACAATACAATACATACAATACAATGTATTGTTAGGGGTAAAAAAAGTGGGGTATTATAAAATTCTATAATGTATTAGATTTAATAACTAATCTAGTTAATATAAGCCACTTTTTTAATATAATTTATCTGCTTTTCTATAAATCTTTAAATATCTAGCTAATTTAGAATATTAACCTAATAACTACTGCTTAGTTATCTTTTATAGTATATTTTAAACGTAGCTTATTTAAGAATTTTTAACTAATTTTAGAGGTCTTTCTAAGTTTATACCTTTTTCTTAGATTTAATATCTTTTTAATAGTTTTTCTTAACTTTAAGTGTAAAACTTACCCTAAGGAAAACATTATAACTATATATAAATAAACTAAAACTCTAATAATAATATTTAGATATACTAAGAACTTATATAAGAATAAAGGAATTTTATTTTACTTAAAAAATAGTCTTATAGCTATAAACCCTTTTTATTAGAATTATAAATAATTATATTTACTTTTTAAGCTTTTTAAACTAAAGTAAAAGTAAAAGAGAAAGAAAAACCTATCTAGAACTAACTTAAAAGTTAGTAAAATTAAAAATAAAAGGAAAGTATATAATATATTCCTCTTAAAAGTAAGTCCTAAATAGTCTTTTCTATTATAATTTAATAGCTTTAATAGCTTTAATAGCTATATAACCTAGTCTTTAGTATTATTATAAAAGTAAGTCTAAAGTAAGTCCTAATTTACTTATTAATAATAGGTTTTAAAGTAAGAAAAGCTATTATAAGAGAGTAATACTAATATAAAGTTAATAAAGACCCACTTTTATAATATTAGTAAATACCAGGTTTTAAAGTAAAAAAGCTATAATAACTAATAATAAGAAGGTAAAACTTATATAAAGTAATTAAGGACCCACTTTAAGACCCACTTTTATAAAATTTAAACATACTACGTTTTAAAGTAAGAAAAACGTATAATAACTAATAATAAGAAGGTAATACTAAAATAAAGTTATTAAGGACCCACTTTTATAATATTAGTAAATGCTAGGTTTTAAAGTAGAAAAGGTTATTATAAGAAGGCAATACTCGAATAAAAATTATATGGACCCACTTTAGACCCACTTTTATGATTTTAGTAAATACTAGGATTTAAAGTGAGAAAAAGCTATTATAGGAAAGTAATACTACTTTAAAGTTAATAAGGACTTACTTTTAGACCCACTTTTATAATATAAGTAAATACTAGGTTTTAAAGTAAGAAAAGGCTCTTAAAATTAATAATAAGAAGGTAATACTAATATTAAGTTAATAAGAACCTTCTTTAGACCCACTTTTATAATATTAGTGAATGCTATGTTTTAATGTAAGAAAATACTATTTTAAGAAGGGAATATTATTATAAAGTTAATAAGGACTTACTTTAGACCTACTATAATAATATTAGTAAATACTAGGTTTTAAAGTAAGAAAAAGCTTTTATAACTAATAATAAGAAGGTAATACTATTATAAAGTTAATAAAGACTTACTTTAGACTTACTATTATATTATTATTAGATACTAGGTTTTAAGGTAAGAAAAAGCTATTAAAACTAATAATAAAAAGGTATTAGTATATAATAATATATAAGTAAGTCTAAAGTAAACCTGTTGGAACAAGCATGATATCAATCGCGGCACGCAGCCGCAATTACCCGGCAAAGGTCGGGCCGCGAGGGGCGCGCGCCCGCGAGAGGTGGCCCCATATATGACTCATCAACTCGCCCTCTGATTGGGCGAGGACCCACAAGTCATGTGACCCACATAACGCACCGCGTTTGTGGCCACTTCTTATGATCCGGAAAAGCCTCTCTTTTCCTCCCTTCTACACACACTTATGACTAATTGATTATAATGCCTAGAATAGAAGATAAATTCCTATTCCCTAGGCTACGATCCTGACGTTAGGCACCTGTGATACTAACACTGATCAGTGGTTAACTCCATAGATAACCACACGGTTTTTCCTAACCGCAGATCAGCAAGGTTGATTAGAAAAGACAGCTACACCGTAAACCTGCCCTATGAAATAGGAGGGCCGCTGAAAGCGTGTATAGTTATGCTAAGGAAGTCTAAGCACTCTCTTGCGATAAGAAAGGAGCCTTACAACTCCTAAGATCTAATCCTAAGACCTTACAAAGACTTTAAAGCTATTAAAGGATTAAGGCCTGGTTAGTAACTAGTCTAACCTATCTTCAATTACTTAGTCAGCGCGTTCCACCACGTACCTAACCCTTAGAAGGCATTCTCTTGTGACAAGAAAGGAACTTATTACTCCTAAGATCTAATCCTAAGAACCCCTAAGGGACGAAGACGATAGCCACGCTTGTAATCCTTTGACCTGCTACACAACCAATACCATACCTCTATTCTAACTTCCCATAATAGAGAAAAGAAAGTTAAAAGCTCCTTAGCAAGGAGAACCATTAAAAGCCTCTCTCTCTAGCCCTAACTTTAGTGATGCTAAAGAAGGCACTAAAGTTAAAAGAGACTAAAAAGGTAAAGGTCCATAACTCAATAACCCTCTCCTAAGACACATTCCCTAGAGATGTAAGACTTTGTTATATCTAAGACATTAAAGATAGCGAAATCGTTTGATCTTAACGAATAAGGTAATAACCCTAAGGCTATCACAGCCTACATCCTCTTTAAGACAGCGGCATACCAGTCTAAGAGCCTTATTGCTAGAAGCCTCTTTACTAACTTTATTAAAGACTTCTACGGATAGATAAGAGAGGTATTTGCAATTATAGACTAAGTAATTGCTAAGTATCTACGTGATTTCCTTCTCTTCCAAGGCGTGTATATAGACATAATAGCCCGTAGGAAGATCACGGTGATGCTTAAGGAAGTTGCTAACCGCAAGGAATTTTAAGATTAGCAAGAAGAAGAGATACAGGAAGCTGTGAGGAAGTATATACCCTTCCGAAAACGCATTAAAGACTAAGACTTCCTTAATAACCTCCTTCTAATCCCTCTAATTAGGCTAAGATTGCAATATCGTTAACAGAGCAATCTAGGAATCCTATAATCTCACTAACGATATTCCTTAAGTCTAACCCTATTAGGCTAATTGCATGATGATCCTCAGGAAAGCCCTTGTTAAAGATATCCCCTATCGAGACAAGAAATCCCTCCTCCTGTACCTCTAAGAGCACTTTTTCCTTCCAGACCTACACTAAAGCAAATAATTAATCTTGCGAAGCTTTATACAAGCGATATTTAATACGGCGCAGATAACTATAAGGTCCTTAACTCAAAGTTAATAATCTTCTAAGGGAAATGCGAGATGCTAGGCATTAAACCCTATAAGGCTAGGTATGCCCTTAAGGCTATGCTTAAAGGGAAAGCTTTAATGTACTACCACAAGCATCTATGCAAGCCAGGAGATCCTTAAGACCTTAAGACTCTTATTAACTGCATTAAGAGAAGATTTAAGACTGACAATATAAAGCAGAGGTATCTCCTTAAGTAGCAGAACACTAAGCTATACTAGATTGTGTAAGAAAACCTAGATAAGCCGAAGATTGATTGCTTTGAAGAACTTGTAATAAAGCTCACGAACCTTTAACAAGCAGTCCTAGATGTTGCTTAATCTAAAAGGGTACTCTGGAATTAATTAATCTCCGCCTATCACGGCATACCTAAGTGTAGAACTTGCCTTATTAACCCTCCTGCTAACCTCTAGCCGTTCTGCGAACGCATAAGGATGTTAATAAGAATAACTGTAGAGGAATTGGATAAGAAGCATTAATTCCCGTCAACGCCTAATGTAAGAGAGCAGTATTAGACTAACCATAAGTATAATAGGTATAGTAAAGAAGCCTATTACAGACAATTACAATCACGAGGTAATAAAGGCGCTCCATGTACGAAGAAATGTTATGTATGTAGCAAGGAAGGCTATTGGTTAACTAAACACTCTAAAGAGGAATACAAGAAGGCGTATTAACGCTTTAAGAACCACTACCTCATAGAGCTAACAACCCTTCTTACAACGCTTTCCTTACCTGGTATGAAGGCAAAGAGGATAACACTGCTTCTTCTAAAGAAGATAAGATTTCTACCTACATAATAGAACTTGGATTTAAAGAAGAAAGCAATAAAGGAGAGATGCTAATAAGCTACTTTACATAAGGCATAACAATTGATGGCTATGTAACTACAGAGATCCTCGCGAATTAAGCAGCTACCCACGCCCTTGTAAAGGAGGATCTATTTAATCTCTAACAACCAAAGGAAGCCCTAACCGCTTTTCTTCTTTAAGATTATTACTCTTTAGGTGTGTTCTAAGGCATTATCCCTAATACTAGGGCTACAGGTTACTTATTAGCAGGGCACCCCTAATTCCTTGCCCTACAACGGTTAATCCCTAAGATCCAGCTTAATAAATCTAGAGCTAGGAGGTAACAATTCGATTTAGAAGCAGCAAGCCAATCCCTTTAATTAGATTAATTAATATGCCTACTCCCTTTAGCATTATCCTGTTCCACGTAATGCCTACGAACACTCCCTTCTTGCTATGTTTAGCAGATATAGACCGCCTAAAGATCGATTTCCACATCTCTTAGAATATCCTTTAATAAGGCGAAATTAAGGTCCCTGTTATCCGTAAATAGGGACATCCTTGGATGCTTCTGCAGAAGGAGAGATTAATTGCCTAGAGTCATCTAACTAAGATAGAATTGCGGCGCTTATATCGCTAATTTAGTCACCCTTCCGTCCGCTGACTTTATGATATGCTTTCTAAATCAGGCCACGAGGTAGATTTCGAAACCATTAGATAATTAACGAAGATCTGCTACTAATGCTAATTAAATGCAAACAATCCATATTGCTTTAAATTCACCCTAAAGGATAAATGCAACTTCAACTACGAAGTGATTGTGGATATTATGTATCTAGATGGCAATTGCCCTGTTCTCCACGCTGTTAATACGGCTACCGCGTTTAACGCGGCTAGGTTCCTAAAGGATATCACAGCAAAGGCAACATAGGAAGCTCTTTGCCTCTGCTAGATTAATACCTACTAGGGTTCTCTAGATTGGATTGTAACTAATGCTGGCACAACGTTTAGAAGCGAAGAATTCCGCTAATTTGCAGCTTTAATGTCAATCTTGATTAAAGAAGTCCCTGTTAAGGCACACCACAGCATTAGCAAGGTTAAGAGATATCACAGGCCGCTCCAAAGAGCCTATGATATCATCTAACGTGAATGCCCGTTAATACCTGAAGCTATGGCCCTATAAATAGCTGTGAAAGCCCTTAATAATACCGCAGGCCTGAATAGCATTGTTCTAACCCTTCTTATCTTTAGTGCCTACCCTTGAATAATTAACGATTCTCCTCCCTTGCCTAATATTAAGTAATAAGCTCTTACAGTGCAGAAGGTAACGAAGGAGATTAAGAGGTTACACGCGCTCTGTAAGGTTAAGGAAGCCCTTACTGCGAGGAATAGCCCTAATACCTCGCCAACCCTTAACCTCCTGCTTGCATTACTAGTTCTTGTCTAGCAAGAGCACAAAGGATGGCAAGGCCTATATAAGCTCCTTGTAATAGATAGAGAGAGCTACACCCTTAATCTTCTACAAGGTCCTAAGGTCTTTAGGTTAACTTCCGTTAAGCCCTATAACAAAGACCTAAGCAAGGAAAGGCTATTGCTAGCAGGAGGTAATAACCCAGAGGCAATTAAAGGGGAAGAGCAAGAGGCATAAATTAATAATGTAGTGCCTCTAGCCCCTCTAAAAAGAAGGCTAGGAAGACTACGAAAGAACCCTCCTGTAATTGTTAATTTAGTAGATAATCTTAAGGCATTTATCTTAAGCAAAGAGGAGGCGGATCTCAAGCTTGCAATCTAATTACGTAAGAAAGGCATAATTATAACTCCTGGCGAGCCTTTTAAGCTCTTAACGAAGACCAAGATTAATGCCCTAATTGGCAGAGGCGTGTTCGAATTTATCGCTTTTAATCCAAAGAAGCACTAAGGGATTTGAATCTTTAATTCCCGTATTGTTAACGAAGTTAAAGGAAGAACAAGCTAGCTATATGAGAAATTAAGGCTTGTGATCCAAGGCTTTGGCAACGAAGCGAAGCAAGCGATCCTTACGCAAGCCCTAATGATCTAAAGGGCAAGCTAATGATTAATCCTTATAATTGCCCCTTCTCTTCTTATGAAAGGATTCCTCCTTTAGATTCAAGATATTACATAGGCGTACGTACAATCGGAAACGCTACTAAATTGTATAATCCTTGCCTAACTCCCTATCTAAATTCGTGATTAGCACCCTAAAGGAATGATTATGAGAGTTATTAAGCCTCTCTACGGAATTACAGAGGCTGGCATACACTAGTGGGTGACTTACTACAAGCACTATAGAGAAAAGCTCTAGATAATAACATCAAGCTATGATCTGTGCTTGCTGGTTATATCTGCTGAAAGCCCTTAATTTAGATGCATAGGAATGCAGACCGACAATACCCTTAGCCTATTAGATAAAGGATTCTCCTAACGGGAAGAAGATTAACTAGCCGCCGCTAAATTCGCTGCAAAACTAAAGCAGTTCATTAAGCCTAATAACCCCCTTGTATTCAACAGTGGAATTATTTAACTAACTAATAACACTATTAAAATGCGGCAAAAGGGCAAAGTAATAAGCTACAGTTAATCCCGCTAGAAGAGCCGGAAAAGAAGTACATGGAACAAAGGGCCCGTGGTGCCTACATCGCTTTAATCTGCCAACCCGAGGCAAGCTTTGATCTATCAGTTGCCGCACAACATTAAGAACTAATAACCAAGAACGTTAAGGAACTTAATTACTATATTAAGTGGTAAATAGACTACCTAGATCAAGGATTAATCTTTGTACCCCTTAACCTTAAAAGAGCGAAGCTATTCACATTTGTTAACGGATCATTTGCTAATAACAAAGACCTTACCTTGTAACTAGGCTACGTTCTTATCCTAGCTAACAAGGAGTATAAAGATAGTAAGTTTACACTGCAAGGCAATATTATGCACTATAGCTTAATAAAGAGCAAGAGAGTCATAAGAAGTGTGCTTACTTTAGAGGTCTATGGAATGGTAGCAAGCGTTAACATGGCTTACGCAATTACAATAACGTTAAAGATTATCACGGATTGATTAAACCTCCTAGAGATCCTAATCATAGTCTGTACAGATTTGTACTTGTTATACGAATGCCTTATTAAGCTTAGGACTATAAAGGAGAAGTGGCTTATAATTAACATTATAGCCCTTTAGTAATCGTACAAACGCTACGAGCTCTGCGAGATTAGATAGATTAACAGCGAAGATAACCTGGCTAATGCGTTTACAAAGGTAATGCCTAACAAAGCCCTAGAGAGGTTTATTATAGGTAACACAGCAACAATCCGGATAGAGGGATAGGTTACCTAGACCTAGCACTGCCTACAAAGAGGCAGGGGACTAGAGCCCTAAAGCCTGTGCCTAAGCCCACGCTAAAGCCCACGCCTAAGCCCATGCTAAAACCAGCGCTAGAGGCATTAGACAAGGTGCCCTAAGTATAGCACGGTTACGTAGGGCGCGGGCTAAGGGATTAGAGGCGGCGGAATTATAGCTTTAGAAAGGGTGCGGAATTGCGTCTTTAGAAGGGGGCATGGAATCACAGCCTTAGAAGGGGCGCCCTTCTAAGTCTCTATAGTAGGGAGGGGAAGAGAAGGGAGTATATAGGGGGCGTAGGAAGGTATAATCTAATATTATACCTTTAGAAGGGGAAGAATCATAGGCAATCTTCCCTAGGAATGTAATTTAACATTACATTACGGTTAAATAAAGGGCCGCGGGAAGGGATAATCTAATATTATACCTTTAGATAGGGAAGGGATTATAGGCGACCTTCCCCTCGCAATGTAATCTAATATTACATTATACTAGTTAAAGGTAAGGGCGGAAGGTAGAGGAGCCTTCCGCGAGGAAGAAGGATAAGCGATTAGAGAAGCTGGTTATCTAAAGCTAGTGGCGCGTAGGGGAAGGAAAAGGGGGCTATTATTATTGTTTCTTTTGTTAGTTCTTTCATTCATGTAATACATTTATTTAATCCCTTGTATCTTCCCTTCTTGGATTAATATTATGCGTTGACAATTAGAATAAGCATGATATTAATCGCGGCACGCAGCCGTAATTACCTAGCAAAGGTTAGGCCGCGAGGGGCGCGCGCCCGCGAGAGGTGGCCCTACATATGACTCATCAACTCGCCCCTCTGATTGGGCGAGGACCCATAAGTCATGTGACCCACACAACGCACCGCGTTTGTGGCCACTTCTCACGATCCGGAAAAGCCTCTCTTTTCCTCCCTTCTACACACACTTATAACTAATTGATTACAACGCCTAGAATAGAAGATAAATTCCTATTCCCTAGGCTACGATCCTGACGTCAGGCACCTGTGATACCAACAAAACCCTTATTACTTATTATTAGTTTTATTAAGTTAATATAAAACCTTTAAAAGAAAAAAGTACTAGAGTTTAAAATATTAAAACTTAATAATTACTAATAATTAATTTATTAGCTTATAAGGCTTATTTTTACTAATAAATTTCAAGGATTTTAAGTTAATTTTAAAAAGAATATATTTTTATTTTTTAAATAAAAATATTTTCTCTAAACTTATTTTAATTAGAAATAATAGATAAAAAGGTTTAGGGTTAAAATTAAGGTAATAAATTTTATACTTTTAATTAGTAGCTTTATAATTATCCTTTTACTTATATAAAGTATATAAAATATATTTTAGTTTAAATTTTTATTAAGATTTTTGTTGGAACAAGCATGATATCAATCGCGGCACGCAGCCGCAATTACCCGGCAAAAGGTCGGGCCGCGAGGGCGCGCGCCCGCGAGAGGTGGCCCCACATATGACTCATCAACTCGCCCCTCTGATTGGGCGAGGACCCACAAGTCATGTGACCCACACAATGCACCGCGTTTGTGGCCACTTCTTACGATCCGGAAAAGCCTCTTTTTCCTCCCTTCTACACACACTTATGACTAATTGATTACAACGCCTAGAATAGAAGATAAATTCCTATTCCCTAGGCTACGATCCTGATGTTAGGCACCTGTGATACCAACACTGATCAGTGGTTAACTCCACAGATAACCACATGGTTTTTCCTAACCGCAGATTAGCAAGGTTAATTAGAAGAGATAGCTACACCGTGAACCCGCCTTATGAAATAGGAGGGCCGCTAAAAGCGTGTATAGTTATGCTAAGGAAGTCTAAGCACTCTCTTGCGACGAGAAAGGAGCCTTATAACTCCTAAGATCTAATCCTAAGACCCTATGAAGACTTTAAAGCTATTAAAGGATTAAGGCCTGGTTGGTAACTAGTCTAACCTATCTTTAATCACTTAGTTAGCGCGTTCCACCACGCACCTAACCCTTAGAAGGCATTCTCTTGCGACGAGAAAGGAACTTATTACTCCTAAGATCTAATCCTAAGAACCCCTAAGGGACAAAGACAATAGCTATGCTTGCAATCCTTTGACCTACTATATAACTAACACCACACCTCTGTTCTAACTTCCTATAATAGAGAAAAGAAAGTTAAAAGCTCCTTAGCAAGGAGAACCGTTAAAAGCCTCTCTCTCTAGCCCTAACTTTAGTGATGCTAAAGAAGGCACTAAAGTCGAAAGAGACTAAAAAGGCAAAGGTCCATAACTTAATAACCCTCTTCTAAGACACATTCCCCAGAGATGTAAGACTTTATTACATCTAAGACATTAAAGATAGCGAAATTGTTTAATCTTAACGAACAAGGTAATAACCCTGAGGCTATCATAGCCTACATCCTCTTTAAGATAGCGGCATACTAGTCTAAGAGCCTTATTACTAGAAGCCTCTTCACTAACTTCATTAAAGACTTCTACGGATGGACAAGAGAGGTATTTGCAATTATAGACTAAGCAATTGCTAAGTATCTACGTAATTTCCTTCTCTTCTAAGGCATGTACATAGACATGATAGCCTGTAGGAAGATCACGGTGATGCTTAAGGAAGTTGCTAACCGTGAGGAATTTCAAGATTGGCAAGAAGAAGAGATATAGGAAGCTGTGAGGAAGTACACACCCTTCCGAAAACGCATCAAAGACTAAGACTTCCTTAATGACCTCCTTCCAATCCCTTTAATTAGGCTAAGATTGTAATATTGTTAACAGAGCAATCTAGGAATCCCATAATCTCACCAACGACATTCCTTAAGTCTAACCCTATTAGGCTAATTGCACGATAATCCTTAGGAAAGCCCTCGTTAAAGATATCCCCTATTGAGATAAGAAATCCCTCCTCCTGCACCTCTAAGAGCACTTTTTCCTTCTAGACCTGCACTAAAGCAAATGATTAATCTCGCGAAGCTTTATACAAGCGACATTTAATACGGCGCAGATAACTATAAGGTCCTTGACTTAAAGTTAATGATCTTCTAAGGGAAATGCGAGATGCTAGGCATTAAACCCTATAAGGCTAGGTATGCCCTTAAGGCTATGCTTAAAGGGAAAGCTTTAATATACTACCACGAGCATCTATGCAAGCTAGGAGATCCTTGAGACCTTAAGACTCTTATTAACTGCATTAAGAGAAGATTTGAGACTAATAATACAAAGCAGAGGTATCTCCTTAAGTGGCAGAACACTAAGCTACGCTAGATTGTGTAAGAAAACCTAGATAAGCCAAAGATTGATTGCTTTGAAGAACTTGTAATAAAGCTTACAAACCTTTAATAAGTAGTCCTAGATGTTACTTAATCCGAAAGGGCACTCTAGAATTAATTAATCTCCGCCTATTACGGCATACCTGAGTGTAGAACTTGCCTTATTAACCCTCCCGCTAACCTCTAGCCATTCTGCGAACGCATGAGGATATTAATAAGAATAACTACAGAGGAATTAGATAAGAAGCATTAATTCCGTTAACGCCTAATGTAAGAGAGTAGTATTAGACTAACCGTAAGTATAACGGGTACGGTAAAGAAGCCCGTTACGGACGATTATGATTGCGAGGCAATAAAGGCGCTCTACGTATAAAGAAATGTTATATATGTAGTAAGGAAGGCTGTTGGTTAACTAAACACTCTAAAGAGGAACGCAAGAAGGCATATTAATGCTTTAAGAACCACTATCTCACAGAGCTAATAACCCCTTCCTATAATGCTTTCCTTACCTGGTATAAAGGCGAAGAGAATAACACTGCTTCTTCCAAAGAAGACGAGATTTCTACCTATATAATAGAACTCAGATTTAAAGAAGAAAGCAATAAAGGAGAGATGCTAATAAGCTACTTTACATAAGGCATAATAATTAATGGCCGTGTAACTGTAGAGATCCTTGCGAATTAAGCAGCTACCCACGCCCTTGTAAAGGAGGATCTATTTAATCTCTAATAACTAAAGGAAGCCCTAACCGCTTTTCTTCTTTAAGATTATTACTCTTTAGGTGTGTTCTAAGGCATTATCCCTAATACTAGGGCTATAGGTTACTTATTAGTAGGGCACCCCTAATTCCTTGCCCTGCAATAGTCAATCCCTGAGATCTAGCTTAATAAATCTAGAGCTAAGGAGGTAATAATTTAATTTAGAAGCAGCAAGCTAATCCCTTTAATTAGATTAATTGATGTGCCTACTCCCTTTAGCATTATCCTATTCTATGTAATGCCTATGAACACTCCCTTCTTGCTATGTTTAGCAGACATGGACCGCCTAAAGATTAATTTCTATATCTCTTAGAATATCCTTTAACAAGGCGAAATTAAGGTCCCTGTTATCTATAAATAGGGACATCCTTAGATGCTTCTGCAGAAGGAGAGATTAATTGCCTAGAGTTATCTAACCGAGATAGAATTGCGGCGCTTACATTGCCGATTTGGTTACCCTTCTGTCCGCTAACTTTATAATGTGCTTTCTAAATTAGGCTACGAGGTAGATTTCGAAACTATTAGATAATTAATAAAGATCTGCTACTAATGCTAATTGAATGCAGACAATCTATATCGCTTTAAATTTACCCTAAAGGATAAATGTAACTTTAACTACGAAGTAATTATGGATATTATGTATTTAGATAGCAATCGCCCTGTTCTCCACGCTGTTAATACGGCTACCGCGTTTAACGCGGCTAGGTTCCTAAAGGATATCACAGCAAAGGCAACATAGGAAGCTCTTCGCCTCTGCTGGATTAATACCTACTAGGGTCCTCTAGATTAGATTGTAACTAATGCTAGCACAACATTTAGAAGCGAAGAATTCCGCCAATTTACAGCTTTAATGTTAATCTTAATCAAAGAAGTCCCTGTTAAGGCATACTATAGCATTAGTAAGGTTAAGAGATATTATAGGCCGCTCTAAAGAGCCTATGATATTATCTAATACGAATGCCCGTTAATACCTAAAGCTATGGCCCTGCAAATAGCTATAAAAGCCCTTAATAATACCGCAGGCCTGAACGGCATTGTTCTAACCCTTCTTGTCTTTAGCGCCTACCCTTAAATAATTAATGATTCTTCTCCCTTGCCTAATATTAAGTAACGAGCTCTTGTAGTATAGAAGGTAATAAAGGAGATTAAGAGGTTACACGCGCTCTGTAAGGTTAAGGAAGCCCTTACTATAAGGAATAGCCCTAATACCTCGCTAACCCTTAACCTCCTGCTTGCATTGCTAGTTCTTGTCTAGTGAGAGCACGAAGGATAGCAAGGCCTATATAAGCTCCTTGTAATAGATAGAGAGAGCTACACTCTTGATCTTCTATAAGGTCCTAAGGTCTTTAGGTTAACTTCTATTAAGCCCTATAATAAAGACCTAAGCAAGGAAAGGCTATTGCTAGTAGGAGGTAATAACCTAGAGGTAATTAAAGGGAAGAGCAAGAGGCACGAATTAATAATGCAGTGCCTCTAGCCCTCTAAAAAGAAGGCTAGGAAGACTACGAAAGAACCCTCCTATAATTATTAATTTAGCAGACAATCTTAAGGTATTTATCTTAAGCAAAGAGGAGGCGGATCTTAAGCTTGCGATCTAATTACGTAAGAAAGGCATAATTACAACTCTTGGCAAGCCTTTTAAGCTCTTAACGAAGACCGAGATTGATGCCCTAATTAGCAGAGGCGTGTTTGAATTTATTGCTTTTAATCTAAAGAAGCACTAAGGGATTCAAATCTTTAATTCCCGTATTGTTAACAAAGTTAAAGGAAGAATAAGCCAGCCGTATAAGAAATTAAGGCTTATGATCTAAGGCTTTGGCAATGAAGCGAAGTAAGCGATCCTTACGTAAGCCTTAATGATCTAAAGGGCGAGCTAACGATTAATCCTTGTAATTGCCCCTTCTTTTCTTATGAAAGGATTCCTTCTTTGGATTTAAGATATCACGTAGGCATACGTACAATTGGAAACGCCGCTGAATTGTACAATCCTTGCCTAACTCCCTATCCAAATTTGTGATTAATACCCTAAAGGAACGATTATAAGAGTTATTAAGCCCCTCTATGGAATTGCAGAGGCTGGCACACACTGGTGGGTGACTTACCACAAGCACTATAGAGAAAAGCTCTAGATAATAACATTAAGCTATGATCCGTGCTTGCTAGTCACATCTGCCAAAAGCCCTTAATTTAGATGCGTGGGAATGCAGACTAACGATACCCTTAGCCTATTAGATAAAGGATTCTCCTAATAGGAAGAAGATTAACTAGCCACTGCTAAATTCGCTGCAAAACTAAAGCAGTTTATTAAGCCTAACAACCCCTTGTATTTAATAGTGGAATTATTTAACTAACTAACAACACCATTAAAATGCGGCAAAAGGGTAAAGTGATAAGCTATAGTTAATCCCACTAGAAGAGCCGGAAAAGAAGTACGTGGAACAAAGGGCCTGTGGTGCCTACATTGCTTTAATCTGCTAACCTAAGGCAAGCTTTAATCTATTGGTTACCGCACAACATTAAGAACTAATAACCAAGAATGTCAAGGAACTTAATCGCTGTATTAAGTGGCAAATAGACTACCTAGATTAAGGATTAATCTTTGTACCCTTAACCTTAAAAGAGCGAAGCTATTTACATTCGTTAACGGATTATTCGCTAATAACAAAGACCTTACCTTGTAACTAGGCTACGTTCTTATCCTAGCTAACAAGGAGTATAAAGACAGTAAGTTTACACTATAAGGTAATATTATGCACTATAGCTTAATAAAGAGCAAGAGAGTCATAAGAAGTGTGCTTACTTTAGAGGTCTATAGAATAGTAGCAGGCGTTAACATGGCTTACGCAATTATAATAACGTTAAAGATTATTACGGATTAATTAAACCTCCTAGAGATCCTAATTATAGTCTGCATAGATTCATACTTATTATATAAATACCTTGTTAAGCTTAGGACCACGAAGGAGAAGCGGCTTATAATTAACATTATAGCCCTTTAGTAATCATACAAACGCCGCAAGCTCTGCGAGATTAGATAGATTAATAGCAAAGATAACCTGGCTAATGCGTTCACGAAGGTAATGCCTAACAAAGCCCTAGAGAGGTTCATTACGGGTAACATAGTGACGATCTAGATAGAGGATAGGTTACCCAGACCTAGCACTGCCTACGAAGAGGCAGGGGACTAGAGCCCTAAAGCCTATGCCTAAGCCCACGCTAAAGCCCGCGCCTAAGCCCGCGCTGAAACCAGCGCCAGAGGCATTAGATAAGGTGCCCTAAGTATAGCATGGTTATATAGGGCGCGGGCTAAGGGATTAGAGGCAGCGGAATTATAGCTTTAGAAGGGGGCATGGAATTATGTCTTTAGAAGGGGGCATAGAATTATAGCCTTAGAAGGGGCGCCCTCCTAAGTCTCTATGGTAGGGAGGGGAAGAGGAGGGAGTGTAGGGGGCATAGGAAGGTATAATCTAATATTATACCTTTAGAAGGGGAAGAATCGCAGGCAATCTTCCCTAGGAATGTGATTTAACATTACATTGTGGTTAAATAAAGGGCTGCGGGAAGGGATAATCTAATATTATACCTTTAGATAGGGAAGGGATTATAGGCAACCTTCCCTTGCAATATAATCTAATATTACGTTGCACTAGTTAAAGGTAAGGGCAGAAGGTAAAGGGAGCCTTCTATAAGGAAGAAGGATAAGTAATTAGAGAAGCTGGTTATCTAAAGCTAGTAGCGCGTAGGGGAAGGAAAAGGGGGCTATTATTATTGTTTCTTTTATTAGTTCTTTTATTTATATAATACATTCATTTAATCCCTTGTATCTTCCTTTCTTAGATTGATATTATGCG
This sequence comes from Epichloe gansuensis, assembly GCA_023658505.1. Classification (NCBI taxonomy): domain Eukaryota; kingdom Fungi; phylum Ascomycota; class Sordariomycetes; order Hypocreales; family Clavicipitaceae; genus Epichloe; species Epichloe gansuensis. Next base: position 2,765,205 of record CP098284.1, read on the forward strand.
TTAATAATTATGTTAAAAAGAAAGAGGTTCTAATGTTAGAATAAGCATGATATTAATCGCGGCACGCAGCCGTAATTACCTAGCAAAAGGTTAGGCCGTGAGGGCGCGCGCCCGCGAGAGGTGGCCCTACATATAACTCATTAACTCGCCCCTCTAATTGGGCGAGGACCCACAAGTCATGTAACCCACACAACGCACCGCGTTTGTGGCCACTTCTCACGATCCGGAAAAGCCTCTCTTTTCCTCCCTTCTACACACACTTATGACTAATTGATTACAACGCCTAGAATAGAAGATAAATTCCTATTCCCTAGGCTACGATCCTGACGTCAGGCACCTGTGATACCAACAATTTTATTCTTAAAATATAAGAAATTATATAATTTAATTAGTTTTATAGGTTAATTTTAGGTTATTTACGTATTATATTATATAATATAACTTATAATAACTTCTTATTAGATATATATACCTTATAGTGCCTTATAATTAAGAAAATCTACTTTAGCGTAAAAATAAAAGAAAATACAATTAAATACAAAATAATACATGTATTGTATTGTATTGTGAAAAAGTACTTGTATTGTATTGTGTAATGTATTGTATTATATTGTATTGTCAATACAATACAATACAATACACAATACACCAAATGTATTGTATTGTAGTGCAAAGCTCTGGTTACTAGTAAAGATAAAAGGTATAAATATTTACTCCCTTTACTTAGAAGAATATATAGATAACTAGAATATACCTATTTACACTTTTAATGCGGAAAAGCCCTATAGCTAAAGCGTTTTTATAGGAGACTTTAACTAAAAACACCCTCTAGGATAGCTTAGATAGAATAACTAGAGAAGCAAAGGAACTACTAGACCTTATAAGCTAGTAAAGGCTTAGTCTAGTAATGCCCTAAGGGGAACCTATAAGATAATATAAAGAAGATAGAGATAGCACTATAGATCTAGCATAGGTAACTCTAGATATCTAAGTCTACTATAATAGTATAGAAGACCTTATAGGCTCTAACTATATTCTATAGCTAATTAGCATCTTTACTAAGGAGTAAGAAGGCGCTTTACCTACCCTTAAACATACCTAGACTATAATAAATAGACTATAGGTAAAGGTAAAAGTAGTGGTATAACTCTAAGTAAAAACGCACTAGACCTAAAAGATAAGGAAGGAATTAATATATATATAATATAGCTTATTATAAACCTCTAATAAATAGCAGAACTAATAGCCCTATAGAAGCGCTAAGGACTCCTAGCCTAGAGGTATAGTAGTTAAGGAGAATAAAAGAGGTAATTACTAAAGCTAGATAAGCTAAGAGATAATAAAGGCATTAGAGGACTAAAGTAAACTAGTAAGCCTTCTCTAAGGCAAATAATAACTAGGAATAAATAATTAGGGAAGAAAAAGGAATATATAAAGAGAAGCCCTATAAAAGCTAATACATAGGAAAAGGATAGTAGAGTTTAGAGACTAGAGAGATAGGCCTAGCTCTAAAGCTAGGCCCCCTAGAGCTCCCTAGACTCCTAGACCTAGAAAGAACTAATAATAACCCTAACCTAGCCACTACCTATAAAAATAAGGTAAGTATACTTATATAAAGATTCTTCCCTAAGCCTATAGTAAACCTCTCCTATATCCTAGACCTCTCCTTTCTAGAGCTTAATAATGCACTAGTCCTAGATAAAGAATGGTTTAAAGTAAGAGATATTAGAAATATTCTATTAGATATAGCTAGCTAGAAAGCCCTAGGAGATAACAAACTCCTAGTAGGCCTTATTAAGGCCTATAATAAACTAGCTAAAGAAGCTATAGCGTGCTTACTAAATGCTATCCTTAAAGTAAGATATTTTCTAGCATAGTTCTAAACTATATAAGTAGTAGTAATTAGGAAGCTAGGAAAAACCACTAAGGAGATAAGAAGGGCTAATATATAAAGACCTATCTTACTACTAAATATAGTAAGAAAGATTATAGAAGCAGTAATTATAAGGTAGCTTATAGCCTTTACTAAGGCTAAGGGCCTTCTCCTAAGCTATAAATAGGAAATAAAGCAAATAGATTAATAGAAACCGTAATTAGAGTCCTTATAGAATACGTAAGAGAGGCTTAGGGCAGAGGTAGCATTGCCTTATTAGTATAAATAGATATCTTATCTATATTTAATAGAGTTAGCTACCTATATCTAATTTATATATTAATCTAAATAAGCATACTACACTAGCTAATAGCTATAATACATAGCTTCCTTACGGATAGAATAAGCTAGCTTAGCTTTAATAGTAAACTCTCTAAACCCTTTTAAATAAAGGTAAGCACCTTATAAGGCTTATCTCTCTTACTAATCCTCTTCCTACTCTACTTAGCAAAGCTTTATATATACCTCTAAGCTATCCTAGGCATAGTAGTAATAGGATTTATAGATAATATAAATATAGTAGCGTTTAGAAAAATACTATATAAACCTAAAAGAGGCTTAAAGCTATGTAAAAAGTATGTAAAAATAGGTAAAAGAAGTAGGAGTAAAGTTTAACCTAGTAAAGACTAAACTTATATACTTTAGTAAAGCATACTAACCCCTATAGGCTAGGGTTTAACTTAGTATAAAAGAGATAGCGCTTATAGAGTTATATAGGTTCCTTAGAGTCTAGGTTAATAGGAAACTTAATTAAAGTACTTATAAGAATATACTAAAAGGTAAACTAGCTTAGTAGTAGCTTACACTCTCTTTACTAGTAGTATTAGCCTAGGGTTATAGCTTTAGAGATACCTAACTCCTATATATATAGGTAGTCTAGCCTATCCTTACCTATAGGGCAAGCGCTTACTATACCTTAACTATAAAGGATAGAAAGCTAAGAGAAGTAGTTAAAAGCTTTATAATAGACTAATTAGCCTGCCTCTAAATTATAGCTAGTGTATTTAAGGCTATACCTATTACCTAACTAGAGGTTAAGACTTATATCCCCCTAGATTTATACCTAAATAAGATAAAATAGAAGTTTAAAGAGAGAATTATAAAGAGTAAAATAGCTATAATAATCTAAACCGCTACTAACTTAGTATAGTTAGTATTATATTATAGATAGAGACCCTCCCTAGGAGTAATAAACTAGTAGTAGAACTATATAAGGAATAGAGATAACGCTAGGATAAATAGTATAGTAAGGAATGCCTAGGATAGCATAGACTTATAAGAGAGCTAACTAAGGATTAACCACTAACTTATAACCTAAAGGAAATCTAAAGATTTTATATAGGCCTAGAAAAGCATATTTCCTTAACTATAGTCTAACTACGTATAGGAAAGATTAGTCTTAATAAGTTTCTCTTCTAAAGAGGTATTCCTAGGGTAAACTTACCGCTATATAGCTATAGCAAAGTAGTTAAGGACTAATATTATATTATAGTAAATTACCTTAAATATAATTACTAACGCCCCTAAACGCGCTAGCCTAGAGATATATAGGAGGTAAGGCTAGCCCTAAACTACCCCTAAAGGCAAGAGTAATAGCTAAATAGTTCCTTAGTATAAAATAACTCTAATACTACTTATTAGCATAAGAACTAGTAGCTAACATACGTAGTAAAGAGAAGGAGCTAGAACTAGGTTACTTCTAGCGTGCTAGGACTAATAGCTAGGATATAGACATAGTAGATAACTAGGGAGAGACATAAGATTATATAGTTTAGAGCTAGTAGTAGGCTAGCTAAAGAATTATAAGTCTAGAACTATTATTAGATTAATTTTAAATATATAACGCTAGGTATTATAAACCCTACTAGTCTGCTACTATCCCTTTACTAAGCTATATCTACCTAACTAATTACTCTTTCTCTAGGACTAGAATTACCCCTTTATTACCTTAGCCTACCCCTTAGCAGGTAGGGCTATAGCTAGGAGATAGTTTATCTCTGCTACGCAGGCATCTAGGCGCTATAACTAAAATATTAGCTTATTATATTAATTCCCTCTAGCACTAGCCTAGCCTAGGCTTACTATAGAGGCACTCCTCTTTTCTTACTCTAATTACTAGTATAAAGCTTCTTTATATAATCTTAATAATTATCTAGAACTTATAGAGTAGTTAGACCTAGGATAGAACTAGTAGAGGACTAATAGAGAAGCACTTACACTACCCCTAGTAATAATATTCGCCTAGACCTTAACTAACCACTAGTGCTTATTTTACTACCTAGTTAAATTAGGCTAGGAGTAGGTTAGCGCTAGACTAGGCCTAGGTAAGGGCGCTAGCTATTTACCTTTAAGTAACTATAGTTTTAAACCTAATAATTAAAATAGGCATTAGTAATAAGCCCTATGTAAAACAGTTAGCCTTACCTCTAAACTAGAATAGAGCTAACTTACCGGTAATATTATAGTATTAATACCTAGGATAGTTAATAGACTAAGACTTATAGGAAACATATTAGATCCTATAGGGATTTCCTAACTATTATAGATTAGACTTAGAGTAGACTTAGTATAAGGGTAGTAAGGGTTATACCTTAAGATCTTTAGCTATAGCCTGCTTAAGTTACTTCTTAGTTAATAACTTCTAAGGGTAATACTTATTCTTAGGAGTTTCCTAGGCGGATTAGAGCTAAAATAGTATAGGACATAGGAATACTTATAGCTACTAGTGCTATTTTATTAAATAACTTAATAGATTTATAGTAATATTAGTATTTAGGCTAACACTAGCCTAGGAGTGCCTTAGGTAGCTCTAAGGAAGAAAAGAACCTATAGGAAGTTTAATAAAAAGAGGAAAGAAGGAAGACCTCTCTAGGGAGGAGGAACCCTTCTTATACTTATATAGGGGGGCTAAATTATAGATATTAATAAAGAAAGAAGAATATAAGATAAGAATCTAGTTAGTTAATACCTAAGAGACCTAGGCTTAGAAATAGCTAGGAATTAAACTAAACCCACACCCTTACTATAGAAGATAAATAATATTAGGTGCTTTAACTTCCCTAGACTAATAAGCTAGACCTAGGCTAGAGAAGGCTAAAAAGTAAGGCTATAGAAAAGCTAGCTAAAAAGTAAAAGAGAAGTAAATTATTACTATAAAACTAAATCTAGTATACTATAAGATAGTATAACAGGCCTAGAGCAGTGCTAGAGTAGACCTAGGATAGAGCTAGGCAGGGCTTAGAACCTAGGATTTTCCTTCTTTCTTTCTTTTCTTTTCTTCTTATTAGGATAAGGCTAGCGTAAGCTAGTAATAAACACTTACAATAGGCTACATATAACGCGACGCAGGCCTGGTGTAGGGTTAGCGTTAGCCTAAATATAGATATAAGGGGTTTTTCTTCCTATTCAAGGGTTTTCCTTTTAACGAAGCAGTAGGAGTACTATTACTAGCCTTACATAGAGCTAGCTAGCGTAAATAATATATATATATCTAGTAAGAGTATAAAGGATAGCAAGGCCTATATAAGCTCCTTATAATAGATAGAGAGAGCTATACCCTTAATCTTTTATAAGGTCCTAAGGTCTTTAGGTTAATCTCTATTAAGCCCTATAATAAAGACCTAAGTAAGGAAAGGCTATTACTAGTAAGAGGTAATAACCTAGAGGCAATTAAAAGGGAAGAGCAAGAGGTATAAATTAATAACATAATGCCTCTAGCCCCTTTAAAAGAAGGCTAGGAAGACTATAAAAGAACTCTCCTATAATTATTAATTTAGCAGATAATCTTAAGGTATTTATCTTAAGTAAGGAGGAGGCAGATCTTAAGCTTACGATCTAATTACATAAGAAAGGCATAATTATAACTCCTGGCAAACCTTTTAAGCTTTTAACAAAGGCTAAGATTAATACCCTAATTAGCAAAGGCGTGTTTAAATTTATTGCTTTTAATCTAAAGAAGCACTAAGGGATTTAAATCTTTAATTCCTATATTATTAATAAAGTTAAAGGGAGAATAAGCTAGCTATATAAGAAATTAAGGCTTATAATCTAAGGCTTTAGCGATAAAGTAAAGCAAGCAATCCTTACGCAAGCCCTAATGATCTAAAGGGCAAGCTAACGGTTAATCCTTGTAATTGCCCCTTCTCTTCTTATAAAAGGATTTCTCCTTTAGATTCGAGATATTACGCAAGCGTACGTACAATTAGAAACGCCGCTAAATTATATAATCCTTGCCTAACTCCCTATCTAAATTCGTGATTAGCACCCTAAAGGAATGATTATAAGAGTTATTAAGCCCCTCTATAGAATTACAGAGGCTAGCATACACTAGTAGGTAACTTACCATAAGCACTACAGAGAAAAGCTCTAGATAATAATATTAAGCTACGATCTATGCTTGCTAGTCATATCTGCTAAAAGCCCTTAATTTAGATGCGTGGGAATGCAAACTAATAATACCCTTAGCCTATTAGATAAAGGATTCTCCTAATAGGAAGAAGATTAACTAGCTACCGCTAAATTCGCTACAAAACTAAAGCAGTTTATTAAGCCTAATAACCCCTTGTATTTAATAGTGGAATCATTTAACTAACTAATAATACTATTAAAATACGGTAAAAGGGCAAAGTAATAAGCTATAGTTAATCCTACTAGAAGAGCCTAAAAAGAAATACGTGGAATAAAGGGCCTATGGTGCTTATATTACTTTAATCTACTAACCTAAGGCAAGCTTTAATCTATTGGTTACTACATAACATTAAGAACTAATAACTAAGAACGTTAAGGAACTTAATCACTATATTAAGTAGCAAATAGACTACCTAGATTAAGGATTAATCTTTATACCCCTTAACCTTAAAAGAGTAAAGCTATTTATATTTATTAATAGATTATTTACTAATAATAAAGACCTTACCTTATAACTAGGCTATGTTCTTATCCTAGCTAATAAGGAGTATAAAGATAGTAAGTTTACACTATAAGGTAATATTATGCACTATAGCTTAACAAAGAGCAAGAGAGTTATAAGAAGTGTGCTTGCTTTAGAGGTCTATAGAATAGTAGTAGGTATTAACATAGCTTACGTAATTATAATAACGTTAAAGATTATCACGGATTAATTAAACCTCCTAGAGATCCTAATTATAGTCTATATAGATTTATACTTATTATATAAATGCCTTATTAAGCTTAGGACTATAAAGGAGAAGCGGCTTATAATTAATATTATAGCCCTTTAGTAATTATATAAACACCACAAGCTTTACGAGATTAGATAAATTAATAGCAAAGATAACCTAGCTAATGCGTTTATAAAGGTAATACCTAATAAAGCCCTAGAGAGGTTTATTACAGGTAATATAGTAATAATCTAGATAGAGGGATAGGTTACCTAGACCTAGCACTACCTATAAAGAGGCAGGGGACTAGAGCCCTAAAGCCTATGCCTAAGCTTACGCTAAAGCCTATGCCTAAGCCCGCGCTAAAACTAGCGCTAGAGGCATTAGATAAGGTGCCCTAAGTATAGCATAATTACATAGGGCGCAGGCTAAGGGATTAGAGGCAGCGGAATTATAGCTTTAGAAGGGAGCGTGGAATTATATCTTTAGAAGGGGGCATAGAATTATAGCCTTAGAAGGGGTACCCCTCCTAAGTCTTTATAGTAAGGAGGGGAAGAGAAAGAGTATAAGGGAGTATAAGAAGGTATAATCTAATATTATACCTTTAGAAGGGGAAGAATTATAGGTAATCTTCCCTAGGAATGTAATTTAATATTATATTATAGTTAAATAAAGGGCTATAGGGAGGATAATCTAATATTATACCTTTAGATAAGGAGGGATTACAGGTAACCTTCCCCTTATAATGTAATCTAATATTACGTTACACTAGTTAAAGGTAAGGGTGGAAGGTAAAGGAGCCTTCCATAAGGAAGAAGGATAAGCAATTAGAGAAGCTATTTATCTAGAGCTAGTGGTGTGTAGGGGAAGGAAAGGGGACTATTATTATTATTTCTTTTGTTAGTTCTTTTATTCGTGTAATATATTTATTTAATCCCTTATATCTTCCCTTCTTAGATTAATATTATGCGTTAATAATTATATTAAAAGAAAGAGGTTCTAATGTTAGAACAAGCATAATATTAATCGCAGCACGCAGCCGTAATTACCTAGCAAAAGGTTAGGCCGCGAGGGGCGCGCGTAACGCGCGCCCGCGAGAGGTAGCCCTATATATAACTTATTGGCCTGCCCTCTGATTAGGCAAGGACCCATAAGTCATGTGACCCATAAAACGCACCGCGTTTGTGGCCACTTCTCATAATCTAGAAAAGCCTCTCTTTTCCTCCCTTCTACACACACTTATGACTAATTGATTACAACGCCTAGAATAGAAGATAAATTCCTATTCCCTAGGCCACGATCCTGACGTCAGGCACCTGTGATACTAACAGAAAGATTAGTCTTAATAAGTTTCTCTTTTAGAGAGGTATTCCTAGGGTAAACTTACTATTATATAGCTATAGTAAAGTAGTTAAGGACTAATATTATATTATAGTAAACTACCCTAAATATAATTACTAATACCCCTAAACATACTAGCCTAGAGATATATAGGAGGTAAGGCTAGCCCTAAACTACTCCCTAAAGGTAAGAGTAATAGCTAAATAGTTCCTTAGTATAAAATAACTCTAATACTACTTATTAGCATAAGAACTAGTAACTAATATATATAGTAAAGAGAAGAAGCTAGAGCTAGGGCGCTCCTAGTATACTAGGACTAATAGCTAGGATATAGATATAGTAAATAACTAGAGAGAGATATAAGATTATATAGTTTAAAGCTAGTAATAAGCTAGCTAAAGAATTATAATTCTAGAATTATTATTAGATTAATTTTAAATATATATATTATTTACGCTAGCTAGCTCTATGTAGGGCTAGTACTAGTACTCCTGCTGCTTTATTAAAAGGGAAAACCCTAGAATAGGAAGAAAACCCCTTACATTTATGTTTAGGCTAACGCTAACCCTGCTCTAGGCCTGCGTTACGTTATGTGTGGCCTATTATAGGTGTTTATTACTAGCTTACGCTAGCCTTATCCTAATAAGAAGAAAAGAAAAGAAAGAAAGAAGGAAAATCCTAGGTTCTAAGCCCTACCTAGCTCTATCCTAGGTTTGCTCTAGCTCTACTCTAGGCCTCTTATACTATCTTATAGTATACTAGATTTAGTTTTATAGTAGTAATTCACTTCTCTTTTACTTTTTAGCTAGCTCTTCTATAGCCTTACTTTTTAGCCTTTTCTAGCCTAGGTCTAGCTTATTAGTCTAAGGAAGTTAAAGCACCTAATATTATTTATCTTCTGTAGTAGGGGTGTAGGTTTAGATTAATCCCTAGCTATTTCTAGGCCTAGGTCTCTTAGGCATTAACTAACTAGATTTTTATCTTATATTCTTCTTTCTTTATTAATATTTATAATTTAGCCCCCTCCCTATATAAGTATAAGAAAGGTTCCTCCCCTAGAGAGGTCTTCCTTCTTTTCTCTTTTTTATTAAACTTCCTATAGGTTCTTTTCTTCCTTAGAGCTATTTAAGGCACTCCTAGGCTAGTGTTAGCCTAAATACTAATATTACTGCAGATCTATTAAGTTATTTAATAAGATAGCGCTTGCTACTATAAGTACTCTTATGTTCTATACGTATTTAGCTCTAATCTGCCTAGGAAACTCCTAAAAATAAGCAATATCCTTAAAAATCCTTAACTAAGAAGTAGCTTAAGTAGGCTATAGCTAAGGATTTAAAGGTATAATCCCTCTAGCCCTAGCCTGCCTCTACTCTAGTGCTAATTTACTATAGTTAGGGGATCCCTATAGGATTTAGTGTGTCTCTTATAAGTCTTAGTTAATTAACTACCCTAGGCACTAGTGCTATAATATCTCTGGTAAGTTAAATCTCTTCTAGCTTAGGGGCAAGGCTAACTATTTTACAAAGGACTAGCTACTAATGCCTGCTTTAACTATTAGGTCTAAAACTATAGTTATTTAAAGGTAGTTCACGCCCTATTCTAAGCCTAGTCTAGTGCTAATCTATTCTTAGCCTAACTTAAGTGGTTAATAAAATAAGCACTAGTAGCTAGTAGAGGTCTAGGTAGCTATAATTACTAGGGTAGTGTAAGTGCTACTTTGCTAGTTTACTATTAGGTCTAATTTAGGTCTAATAGTTCTCTAGGTCCTAGCTAATTATTAGGACTGTGTAAAAAGCTCTATGCTAGTAATTAAAGTAAAAAGAAGCATAGTGCCTTTGCTATAGGTCTAGGCTAGTCCAGCGCTAGGGGAATAATATAATAAGGTTATCTTTTAGCTATAGCATCTAGACGCTTGCGCTATAGAGATAAACTATCTCCTAGCTATAGCCCTACTTGCTAAGGGGTAGGCTAAGGTAATAGAGGGGTAATTCTAGTCCTAGAGAAGGAGTAATTAGTTAGGTAAATATAGCTTAGTAAGGGGTAGAGGCAGACTAGTAGGGCTTATAATACCTAGTGTTATATATTTAAAATTAATCTAATAATAGTTCTAGAATTATAATTCTTTAGCTAGCCTACTACTAGCTCTAAACCATGTAATCTTATGTTTCTCCCTAGTTATTTACTATATCTATATCTTAGTTATTAGTCCTAGCGCGCTAGAAGCGTCCTAGCTCTAGCTCCTCCTCTTTACTACATATATTAGCTACTAGTTCTTATGCTAGTAAGTAGTATTAGAGTTATTTTATACTAAGGAACTATTTAGCTATTACTCTTGCCTTTAGGGGTAGTTTAGGGCTAGCCTTACCTCCTATATATCTCTAGGCTAGCGCGTTTAGGGGCATTAGTAATTATATTTAAGGTAGTTTACTATAATATAATATTAGTCCTTAACTACTTTACTATAGCTATATAGCAGTGAGTTTACCCTAGGAATACCTCTCTAGAAGAGGAACTTATTAAGACTAATCTTTTTAGTATATAGTTAGACTATAGTTAAGGAGATATGTTTTTCTAGGCCTATATAAAATCTTTAGATTTCCTTTAGGTTATAAGTTAGTGGTTAATCCTTAGTTAGCTCTCTTATAAGTCTATGCTATCCTAGGCATTCCCTATTATACTATTTATCCTAGTGTTATCTCTATTCCTTATATAGTTCTACCACTAGTTTATTACTCCTAGGGGGTCTTTATCTATAATATAATACTAACTATACTAAGTTAGTAGTAGTTTAGATTATTATAGCTATTTTACTCTCTATAATTCTCTCTTTAAACTTCTATTTTATCTTATTTAGATATAAATCTAGGGAAGGAATATAAGTCTTAACCTCTAGTTAGGTAATAGGTATAGCCTTAAATGCACTAGCTATAATTTAGAGGTAGGCTAATTAGTCTATTATAAAGCTTTTAACTACTTCTCTTAGCTTTTTACCCTTCTTAGTTAGGGTATAGTAAGCGCTTACCCTATAAGTAAGGATAGGCTAGACTACCTATATATATAGGAGTTAGGTATCTCTAAAGCTATAACCCTAGGCTAACGCTACTAGTAAAGAGAGTGTAAGCTACTACTAGGCTAGTTTACCTTTTAGGATATTCTTATAAGCACTCTAATTAAGTTTTCTATTAACCTAGACTCTAAGGAACCTATATAACTCTATAGGCGCTATTTTCTTTACACTAAGTTAAACCCTAGCTTATAGGGGTTAGTATGCTTTGCTAAAGTATATAAGTTTAGTCTTTACTAGGTTAAACTTTACTCTCGCTTCTTTTACCTATTTTTATATACTTTCTATATAGCTTTAAGCCTTTTCTAGGTTTATATAGTGTTTTTCTAAACACTGCTATGTTTATATTATTTACAAATCCTATTACTACTATACCTAGGATAGCTTAGAGGTATATATAAAGCTTTACTAAGTAGAGTAAGAAGAGGATTAGTAAGAGAGGTAAGCCTTATAGGGTACTTACCTTTATCTAAAAGAGTCTTAAGAGTTTACTATTAAAGCTAAGCTAGCTTATTTTATCTATAAGGAAGCTATGTATTATAGCTATTAGCTAGCGTAGTATACCTATTTAAATTAAAACGTAAATTAGATATAGGTAGCTAACTCTATTAAATACGGATAAGATATCTATCTACGCTAATAAGGCAATACTACCTCTGCCCTAAGCCTCTCTTACGCATTTTATAAGAACTCTAATTATAGTTTTTATTAATCTATTTACCCTATTTCCTATTTATAGCTTAGGAGAAGGCCCTTAGCCTTAGTAAAGGCTATAAGCTACCTTATAATTACTGCTTCTATAATCTTTCCTACTATATTTAGTAATAAGATAAGTCTTTACACATTAGCCTTTCTTATCTCCTTAGTAGTTTTTCCTAGCTTCCTAATTACTACTACTTATATAGTTTAGAACTATACTAGAAAATATCCTACTTTAAGGATAGCGTTTAGTAAGCGCGCTATAGCTTCTTTAGCTAGTTTATTATAGGCCTTAATAAGGCCCGCTAGGAGTTTATTATCTCCTAGGGCTTTCTAGCTAGCTATATCTAATAGGATATTTCTAATATCTCCTACTCTAAACTATTCTTTATCTAGGACTAGTGTATTATTAAGCTCTAGGAAGGAGAGGTCTAGGATATAGAAAAGGTCTGCTATAGGCTTAGGGAAGAACCTTTATATAAGTATGCTTACCTTATTCTTATAGGTAATAGCTAGGTTAGGGTTATTATTAGTTCTTTCTAGGTCTAGGAGTCTAGGGAGTTTAGGAGGCCTAGCTTTAAAGCTAGGCCTATCTCTCTAGTCTCTAAACTTTACTATCCTTTTCCTATATATTAGCTTTTTATAGGGCTTCTCTTTACATATTCCTTTTTCTTCCCTAACTATCTATTTCTAGTTATTATCTACCTTAGAGAAGGCTTACTAGTTTACTTTAGTCTTCTAGCATCTCTATTATCTCTTAGCTTATCTAGCTTTAGTAACTACCTCTTTTATTCTCCTTAATTACTATACCTCTAGGCTAGGGAGTCCTTAGTGCTTTTATAGGGCTACTAGTTCTGCTATTTATTAGAGGTTTATAATAAGCTATATTATATATATATTAATTCCTTCCTTATCTTTTTAGGTCTAGTATGTTTTTCGCTTAGAGTTACACCGCTACTTCTGCCTTTGCCTATAGTCTATTTATTGCGGTCTAGGTGTGTTTAAGGGTAGGCAGGGCGCCTTCTTACTCCTTAGTAAAGATGCTAATTAGCTGCGGAACATGGTCGGAGCCTGTGAGGTCTTCTGCGCCGTCGTAGTGGACTTGGATGTCTGGAGTCGCCCATGCTAGATCTATAGTGCTATCTCTGTCTTCATTTTAAATATATAATACTAGGTATTATAAACCCTACTAGTCTATCCCTACCCCTTTACTAAGCTATATTTACCTAACTAATTACTTCTCCTCTAGGACTAGAATTACTCCTTTATTACCTTAGCCTATTCCTTAGTAAGTAAGGCTATAGCTAGAGATAGTTTATCTTTACTATATAGGTATCTAGGTATTATAACTAAAATATTAGCTTATTATATTAATTCTCTCTAGCACTAGCCTAGCCTAAGCTTACTATAAAGGCACTTCTTTTCTTCTTACTTTAATTACTAGTATAAAGCTTCTTTATATAATCTTAATAATTATCTAAGACCTAGAGAGTAGTTAAACCTAGGATAAAACTAGTAAAGGACTAATAAAGAAATACTTATACTACTCCTAGTAATAATATTTACCTAGACCTTAACTAACTATTAGTGCTTATTTTACTACCTAGTTAAATTAGGCTAGGAGTAGGTTAGTGCTAGACTAGGCCTAGGTAAGGGGTACTAATTACTTACCTTTAAGTAACTATAGTTTTAAACCTAATAATTAAAATAGGTATTAGTAGTAAGCCCTATATAAAATAGTTAGCCTTATCTCTAAACTAGAATAGAGTTAACTTACTAGTAATATTATAGTATTAATACCTAGAATAGTTAATAAACTAAGACTTATAGGAAATATATTAGATTCTATAGGGATTCCCTAACTATTATAAATTAGACTTAGAGTAAACTTAGTATAAGGGTAGTAAGGGTTATACCTTAAGATCTTTAGCTATAGCTTACTTAAGTTACTTCTTAGTTAATAACTTCTAAGGGTAGCGCTTATTCTTAGGAGTTTCCTAGGTAGATTAGAGCTAGAATAGCATAGGATATAGGAGTACTTATAGCTACTAGTACTATTTTATTAAATAACTTAATAGATCTATAGTAATATTAGTATTTAGGCTAATACTAGCCTAGGAGTGCCTTAGGTAGCTTTAAGGAAGAAAAGAACTTATAGGAAGTTTAATAAAAAAGAGAAAAGAAGGAAAACCCTCTAAAGGGAAGGAACCCTTTTATACTTAAATAGGAGGGGGCTAAATTATAGATATTAATAAAGAAAGAAGAATATAAGATAAGAATCTAGTTAGTTAATACCTAAGAGACCTAGGCCTAGAAATAGCTAGGAATTAAACTAAACCTATACTCTTACTATAGAAGATAAATAATATTAGGTACTCTAACTTCCCTAGACTAATAAGCTAGACCTAGGCTAGAGAAGGCTAAAAGTAAGGCTATAGAAAAGCTAGCTAAAAAGTAAAAGAGAAGTAAATTACTACTATAAAACTAAATCTAGTATACTATAAGATAGTATAATAGGCCTAGAGCAAAGCTAGAGTAGACCTAGGATAGAGCTAGGTAAGGCTTAGAACCTAGGATTTTCCCTTTTTCTTTCTTTTCTTTTCTTCTTATTAGAATAAGGCTAGCGTAAGCTAGTAATAAATACCTATAATAGGCTATACATAACGTAACATAGGCCTAGTGTAGGGTTAGCGTTAGCCTAAATATAGATATAAGGGTTTTTCTTCCTATTTAAGGGTTTTCCTTTTAATAAAGCAGCAGGAGTACTAGTACTAGCCCTACATAGAGCTAGCTAGCGTAAATAATATATATATATATATATATATAGCAAAGAAAGCTATTAGTTAACTAAATACTCTAAGGAGAAATATAAGAAGGTATATTAATGCTTTAAGAACCATTACCTTATAGAACTAATAACCCCTTTCTATAATGCTTTTCTTACTTAGTATAAAGGCAAAGAGAATAATACTACTTTTTCTAAAGAAGATAAGATTTCTACCTATATAATAGAACTTAGATTTAAAGAAGAAGGTAATAAAGAAGAGATACTAATATATATATATATTATTTACGCTAGCTAGCTCTATGTAGGGCTAGTACTAGTACTCCTACTGCTTTGTTAAAAGGAAAACCCTTAAATAGGAAGAAAAACCCCTTATATCTATATTTAGGCTAATGCTAACCCTACACTAGGCCTGCGTTGCGTTATATGTGGCCTATTATGGGTGTTTATTGCTAGCTTACGCTAGCTTTATCCTAATAAGAAGAAAAGAAAAGAAAGAAAAAGAAAAATCCTAGGTTTTAAGCCTTACCTAGCTCTATCCTAGGTCTACTCTAGCACTACTCTAGGCCTCTTATACTATCTTATAGCATACTAGATTTAGTTTTATAGTAATAATTTACTTCTCTTTTACTTTTTAGCTAGCTTTTCTATAGCCTTACTTTTTAGCCCTCTCTAGCCTAGGTCTAGCTTATTAGTCTAGGGAAGTTAGAGCACTTAATATTATTTATCTTCTATAGTAAGGGTATAAGTTTAGTTTAATTCCTAGCTATTTCTAGGCCTAGGTCTCTTAGGCATTAACTAACTAGATTTTTATCTTATATTCTTCTTTCTTTATTAATATCTATAATTTAGCCCTCCTCCCTATATAAGTATAAGAAGGGTTTCTCCCCTAAAGGGGTTTTCCTTTTTCTCTTTTTTATTAAACTTCCTATAGGTTCTTTTCTTTCTTAGAGCTACCTAAGGCGCTCCTAGGCTAGTATTAGCCTAAATACTAATATTACTATAAATCTATTAAGTTATTTAATAAAATAGCGCTAGCTACTATAAGTACTCTTATATTCTATGCTTATCTAGCTTTAATCTGCCTAGGAAAACTCTAAAAATAAGTAATATCCTTAAAAGTCTTTAACTAAGAAGTAGCTTAAGTAAGCTTTAGCTAAGGATTTAAAGGTATAACCCTCTAGCCCTAACCTACCTTTATTCTAATGCTAATTTACTATAGTTAGGGATTCCTATAGGATTTAATATATCTCTTATAAATCTTAATTAATTAACTACCCTAGGCACTAGTGCTATAATATTACTAGTAAGTTAAATCTATCTTAGCTTAGAAGTAAGGCTAACTATTTTATATAGGGCTAGCTACTAATACCTATTTTAACTACTAGGTCTATAACTATAGATATTTAAAGGTAATTATTGCCTCTATTCTAGGCTAGATCTAGTGCTAATTTACTCTTAGCTTAACTTAAGTAGTTAATAAAATAAGCACTAGTAGCTAGTAGAAGTTTAGGTAGCTATAGTTACTAGGGATAGTATAAGTACTACTATTCTAGTTTAATATTAAGTCTAGTCTAGGTCTAATAGTTCTATAGGTCCTAAATAACTATTAGGATTATATAAAGAAGCTTTATACTAGTAATTAAAGTAAGAAGAAGCATAGTGCCTTAGCTATAGGCCTAGGCTAGTCTAGTGCTAGTAGAGAATAATATAATAAGGTTATCTTTTAGCTATAATACCTAAACGCTTACGCTATAGAGATAAACTATCTCCTAGCTATAGCCTTACTTACTAAAGGGTAGGCTAAGGTAATAAAAGGGGTAATTTTAGTCCTAGAGAAGGAGTAATTAGTTAGGTAAATATAGCTTAGTAAAGGGGTAGAGGTAAACTAGTAAGGTTTATAATACCTAGCGTTATATATTTAAAATTAATCTAATAATAGTTCTAGAATTATAATTCTTTAGCTAGCCTATTACTAGCTTTAAACTATATAATCTTATATCTCTCCCTAGTTATTTACTATATCTATATCTTAGCTATTAGTCCTAGCGCGCTAGAAGCGCCTTAGCTTTAGCTTCTCCTCTTTACTATATATATTAGCTACTAGTTCTTATGCTAATAAGTAGTATTAAAGTTATTTTATACTAAGGAACTATTTAGCTATTACTCTTACCTTTAGGGGTAGTTTAGGGCTAGCCTTACCTCCTATATATCTCTAGGCTAGCGTAATTAAGGGTATTAGTAATTATATTTAGGGTAGTTAAATATAATATAATATTAGTCTTTAACTACTTTACTATAGCTATATAGTAGTAAGTTTACCCTAGGGATACCTCTCTAAAAGAGGAACTTATTAAGACTAATCTTTCCTATATATAGTTAGACTATGGTTAAGGAGATATATTTTTCTAGGCCTATATAAAATCTTTAGATTTCCTTTAGGTTATAAGTTAGTAATTAGTTCTTAGTTAGTTCTCTTATAAGCCTATACTACTCTAGATATTCTTTACTATACTATTTATCCTAGCGTTATCTCTATTCCTTATATAGTTTTATTACTAGCTTATTACTCCTAGGGGGTCTCTATTTATAATATAATACTAACTATACTAAGTTAGTAGTGGTTTAGATTATTATAGCTATTTTACTCTCTATAATTCTCTCTTTAAACTTCTATTTTATCTTATTTAGGTATAGATCTAAGGGAGGGATATAAGTCTTAACCTTTAGTTAAGTAATAGGTATAGCCTTAAATATACTAGCTATAATTTAGAGGTAGGTTAATTAGTCTATTATAAAGCTTTTAACTACTCCTTTTAGTTTTCTACCTTTCTTAGTTAGGGTATAGTAAGCGCTTACCCTATAGGTAAGGATAGGCTAAACTACTTATATATATAGGAGTTAGGTATCTCTAAAGCTATAACCCTAGGCTAATACTACTAGTAAGGAGAGTATAAGCTATTACTAAGCTAGTTTACCTTTTAGGATATTCTTATAAGCACTCTAATTAAGTTTCCTATTAACCTAGACTCTAAGGAACCTATATAACTCTATAAGCGCTATCTCTTTTATACTAAGTTAAACCCTAGCCTATAGGGGTTAGTATACTTTGCTAAAGTATATAAGTTTAGTCTTTACTAGGTTAAACTTTACTCCTACTTCTTTTACCTATTTTTTACACACTTTTTACGTAGCTTTAAGCCTTTTCTAGGTTTATATAGTGTTTTTCTAAATACTGCTATGTTTATATTATCTATAAATCCTATTGCTACTATGCCTAGGATAGCTTAAAGGCGTATATAAAGCTTTACTAAGTAGAGTAAGAAGAGGATTAGTAAGAGGGTAAGCCTTATAGGGTGCTTATCTTTATCTAAAAGGGTTTTAAGAGTTTACTATTAAAGCTAAGCTAGCTTATTCTATCTATAAGGAAGCTACGTATTATAGCTATTAGCTAGTATAGTATACCTATTTGGATTAAAACGTAGATTAGATATAGGTAGCTAACTCTATTAAATACGGACGAGATATCTATCTACGCTAGCGAGGCAATGCCGCCTCTGCCCTAAGCCTCTCTCACGCATTCCACGAGGACTCTAATTGCGGCTTCTGTTAATCTATTTGCCCTGTTTCCTATTTGTAGCTCGGGAGGAGGCCCTTGGCCTCGGCGAAGGCCGTGAGCCGCCTCGTATTAAATTATAATAGAAAAGACTATTTAGGACTTACTTTTAAGAGGAATATATTATATACTTTCCTTTTATTTTTAATTTTAACTAACTTTTAAATTAATTCTAGATAGGTTTTCCCCTTCTCTTTTACTTTTACTTTAGTTTTAAAAGCTTAAAAAGTAAATATAATTATTTATAATTCTAATAAAAAGGGTTTATAGCTATAAGACTATTTTTAAAGTAAAATAAAATTCCTTTATTCTTATATAAGTTCTTAGTATATCTAAATATTATTATTAGAGTTTTAGTTTATTTATATATAGTTATAATATTTTTCCTTAGGGTAATGTTACTTCCTTCGGATCATCATCGGATTAGTCGTGGCCAAAGACCCCGCCAATTGTGGGCCGAGTGGAGCCCGATAAGGGATGCATGCCTTGTGATTAGCTGCCCCTTTTCGCTACCCCCTTTGCCTTACTTACGGGTTTCACTCACTTTTTAGCTAGCTAGATTCCTCTCCCTCTCTCTCTTCTCTCTTTCCTAGATAATTATCATTAACTATCATAGACTTTAATAATAACGGTATTATTACCTGCGCAGGCACCTTAGTGTTCTAACACTAATTAGTGGTTAATCATAACCATAGATAAGTTAGGTATTATAAGAAGAGATATTTCTATAGACACTATAGTTATTTTCCTATTATCTAGATCCTTAGGAATAGGGGTATAGCTATAAGAGTGTGCTAAAGGAAGAGACTTAAATTCCAATTACAGACTTATTAGGCTTCTAAGGGATTAGCTTCTTTTATTATTATCTTTACTTTTAATAAAGAGATTAATTCTACGTCTATTATAAACCTAGGGATTAACTTCTTCTATTATTATCTTTATCTTTAATAGAGAGACTAACCCTACACTTACTATAAGAAAACTAACTAAATAACCGAATTAATTGCTATAAGGCATTCGCTTTAAACCTAATGTTAATAACCATTACTTATAATAAGTTAGGAAGCTAGACTAGTAATAAGAGGGAAGACCTAAGCTACTATAGAAGCTATATAATTACCTAGACTATTACTAAGAGAAGAGCCTTAATTCTCTAGTAATAAGAAACTATCCTAAATCTTAATAGTACCTAAGAGACCCTAAGAGAGTAAACTGCTAATATAACTATAACCTCTTTCCTATGCCCTTATAAAAGACTAGAAAGAATAAATAGTAGTTAACCTTAATTCCGCTATACTATCTAAGCTTAATAACTATATTGTAAGGTTTATTAACCTTAGTAAGCATTAAGACTAGAGGGATAATAACCTCTAGGAATTATTCTAAGAAGACTTTAAAGGATAGTCTAAGAATACCTTTGCTATAGCTAATAGAGACCTTATTAGAGAGCTATAGAATTCCCTATAAGACTATAGTGTTATTATAAGATAAGGCTAAGGATTAGCAATTATAATATCTCTAGAAGAAGTAGTCTAATAAGAAATAAGGCTATTATAGCCTAAAGGGAGATTATAATCCTCTAACCCCTAAATATTAACCTCCTTAACCCCCTTACCTACTTACCCTAGAACCTTATCCTTCCTAACCCTAATAGTACCTTTAAACCCCTTAACCTATAAGAGAGCCTCTTTTATGGTAAACCCTATTATATTAAGTAATTCACCCTAAAGATCCCTATCTATAGTAAACCTTACTACCTATATAGTAATTCTTTTCTAAGGACTAGATTATAAAGAAGATCTTAGAACTTATAAAGATATATAAGGATGGCGACTATTATAGCGGATAATTATATGATTTCCTTGCCCTAAAAGTTATGCTCTTTAAGAATAAGTATAATAGGATTAACCTCCCTTAAACGCATTATTAGAAGGCTCTCCTAATTATCTTGATTAATAATACTAAGTAATACTATCTTAATTATCTCTTTAGTTAAAACCTTACATATAAAGAGATAATTAGCCGTATTTGTTAACGCTTTAAGATAGAAAGTAACTAATAGTTTTACTAATACGAATAGAGTAGTATAACTCTAAATAGCACTATTACTAAGAACCCTAACAAAACTAGGCTTAAGTGCCTTAAAATTATGCTAGCTACCCTTAAGAAGATTTACTAAGGCCTATATCCTTCTAATATAGTAAATACTAAGCTTTATAAGTAAATGTTAAATACTATAGCTAGTGTGCCTAAATACTAAATAGTAGAGTATAACCACTCCCTAGGCTTTAAGAGTCTTACTAGAGACCTCTATAAGGCAATTATAATCTTAGAGTTAAATAAGAGAGTTACCTAATACCTATAATTATAAGGGAGCTCTCCTAAGGCTATGTTTATTAACTATTAATACAGATATTAGCCCTAAGGCAAGGGAGGCTATTATAGTAAGAGCCTAAGGCATAGCCCTTAGCGTTACTTTATGTGTAGTAAGAATAGCTATTAGTCCTTTAATTACTCTAATAAAGAATGCTAAAAGGAGAAGGATTATTAGTTTGCTAGTAAGATCTATTATACACCCCCTTTAGAGAAAAGATTCTAGGTATTTCTTACCTCCTATAAAGGGCTAGATAATAATAAGCCTAATAAGGGCCCTAGCTAAGGATAGGAACCATACCTTATAGCTTATATAAAGACTAAAGATAGTGATAAGGATAATAAAAGCTATTACTAGTAGTATATCTAAGTATTATATAATTCTTTGCTTAAAGCTATAGGATAATTATAATCTTATAGATACTAATATTCTTACTACCCTTAATAACTAAGCCTTTTAGCATACTTTCCTAAAGTAAGAACTATATTAATAGTAAGAATCTAATAAGGGATTAACCTACTATATCTCTAAAGAACGCTATTCTAAAGAAGTCTTTAGAGGTATTATGCCTAATACTAGGGCAGTAGGCAAATTAATAATAGGTTAGGGATAAGCAAAGGCTTTGCTATAATTAATACCTTTATTAAAGATAATCCCCTATAAGCTATAAATTATTAAATTCAGTGCTAGATCTATAACTATAAAAGGCATGCTTTATATGCCTATAGAACTTAGAGAGCTTAAATTCTATGTCCTTAACATAGTAACTCCTTTCCTCTTTTCTATTACTAATATAGATAAGCTATAAGTTAAGATTAATAACCTTGCGAACGTGCTAATCTAAGGTAATAAGACTATGCCTATTATGTAATAATAAGGATATCCTTAGTGGCTACTAAAGGCTAAAGAAACGGTTGCCTTCTACCTCTTAGAAAGGGAAATCTATTAATTACATTATTGCTTTAGTTACCCCTCTATTTAATGCCTTATAAAGATCCTTTAGTGGGCTGGTTATAATATTAAACGCTAGATAATTAAGAAGTTAACTAAAATCTACTACTATTATTAGATAAAAGGAAAAGCTCCTAGCTGGTTTAAATTTATAATTAAAGATAAGTATAACTTTAACTATAAGATTATTACTAATATCGCGTAGATTAATAACTAACTAGTCCTTTACATTATGAATTTAGTAACTTTATTCTAAGTAGCTTACTTTCTTAATCCTAAGAAGTAAAAGGCCTAAGATATCTAGGATATAATTAGAGAGTGCTAGATTAATACCTATCTTAGACCGCTAGATTAGATTATCTATAACGCTAGTAATAACTTCTTCTCCGCTAAATTTAAGCACTATGCTTAATTAATATTAATTAAGATTAATAAGATACTAATTAAAGCCTATAGTAGCGTTAGAAAGGTTAAAAAGTACTATAGACCTTTATGCTAGGCTTATAAGATTATTATAGACTTAATTAGCGTAGAGATTACGCTAGAGCAATATCTTTAGATAGCTATTAAAGCTATTAATAACTTAGTAAGCCCTAATAGACTAGTGCTAACCCTACTAGTCTTTAAAGCTTACCTATGTATAATAGATAAGTTACTACTAAGCGTCTCTATTATTTAACGCGCTAAGGCAATTTAGAAGGCTACTAATAAGGTATACCACTACCTAGCCTTATAGTAGGTCTGTAATACCCTTAATGCCTAGAATAGCCCTAATATATTGCTAATATATTAGCTGCCTCTATAGGCTAATGTATATATGTAAAGGGAGAAGGGTAGCTAGTATAGCCCTTATAAGCTAATTACTACTAATAGGAGACCTATACTATCTAAATGCCCTATAGCCTAGCGAAATTCTAATCTATAGTAATAAAGCCTTACTATAAGGATCTATATACTATAGAGAGGCTATAGGAGATAAAACCTTAAGTTATTAAGAAGACTATAAATAAGAGAGATTCTCTTGCCTTTATAAGGGTAAAGGTAAGGGAAGGAGTAAAAGAAGAAGTAAAACTCCTAATACTAGTAAAGAGAAAGTAAGGAAGGCTAAGAAAAGCCCTTATAGTTTAATTCTCCCTTAACTAAGGCATAGAAGGACCTAAGGATTATAAGGACTTTATAGTTATTAATAAAGATTAAGAGGAGGTATTAATTAAAGAGATTATAACTAAAGGATTGCTAATAGAAGCGTTCCTAATAGTAAAGGAAAAAGCTAACTAGGACCTTACCCTCTAACTTTGCTAAGAAAGGAAGATTATAACCCTAGGAAAGCCCTTTAAGTAATTAGATTAAGCTAAGATTAATGCTTTATAAGCTTATAATATATTTAGATTTATAAAGTTTAATTAAGCAAAGCATAGCAGCTATAGGATCTTTAACTCTTGTATAGTAAGAGAGATTAAAGGTAAAGGCACGGATTTGCTATATAAGAAGTCTTACCTTATTATACAAGGCTATAATAATAAGGAGAAGGAATTTATCCTAACGCAATCGCTAATAATCTAATAGGTAAGCTAACGGCTAATTATAGCTATCGCTCCTTTGTTAAAGTAAAAGGATTTGCCTCTAGATCCGCGATATTACCTAAGCCTATGTTTAATCGCAAATAAAACTCACGAGGCTAATTATTATAAGATTGCTAGAACAGATTACGCACCTCTTTCTATAGGGTACTGTAATAGAGATTATTAAGCCTCTTTATGGCATTATAGAGGCTAGAACTTACTAGTAGGTAATATACTTCCGTTATTATAGGGATAATCTTAATATAATAATATTAATATATAATCCCTGCTTGTTAATTATAGCTCTAAATAATAAAAATCTCTTTAGGATTATTAGAATGCAAACAGATAATACGCTAGGTCTAAGCGATAATAACTTCTTTAATAAAGAAGAAAAAGAGCTCTAGAAGGCTAACTTTATAGCTAAAGAGAAGCAGTAACTATTAAATAGGAATCCCTTACTTTTAATAGCTATATTCTAACCTAAAACGCTAATAACTTACTAACCCTAACCTAGAAAGGCTAAAGTTAGAAGATTAAGGAAGTTAACCCTTAATCTCTAATAGCAAGGTAGGATTACGTAGAATAATAAGCCTAAGGAAGCTACATCGCAACCGTTTGCTAACTAGAAGCTTTATATAATCTATTAATTATAGCTTAACACTAAGAACTAGCTGCTAAGGATATTATGCGCCTAAATAAATGCCTTAAGTGGCAGATTAAGAATTAGCAATAAGGATTACGCTATATCCTACTAACCCTTAAAGAAGTAAAGCTCTTTGTATTTGTAAATAGATTGCTTATAAATAATAAGGATCTTAGCTTATAGATTAGGTATGTAATTGTAATTAGTAATAAGGTAAAGAGGGATAATAATACCTTTATTACGAAAGGGAATATTATTATATATAGTTTAACAAAAAGTAAGCGGGTTATGCGTAGCGCGCTTACCTCTAAACTATATAGCATGGTTTAAGGTGCTAATATTGCATACGTAATATCTATAACCCTTAATTAGATCACGGACTAATTAAAGATGCCTTAGATCCCTATAATCCTCTGTACTAACTTGTTCTTGTTATATAAATGCCTTATTAAGCTAGGTATAATAAAAGAGAAGAGGCTAATGATTAATATTATAGCCCTTTATTAATTATACAAGAGGCGTGAGATCTATAAGGTTAGATGGATTAATGGCAATGATAACCTGGCTAATGCAATGACAAAGGGATTACTAAATTAAGCGCTTATAACCTTAATTAATTTAAATGAATTAATAATCTATGTGAAAGGCTAGGTTAAGAGACCTTTGTAAGCGTTATAAGCGTTACGGAAAGGGAATTAACAGAGATAAAGGGAGGATTCGTTGCGATTGGATTAATTAAATTAACCAATGCTAACCGAGCTAATTAGGGCTCTGGATTCCTATTAAGGGATTTACTTATGTACACTTTCTGTTATGGACTTGAGCTTAGGAGCTTAGGTCATGTCTTAGGTCCGGAAAGGGCGCGCAAAGGACGCGGACTATGGGCGGATAGGTTAGGGCTTTACCTAGGCCTATATAACCCACACACACACTAGTATAAAGCTAGTTCCTATATAATACCTAGCTTAGTCTAATCCTTCCTTTCTAAGGATAATAATATCTCTTAGAACACTTATATATAGCTACCCTAAGGCTAGTTTATAATATTTATTATCCTTTACTATAGAGGTATAATAGCTAATGGATATACCGCTACTAGCGGATAGGATAGAGACTAATAAAATAGTAATCTTATAGAAGCTTATTACTTAGTAGTTAAAATAAATTAAGGACCTTACTAGTAAGCAAAGATCTAACTTTTCTAGTTAACTTATTAAGCAAAAACCCTTACTAATAGAATCCCTATTTAATAGTAAAAGGGTCCTATTTATAGTATAGCAAAACCTAATATCTTATAAGCTAGATATAGATAAGGGGTTTATTAGGTTTTAGTAAGACTAATAGTACTTTATTTACTAGAACCTATTGCTAAAGGTTTAGGTATAAGTTACTCCCTATTTTAAGAAGGGATACTTAGTGCTTTATAATCTATAGAAGTTCTTAAACTACCTTACTAAGATATTTAATAACCCTTATTAATAGGAATTAGTAATTACAGAGCTTAACTAGATTATATAATGCCTAAACAAGTAATTTAGTGACTTTTATATTTATTTTAAATAAAAATTAGCGCTAGCTAGGGGATTAGATTAGAAGGACTCTATAAAGCTAGCTAAGCTACGCATAGCCCTTAATAAGCAGATAAGGGACTATAGCGTTAGATAAGATATATTACATATAGATTACTTAGCAGTAATAGCCTAGTATTACAATATCTTATTAGATATTAAGTCCTATTAATTAAAGGAGAAGAACCATGTGCAAAGGCAAGCGTATATGCCTAAGGCCCTGCCTAGGATAAGGACACTCCTATAATAGATATATAATTAATGCACCTAGAATAGGCCTAAAAGGACGTGGAAAGTTACTAGGAAATTAGCGTAAGGCAAAGCTAGGTAATAAGGCTAGCAGTAAGCAGCCTAAGTAGGTTAGCTAGGCTATGCGTAATATACATTATAAGGAGAGCAAATGCTTATAGTATGGTTTAGGAAAGCATTTTATTTCTAATTACCCTTTGCTTTTACTAAAACATTAGTATAGAAAGGTAGCTATTAATATATATAATATAAAGGAAGAGAAAGATAACTCTAAAGAAGAGAAGATAGTAAATATATTAGAAAAGAAAAACCCTAGTATTAAGTTATTTAACTAGGGTAGCGGGGAGGATAGATAGAGGGGCATTATAGCAAATAGTTATTACTAATAAGGACTTTAAATAGATCTAGTCTAATATAGACTTTATACCTTTTCTAGTTCCTATATTAATTAATAAGACTACCTTTATAGATACTCTTATTAACACAGGCTATAACTATTATGCTACTATAAGCAAATGCCTTATCTAAAAACTCTAGTTAGAATACTCTCTCTCTTAAAGAAGAGATTAGTTTACACTATAGTTAGTGTAAAATAAGGGGGAAAAGAGAGCTATAAAAGAGGTTATATATTACATATATTATCCGTTTTTAAGTGAATCTAGATAGATAGGAAACACCTATAGTTACCTATATAATCCCTAGGTTAATAAGGTAGCTAATTTTAGGGATACTATAGATAGAATAAAATAAGATTAACTTAGATATAGCGCGCTATTAACTCTATGTAGGATTAGCTAATAACCTATAAATTTAGGCATTAACTAATAGGAAGGTTAAGTAACTAATAATATTTATCTTAGGCTTTACCTTTGCGGGAATTATAAGGCATGCAAAGAAGCAGAAAGAATATATCTAACTATACGCCACTAGCCTATGGGAAATTATATTAATTCTATAGATAGACGTAACCCTAAGGCTATAGAATAAGACCTATTATCCTTATTACTAAGCGCGCTATAGGACTTTATAAACCTCTTCCTAGAAAGCAAGGCAAATGCCTTGCTACTACACTAGGGATAATTAGACCACTATATTTAATTAAAGCGTAATATAAATAGATCTAAACTAGAACTCCTATAGGCCCTATTATATAATATGCCCTAGTAGTACCTCCTTAAAATCTAAAAGTAAGTAACTAACCTTATAGATAAGGGATAGATATAGGCTAGCTTCTCTTTAGTAATAGCTCTAGTATTATTAGTAAAGAAGCTAGAGAAGGATAGCGGTTTTATATAGATTACTATACCCTTAATAAGATTATAGAATAAGACTATTATCCCTTACCTCTAGTAAAGGAAATACTATAATTATTATTAGAGGTAAAGTGGTTTATAAAGCTAGATATATAAGCAGTGTTTTACTAGCTTTATATTACTAAAGGCAAGGAATACTAGACTACCTTCTAGACGCGTTTTAGGTTATTTAAGTAGCTTATATACCCCTTTAGCCTAGTAGGTATACCTACTACCTTTTAGAGATATATTAATAGTATGCTTAGCGGAATCCTAGGGGACTACGTAACTGCTTACCTTAATAATATCCTTATTTACTTAGGAGGGTTTTAGAAAGACTATATATAGAAAGTCTAAGTAATGCTCTTAAGGCTATAGTAAGTAGGACTAAACTTAGATATAAAGAAATGCGTTTTTATAATAAAGGAAGTTAAGTACCTAGGGTTTATTATTTATATAGGGAAAGAAATTTGCCTAGATAGGGAAAAGATTATAGCTATCTAGGATTAGGAGGCGCTAAGGAAGGTTAGGGAGGTGTAAGGATTTCTTAGGTTTGCTAACTTTTATTAGGACTTTATACTATACTTCTTAATAATTATAAGCCCTTTAATTAAACTTATAAAGAAAGGTATCCTATTTTAGTAAATAGATAAATATAATGTAGCGTTTAAAGCGCTAAAGATAGCCTTTATATTATATCCTATCCTAATATAATAGGACCCTAATAAGGACACTATAGTAAAAGCTAACTATTTAGGATAGCTCTAGGGGTTACCTCTTATAGTTTAATAATAAAGGTATCTTATACCTAGTTACTTATTATTCCGCTTAACTATAGCTAGCTTAATAGAACTACACTATATATAATAAGGAGCTATTAGTAATTATATTATACCTAAAGGCTTAGTTAGTAAAGCTATATAGCGTTAGTAAGCTATTTACAATACTTATAGACTATAAGAACTTAGAATACTTTATAGCGCTAAGGAGATATTAGAATAGTAGGTAAGATAAGTAGAGATACTATTATTATTTAATTTTTACCTATAGTATAGGCCTAGCCTATAGGTAGTAAGACTAGATATGCTATTAAGATAGTTCTAAGGGGAGGAGAATAAGGTAGGACTAAAGGAGCTAATTATATATTTAGTAATAACCCTAGGCCTATATAGTTATAAAAGAACTAGACTTATCTCTAGTATAAACCCTATATTATTATTAGGGGGCAGTAAGGCTAAGGACACTATAGGTAGGTTTATAGGTCTTCTAATAGGGGTAATAATATTTGCGAATACATATCTCTAATCTCTGTAGGACTAGTTATTAGTTTATAATGCTACGTATAGGATATAGCTTAAGGTAGTTAGGATAAGGCCTAGAAGTTTCTAGAAACTATAAACATAAGGGAGTAAATAGCGGACTATTAAATTAGCGCTAAAGGTACGCTTTAATTCTAGGGCTAGACTTAGATTCTAAATTAGGAACCCCTTACTATAACCTTAATGTAATAGGTTTATAATTTACCCTTACTAAGCTATCCTAGCTATAATATAACTTTTAAAACGCTCTAAAGGGATTTCTATTAGAATAGTATATTATAGGGAATTGCCTATTTTGTAAGGAACTATTACTATTATAAGGGGCGGAAAAGCTACTAGCTAAGATAAGGCTTATTAAAACTAATCCCTTTACTAGATTATTACTAGTTATAGATCTCTATTAACTTTATAATAGACCTACTAGCTTAATACCTAGATAACCTATGGTTTCTTATAGTTATTATAAATAGACTCTCTAAGTATATCTAGCTAGAAGCTATAATATTAATAAGGGCTAAAGCATACGTAGAATGGTTTAAGCAATACTAGTAGCGGTTCTATAGCTTTCTTACATAAATTATTATAGATTATAGTTTAGACTAGTTAAGTAATTTTTAGACTATACTTTATAACTAAGTAAGTATATAGCAGTTACTATTAATAGCTTATTATCTATAGATAGACAGTGGCATAGAAAGGGCAAATTAAGAAGTTTAGGCTATCCTAAGGGTAATGTTATTATTTTTATAATTTAAATAGCTAGAATATCTCCTTACTTATTAACTCGCTTTAAATAATAGGGACTTATTAGTAATAGGGATTAGCGTAAACATAGCCCTATATAGTTATAATCTAGTAATAATTTAAGAATCACTAGATAAGGAGATATCCTATACCTTATTAAAGGGAGGGCCTAGGCGTTCTTATAATATCTTAAGGAGGGCTTAGACCTAATATAAGCTACTATAGCGTTTATTTAGTAATAGTAATAGGAGGAGATAAATAGCAGCTAGTGTTTAGTAAAGCGCTTTTAAGTTAGTAACTATATATAGTTAAACCTATGAAATTTTAAGACAAATAGACTATATAAGAAATTAGATTAGGTTATAGCTAAATATAAGGTACTAGAGGTCCCTATACCTTTAACTATTAAGTTAGATATGCTATAAGGACTTTACCTTGTTTTCTATGTGGATTTAGTATAATAGGTAACTTCTAATCTATTACCTAGTTAAATATTAGCAGATAAGCAACCCCTACTAGAACTAATAATAACTAATACTAACCCTAATCTCTTAGAGTATTAGGTTAAAGAGATACTAGTAGCTAAGAACATAAGAGAATAGGGGTTAAACTAGAATATACTAGTTAAATAGAAAGAATATATATAGCTAACTTAGGAACCACTAGAAAACATATAAGATATAAAGGCACTAGATAGATTTAAGGTATAATAGGGTAATATAATAATATATAATAGGCCTAAAAGAGTATATTTTTATTTAACTACTAAGGAATAAGTAAATCTATTCTCCTTTGCTCTATGTATATATTAGCGCTAGTATTCCACTATATTAGAAAGTAATTAGTTCTTAGGGGTAAGAGAAGGAGAAGAAGCTAGGTTATTCTAGTTTAGTCTAGGGGGTGGTAATAAGTAGTTAATTAGTAAGCAAGGGCCTTATTAAATATACGCTACTTAGTAGTAGCGTTTTCCTAAATAGAGGTAATATAGGTAAGATTATTATTTATTATAAATATACTATAAAAGAATTCTATTACTATATTATTACTATATTAGGTAGGAGTTATTTACTAGGCTAGGGTAAGTGCTTATAATTTAGTAATACCTTAGGCATATACTGCCCTAGTAAGGGATAATAAGAGGGGTGTTACTATAGAGGGATTAATATAGGCAGTAGCTAGAATAGTATTAAAATGTTTTTAATAGTAGATAAAAGTTTTTATTAGGATAGTATAGCATCCCTTTTTAGAGGTAGTGTGCCTTATAGCTAGTGTTTTAATAGCTTTTCTAGTGGCTAAAAGGTTTATAAGGTGCTTATATATATATCTTAATTTAGGGTTACCTAAGTATAAGTATAGCTCCTAGCTATATAATTAATAGGCGCTAATAGGGAAGATAGGCCTAGTAAGACCCTAGGGCATACTCCTATATCCCCTTATTATAAAGGTTATTTATATATTAGATATATAGGACCTCTTGCTCCTTACTATTAGAGTTATTAGAGTTATTAGAGTTACCCTTTAAGATATAATTACTAAGGTAGTTTAGCTTTTAGGGAGGGAAGGAGGTAGTGGTAAGGAAGGGGAGTATTACTAGAGGTAGTAGTAGTAATAGCACTAAGAGTAATAGTAGTAGATATAATAATAGGTAAGCTAGATATAAAAGGGGTTTTAATAGGATATTTAAAGGGAGGTAGGTAGTAGATAACTAATAAGATAATAGAAATAAGGGTATATAAAGGAAAGGAAAGGAAAAAGTAAGGGATATATAGGATTATTTATATCTAGATATAGCTATAGGATAGCTCTAATTATACACTTACTTTAGATATAGACTAGTAAGGGATTACAAATAGTTAGTAATAGGAGGTTAGAGAGACTAGTAATAGCTAGGAGAAGAGGGGGAATTTAATAGGCAAAAGGTAATATATAAAAATAAAGTAATAATAACTAGGCAGGTAAAGCTTAATATTAGCTAGTAGTAGGTAAGAAAATAGAGTAAGCTAGTATTATAAGGGGCTAGAGTTAGGTAAGGCTAGTTATTTTAAAGGCTAGGGGTAAGGTAGCCTATAAGGAAAAATTTTTAGCTTACTAGGCTATGCATAAGCCTTACACTAGGACCTACACTAACACGCTATATTAATTATGTATATATACCACTTACTTAGAACTTTCTAACTATAAGGGAAAAGAGGAAAGGAGGCCTAAGTAAGGGGTATATTATAGACTTAAGCTTAGGAGCTTAGGTTATATCTTAGGTCTAAAAGGGCGCGTAAAGGACACGGACTATAAGCGGATAGGTTAGGGCTTTACCTAGGCCTATGCGACTCACACACACACTGGTATAAAGCCAGTTCCTGTGCGACACCTAGCTTAGTCTAATCCTTCCTCTCTAAGGATAATAATATCTCTTAGAACGCTTACGTGCAGCTGCCCGAAGGCCAGTTCATAACACTTTCCTTTAATTTGATTTTTATTACGTTTTTAGGCTTCTTTAGCCATAAGAAAAAGAGAGACTACTAGTATTACTTTCTTTAGATTATTATCGGATTAGTTGTGGCTAAAGACCCCGCCAATTGTGGGCCGAGTGGAGCCTGATAAGGGATGCACGCCTTGTGATTAGCTACCCTTTTCGCCACCCCTCTTTGCCTTACTTATAGGTTTTACTTACTTTTTAGCTAGCTAAATTCCTCTCCTCTCTCTCTTCTCTCTTTCCTAGATGATTATCATTAACTATCATAGACTTCAATAACAACGGTATTATTACCTGCGCAGGCACCTTGGTGTTCCAACAGGTAAGTTTTACACTTAAAGTTAAGAAAAACTATTAAAAAGATAATAAATCTAAGAAAAAAGTTATAAACTTAGAAAGACCTCTAAAATTAGTTAAAAAATTCTTTTATAAGTTACATTTAAACTATACTATAAAAGATGACTAAGCAGTAGTTATTAGGTTAATATTCTAAATTAGCTAGATATTTAAAGATTTATAGAAAAGCAAATAAATTATATTAAAAAAGTGGCTTATATTAACTAGATTAGTTATTAAATCTACTATATAATAGAATTTTATAATACCCTACTTTTTTCACCCCTAACAATACATTGTATTATATTATTTATTTACGCTAGCTAGCTCTATGTAGGGCTAGTACTAGTACTCCTGCTGCTTTGTTAAAAGGAAAACCCTTAAATAGGAAGAAAAACCCCTTATGTCTATGTTTAGGCTAACGCTAACCCTACGCTAGGTCTGCGTTGCGTTGTCTATAGCCTATTGTGAGTGTTTATTACTAGCTTACGCTAGCCTTATCCTAATAAAAAGAAAAGAAAAGAAAGAAAAAGGAAAAAAACCTAGGTTCCTAGCCCTACCTAGCTCTATCCTAGGTCTGCTCTAGCACTGCTCTAGGCCTCTTATACTATCTTATAGCGTGCTAGATTTGGTTTTATAGTAGTAATTTACTTCTCTTTCACTTTTTAGCTAACTCTTCTATAGCCCTGCTTTTTAGCCTTCTCTAGCCTAGGTTTAGCTTATTAGTCTAGGGAAGTTAGAGCACCTAATATTATTTATCTTCTATAGTAAGGGTATAGGTTTAGTTTAATTCCTAGCTATTTCTAGGCCTAGGTCTCTTAGGCATTAACTAACTAGATTATTATCTTATATTCTTCTTTCTTTATTAATATCTATAATTTAGCCCCCTCCCTATATAAGTATAAGAAGGGTTCCTCCCCTAGAGAGGTTTTCCTTCTTTTCTCTTTTTATTAAACTTCCTATAGGTTCTTTTCTTCCTTAAAGCTACCTAAGGCGCTCCTAGGCTAGTGTTAGCCTAAATACTAATGTTACTATAGATCCGTTAAGTTATTTAATAAAATAGCACTAGTAGCTATAAGTATTCCTATATCCTATGCTATTCTAGCTCTAATCTGCCTAGGAAACTCCTAAGAATAAGTATTACCCTTAGAAGTTATTAACTAAGAAGTAACTTAAGTAAGCTATAGCTAAAGATCTTAAGGTAAGACCCTTACTACCCTTACACTAAGTCTACTCTAAGTTTAATCTATAATAATTAGGGGATCCCTATAGGATCTAATATATTTCCTATAAGTCTTAGTCTATAGACTATCCTAGGTATTAATGCTATAATATTACTAGTAAGTTAGCTCTATTCTGGTTTAGGGGTAAGGCTAACTATTTTACATAGGGCTTACTACTAACGCTTATTTTGATTATTAGGTTTAAAACTATAGTTATTTAAAGGTAAGTAGCTAGCGCCCCTTACCTAGGCCTAGTCTAGTGCTAACTTACTTCTAGCCTAATTTAACTAGGCAGTGGAATAAGCACTAGTAGTTAGTTAAGGTCTAGGCAAATATTATTACTAGGGGTAGTGTAAGTGCTTCTCTATTAGTCCTCTACTAGTTCTATCCTAGGTCTAACTGCTCTATAGGTCCTAGATGTTATGAACTGGCCTTAGGGCAGCTGCACGTAAGCGTTCTAAGAGATATTATTATCCTTAGAGAGGAAGGATCGGACTAAGCTAGGTGTCGCACAGGAACTGGCTTTATACCAGTGTGTGTGTGTGGGTCGCATAGGCCTGGGTAAAGCCCTAACCTATCCGCCTATAGTCCGCGTCCTTTGCGTGCCCTTTCTAGGACCTTTGCGTGCCCTCTCTGGACCTAAGACATGACCTAAGCTCCTAAGCTTAAGTCTATAACATACCCCTTACTTAGGCCTCCCTTCCCTTTGCCCTTATTATTAGAATATTCTAAGTGAGTGGCGTATATATGTGATTAATATAGCGTGTTAGTGCGGGTCCCAGTGCGGGGCTTGTGTATAGCCTAGTAGGCTAAAAATTTTTCCTTATAGGCCACCCTACCCCTAGCCTTTAAAATAACCAGCCCTGCCTAACTCTAGCCCCCTGTAACACTAGCCTACTCCATTTTCTTACCTACCACTAGCTGATATTAAGCTTTACCTGCCTAGTTATTGTCACTTTGTTTTTATACATCACCTTTTACCTATTAAATTCCCCTTTCCCCTAGCCATTGCTAGTCTTTCTAACCTCCTATCGCTAACTATCTATAATCCCCTCGCTAGTCCATGTCTAAAGTAAGTGTGTAATCGGAGCCATCCCGTAGCTATATCTAGATATAAATAATCCCACATATCCCCTACTTTTTACCTTTCCTTTCCTTTACACACCCTTATTTCCATTATCTCATTAGTTATCCACTGCCTGCCTCCCTTTAAATATCCTGTTAAAACCCCTTTTGCGTCTAGCCTGCCTATTATTATGTCCGCCGCTATTGCTCTCAGCGCTATTGCCACCGCTGCCTCTAGTAGTGCTTCCTCCCCGCTACCGCCTCCTCCCCCTAAAAGCTAAACCACCTTAGTGGTTACGTCCTAGAGGGTAACTCTAATAACTCTAATAACTCTGATAGCGAGGAGCAAGAGGTCCCGTGCATCTAATACATAAACAACCTTTATAATAAGGGGACGCAGGAGTACGCCCTAGGGTCTCACTAGGCCTGTCTTCCCTATTAGCGCGCCTGTTAATTATATAGCTAGGAGCCGCACTTATACTTAGGCAACCCTAAATTAAGATATACGTATAAGCACCTTATAAACCTTTTAGCTGCTAGAAAAGCCATTAAAACACTAGCTATA
Organism: Epichloe gansuensis; assembly: GCA_023658505.1. NCBI lineage: Eukaryota > Fungi > Ascomycota > Sordariomycetes > Hypocreales > Clavicipitaceae > Epichloe > Epichloe gansuensis. The sequence goes on from CP098284.1 coordinate 2,800,127, forward strand.
AGGCACACCGCCTCCGAAAAGGGATGCCACGCTATCCTGATAAAAACTTTCATCCGCTATTAAAAACATTTTAACACTATTTTAGCCGCCGCCCACATTAATCCCTCCGCAGCAATACCCTTTATTGTCCCCTGCTAGGGTAGCACGCGCCTAGGGCGCTACTAAATCACAGGCACTTACGCTTGCCTAGCAGATAACTCCTACCTAACGCAGTGGCAATATAGCGATGGAGTTCTTTCGCGGTATATCCGCGATAAATAACAATCTTACCCGCGTTGCCTCTATTTAGGAGAACGCCGCTGCTAAGCAGCGTGCATTTAATAAGGCCCTTGCCCGCTAATTAACCACTTATCACCGTCCCCCCAGACTAAACCAGAATAACCTAGCTCCTCCTCCTCCTCCTACCCCTAAGAACTAATTGCTTTCTAATATAGTGGAATACTAGCGCTAATACACGCGCGGAGCGGAGGAGACTAGATTTGCTTATTCCTTAGTAGTTAAATGAAAACGTACTCTTTAGGCCTATTATGTGTCATTATATTGCCCTATTATGCCTCGAATCTATCCAGTGCCTCCGTGTCTTGTATGTTTTCTAGTGGTTCCTAAGTTAGCTATATGTATCCTTTCTATTTAACTAGCACATTCCGGTTTAACCCCTGTCCTCTCGCGTTCTTAGCTGCTAGTATCTCTTTAACCTAATACTCTAAGAGATTAGGGTTGGCATTAGTTATCGTTAGTTCCAGTGGGGTTGCTTATCCGCTAATATTTAACTAGGTAATGGATTAGAAGCTGCCCGTTATACTAAATCCACATGGAAAACAGGGTGAAGTCCCTGTGGTATATCTAACTTAACAGTTAAAGGTATAGGGACCTCTAGCACCTTATATTTAGCCATAACCTAATCCAATTTCTTACATGGTCTGTTCGTCTTAAAATTTCGCAGGTTTAACCATACGTAGTCACTAACCTAAAAGCATTCCGCTAGACACCGGCTGCTATTTGTTTCCTCCTATTACCGTTGCTAAACAAACGCTATAGCAGCCTGCGTTAGGTCTAAGCCCTCCTTAAGATATTGTAAGAATGCCTAGGCCCTCCCTTTAATAAGGTATAGGACGTCTCCTTATCTAGTGGTTCTTAAATTATTACTAGGTTATAACCATATAGGGCTATGTTTGCGCTAATCCCTGTTACTAATAAGTCCCTGTTATTTAAAGCAAGTTAATAAGCAGGGAGATGTTCTAGCTATTCGAATTATGAAAATAACAGCATTACCCTTAGGATAGCCTAAACTTCTTAATTTGCCCTTTCCGTGCCGCCGTCTGTCTATGGATAATAAGCTATTAATAGCAACTGCTGCGTACCTACCTGGTTGCAAAGTGTGGTCTAAAAATTACTTAACTAGTCTAAACCGCAATCCGTAATAATTTATGTGGGAAAGCTATAGAACTGCCACTAGCACTACTTAAACCGTTCCGCGCATGCTTTAGCCCCTATTAATATCATAGCTTTTAACTAAACGTACTTAGAGAGTCTATCCGTAATAACCATAAGAAACCATAGGTTATCTAGGTATTAAGCTAGCAGGTCTGTTATAAAGTTAATAGAGATCTATAACTAGTAATAGTCTAGTGGAGGGATTGGTTTTAATAAGCCTTGTCTTAGCTAGCAGCTCTTCCGCCCCCTGTAATAGTAATAGTTTCTTACAAACTAAGCAATCCCCTACGACATGCCATCCTAATAGAAATCCCTCTAAAGCGTCTTAAAAGTCATGTTACGGCTAGGATAGCCTAGTAAGGGTGAATCATGAACCCGTTGCATTAAGGTTGTGGTAAGGGGTTCCTAATTTAGGATCTAAGTCTAGCCCTGGAATTAAAGCGCACCTTTAGCGCTAATCTAATAGTCCGCTATCTACTTCCTTATGTTCATAGCTTCTAGAAATTTCTAGGCCCCTTCCTAACTACCTTAAGCCGTATCCTATATGTAGTATCGTAGACTAAGGACTAGTCCTATAGAGATTAGAGATACGTATCCGTAAACATTATTACCCCCATTGGAAGACCTATAAACCTACCCGTAGTATCCTTAGCCTCGCTGCCCCTAATAATAACACAGGGTTTACACTAGAGACAAGTCTAGTTCTTTTATAACTATATAGGCCTAGGGTTATCGCTAAATATATAATTAGCTCCTCTAGTCCTGCCTTATTCTCCTCCCTTAGAACTATCTTAATAGCGCATTTAGTCTTGCCGCCTACGGGCCGGGCCTATACCGTAGGTAAAAATTAAACAGTAATAGCGTCTCTGCCTATCTTACCTGCCATTCTAACATCTCCCTTAGCGCTATAAAGTATTCTAAGTTCTTATAGTCCATAAGTATTATAAACGGCTTGCTAACGCTACGTAGCTCTGCTAACCAAGCCTTTAGGCATAATATAATTGCTAATAGCTCCTTATTGTGTATAGTGTAGTTCTATTAAGCTAGCTATAGTTAAGCGGAATAATAAGCAACCAGGTGTAAGATGCCTTTATTATTAAACTATAAGAGGTAGCCCCTAAAGCTATCCCTAAATAGTTAGCTTCTACTATAGTGTCCTTATTAGGGTCCTATTATGTCAGGATAGGATATAACATAAAGGCTATCTTTAGCGCTTTAAACGCTACATTGCATTTATCTATCTACTAAAATAGGACGCCCTTCTTTATAAGTTTAATTAAAGGGCCTGTAATTATTAAGAAGTGTAGTATAAAGTCCTAATAAAAGTTAGCAAACCTAAGAAATCCTCGCACCCCCTAACCTTCTTTAGCGCCTCCTAATCCTAGATAGCTATAATCTTTTCCCTATCCAGGCAAATTTCTTTCCCACATGGATAATAAACCCTAGGTACTTAACTTCCTTTATTATAAAAACGCATTTCTTTATATTTAAGTTTAGTCCTACCTACTATAGCCTTAAGAGCACTACTTGGACCTTCTGCATATAGTCTTTCTAAGACCCTCCTAAGTAGACAAGGACATTATTAAGGTAAGCAGTCACGTAGTCCCCTAGGATTCCGCTAAGCGCGCTATTAATATATCTCTAAAAGGTAGTGGGTGCACCTGCTAGGCTAAAGGGGCACATAAGCCACTTAAATAACCCAAAACGCATCTAGAAGGCGGTCCGGTGTTCCTTGCCTTTAGCAATATAGAGCCAGTGAAACGCTGCTTACATATCTAGCTTTATAAACCACTTTACCTCTAACAATAATTATAGTGTCTCCTTCACTAGAGGTAAGGGATAATAGTCTTATTCCGTAATCTTATTAAGGGCATGGTAGTCCACGCAAAACCGCTATCCTTCTCCTAGCTTCTTTACTAATAATACTAGAGCCACTGCCAAAGAGGAGCTAGCCTATATCCATCCCTTATCCATAAGGTTAGTCACTTGCTTTTAGATCTTAAGGAGGTGCTACCATGGTATATTATATAACAGGGCCCACAGGAGTTCTAGTTTAGATCCGTCTGCGTTACGCTTCAATCAAATGTAATAGTCTAATTATCCCCGGTGCGGTGGCAAGGCATTCGCCTTGCTTTCTAGGAAGAGGTCCGTAAAGTCCTGTAGCGCACTTAGTAATAAGGATAATAAGTCCTATTCTATAGCCTTAGGGGTTACGTCCATCTGTAGAATTAATGTAATTTCCTATAGGCTAGTGGTGTATAGTTAGATATATTCTTTCTGCTTCTTTGCACGCCTTACGATTCCCGCAAAGGTAAAGCCTAAGATAGATATCGTTAGTTGCTTAACCTTCCTATTGGTTAATGCCTGAATTTATAAGTTATTAGCTAATCCCACGCAGAGTTAACGGCGCGCCATGTCTAGGTTAATCTTATTGCGTTCCATCCATAGTGTCCCCAAAATCAGCTACCTTATTAACCTAGGGATCACATAGGTAACTATAGGTGTTTCCTATCCATCTAGATCCACTCAAAAACGCATAATATACATAATATATAACCTCTTTTCGTGGCTCTCTTTTCCCCTTGTTTTACACTAACCGTAGTGCGAACTAATCTCTTCTTTAAGAGAGGGAGGCGTTCTAACTAGAGTTTTTAGACAAGGCGTTCGCTTATAATAGCATAACAGTCATAGCCTATATTAATAAGAGCATCCGTAAAGGTAGTCTTATTAATTAATACAGGAACTAGAAAAGGTGCAGAGTCTATATTAGACTAGATCTATTTAAAGTCCTTATTAGTAATAACTATTTACTATAACGCCTCTCTATCTATCCTCCCGCTACCCTAGTTAAACGACTTAATGCTAGGGTTCTTCTTTTCTAACACATTTACTATCTCCTCTTCTTTAGAGTTATCTTCCTCTTCCTTTGTATTGTACGCATTAATAGCTACCTTTCCGTGCTAACGTTTTAGTAAAAGCAAAGGGCAGTTAGAAACAAAATGCTTTCCTAAACCACACCGCAGGTATTTACCCTCCTTATAACGCGTGTCGCGCATAGCCTAGCTAACCCACTCAGCCCGCTTGCCACTAGCCTTATTACCTAACTTCGCCTTACGCTAATTTCCTAGTGACTTTCCGTGTCCTTTTTAGGCCTGTTCTAGATACGTTAATTATATATCTGTCATAGGAGTGTCCTTATCCTAGGCAGGGGCCTTAGGCACATACGCCTGCCTTCACGCACGGTTCTTCTCCTCTAATTAATAGGACTTAATATCTAATGAGATACTACAATACCAGGCCGTTGCCGCCGAGTAATCTATACGCAATATATCTCATCTAACGCTATAGTCCCTTATCTGCTTGTTAAGTGCTATACGCAGCTTAGCTAGCTTTATAGAGTCCTCCTAATCTAATCCCTAGCTAGCGCTAATTTCTATTTAAAATAAATATAGAAGTCGCTAAATCGCTTGTTTAGGCATTACGCAATCTGGTCAAGCTCTGTGATTGCCAATTCCTATTAATAGGGGTTATTAAACATCTTAGTAAGGTAGTTTAAGAACTTCCATAGGTCGTAAAGCACTAAGTGTCCCTTCTTAAAATAGGGAGTAACTTATGCCTAAACCTTTAGCAATAGGTTCTAGTAAATAAAGCACTATTAGTCCTGCCAGGACCTAATAAACCCCTATCCGTGTCTAGCTTATAGGATATTAGGTTTCGCTATGCTATAAATAGGACCCTTTTGCTATTAAATAGGGGTCCTATTAGCAAGGGTTTTCGCTTAATAAGTTAACTAGAAATGTTAGATCTCTGCTTGCTAGCAAGGTCCTTGATTTGTTTTAACTGCTAAGCGATAAGCTCCTATAAGGTTACTATTTCATTAGTCTCTATCCTATTCGCTAGTAGCAGTATATCCGTTAGCTGCTGTGCCTCTATAGTGAAGGATAATAAATGTTATAAACTAGCCTTAGGGCAGCTATACGTAAGCATTCTAAGAGATATTATTATCCTTAGAGAGGAAGGATTAGACTAAGCTAGGTGTTGCACAGGAACTGGCTTTATACCAGTGTGTGTGTGTGGGTCGTATAGGCCTAGGTAAAGCCCTAACCTGTCCGCCCATAGTCCGCGTCCTTTGCGCGCCCTTTCCGGGACCTTTGCGCGCCCTCTCCGGACCTGAGACATGACCCGAGCTCCTAAGCTCGAGTCCATAACACTAGATAATTATTAAGATTATATAAAGAAGCTTTACACTAGTAATTAGAGTAAGAAAAGAGGAGCGCCTCTATAGCGGGCCTAGGCTAGGCTAGTGCTAGAGGGGATTAATATAATAAGCTAATATTTTAGTTATAGCGCCTAGATACCTGCGTAGTAAAGACAAACTATCTCCTAGCTATAGCCTTGCTTGCTAAGGGTAGGCTAAGGTAATAGAGGGGTAATTCTAGTCCTAGAGGAGAAGTAATTAGTTAGGTAGATATAGCTTAGTAAAGGGGTAGTAGCGGACTAGAGGGTTTATAATACCTAGCATTATATATTTAAAATTAATCTAATAATAGTTCTAGAATTATAATTCTTTAGCTAGCCTATTACTAGCTCTAAACCATATAATCTTATATCTCTCCCTAGTTATCTATTATATCTATATCCTAGTTATTAGTCCTAGCACGCTAGAATTAACCTAGTTCTAGCTCCTTCTCTTTACTATATATATTAGCTACTAGTTCTTATGCTAATAAGTAGTATTAGAGTTATTTTATGCTAAGGAACTATTTAGCTATTACTCTTGCCTTTAGGGAGTAGTTTAGGGCTAGCCTTACCTCCTATATATCTCTAGGCTAGCGTTTAGGGCGTTAGTAATTATATTTAAGGTAGTTTACTATAATATAATATTAGTCCTTAACTGCTCTGCTATAGCTATATAGCGGTAAGTTTACCCTAGGAATGCCTCTCTAGAAGAGGAACTTATTAAGACTAATCTTTCCTATGCGTAGTTAGACTATAGTTAAGGAGATATGCTTTTCTAGGCCTATATAGAATCTTTAGATTTCCTTTAGGTTATAAGTTAGTAGTTAATCCTTAGTTAGCTCTCTTATAAGTCTATGCTATCCTAGGCATTCCCTAGCATACTATTTATCCTAGCATTATCTCTATTCCTTATATAGTTCTGCCACTAGTTTATTACTCCTAGGGGGTCTCTATCTATAATATAATACTAACTATACTAAGTTAGTAGCGGTTTAGATTATTATAGCTATTCCGCTCTCTATGATTCTCTCTTTAAACTTCTGTTTTATCTTATTTAGGTATAGATCTAAGGGGGACGTAAGTCTTAACCTCTAGTTAGGCAATAGGTATAGCCTTAAACACGCTAGCTATAATTTAGAGGTAAGCTAATTAGTCTATTATAAAGCTTTTAACTACTTCTCTTAGCTTTCTACCCTTCTTAGTTAGGGTATAGTAAGCACTTACCCTATAGGTAAGGATAGGCTAGACTACCTATATATATAGGAGTTAGGTGTCTTTAAAGCTATAACCCTAGGCTAACACTGCTAGCAAAGAGAGTATAAGCTACTACTAGGCTAGTTTACCTTTTAGGATATTCTTATAAGCACTCTAATTAAGTTTCCTATTAACCTAGACTCTAAGGAACCTATATAACTCTATAAGCACTATCTCCTCTATACTAAGTTAAACCCTAGCCTATAGGGGTTAGTATACTTTACTAAAGTATATAAGTTTAGTCTTTACTAGGTTAAACTTTACTCCTACTTTTTTACCTATTTTTCACACACTTTTACGTAGCTTTAAGCCTTTTCTAGGTTTATATAGTGTTTTTCTAAATACCGCTATGTTTATATTATTTATAAATCCTATTACTACTATGCCTAGGATAGCTCTAAGGTATATGTAAAGCTTTGCTAAGTAAAGTAAGAAGAGGATTAGTAAGAGGGAAAGCCTTATAAGGTGCTTACCTTTATCTAAAAGGGTCTTAAGAGTTTACTATTAAAGCTAAGCTAGCTTATTCTATCTATAAGGAAGCTATGTATTATAGCTATTAGCTAGCGTGGTATGCCTATTTAGATTAAAACGTAAATTAGATATAGGTAGCTAACTCTATTAAATGCAGATAAGATATCTATCTACGCTAATAAGGCAATGCTATCTCTACCCTAAGCCTCTCTTATGTATTCTATAAGGACTTTAATTATAGTTTCTATTAATCTATTTACCCTATTTCCTATTTATAGCTTAGGAGAAGGCCCTTAGCCTTAGCAAAGGCCATAAGCTACCTTATAATTACTGCTTCTATAATCTTTCCTACTATATTTAGTAGTAAGATAAGTCTTTATATATTAGCTCTTCTTATCTCCTTAGTGGTTTTTCCTAGCTTTCTAATCACTACTACTTATATAGTTTAGAACTATACTAGGAAATATCTTACTTTAAGGATAGCATTTAGTAGGCATACTATAGCTTCTTTAGCTAGTTTATTATAAGCCTTAATAAGGCCTACTAGGAGTTTATTATCTCCTAGGGCTTTCTAGCTAGCTATATCTAATAGGATATTTCTAATATCTCTTACTCTAAACTATTCTTTATCTAGGACTAGTGTGTTATTAAGCTCTAGGAAGGAGAGGTTTAGGATATAGGAGAGGTTTACTATAGGCTTAGGGAAGAACCTTTATGTAAGTATGCTTGCCTTATCCTTATAGGTAGTGGCTAGGTTAGGGTTATTATTAGTTCTTTCTAGGTCTAGGAGTCTAGGAAGCTCTAGGGGGCCTAGCTTTAGAGCTAGGCCTATCTCTTTAGTCTCTAAACTCTACTATCCTTTTCCTATATATTAGCTTTTATAGGGCTTCTCTCTATATATTCCTTTTTCTTCCCTAACTATTTATTCCTAGTTATTATTTACCTTAGAGAAGGCTTACTAGTTTACTTTAGTCTTCTAGCGCCTTTATTATCTCTTAGCTTATCTAGCTTTAGTAACTACCTCTTTTATTCTCCTTAATTACTATACCTCTAGGCTAGGAAGTCCTTAGCGCTTCTATAGGGCTACTAGTTTTACTATCTATTAGAGGTTTATAATAAGCCACGTTATATATATATTAATTCCTTCCTTATCTTTTAGGTCTAGTGTGTTTTCCGCTTAGAGTTATACTACTGCTTTTACCTTTACCTATAGTCTATTTATTATAGTCTAGGTATATTTAAGGGTAGGTAAGGTACCTTCTTACTCCTTAGTAAAGATACTAATTAGCTATAGAATATAATTAGAGCCTATAAGGTCTTCTACGTTATTATAGTAGACTTAGATATCTAGAGTTACCTATACTAAATCTATAGTGCTATCTCTATCTTCTTTATATTATCTTATAGGTTCCCCTTAGGGCATTACTAGACTAAGCCTCTACTAGCTTATAAGGTCTAGTAGTTCCTCTGCTTCTCTAGTTATTCTATCTAAGCTATTCTAGAGGGGGTGTTTTTAGTTAAAGTCTCCTATAAAAACACTTTAGCTATAGGGCTTTTCTATATTAAAAGTGTAAATAGGTATATTCTAGTTATCTATATATCCTTCTAAGTAAAGGGAGTAAATATTTACACCTTTTATCTCTACTAGTAACTAGTTAGGTCCTCCCTAGGCTATCTATAACCCTATATTATGCTTCTTATTTACATATACTATATTCTATCCCTTATAGTATGCTAGTTAGAATTAGGCAAGGCCTAGTGCTAAGGGCTATAGGTGCCTTATATATTCTTACTCTTAGATTACTATTATATCTATATTAGTTTAGTGTTAGAGCGCTATATATATTAGGCTATCCTTCTTATTTATGTTCTAAAAGAGAACTTATAATATTACTATATTAATTAGGGGGTGATAGGTCTTTACTATCTTATGCTAGCTTTATTCTAGCCTTATTTTAAGATATATATTATATAATACTCCCTACCCTAGGCTATTTAGCACTTCTCTTTGTATTTATAAGGCATTCCCTTTTCCTACCTACTATAATAATAGGTACTATAGCTATGCTAGTTCCCTTATAGGGTAGCGTTAGGCTTCTATCTAGGGAGTTACTAGTAAATTATAATAGTTACTCTAGGTAGCCTACTTTTACTGCATTTTACTTCTTTTTAGGATAGGGTAGTCTCTTAATTACGCTAGGTATAAGCTAGAATATAAGATATAGTTTTCCTTTAGTTATCCGCTAATTATTAGGCATAATATTTCTCCTTCCTTATATTAGCTAGCTTTACACTTACTGCACCTTAGGGCTGCCTTATAGAACTTTATAATATAGCTAGTTTAGAAGTAGTTATAGCATTATTAGGGTTATAAGGTCTTATTATATAGTTTAGTCTAGAATAGCTCTGCTTTAAAGACTATTCTATCTTAGTATATCTTATTAGCGTTTTCTACTTCTACTAGTCCTAGGATTAGGGTGGTGTGCTATGCGTTTTCTACTTAGGGGTACCTTATAGTTACCTTAATTACATTTACTTTATTTACTTTTCTAATCTTAGTTATAAGGTTCTTAATAGATATATGCTTTATTAGGAATCCCTTAACTATAACGCTAAGTATATAGTAGTAAAGGGCTACTTCTAGACTAAATGCTTTAGTAATCTATTTTTAGTCCTCTTTATATTAGGCTACGTTTCCTTTAAAGGTAATAATTATATCTCCACTAGGGAGTCTTCTAGCTGCTATAGCTATAGTTTAGCTAGTAGCTCTATTTACTATAGTTATTATATCTTTAGCGCCTTAGGATTAGAGCGTTTCCTAAATTATATTGCCTTTAATAAGTACTTCTCTATATTATCTACCTAGGACCTATAAGGGAGAGGTTTTGTTATTTAGCCTTCTTAGTGCTAGTCTAGCTATAATACTTACCTAGGTTAGTGCCTTAGTTCCTTTAGCTTCTTCCCTAATAGCCTCCTTAAGGGCTACTTTAAGGGCTTCTTTAGTAGTGTAAATATTATTATTATTATTGCTACTATTATTATTTATAGCTCTTATTTTAGCGTAGGCATAGTTTGCTACCTAGCAAGCTATAGCCTTTATAATGCTCTAAACTTAGGAGACTTTATTGCTAAGGATAAGGCTAGTAATCTTATTATAGAATTTTATGTTATCTAAGTGCTTAAATTATATCTAATCTATTATTAGGTTATCCTTGCGTCTATAGGCATTAAATTACCCTATTCCTGCGTTTAGGTGGTAGTAGCTCTATGCTAGCCCCCTTTCTCTAGCGTTAATTACCATTAGCATCTTACCCTTACGCTTGCCTCTAGCTTATTATAATGCGACATTATAGGAGGGTAAACAGAGGTAAGGAATTTGAATATTAATATGGTTTGTATTTTAGAGGCGATTCCGGACCTTTAGATCGGTGCGGAAAAAGTATCAAAGGTTTTTATCTTTAACTATAATGTTTACATTGTATTATATGTATTGTATTGTATTGTATTGTATTGTATTAACAATACAATACACAATACAATACATAGGGCAATACAATACAATACAATACATCGAAGGGCCAAAAATACAATAAATACAATACATGCAAAGCTCTGCACCTCATAGCCTCTCCTAGCGACGTGCTTCGATGACTACGTACGCCACTGTGGGTGCCACGTCTTACTATAACGCATAGTGCCTTATAACCTGGGGTTAACCTAGGACATGACCTGAGCTCCTAAGCTTAAGTCTATAACATCTTCTATGGTTATATAAAATAGCTATATCTTAGGGAATAATATAACAAAGGGTATTTAAAAAGAGCTTTATTGCGTTACGTTACGTTACATTGCGTTATAAGGCCTTATAATAATAAAAAGGAAGGAAGGAATTTTATAGAAGAGGTTACAAGCCTTTGCATACGTTACTATAAGCTGCCTATATTTGCTACTAAAAAGAGCTAGTACATTTAGCGGGGATTAGGTGGAAAGGTACTTCTTCCGTTTTAGGACTAACGCGGTATGCGTATTTAGGGCTGTGATCCAAGTCGGCGCAGTCTCGTAAAAATCGGCGCAGTCTCGTAAAATTCGTCGTTTTTAGACCCACTAGCGCGTAATGATTAGCACTTTTCCAGACGCGTTTAGCAATTTTACATTATATACCCTAGGTAATTACTATACCTCTAAAAGCCCTTATTTATAATATATCTTTTAAGTAAGGGCTAGTTAGATAGCTAAAAAGGAAGCTATAGAAAAAAGTTATGTTTTTACTACTAGCATAGTAAAAAGAGTACGCTAAAAATTTTAGCGCGCTTTAGTTAATTAGCATACTCTATTAGCGCACTTAACCTCCCTTCTCTAACGTGTGTTATTATAAAGATAAATATATAATTCTTTTCTTTAGAGTAATTCCTATTTAAATTAGTATAAGATAATAAGGATAATAATAACCTATGCCTTATAATTATTATATTAACCCTTTGTAATACTCTTTTACATTCTAACTTACTATAAAATAATACCTATTCTCCTATAACTAGCCTTATAAGGTATAGTTTACTAATAGCCTTAATAGCTTTCTATAAGACTATTCTTTACTCCCCTAATTTATTCTTTAGAGAGATTCTTTAAATGCTAAAGCCTATGTTTTTAATCTCTATTAATAGCTTTAAAATAATATAGGAGTTAAACCTACTAAGTACTAGTTAGTTAAGTAGATAGTAATAGTTTTCCTATAGATTATTACGTTTAATAAGCTATAGTAAAACGTAGCTTTTTATTTTAAAATAGCATAGTTATTAGTATTAAGGATATTCTATAGGCTAATTAATCTAATAAGGCGTTTATATATTACTTTTATTTATCTTCTAAAGCTAGATTATATCTCTATACGCATTACGTTAGATAAAAGCAAACACAGGTTTTATAGTATAATTAGTGTAATTAATAGTATACACATACCTATATTTATCCTAGTAGTAAAGTAGTAGCGATTTTTCTCTTAAAAGAGTAATATATCTTAGAATATACTAGCTACTATAAACTTTAATAATAATATCTTTACATATATATTAGTAGGCGCTAAGGGATTAATTTATAATAGTCTACTGCTTTAAATTACTTTTACTTAGTTATTTAGAATACTAAGAAAGCGTTTTTACCTTATAGATATAGGATTTTATACATAAGCTAGGTTACTTATGCCCTTTATAGGTATTTAATATTATTTATAAGAGAATCCTAATAATAAAGAAAGGCTAAAAATAAGGTCTAAACTTTTTAATCTCTAGTATGCTTACCTTTAAGTTATAGTTAAGAGGCTCTTTAGGCTTTATAAGCAAAAGTTTAAGATAATTTACTATAGCATTACTAAGTATATATATATATATTATTTACGCTAGCTAGCTCTATGTGGGGCTAGTACTAGTACTCCTGCTGCTTCGTCAAAAGGAAAACCCTTGAATGGGAAGAAAAACCCTTACATCTATGTTCAGGCCGACGCTAACCCTGCACTAGGCCTGCGTCGCGTTGTTTATAGCCTATTATAGGTGTTTATTACTAGCTTACGCTAGCCTTATCCTAATAAGAAGAAAAAAAGAAAAAGAAAAGAGGGAAATCCTAGGTTCTAAGCCCTATCTAGCTCTGTCCTAGGTCTACTCTAGCACTACTCTAGGCCTCTTATACTATCTTATAGCATACTAGATTTGGTTTTATAGTGGTGGTTTACTTCTCTTTTACTTTTTAGCTAGTTCTTCTATAGCCTTACTTTTTAGCCTTCTCTAGCCTAGGTCTAGCTTATTAGTCTAGGGAAGTTAGAGTACCTAATATTGTTTATCTTCTATAGTAGGGGTATAGGTTTAGTTTAATTCCTAGCTATTTCTAGGCCTAGGTCTCTTAGGCATTAACTAACTAGATTCTTATCTTATGTTCTTCTTTCTTTATTAATATCTATAATTTAGCCCCCTATATAAGTATAAGAAGGGTTCCTCCCCTTAGAGAGGTCTTTCTTTTTCCTCTTTTTTATTAAACTTCCTATAGGTTCTTTTCTTCCTTAGAGCTACCTAAGGCACTCCTAGGCTAGTGTTAGCCTAATTGCTAACATTACTATAGATCTATTAAGTTATCTAATAAAATAGCGCTAGCTACTATAAGTACTCTTACGTTCTATGCTTATCTAGCTCTAATCTGCCTAGGAAAACTCTAAAAATAAGTAATATCCTTAAAAGTCTTTAACTAAGAAGTAGCTTAAGCAGGCTATAGCTAAGGATTTAAAGGTATAATCCCTTTAGCCCTAGCCTGCCTCTATTCTAATGCTAATTCGCTATAGTTAGGGATCCCTATAGGATCTAATATATCTCTTATAAATCTTAATTAATTAACTACCTTAGGCACTAGTGCTATAACATTACTAGTAAGTTAGATCTATCCTAGCTTAGAAGTAAGGCTAACTATTTTATATAGGGCTAGCTACTAATGCCTATTTTAACTATTAGGTCTATAACTATAAATATTTAAAGGTAGTTAGCGCCTCTATTCTAGGCTAGATCTAGTACTAATTTGCTCTTAGCCTAACTTAAGTAGTTAATAGAATAAGCACTAGTAGCTAGTGGAAGTTTAGGCAGCTATAGTTACTAGGGTAGTATAAGTACTATTATTCTAGTTTAATATTAAGTCTAGTCTAGGTCTAATGGTTCTATAGGTCCTAGATAACTATTAGGATTATATAAAGAAGCTCTATGCTAGTAATTAAAGTAAGAAAAAGCATAGCGCCTTAGCTATAGGCCTAGGCTAGTCTAGCGCTAGTAAGGAGTAATATAATAAGGTTATCTTTTAGCTATAGCGCCTAGACACTTACGCTATAGAGATAAACCGTCTCCTAGCTATAGCCCTACCCGCTAAGGGGTAGGCTAAGGTAATAGAGGGTAATTCTAGTCCTAGAGAAGGAGTAATTAGTTAGGTAGGTATAGCTTAGTAAAGGAGTAAAGGCGGACTAGTAGGGCTTGTAATACCTAGCGTTATATATTTAAAATTAATCTAATAATAGTTCTAGAATTATAATTCTTTAGCTAGCCTACTGCTAGCTCTAAACTATATAATCTTATATCTCTCCCTAGTTATCTACTATATCTATATCTTAGTTATTTATCCTAGTGCGCTAGAAGCGCCCTAGCTTTAGCTCCTTCTCTTTACTACGTATATTAGCTACTAGTTCTTATGCTAATAAGTAGTATTAGAGTTATTTTATACTAAGGAACTATTTAGCTATTACTCTTACCTTTAGGGAGTAGTTTAGGGCTAGCCTTACCTCCTATATATCTTTAGGCTAGCGCGTTTAGGGGCATTAGTAATTATATTTAAAGTAGTTTACTATAATATAATATTAGTCCTTAACTACTCTACTATAGCTATATAGCAGCGAGTTTACCCTAGGAATACCTCTCTAGAAGAGGAACTTATTAAGACTAATCTTCCTAGTATATAGTTAGACTATAGTTAAGGAGATATACTTTTCTAGGCCTATATAAAATCTTTAGATTTTCTTTAGGTTATAAGTTAGTAATTAATCCTTAGTTAGTTCTCTTATAAGTCTATGCTATCCTAGGCATTCCTTACTATGCTATTTATCCTAGCGTTATCTTTATTCCTTATATAGTTCCACTACTAGTTTATTACTCCTAGGGGGTCTCTGTTTATAATATAATACTAACTATACTAAGTTAGTAGCGGTTTAGATTATTATAGCTATTTCACTCTCTATAATTCTCTCTTTAAACTTCTATTTTATCTTATTTAGGTATAGATCTAGGGGGACGTAGGTCTTAACCTCTAGTTAAGCAATAGGTATAGCCTTAAACGCACTAGCTATAATTTAGAGGTAGGCTAATTAGTCTATTATAAAGCTTTTAACTACTTCTCTTAGCTTTCTACCCTTCTTAGTTAGGGTATAGTAAGCGCTTGCCCTATAGGCAAGGATAGGCTAGACTACCTATATATATAGGAGTTAAGTATCTCTAAAGCTATAACCCTAGGCTAACGCTACTAGTAAAGAGAGTGTAAGCCACTGCTAGGCTAGTTTGCCTTTTAGGATATTCTTATAGGCACTCTAATTAAGTTTCCTATTAACCTAGACTCTAAGGAACCTATATAACTCTATAGGCGCTATCTCCTTTACACTAAGTTAGACCCTAGCCTATAGGGGTTAGTATACTTTACTAAAGTATATAAGTTTAGTCTTTACTAGGTTAAACTTTACTCCTACTTCTTTTACCTATTTTTTATATACTTTCTATATAGCTTTAAGCCTTTTCTAGGTCTATATAGTGTTTTTCTAAATACTACTATATTTATATTATTTATAAATTCTATTACTACTATACCTAGGATAGCTTAGAGGTATATATAAAGCTTTGCTAAGTAAAGTAAGAAAAGGATTAGTAAAAGGAGAGCCTTATAGGGTACTTGCCTTTATCTAGAAGGGTCTTAAGAGTTTACTATTAAAGCTAAGCTAGCTTATTCTATCCGTAAGGAAGCTATGTATTATAGCTATTAGCTAGTATAGTATACCTATTTAGATTAAAACGTAAATTAGATATAGGTAGCTAACTCTATTAAATATAGATAAGATATCTATCTACGCTAATAAGGCAATACTGCCTCTACCCTAAGCCTCTCTTACGTATTTTATAAGGACTCTAATTATAGTTTCTATTAATCTATTTGCCCTATTTCCTATTTATAGCTTAGGGAGGAGGCCCTTAGCCTTAGCAAAGGCTATAAGCTACCTTATAATTACTACTTCTATAATCTTTTCTACTATATTTAGTAGTAAGATAGGTCTTTACGCATTAGCCCTTCTTATCTCCTTAGTAGTTTTTCCTAGCTTCCTAATTACTACTACTTATATAGTTTAGAACTATACTAGAAAATATCCTACTTTAAGGATAGCATTTAGTAAGTATACTATAGCTTCTTTAGCTAGTTTATTATAGGCCTTAATAAGGCCTGCTAGGAGTTTATTATCTTCTAGGGCTTTCTAGCTAGCTATATCTAATAGGATGTTTCTAATATCTCTTACTCTAAACTATTCTTTATCTAAGACTAGTGTATTATTAAGCTCTAGGAAGGAGAGGTCTAGGATATAGGAGAGGTTTGCTATAGGCTTAGGGAAGAACCTTTATATAAGTATACTTGCCTTATCCTTGTAGGTAGTAGCTAGGTTAGGGTTATTATTAGTTCTTTCTAGGTCTAGGAGTCTAGGGAGCTCTAGGGGGCCTAGCTTTAGAGCTAGGCCTATCTCTCTAGTCTTTAAACTTTACTATCCTTTTCCTATATATTAGCTTTTTATAAGGCTTCTCTTTACGTATTCCTTTTTCTTCCCTAACTATCTATTCCTAGTTATTATCCGCCTTAGAGAAGGCTTACTAGTTTACTTTAGTCTTCTAGTGTCTCTATTATCTCTTAGCTTATCTAGCTTTAGTAACTACCTTTTTATTCTCCTTAACTACTATACCTCTAGGCTAGGGAGTTCTTAGCGCTTCTATAAAGCTACTAGTTTTGCTATCTATTAGAGGTTTATAATAAGCTATATTATATATATATTAATTCCTTCCTTATCTTTTAGGTCTAGTGCGTTTTCCGCTTAGAATTACACTATTACTTCTACCTTTACCTATAGTCTATTTATTATAGTCTAGGTATATTTAAGGGTAGGTAAGGCACCTTTTACTCCTTAGTAAAGATGCTAATTAGCTATAGAATATAGTTAGAGCCTATAAGGTCTTCTACGCTATTATAGTAGACTTAGATATCTAGAGTTACCTATACTAGATTTATAGTGCTATCTCTATCTTCTCTATATTATCTTATAGGTTCCCTTAGGGCATTACTAGACTAAGCCTTTACTAGCTTATAAGGTCTAGTAGTTCCTTTGCTTCTCTAGTTATTCTATCTAAGCTATCCTAAAGGGAGTGTTTTTAGTTAAAGTCTCCTATAAAAACGCTTTAGCTATAGAGCTCTTCTGCGTTAAAAGTGTAAATAGGTGTGTTCTAGTTATCTATATATCCTTCTAAGTAAAGGGAGTAGATATTTATGCCTTTTATCTCTACTAGTAACTAGTTAGATCCTCCCTAGGCTATCTATAACCCTATATTATACTTCTTATTTATATATACTATATTCTATCCCTTATAGTGTGCTAGTTAGAATTAGGTAAGGCCTAGTGCTAGGGGCTATAGGTGCCTTATGTGTTCCTACTCTTAGATTACTATTATATCTATATTAGTTTAGTGTTAGAGTGCTATATATATTAGACTATCCTTCTTATTTATATTCTAAAAGAGGACTTATAATATTACTATATTAATTAGGGGGTAGTAGGTCTTTGCTATCTTATACTAGCTCTATTCTAGCCCTATTTTAAGACATGTATTATATAATACTCCTTACCCTAGGCTATTTAGCACTTCTCTCTATATTTATAGGGTATTCCCTTTTCCTACCTATTATAATAATAAGTGCTATAGCTATGCTAGTTCCCTTATAAGGTAGCGTTAGGCTTCTATCTAGGAGTTACTAGTAAATTATAATAGTTACTCTAAGTAGCTTACTTTTACTATATTTTACTTCTCTTTTAGGATAGGGTAGTCCCTTAACTACGCTAGGTATAGGCTAGAATATAGGATATAGTTTTCCTTTAGTTATTTACTAATTATTAGGTATAATATTTCTCCTTCCTTATATTAGCTAGCTTTATACCTACTGCACCTTAGGGCTACCTTATAGAACTTTATAATATAGCTAGTTTAGAAGTAGTTATAGTATTATTAGGGTTATAGGGTTTTATTATATAGTTTAGTCTAGAATAGCTTTGCTTTAAAGACTATTTTATCTTAGCATATCTTATTAGTATCTTTTACTTCTGCTAGTCCTAGGATTAGGGTAGTGCGCTATATGTTTTCTGCTTAGGGCGCCTTATAGTTACCTTAATTATATTTACTTTATTTGCTTTTCTAATCTTAGTTATAAGGTTCTTAATAGATATATACTTTATTAGGAATCCCTTAACTATAATACTAAGTACGTAGTAATAAAGGGCTGCTTCTAGACTAAATACTTTAGTAATCTATTTTTAGTCCTCTCTATATTAGGCTACGTTTCCTTTAAAGGTAATAATTATATCTTTGCTAAGGAGTCTTCTAGCTACTATAGCTATAGTTTAGCTAGTAGCTTTATTTACTATAGTTATTATATCTTTAGTGCCTTAGGATTAAAGCGTTTCCTAAATTATATTACCTTTAATAAGTACTTCTCTATATTATTTGCCTAGGACCTATAAGGGAGGGTTTTATTATTTAGCCTTCTTAGTGCTAGTCTAGCTATAACACTTACTTAGGTTAGTGTATTAGTTCCTTTAGCTTCTTCCCTAATAGCCTCCTTAAGGGTTACTTTAAGGGCTTCTTTAGTAGTGTGAATATTATTATTATTATTACTACTATTATTATTTATAGCTTTTATTTTAGCGTAAGCGTAGTTTGCTACCTAGTGGGCTATAGCCTTTATAATGCTCTAAACTTAAGAGACTTTATTACTAGGGATAAGGCTAGTAATCTTATTATAGAATTTCGTGTTATCTAGGTGCTTAAATTATATCTAATCTATTATTAGGTTATCCTTACATCTATAGGCATTAAATTACCCTATTCCTACGTTTAGGTAGTGGTAGCTCTATACTAGCCCCCTTTCTCTAGCGTTAATTACTATTAGCATCTTACCCTTACACCTGCCTCTAGCTCTATCGCGATATAACATCGTAGGAGGGGTAAACAGAGGTAAGGAATTCGAATATCGATGTGGTTTGTATTTTAGAGGCGATTCCGGACCTTTAGATCGGTGCGGAAAAAGTATCCTATTATTCACCATTACTAAGTATAGTTTTCTAGATTAGGTAAAGATTATTTATGCTATAATAGGCCTATTTAACTTTATTTAGTTAGCTAGTATTATACTAGAAGAGTAAAATAGGCATAACTTAAAGGCTTTAGGTAAGGAAGAACTCTAGCTTATTAAAGAGGCTTATAAGCTAGCGAATAGCTTTAACATAAGAGGAGGTCTAGTAGTGTAGCAAAGTATTATTATAAGGAGAGGCTTTTATTATTATTAGCAATACTAGTAAGAGAATAGCGTTAAAATCCCTAAGGATAATAGTCTTTAATAAGGGAGGAATTAACAAGAGAGGGATTAATAAGAGAGGGATTAATAAGAGAGGGATTAATAAGAGAGGGATTAATAAGAGAGGGAGGAATTAATAAGAGAGGGAGGAATTAACAAGAGAGGGAGGAATTAACAAGAGAGGGAGGAATTAATAAGAGAGGGGGTTAATAGGTAAGCAGCTATATTATTAGGCAGATAGCTGCGAGCTAAAACAGAGATGCCTTTAAAAGCAGTGTGAATTTATATAGGTAAAATGCTAGTAATCTTTACGCCTAAGTTAATTCTACCATAACCTCGCTAAATTCCCACTTTAATAACACAAAAAGCCCTCTTCTCTACCCTCTTCTCTACCCTCTTCTCTACCCTCTTCTCTACCCTCTTCTCTACCCTCTTCTCTACCCTCTTCTCTACCCTCTTCTCTACCCTCTTCTCTACCCTCTTCTCTACCCTTTTCTTTAACCTCTTTTACCCTCTTTAATAATATAAGAAGCCCTCTTCCTTTACCTTTACAAGCCATGGCTAAAGTCTATAATTGTAAAAGCCACCTTATTCTCGCTTCTAAGCTTATTCTAAAGCACTATATTCTTTAGATCTTTCTTTACCTAATTTATTACTTTTAATATCTAAACCACGCTATAGCTTTTATAATATAACTTATAGTTATTTAATACCTTTTTAAACTCGCTTTCTAATAGGTTACTTTGCTAGTTAACTATAGTATATATATAAGTATACTCTTGCTTCTAAACTTAAGAAAACGCTAATTTAAGTGCTATAGAAACCGCTTCTATTATTAATTAATTTGCATTCTTCTTCTAAGTCCTCTAAATTAGTATACCACTTAGGGTAGATCTACTAGAAGGTAATAATACCTCTCTAGAACTTAATAAGCTTATAACCTAACTAATTTATTCTAATATAAGAGAAGTAGTAAATTCTATTAATTAATTATCCCTATTAGTTAGATTAATTATAGTAAGTCTAACCTAATAATTAGTATTATCCTCCCTATTTTAGAAGGCTTTTATTAATTATTATCTTTATCTATTGGGGCGCTTCCGGCGCGCTAGGACCAACGACCAGAACGCGGGCATAGCTGATAACCGGGAGGAAGAGCAAGTTCACACAGTGTAGAACTAGCGGCGGGCTAGACACAGACCTACTAATTCTAGAACTATTATTAGATTAATATTAAACTATAAACGCCTAGTATTATAAGCCTACTAACCTACCCCTAACTCTCCCTAAGCTATAGCTAGCTTACTAACTTACTTCTCCTCTAGAACTAGAATAGCCCCTCTATTACCTTAGCCTACCCCTTAGCAAGTAAAGCTATAGCTAAGAGATAGTTTATCTCTACTATATAGGCATCTAGGCGCTATAACTAAAATATTAGCTTATTATATTAATCCCCTCTAGTACTAGCCTAGCCTAGGCTTACTATAAAGGCACTTCTCTTCTTCTTACTTTAATTACTAGTATAAAGCTTCTTTATATAATCTTAATAATTATCTAGGACCTAGAGAGTAATTAGACCTAGAATAGAACTAGTAAAGGACTAATAAAGAAGCACTTACACTACCCTTAGTAATAATATCTACCTAGACCTTAACTAACTACTAGTGCTTATTCTACTACCTAGTTAAATTAGGCTAGGAGTAGGTTAGTACTAGACTAGGCCTAGAGAGAGGCGCTAGCTATTTACCTTTAAATAACTATAGTTTTAAACCTAATAATTAAAATAGGTATTAGTAATAAGCCCTATATAAAATAGTTAGCCTTATCTTTAAACTAGAATAGAGCTAACTTACTAGTAATATTATAGTATTAATACCTAGAATAGTTAATAAACTAAGACTTATAGGAAATATATTAAATCCTATAGGGATTCTCTAACTATTATAGATTAGACTTAGAGTAAACTTAGTATAGGGATAGTAAGGATTATACCTTAAGATCTTTAGCTATAGCTTACTTAAGTTATTTCTTAGTTAATAACTTCTAAGGGTAGTGCTTATTCTTAGGAGTTTCCTAGGTAAATTAAAGCTAGAATAGCATAGGATATAGGAGTACTTATAGCTACTAATGCTATTTTATTAAATAACTTAATAGATCTATAGTAATATTAGTATTTAGGCTAATACTAGCCTAAGAGTACCTTAGGTAGCTCTAAGGAAGAAAAGAACCTATAGAAAGTTTAATAAAAAAGAGAAAAGAAGAAAAACCCTCTAGGGAGAGAAACCCTTCTGTTAGAACAAGCATGATATCAATCGCGGCACGCAGCCGCAATTACCTGGCAAAAGGTCGGGCCGCGAGGGCGCGCGCGCAACGCGCGCCCGCGAGAGGTGGCCCTATATATAACTTATTAGCCTGCTCTCTCTAATTAGGCAAGGACCTATAAGTTATATAACCCATAAAACGCACCGCGTTTATGGCTACTTCTTACGATCTAGAAAAGCCTCTCTTTTCCTCCCTTCTATACACACATAACTAATTAATTACAATGCCTAGAATAGAAGATAAATTCCTATTCCCTAGGCTATAATCCTAACGTTAGGCACCTATAATACTAACACTAATTAGTGGTTAACTTTACAGATAACCATATGGTTTTTCCTAACTATAGATTAGCAAGGTTAATTAGAAGAGATAGCTATACCATGAACCTGCCCTATAAAATAGGAGGGCTACTAAAAGCATATATAGTTATGCTAAGGAAGTCTAAGCACTCTCTTGCGATAAGAAAGGAGCCTTATAACTCCTAAGATCTAATCCTAAGACCTTATAAAGACTTTAAAGCTATTAAAGGATTAAGGCCTAGTTAGTAACTAGTCTAACCTATCTTTAATTACTTAGTTAGCGCGTTCTACTATATACCTAACCCTTAGAAGGCATTCTCTTATAATAAGAAAGGAACTTATTACTCCTAAGATCTAATCCTAAGAACCCCTAAGGGATAAAGATAATAGCTACGCTTATAATCCTTTAACCTACTATATAACTAATACTATACCTCTATTCTAACTTCCTATAATAAAGATAAGAAAGTTAAAAGCTTCTTAGTAAGGAGAACTATTAAAAGCCTCTCTCTCTAGCCTTAACTTTAGTAATACTAAAGAAGGCACTAAAGTTAAAAAGACTAAAAAGGCAAAGGTCTATAACTTAATAACCCTCTCCTAAGACACATTCCCTAGAGATATAAGACTTTACTATATCTAAGATATTAAAGATAGTAAAATTATTTAATCTTAATAAATAAGGTAATAACCCTAAGGCTATTATAGCCTATATTCTCTTTAAGATAGCGGTATACTAGTCTAAGAGCCTTATTACTAGAAGCCTCTTTACTAACTTTATTAAAGACTTTTACGGATAGATAAGAGAGGTATTTATAATTATAGACTAAGTAATTGCTAAGTATCTATGTAATTTCCTTCTCTTCTAAGGCATATATATAGATATAATAGCCTATAGGAAGATTATAGTAATGCTTAAGGAAGTCATTACCTATAAGGAATTCTAAGATTAGCAAGAAGAAGAGATATAGGAAGCTATAAGGAAGTATATACCCTTCTAAAAACGCATTAAAGACTAAGACTTCCTTAATAACCTCCTTCTAATCCCTTTAATTAGGCTAAGATTATAATATTACTAATAGAGTAATCTAGGAATCCTATAATCTCGCTAATGTTATTCCCTAAGCCTAACCCCATTAGGCTAATTACATAATAATCCTTAGAAAGCCCTTATTAGAGGTATTCCTTATTAAGATAAGAAATCCTTCTTCTATATCTCTAAGAGCACCTCTTCCCTTTAGACTTATACTAAAGCAAATAATTAATCTCGCAAAGCTTTATATAAGCAATATTTAATATAGCGTAAATAACTATAAGGTTCTTAACTTAAAGTTAATAATCTTCTAAGGGAAATACAAGATACTAGGCATTAAACCCTATAAGGCTAGGTATGCTATTAAGGCTATGCTTAAAGGGAAAGCTTTAATATACTATTATAAGCATCTATGTAAGCTAGGAGATCCTTAAGACCTTAAGACTCTTATTAACTATATTAAGAGAAGATTTAAGACTAATAATATAAAGTAAAGGTATTTCCTTAAGTAGTAAAACACTAAGTTACGCTAGATTATATAAGAAAACCTAGATAAGCTAAAGATTAATTGCTTTAAAGAACTTATAATAAAGCTTATAAACCTTTAATAAGTAGTTCTAGATATTGCTTAATCTAAAAGAGCACTCTAGAATTAATTAATCTCCGCCTATTATAAGATACCTAAGTATAGAACTTACCTTATTAACCCTCTTGCTAACCTCTAGCTATTCTATAAACGCATAAGGATATTAATAAGAATAACTATAGAGGAATTAGATAAGAAGCATTAATTCCTATTAATGCCTAATATAAGAGAGTAGTATTAGACTAACTATAAGTATAATAAGTATAGTAAAGAAGCCTATTATAGATAATCATAATTACAAGGTAATAAAGGCGCTCTATATACAAAGAAATGTTATATATATAATAAGGAAGGCTATTAGTTAACTAAACACTCTAAAGAGGAACGTAAGAAGGCATATTAACGCTTTAAGAACTACTACCTTATAGAGCTAATAACCCCTTCCTATAACGCTTTTCTTACCTAGTATAAAGGCAAAGAGAATAACACTGCTTTTTCTAAAGAAAATAAGATTTCCACCTATATAATAGAACTTAGATTTAAAGAAGAAAGTAATAAAGGAGAGATACTAATAAGCTTCTTTATATAAGGTATAATAATTAACAGCTATGTAACTATAGAGATCCTTATAAATTAAGTAGCTACACATGCCCTTATAAAGGAGAATCTATTTAATCTCTAATAACTAAAGGAAGCCCTAACTACCTTCCTTCTTTAAGATTATTACTCTTTAGGTATATTCTAAGGCATTATCCCTAATACTAGGGCTATAGGTTACTTATTAGCAAGGCACCCCTAATTCCTTACCCTATAATAGTTAATCCCTAAGATCTAGCTTAATAAATCTAGAGCTAGGGAGGTAATAATTTAATTTAGAAGCGGCAAGCCAATCCCCTTAATTAGATTAATTAATATGCCTACTCCCTTTAGCATTATCCTATTTCACGTAATACCTATAAACACTCCTTCTTACTATATTTAGCAGATATAGACCGCCTAAAGATTAATTTCTATATCTCTTAGAATATCCTTTAATAAGGCAATATTAAGGTCCCTATTATCCGTAAATAGGGGCATCCTTAGATGCTTCTGCAAAAGGAGAAATTAATTGCCTAGAGTTATCTAACTAAGATAGAATTATAGCGCTTGCATTGCTGATTTAGTTACCCCTCTGTCCGCTGACTTTATAATATGCTTTCTAAATTAGGCCACAAGGTAGATTTTAAAACTATTAGATAATTAACGAAGATCTATCACTAATGCTAATTAAATGTAAATAATCTACATTACTTTAAATTTACCCTAAAGGATAAATATAACTTTAACTATAAAGTAATCGTGGATATTATGTATCTAGATAGCAATCGCCCTATTCTTTATGCTATTAATACGGCCACTGCGTTTAACGCGGCTAGGTTCCTAAAGGATATTATAGCAAAGGCAATATAGGAAGCTCTTTGCCTCTGCTAGATTAATACCTACTAGGGTCCTCTAGATTAGATTATAACTAATGCTAGCATAATGTTTAGAAGCGAAGAATTCCGCTAATTTATAGCTTTAATGTTAATCTTAATTAAAGAAGTCCCTATTAAGGCATACTATAGCATTAGCAAGGTTAAGAGATATTATAGGCCGCTCTAAAGAGCCTATAATATTATCTAACGTAAATACCTGTTAATACCTAAAGCTATAGCCCTATAAATAGCTATAAAAGCCCTTAATAATACCGCAGGCCTAAATAGCATTATTCTAACCCTTCTTATCTTTAGCGCTTACCCTTAAATAATTAATAATTCTCCTCCCTTACCTAATATTAAGTAATAAGCTCTTATAGTGTAAAAGGTAATAAAGGAGATTAAGAGGTTACACACGCTTTATAAGGTTAAGGAAGCCCTTACTATAAGGAATAGCCCTAATACCTTGCTAACCCTTAACCTCTTACTTATATTACTAGTTCTTATCTAGTAAGAGCATAAAGGATAGTAAGGCCTATATAAGCTCCTTATAATAGATAGAGAGAGCTATACCCTTAATCTTTTATAAGGTCCTAAGGTCTTTAGGTTAACCTCTATTAAGCCTTATAATAAAGACCTAAGCAAGGAAAAGCTATTACTAGTAGGAGGTAATAACCTAGAGGTAATTAAAGGGGAAGAGCAAGAGGTATAAATTAATAATATAGTGCCTCTAGCCTCTCTAAAAAGAAGGCTAGGAAAACTATAAAAGAACCCTCCTATAATTATTAATTTAGCAGATAATCTTAAGGCATTTATCTTAAGCAAGGAGGAGGCAAATCTTAAGCTTATAATCTAATTACATATATATATTATTTACGCTAGCTAGCTCTATGTAGGGCTAGTACTAGTACTCCTGCTGCTTCGTTAAAAGGGAAAACCCTTAAATAGGAAGAAAACCCCTTGCATCTATGTTCGGGCCAATGCTAACCCTGCACTGGGCCTGCGTTGCGTTGTGTGTGGCCTATTATAGGTGTTTGTTGCTAGCTTGCGCTAGCCTTATCCTAGTGAGAAAAGAAAGAAAAAGGAAAAAGGAAAATCCTAGGTTTTAAGCCCTGCCTAGCTCTGTCCTAGGTCTGCTCTAGCATTGCTCTAGGCTTATTATACTATCTTATAGCGTGCTAGATTTGGTTTTGTGGTGGTAATTTACTTCTCTTTTACTTTTTAGCTAGCTCTTCTATGGCCCCACTTTTTAGCCTTCTCTAGCCTAGGTCTAGCTTATTAGTCTAGGGAAGTTAGAGCACCTAATGTTATTTGTCTTCTGTGGTAGGGGTGTGGGTTTAGTTTAATTCCTAGCCATTTCTAGGCCTAGGTCTCTTAGGCGTTAACTAACTAGATTCTTATCTTGTGTTTTTCTTTCTTTATTAATATCTATGATTTAGCCCCCTATACGAGTATAAGAAGGGTTCCTCCTCCCTAGAGGGTCTTCCTTCTTTTCTCTTTTTTATTAAACTTCCTATAGGTTCTTTTCTTCCTTAGAGCTACCTAAGGCGCTCCTAGGCTAGTATTAGCCTAATTACTAACATTGCTATAGATCTATTAGGTTATCTAATAAGATAGCGCTAGCTGCTATAAGTACTCTTACGTTCTATGCTTATCTAGCTCTAATCCGCCTAGGAAAACTCTAAAAACAAGCAATATCCTTAAAAGTCTTTAACTAAGAAGCAGCTTAAGCAGGCTATAGCTAAGGATTTAAAGGTATAACCTCTCTAGCCCTAGCCTACCTCTGTTCTAATGCTAATTCGCTGTAGTTAGGGATCCCCGCAGGATCTAATACGTCTCTTATAAATCTTAATTAATTAACTACCCTAGGCACTAGTGCTATAACATTACTAGTAAGTTAGATCTATCCTGGCTTAGAAGCAAGGCTAACTATTTTGTATAGGGCTAGCTACTAACGCTTATTTTAACTATTAGGTCCGTAACTATAGATGTTTAAAGGTAGTTAGCGCCTCTATTCTAGGCTAGATCTAGTGCTAATTCGCTCTTAGCCTAACTTAAGTAGCTAATGGAATAAGCACTAATAGCTAGTGGAAGTTTAGGTAGCTATAGTTACTAGGGGTAGTGTAAGTACTACTATTCTAGTTTAATATTAAGTCTAGTCTAGGTCTAATAGTTCTATAGGTCCTAGATAACTATTAGGATTACGTAAAGAAGCTCTATGCTAGCAATTAAAGTAAGAAGAAGCATAGCGCCTTAGCTACAGGCCTAGGCTAGTCTAGTGCTAGTAGGGAGTAATATAACAAGGTTATCTTTTAGCTGCGGCGCCTAGACGCTTACGCTACGGAGACAAACCGTCTCCTAGCCACAGCCCTGCCCGCTAAGGGGTAGGCTAAGGTAATAGAGGGGCGATTCTAGTCCTAGAGAAAGAGTAATTAGTTAGGTAGGTATAGCTTAGTAAAGGGGTGGAGGCAGACTAGTAGGGCTTGTAATACCTAGCGTTATATATTTGTAATTAATCTAATAATGGTTCTAGAAA
The DNA here is from genome assembly GCA_023658505.1 of Epichloe gansuensis. Classification (NCBI taxonomy): domain Eukaryota; kingdom Fungi; phylum Ascomycota; class Sordariomycetes; order Hypocreales; family Clavicipitaceae; genus Epichloe; species Epichloe gansuensis. The sequence continues at coordinate 2,827,917 of CP098284.1, forward strand.
TGTAATTCTTTAGCTAGCCTACCGCTAGCTTTAAACCATGTAATCTTATGTCTCTCCCTAGTTATCTGCTGTGTCCGTATCTTAGTTATTAGTCCTAGCGCTAGAAGCGCCCTAGCTCTAGCTCCTCCTCTTTACTACGTATATTAGCTGCTAGTTCTTATGCTAATAAGTAGTATTAGAGTTGTTTTATACTAAGGAACCATTTAGCTATTGCTCTTGCCTTTAGGGGATAGTTTAGGGCTAGCCTTGCCTCCTATGTGTCTCTAGGCCAGCGCGTTTAGGGGCGTTAGTAGTTATATTTAGGGTAGTTTACTATAATATAATATTAGTCCTTAACTACTCTACTATAGCTATATAGTAGCGAGTTTACCCTAGGAATGCCTCTCTAGAAGAGGAACTTATTAAGACTAATCTTCCTAGTGTATAGTTAGACTATAGTTAAGGAGATATGCTTTTCTAGGCCTATGTGGAATCTTTAGATTTCCTTTAGGTTATAAGTTAGTGGTTAGTCCTTAGTTAGTTCTCTCGCAAGTCTATGCTATCCTAGGCGTTCCCTACTATGCTATTTATCCTAGCGTTATCTCTATTCCTTATGTAGTTCTACCACTGGTTTGTTGCTCCTAGGGGAGGTCTCTATCTATAACATAACACTAACTGTACTAAGTTAGTAGTGGTTTAGATTATTATAGCTATTCCACTCTCTATAATTCTCTCTTTAAACTTCTATTTTATCTTGTTTAGGTATAGATCTAGGGGGACGCAGGTCTTAACCTCTAGTTAGGCAATAGGTATAGCCTTAAACGCACTAGCTATAATTTAGAGGCAGGCTAATTAGTCTATTATAAAGCTTTTAACTACTTCTCTTAGCTTTCTACCTTTCTTAGTTAAGGTATAGTAAGCGCTACCCTATAGGCAAGAATAGGCTAGACTACCTATATGTATAGGAGTTAGGCATCTCTAAAGCTATAACCCTAGGCTAACGCCACTAGCAAAGAGAGTGCGAGCCGCTGCTAGGCTAGTTTGCCTTTTAGGATATTCTTATAAGCACTCTAATTAAGTTTCCTATTAACCTAGACTCTAAGGAACCTATATAACTCTATAGGCGCTATCTCCTCTGCACTAAGTTAAACCCTAGCCTATAGGGGTTAGTATGCTTTGCTAAAGTGTATAAGTTTAGTCTTTGCTAGGTTAAACTTTACTCCCGCTTCTTTTGCCTACTTTTTACATACTTTCTACGTGGCTTTAAGCCTCTTCTAGGTTTACATAGTGTTTTTCTAAATGCTGCTATGTTTATGTTATCCACAAATCCTATTGCTACTATGCCTAGGATGGCTTAGAGGCATACGTATAGCTTTGCTAAGTAAAGTAGGAAGAGGATTAGTAAGAGGAGAGCCTTATAGGGTGCTTACCTTTATCTAAAAGGGTCTTAAGAGTTTACTATTAAAGCTAAGCTAGCTTATTCTATCCGTGAGGAAGCTACGTATCACGGCTATCAGCTAGCGTGGTATGCCTATTTAGATTAAAACATAAATTAGATATAGGTAGCTAACTCTATTGAATGCGGAAGAGATATCTATCTGCGCTAGCAAGGCAATGCTACCTCTGCCCTAAGCCTCTCTTACACATTCCACAAGGACTCTTATTATGGTTTCTATTAATCTATTTACCCTGTTTCCTATTTATAGCTTAGGAAGGAGGCCCTTAGCCTTGGCAAAGGCCGTGAGCCGCCTTGCGATTGCCGCTTCTATAATCTTTCCCACTATGTTTAGTAGTGAGATAGGTCTCTACGCGTTAGCTCTTCTTATCTCCTTAGTGGTTTTTCCTGGCTTCCTAATCACCACTACTTATGCGGTTCGGAACCGTGCCGGAAAATATCCTACTTTGAGGACAGCGTTTAGCAGGCGCGCTATAGCTTCTTTAGCCGGTTCGTCACATAAATCTAATTACATAAGAAAGGCATAATTATAACTCCTGGCAAACCTTTTAAGCTCTTAATAAAGGCTAAGATTAATGCCCTAATTAGCAGAGGCATATTTAAATTTATTACTTTTAATCTAAAGAAGTACTAAGGGATTTAAATCTTTAATTCCTATATTATTAATAAAGTTAAAGGGAGAATAAGCTAGCTATATAAGAAATTAAGGCTTGTAATCTAAGGCTTTAGCGATAAAGTAAAGCAAGTAATCCTTACGTAAGCCCTAATAATCCAAAGGGCAAGCTAACGATTAATTCTTATAATTACCCCTTCTCTTCTTATAAAAGGATTCCTCCTATAGATTTAAGATATTATGTAGGCATATATATAATCAGAAACGCCGCTAAATTATATAATCCTTGCCTAACTCCCTATCTAAATTTATAATTAGCACCCTAAAGGAATAATTATAAGAGTTATTAAGCCCCTCTACGGAATTACAGAGGCTAGCACACACTGGTAGGTGACTTACCACAAGCACTATAGAGAAAAGCTCTAGATAATAATATTAAGCTATAATCTGTGCTTATTAGTTATATCCGCTAAAAGCCCTCACTTTAGATGCGTGAGAATACAGACTAATAATACCCTTAGCCTGTTAGATAAAGGATTCTCCTAATAGGAAGAAGATTAACTAGCTACCGCTAAATTCACTGCAAAAATAAAGCAGTTTATTAAGCCTAACAACCCTTATATTTAATAGTGGAATTATTTAACTAACTAATAACACTATTAAAATGCGGTAAAAAGGGCAAAGTAATAAGCTATAGTTAATCCCGCTAGAAGAGCTAGAAAAGAAGTATATAGAATAAAGGGCCTATAGTGCCTATATCGCTTTAATCTACTAACCTAAGGCAAGCTTTAATCTATTAGTTACTGCATAATATTAAGAACTAATAACTAAGAATATTAAGGAACTTAATCGCTGTATTAAGTAGCAAATAGACTACCTAGATTAAGGATTAATCTTTATACCCCTTAACCTTAAAAGAGCGAAGCTATTTATATTTATTAATAAATTATTTACTAATAATAAAGACCTTACCTTATAACTAGGCTACGTTCTTATCCTAGCTAATAAGGAGTATAAAGATAGTAAGTTTATACTATAAGGTAATATTATGCACTATAGCTTAATAAAGAGCAAGAGAGTTATAAGAAGTATACTTGCTTTAGAGGTTTATAGAATAGTAGCAAGCGTTAATATAGCTTACGTAATTATAATAATATTAAAGATTATCATAGATTAATTAAACCTCCTAGAGATCCTAATTATAGTCTATATAGATTTATACTCTTTATATAAATGCCTTATTAAGCTTAGGACTATAAAGGAAAAGTAGCTTATAATTAATATTATAGCCCTTTAGCAATTATATAAACGCCGTAAGCTCTGCGAGATTAGATAGATTAATAGCAAAGATAACCTAGCTAATGTGTTTATAAAGGCAATGCCTAATAAAGCCCTAGAGAGGTTTATTATAGGTAATATAGCAATAATCTAGATAAAGGGATAGGTTACCTAGACCTAGCACTACCTATAAAGAGGTAAGGGACTAGAGCCCTAAAGCCTATGCCTAAGCCTATGCCAAAGCCTACGCCTAAGCCTATGCTAAAACTAGCGCTAGAGGCACTAGATAAGGTGCCCTAAGTATAGCATAGTTATATAGGGCATAGGCTAAGGGATTAAAGGTAGTGGAATTATAGCTTTAGAAAGGGGCATAGAATTATATCTTTAGAAGGGGCATAGAATTATAGCCTTAGAAAGGGCGCCCTTCTAAGTCTTTATAGTAGGGAGGGGAAGAGAAGGGAGTGTAAGGGGGCATAGGAAGGTATAATCTAATATTATACCTTTAGAAGGGGAAGAATTATAGGTAATCTTCCCTAGGAATATAATTTAATATTATATTATAGTTAAATAAAGGGCTATAGGGAGGGATAATCTAATATTATACCTTTAGATAGGGAAGGGATTACAGGCGACCTTCCCTTGTAACGTGATCTAATATTATATTATACTAGTTAAAGGCAAGGGCAAAAGGCAGAGGGAGCCTTCTGCAAGGAAGAAGGATAAGCGATTAGAGAAGCTAGTTATCTAAAGCTAGTGGCGCGTAGGGGAAGGAAAGAGGGACTATTATTATTATTTCTTTTGTTAGTTCTTTTATTTATATAACACATTTATTTAATCCCTTATATCTTCCCTTCTTGGATTAATATTATGCATTAATAATTATGTTAAAAAGAAAGAGGTTCTAATGTTAGAACAAGTATAATATTAATCGCGGCATATAGCTATAATTACCTAGCAAAAGGTTAGGCCGCGAGGGCGCACGCGTAACGCGCGCTTGCGAGAGGTAGCCCTATATATAGCTTATTAGCCTGCCCTCTCTGATTAGGCAAGGACCTATAAGTCATATAACCCACAAAACGCACTGCGTTTGTGGCCACTTCTCACGATCCGGAAAAGCCTCTCTTTTCCTCCCTTCTATACACACATAACTAATTGATTACAACGCCTAGAATAGAAGATAAATTCCTATTCCCTAGGCCACGATCCTGACGTCAGGCACCTGTGATACCAACACCTTCTTATACTTATATAAGGGAGGGGGCTAAATTATAGATATTAATAAAGAAAGAAGAATATAAGATAAAAATCTAGTTAAATAATACCTAGGAGACCTAGGCCTAGAAATAGCTAGGAATTAAACTAAACCTATACCCTTACTATAGAAAATAAATAATATTAGGTACTCTAACTTCCCTAGACTAATAAGCTAGACCTAGGCTAGAGAAGGCTAAAAAGTAAGGCTATAGAAAAGCTAGCTAAAAAGTAAAAGAGAAGTAAATTACTACTATAAAACTAAATCTAGTATACTTTAAGATAGTATAAGAGGCCTAGAGTAGTGCTAGAGTAAACCTAGGATAGGGCTAGGTAAGGCTTAGAACCTAGGATTTTCCTTCTTTTTTTCTTTTCTTTTCTTCTTATAGGGATAAGGCTAGCGTAAGCTAGTAATAAATACCTATAATAGGCTATATATAACGCAACGCAGGCCTAGTATAGGGTTAGCGTTAGCCTAAACATAGATATAAGGGGTTTTTCTTCCTATTTAAGGGTTTTCCTTTTAACGAAGCAGCAGGAGTACTAGTACTAGCCCTACATAGAGCTAGCTAGCGTAATTAATATATATATCTTTATCTATTAAATCTCTAAGAGGCTAGGCTACTACTATAAAGCCTATATTATTACCTACTTCTAAAATAGTACTACTAGCTAGTAAGTCCTTATAAAAGATCTTAGCCTAAGTATTATAGGTAATATTATTAGTAACTAAGAGTAGCTAGATTATAACCTTTTTCCTAATTATACTATACTTCTTTTTAATTAGCTTAGTATTTGCATTACTTATTTTAAGTATATAATCTATATTATTATATTATATACCTAAATAACTTTTAGCCTCTAAAAACACTTACTAGTAGTCCTATAAGCTATAATACTTTTACTTAATTAATTTTATAGTCTATTTATACTAAGGCTAGTAATCTTAAATATTAAGGGTAATATCTTATATAGCTACTTAAGTTACGCTATGCTTTATGCTATTTAATTTACTATTAATCTATACTTTATAAAGCTTTTATAGTAAGTAAAGTGTTTGCTTATTAGTTTACCTTATACTAGTATTACACTAAGAAGATTAACTAGTAAGCTATAAAGATCTTTAATAATAAGAAAAGAGTATTATAATAGGAAGAAGTAAGTAATTTATATTCCTTAATAATCTACTATTATTAACTTCTATATAGGGAAAAAGCCTTAAATAATTAAATTAAGGGGTTAGGGTAGTGAGATTTTTTACCCTAATAGTATAAAGTAATCTCTTTACCTATCTCCATACCTAACTTATACTAAGTCCTGTCTCGAGTGCGCTAGCGTTACGAGACTGCGCCGACTTGGATCACACCCTAGAAATGCGGTATGCGCATTTAGTGACCCCTTTAGTACACGTACGACCTATTATAGACTTAAGCGGGTTAAGTTCGGATCTAGTAAGGGAGGGCGTGCAATCATCTAACAGGCTTTGCCTAGACCTAGTAATATAGGTGCCAATCGTACAAGTAAATGATAACTTGTTCGATACGTATTCCTCTGCTGTCTTCCATGGCGCCATAGGATTGGGCTACAATCCGCGATGACCCCGTGGGCTGCACCGTAGCAAAACCGCTATATATCCGCATCCTATACATATAGCCCATATTTCAGAGGTCTTCTTTTTCTATAAGAATAATATCCTCACTCTAAACGCTTACGTGCAGCAGCCCCAAGGCCAGTTCATTACATTACTATGCAAATTTTAATAAACCTGGATTTCACCGGTTGAAAATTGATAAACTCGTCCCTCTACTCCAATCAGGTCTCTTACAAGAATGAAGTGCTAGATATCAAATCCAATATCCACGCACCGTAGACATGTGCTATCCTTCCGACGAAGTCTTGCAAATACCGAAATAAACAAGGTATCATTGTTCCGAAATGAGGCATAATAAGCACTTTGGACGCTTGGTATTAACAATTCGTCTGGTGTTTTGCGGCCCTGCGCCTTCAGAGTCTTTACCATCCCCATGTCCTGCTGGACGCTGTGAACACAGGCGGCTTCCATTGAATCCGATCAGGGTCAAGCACCCTCCTAACTTTGAGTTTCCGCCTTTCTCTCTGTTTGATGAGGTTTTCTGGAATAACAATCTTGTGATCGCTTTTGTGGTAAACTTGCATTTTCATGGCTTGGAGGGTATGCTCCACATCTTGGGTAGTCATTGCAAGCGCTGATGATATTGCTTCAATCGTCACTTTGTCATCTCGTTCGTTGTACCCCATCAAGAGATCAAGAATATTCTCTGACCAGTATTGACGATAGCTGAGCAAGCCCAAATCCGACAGAGGCTTCTCTGGTGATCCCAACTTGCCTTCTATCTTTGAAAGCTCGTAAGAAAACTGTATCAACAATCTTCCATACCCCTTTCTTTGATATTGAGGCAATGTCAGGATACAAGCTACATTGTATCCATCCGCGCTTTCTTTTTCTTTGGAGAAATATCCCACAATGTGACAACCTTTGTCTGTTCGGCTAGTCATAACGTAGAATAGAAACGGATCAACGTCATAATAAAGTGTTTTGTGATCCAAGAACATTTTCGATAGGAGACATAAGTTTCGACACCAGGTCCTCTGCCGGCGCCCGTCTATCTCAAAGAATGACACATAATCGTCCCGATATATCTCATTCCCTGGTGGGTGTTGCAGGGTGCATTTTCTCCGGTGTCGCAAAAGGCAGTTTCGTCACCATAGTAGCTCAAACAAAATTCGCAAATGAAAATGACGTCTTCTTGGTTAAAGACTTCTGGGTAAGGCGAGAAGTACCACGGGAAAAGATCATTCTTGCCAAATTGAGCTCTTGAAATGTTTCTGATTCGAGATATTTCAGCAGGATTCTGGGTCATAGACCCCGAAGTTCTTAGTTTCTCTATCTCTTCCTCCCTGCTAAATTCTTCAGCCTCTTTCTTCGGATCGTCATCTTTATCATCCACATCTCCATCGTCAACTACCAAAGGTGTCGAAGTCGCATCGGCGCTCGCTTGGGTAGTCGGTTCACCTTCAAGTCCGACCGAAGGCGTCTGAACTTGAGCTTGTGATTCTACGAATTCTGAATAGAACGGTCAGTGTTGGGTTAGAAGTCGAAGAGCTTTGGCCATACCCGTCCAAGGATGAGGTGTCGCAGCCTCAGAATTCACCGATTGTTCCCTTTGCTAGGCCTCTTCTGGCCTTTTTGGTAGGTGGCACCTTTTGATTTTCGAAGGTGTTTTCTTTGCTTTTGGGTCTTTCGGCTTGTCTTTGTCGGGATTTGGCCATTCCACATCTTGTGTGAAGTCGATTCTTGCGACAGGAACCCATTCGTCCAATCGCTTATTGAAGTTATCGAAGTTGCAGTAGAATTGTTTTCCACTCTTGGTCTCTTTTATACTAAGAATCTCAGCGCGGCGTGGTTGTCCATCCTTCTCAACCCAAGCAATACAACCAGTTGAAAGGGTATCAGCTGTTGCTAGACCTTTCTGCCGTGGAGTGTCGGATCCTACGGCAGGCTCTCCGGCCAGCGTGCCCGCCGCCATTATATGAGGCTAGAATTTCGTGACGGGACGTGATAGGAGCCTTATGGTGATTCTCCGGCGTCGTAACAGATGTTAAGTATTGAGATCGAATGCTTACTGTTCAATGCTTTCAGGTTGGCAGAAATGCACGACGTGCTCGAAGGCGGTCAGCGGGCAAATTTCCACTTTTCCGCCAACTTCGATTATCGCCTCGTTAGATGTATACTTCATTAAATACCTAGGTACCGAATGCGTGTAATGTATGCAATGCATTAATTGAATCATTTTCTTTTGTTTTGACTAATTGACTAATGATGCTGTTTTAATGTTTGAGAAAATTCAGATTCTTCGTTTAACATGCAATACGTGCTGACTTGTACCAGCGCCAACTAATCATTTTATGTGTCCTTGACCAAATTATGCACCTCGACAATGGCTGAACTATCTTCCAATTGGAAGAAGCTACAGGCAACTTTATCAGGTCACAAGCAAGCGCCAACGTCAACAATCAAAAGAAAAGCAGGTGGTAATACACCACCTTCAGACGGAGTGCAGAAGCTCTTGAATAAAAAGGCTCGAATTAATTACCATCAAATAGAAGAAGGCGCCCTATCCAACAAGATGGGTGGCGTACATAGTTCAACGATGAGCAACGCCATGCGCGATATTCAGATTCCGTCACTCGAGCTTTGGACCAAGAAAGACAAGATATCAAGCGAGTCATTAGCAGATGTGTATAATCTTGGTGTAAAAACATTCCTTTCATTATGAGGTCTCAGAACGATAAAGTCAATCACGGTCGATCACTCAATGTTGATGTTGGCAAATATGTTGCTGTAGACTGCGAAATGGTTGGAGTCGGGCCCGGTGGGCATGGATCAGCTCTTGCCCGGGTCAGCCTGGTCGACTTTCATGGACGCCAGATATATGATTCTTACGTCAGACCGACAGAACGAGTGACAGATTGGAGGAGTCATGTCAGCGGTGTTTCTATAAAGGAGATGAAATTTGCCAGGGACTTCATCGAAGTGCAGAAGGACGTTTCTAGTATTATTCAGGGACGAACTTTGATAGGCCATGACATCAAACACGATTTGGAAGCGTTGAAACTTTCCCATCCTCCACAAAACATCCGAGATACCGCCAAGCACCCAGCGTTCAGAAAATTTGGTAATGGTCGGAAACCTGCTTTGCGGAACCTAGCTCAGGAACTTCTCGGGGTCAACATACAACAAGCTTCACATTCTAGTACCGAGGATGCACGCGTCACGATGCTCTTGTTCCGAAAAGACAAGTCTAATTTCGATATTGATCATGCCAATCGGTATCAGCAAGCTATCAAAATAGTCCCAAAGGCAAAGGGGGAACCAAAGAAGCATAGGAAAAGGCAGTGACAGAAGAATCAGGTTATATCGCTATGAGCTCTTGAAGACGAATCTGCAGGTTAATCTCGAGAGTTCCTTGTCTCGTGTATTAAATGTAACTTTTGTTGGCATGTCAAACAGAAACATGGCGTTGCTATTATGCCAGCTACTGCTTGACGGCCAGAACTAGCTTTTGAGCAAAGAAATAATGGCTTTGGCAAGTCCCATAAACGCACTATATGACATGATGTCTCAAGTTATTTCACAAAGGTATACCTTCCATCAGCTCCAGTGTTCCTTCTCGTCCCACTGTGATTATCACATCTCCTAGCGTCTTGGTGACAAATCCAGCTTCACAATAGGTAAAATAGTACTAGTTATGAACCACGTTAGCCCAAATTATATACCATAACAGATTTCCTCCTGAACATACTTCCCATTTCCTGCGGAAAACCTCGATCTCCTCTTTGGACAATCCGGGGTGGTTGAGCAACAGTGCCGCTTTTATCTTGCCGTTGAATTGATTCTGAAAGTTCTCATTCCACAAACGCAAGGCCTTCGCATAATGCCCTCCGATGTTCTCAACGTTTTCGATTACCAGTGTTCCATTGGATTGATTACTTATATGACTGAGCAATTGTGTTATGGAGGGTAAGTAGCCACCGGGAAAGATGTACTGGTTGATAAAACTACACGGTGAACTTGTTACAGGCTATGCCATCACTGTTGTTTTGCAGGGAAAAGACTCACTCTACTGATTTGGAGTATTCCTCGTGACGATTTTCGGGCATCGTTATACATTGAAACATTGCGATGCCCCTTCCTTCTTTAAAAGCTTGTTGACACAGCTGAAGTAGGTAGAGAGATACTCTTGACCAACCGCTTCCAGCATCTCAATCGAAATGATCTTGTCATATGGCTGCTCTGGTTCAGATAATTGACGGTAATCGATCAGCTGCACCTCGATGCGATCACTGAAGCCGGCCTCTTGTATTCTCCTTTCAGCGAGCTCTTTCTGCTCATTTGAAAGAGTGATTGTTGTTACTTGACAGCCTATAGTTTTGACAGCTTCAATAGCAAAAGAGCCCCAGCCAGTACCAACCTCGAGAACATGGTCGGTTGGTTTCAGCTTGGCACCGTCGATGAAACGACGAAGTTTCCTCTGTTGTGCTTCTTCGAGTGTCTCATTTTCTACATTTGAATGATGATTTTTCGCCATATCGGGCAAGAATATGTCATATCTTCTGACAGGAACGCCGCAAACATATCGTTGCTAAGATCGTAGTGGGCGGAGATATTCAATAGCGCATTAGACAGTGTGTTGGTGGACCGGGCGAGGTACGATACATAGTTAGATATGCTCGAGACCAGCGTGGTACCATTATGCATGCGCTCCCTGTTGATAATGAAGAGCTTTTTTTTAATATGGGATTATTACATTGTCTGCTTGCATCATGCGTTCTGTTGATCATGTCGTACTTACTTGGAAGAAAGAAGTTAAGTCTTGGCAGTGGAAGTCGCCCAACATGTACGCCTCCGAGAATCCAATGTCAGCGAACAACAGTAGTCTCAGCCAGAAGCTGTCCCTTTTGACGACGATTTCTACCCGGGGTGTTGTGTCTGCTCTCCTAGTGCGAGGGTCGCCTGGGGCCTGGTCATCGACGGTACCGGATAGCTTTTGGCCGAAAACATGGCGAGTCTCACCGGGCTCGTCGACAAGAAGCAACGTCCCAGTTTCGATATTTTCCAGCATGCTTAATATGGTGGTTTTAGCCACGGAGACGGCGGGGGCCCATGCCCAGCCACCTACTATGTTGCGGAGCACTTTTGTGCCATTTCTAACCTGTTTGGTGAGGGCTTCAGGAACATTGGTAAGGACATGGAGTCAACCTTTTGAAATCAAGCGTTCACTCTGCCTGCGATGTTGACTGCCTTCGGGATGAATGTTTAGAACCGCCCTGAACCGAGAGCACTGTATATATAGACTTCTGTGCAGTAGTGCACAAATTATTAGTCTCAGTCAGGTGGATCATGGATGCCGCTTGTGGATGTGTTTCCAAGGCACACAATATGTATGTAGTAAGGGATAATGTACACACAAATTAGTGGCCAGTCGGCTGCGCCTCTTTTTCCGTGCAATAGGATGTAATGGTAATCGATACAGGCCAGGGCGTACGATGAACACTGGTAGACTGGCTCCGCTGATCGGGATTTATGGTACCAATAATAATACTCCGTGCTTGTCAACGCGCTTGTCAAGGCCGTTCATTGCTGGGCGAATTTAGCGTGCTTCACGGCCAGTGATAAGTTCTCGATACCACAACCACTAACCGATAAGTATTGTTGCAAGATGATTGTCTACATTAGACTGCGAGACTGTTGTGCTTGGGTCATGATTAGCATGTTCCTGCTCGAAATTCCAGGATACTTGGTATCAGCCCTTCGGAGACCACTCAGACCAGACAATATTTTTCATAGGAAAGCTACGTCGTTTGGAGCCGCGTCGTTAAGACAAACGGATAACTAAACGCGCATCCGTCAAAAATGCAATGTGCTCCGCTGTCAGTCCTAATCCGTGATCATGACCCACTTATACTATTTTAGTGTGGCTTATGTTTATAATTTATACTTATAGCTCAAGTTAGTTATAATGCCTATGTACAATAAGTGTGTTCTCTATGTCTCTTAAAGATATTAGTATTATTGAAGCTATTATAACTATAAGTGCCTGATGAGTGAATTATAGCAAATGAATTATTTTAACTTATAGCCTTATTATAGGGACTTCTAGGGAAAGATTGACTTAGCATTAGTAAGAACAAGGTGGCTATGCGGTAAATGCATATTTCATCTTTAACGGATGCGCGTTTACATTTAGTTGTCCAAGACAAACATCAACCCCATCCCTTTAATAGGTGCCCGAAGACCTCAGACGGTCGAGAATCCCGATAACGTTTGTAGTTTCCAGGTGGGTCCACGACCTGCCTGACCCCAAAAGCTATACACGTCGCGTCGAAGGCACGAGATCCATTCATGCGCAAGCACATAAGCACCTGTGTTGAAGCGATCACCACTATGCCACCACAAACCGCACCAAAAGACAGCACTGTTCGATTGAAAATGGATGCATCTATGCGCCACATGATTTCAATCGTCAAAAAGAGAAAGCCGATTGCGAGAGTACGGTGAACTTGCTACCCTGCTGTATTCATCATGATGGACACATTGACCAAACTTTGGGCTTCTGGAGTCCCACCAAACCAACAGGTACGAACATCCATGCACATTTGCACCAAATGCCAGCTTGGATCGGCGCATCAACTGATATGTGCAGATGAAAACCAAACAACGTACTTCAGGGGCAGAAAATTGATCGGCAAATGCATCCGCCTCCCCGAGAACTACACTGGCATTGTCGTTCAAACCGAAAACGACGATGGACAACGCGACGATGGACAATGCGACGATGGCCTGGAAATCAGAGACATACAAGATAAAAGCGACGAAAAGGGCATCAAAACTGGCCAAAACCTCCATGTTACTTCTACATTCGATGATATTCTCATTTGGACACATGGCCCTTCGAGTAGCAACAGCCCTGGCCAGTATACGAAGAACGTGGAGGAGTGGTTATGTACGGCTGAAAAAGTAGGTTCAACCGCAAATGACCAAATGTGCCAACGCCGTCTCTTGACTAACTTTCTTAGATTCATTTGCACTAAATCAAGGACGAAATCCCGGAACACAAGAATATCGCGTGTCATTCAGCATGCGAGATTTCATATTACATGGCGAGCGATGAAGACGCAATGTTCACCACACAGAATGTCGCTGGGAATAGACAGCCTGAGCATAGAAGTGGTATACATGGTCAAATGCGAAAAGACTTCGATTGAATGATATAATTCTGGCGAAGATGCCGATTTACTATGCATGAAAACCACACTGACTAGAAATTAGCATCCGCCGCTTAATGATGATCACGAAGCCATTGTAGGGCTATTAATCAAAACCCCAGGTGAAGCAATGTTGGCCCAATTAGTATAATTACGCGACCTGAGGTCGCATTTTCCTTGCCAACACATCCCATTATCGATGCAGGCCATCCAGAATATTGGTTAGAGCAGCCGGCTCTGGAGGGTGGCAGAAAAATGTCCCCAACACAGACCAGACAAAATCGCAAATATGGCACAAATTCAAGAGGTTGGCATCTGCATTCATGAGACACCCTCTGCCTGGCTACCTACTAGGCGACGAGCGTATCTTTATATCCACAAAGAGAAAATTGGCCAATGCATTCATGGAAACCACTCGTAACCATAATGAGATGTATTCACCTGCAGCGTAGATGTTTTGTGTGCACTGTGGACAGACAACCAGTACATTTGACATGACTGAAGGAGAATAGTAATTGAGTTTCGGATGTGGACTCTGCAACATTACGCGAAAAGTTGTGATCAGTCGAGGAAGATTTTGCTAGCTATAATTTCGAGAAAATGCCAACTGTTGTATGACCCTTGCGAAGACTTCCTTGGCCTGTTCTGAATGCTGAGATGCGTGATGCTTGTTAAAGTCGCGTTAGCAAGAGCCCCTCACAACGCGTTCACGCGTTCGACGTGCACCCTGGAGCTAGTTCTGTCGCACCACCATCCATTTAGCATTCTGCCTGGCTTCAAGTACATCATCCTCGACAAGACACGCCTTCTTAAGGAAAGTGAGCCCCTCTGTCCCCTTTGCGACGCCGACATTGTCCTTTGTGGAAACAAAACCATTCGCCAAACCTTCGCATACAGGGCGCCGCTGCTCTTTCCACGTCTTTGTAGACGGGTTTGGTTCGCCAGCAAGGGCAGAGTCAGAATGGCTACACCAAGTGATGCTGGTTTCATGATGTCCGATGCACCTTCCTTAGCTCCACAGCCAAGACGGCAGATGAATCTTCCCTCTTCTTCGTCAGCTCGACCACGAGGTCCTCCCTCCGAGAATATCGGTGCAGCCAGTGACGACGAAGGTGATGCGTTTGCGGACGATCAGGTCCCACGAAGCTCACGCATCCCAAATGCTGCCAATGTACCACGTGTTGAGGATAGTATTGGCCTGCTTGTCCAAGAACACTTTCAAGCTTTTATCGAGAGGTATGTGTTATTACGCCTGTCCTTATACTCTGTTGGTAACTCATTGACTACTGAAGGTCAGTAAGGAGACTAATGTAATGTCCTCCTGTAGTTTTGTCGAGGACTCGAACCTGTCTGGCGTACCAACCTCGAGCGCAGTAACTACCGACAAATATTATGTTGCGCAAATAAAAGGCATGAAGACCATGCAATTATCAACATTTTATGTTGATTTCAAGCACCTCGCGTCATGGCAAAATGGAAGTCTTGCAGACGGCGTCATGCGCCAATATTACCGTTTCTTGCCGTTTCTGACAGCTGCACTGCATAACATGATTGCAAGATACGAGCCTCAATATTTCCGAGAACACCGTCAACCTACAGCCTCAAGTGCTCTCTCTACGTCTGCGGCAAGTCAAGTGGGATCTGGTAGCCAAAGCGACACTTCGCAGCGCAAAAACGAACATCAGCAGACAGATAAGCTCTTTTCGATAGCCTTCTACAACCTTCCCTAGTTTCCCGGGTTCGCAGCTTGCGTGCTGCCAACATTGGCCAGCTGCTATCTATTTCAGGCACAGTTACGCGTACCTCAGAAGTGCGACCAGAGCTGTCGTTGGCTACCTTTGCTTGTGAGGCATGCCGAGCAGTTGTTCCTAACGTTGAACAAACCTTCCGATACACGGAACCCACGCAGTGTCCCAATAACAATTGCCAAAATCGAGTTGCGTGGCAACTCGACATTCGTCGCAGCACCTTTGTTGACTGGCAGAAGGTTCGCATTCAGGAAAACAGCTCCGAAATACCTACCGGAAGCATGCCAAGAACTCTCGACGTCATCCTGCGCGGTGAGATTGTGGACAGAGCTAAAGCTGGAGAGAAGTGTATCTTCTCTGGCGCTCTCATAGTTGTTCCGGATGTGAGCCAGCTTGGCTTGCCCGGCGTTAGACCAACTGCGATCCGTGACGACCGGGGGCCCCTCGTGGCAATGATGTTGGGGAGGTGGTGTAACTGGGCTGAAGGCTCTCGGCGTCCGTGACCTGACGTATCGATTAGCTTTTCTCTCTTGCTTTGTCGCACCCGATAACTCAACGACTGGACAACATGCGGCGAACAGTGCTGCCGATGTTGTCAATGCTCTTACACAAAGCAACTCCGGTGAGGGGGCAGAGGATGTTGAGGGCGCACAAGCCGCTGTTCTCGCCTCTATGAATCCGTCCGAAATCGAGGACCTGAGAGCCATGGTCCATGGCGACCACATTTATTCCCGCATGGTTCAATCCATAGCTCCCATGGTATACGGCCATGAAGTCGTCAAAAGGGCATATTGCTGCAGCTCATGTCCGGCGTACACAAGACGACGCCAGAAGGCATGCAGCTACGTGGCGATATAAATATTTGTATCGTCGGTGACCCATCCACATCTAAATCACAATTTTTGAAATATGTTTGCTCTTTTGCTCCGCGAGCCGTTTACACGAGTGGGAAAGCATCTTCAGCAGCTGGTCTCACAGCGGCAGTGATCAAAGATGAAGAAACGGGCGAATTCACCATTGAAGCTGGTGCACTCATGTTGGCAGACAACGGTATCTGTGCTATTGATGAGTTTGACAAGATGGATGTGGCTGATCAAGTCGCTATTCATGAAGCAATGGAGCAGCAGACAATATCCATTGCCAAGGCTGGCATTCAAGCTACTTTGAATGCGAGGACCAGTGTATTAGCTGCCGCAAACCCTGTCGGAGGACGTTATAATCGCAAGACCACTTTGAGATCCAACATCAATATGTCGGCGCCTATCATGTCACGTTTTGATCTGTTCTTTGTTATACTCGACGAGTGTAATGAACAGATTGATCGTCACCTTGCAGAGCATATCGTCGGAATTCATCAGCTGCGAGACGAGGCAGTCGAGCCTGAATTCAGTACAGAGCAACTGCAGCGATATATTCGTTTCGCCCGGACTTTCCGACCAGAGTTCACAGATGAAGCGAAGGATGCTCTCGTGCAGAAATACAAGGAATTGCGTGCTGATGACGCTCAGGGGGTGTTGGGAAGAACTCTTATCGTATCACTGTTCGACAATTGGAAAGCATGATTCGACTCAGTGAGGCAATCGCGAAGGTAAACTGTGTCGAGGAAATCGATGAAAAAATGGTTTGTGAAGCATATGACCTGCTGAGACAAAGTATCATTTCAGTCGAGCACGATGATGTTGATATCACGGCCGAGGACGAACTTCAAGAGGATAGTGAAACTCTTCGACGTGCTGCGGACGCTGCAACTGGAAGACAACCTGATGGTGATGCAATCGGCCTTCAAGATGAGGTAGCTTCGAATGACGCGTCAAGAAACACCGAAACGTCTGGTCCCAGGTCAAAACGAACGGTGACCTACGAAAAATATATCAAAATGGTCAACATGATCGTTCAAAGGATCAGCGATGATGAGAATGGGAGTGGTGACGGTGTGGATGGTCAAGAGTTGATCGACTGGTATCTAGAGAAACAGGAAGATGACTTGGAAGGTGAAGAGAGCTATCATTCTGAGAAGGTCCTCATCAACATGGTCATAAAAAAATGGTCAAGGTGAGTTACTCGTACAAACAATCATATATTCCGGTTCTGAGCTAATGGAAACCCAGGATAACATTTTAATGGCCTTGCGTGGAGAGGGTCTGGACAGTAGCGCTGTGTCTACTGCTGGACAGACCGTGTATGTTTTACACCCTAACTGTGCTGTGGAAGATTTTTGAAACAAGCAGCAGCCGTTTGGCTTTTCAAGATCAGCCGGGAATATCATCAACGACAATGTTTTCCTGCCAGAAGGGAAAACGTGGAGTTTACATACAGGTTCCTCCTCTGTTATCGTTGTGCACGGGAGAAAGAGGGAGTTGGGAGTTGGGATTTCTGTCATGGGGAACACAAATGACAACGACTGGCGTAGCCCTTCCTTTGTATGTTAAAGTTACGAGGAGAATTGGATGAGGGGAGTCTAGTCGATCGGTCGTTGTTAGATATGTCTGGCCTGACCATAAATTTTGATCATCGCTATCTTGTAGGCACTCCAATGAACTTGCGGGGTGAAATGAAGCATAATACGATATGGTGACCTCCAGCGATGAAGATATCACAAATTTCACACCAGAGCGCGTCGGCATTTCTTGTGTATGAAGAACACTTTGTGTACCGAGCCCCAGGGTGTTCACAGTCGACAATCATCGTTAGAAGAGACTTTTTCTTTTCTCCAATAATTGACACGAGTTGGCTTAGTCAGAATGATCCATGGAAGAGACGTCCGACTTTGAAGAGCATTAGACGCTCCTCACTCATTGGGCATACGTTGCATTATGTTATGTCATTCAACATCGTATTTCATAATGATACAAATGTGCCCAGTCACGAATGTAGCCAAACCTACGTCATATTTCTCCATGACGAAGACAGAACTGTGAAGGCAGTGCATTACTTCCGAGACGGGTCAGGAAGAAAGAAGAATGAAATTGATACACACGGGTTCAATTGCCCCAACCCCGAGTATCTTTGTTGTGATTCTATGTAGCCAGATACTGTAGCAACGACGAGTCGAAAGGTGTTCAGTTCATTTTACTCGACATGTGCTAAGCTATCCGTCACACCTCGTAGACCCAAATACGTAGAGCCAGGCAGAATACCGTCAGGCCGGAGAGAAAGAGAACAATAAAACAAGAAACGAAGAGACAGCGGTAGTTGCAAAAGTCAACCATGTCGAATATGGCTGTGTGCGACTGTACAGTTGCGCACATTTCGTCAAGTCGTACACGCCATCCTTCGTGTAGGACCCTGAATATTGCGCTATGCCGGCAGCAAGCACATCAGCTCCATTACTTCAGAAGATGATTTTTGGCTAACAAGTCGAGCCACGCGACCGCTTCTGGTGCTGAGATACTCTTTGTCCTTGTTTTGAGCAACATGTACGCAAATGTGTCCCTACGTGACGTTGCAGAGCTCCTTGTCACGACACTATATGGCCGCATCAATATCCGTCCAACAATACCAAGCATTTGGTAGCTATTAGGACTGTGGTCTGGACGGAGTTCGAGACTGTGAAGACTGATGCCGAGTCCAATTATCCGAAGTCCTACTTCGATATCCAGTACGATCTTGTGACTTGAATGCTTCCTTTTTCCCACCCCGTGGCCCTGTGCCGAAAGTCCGATGCTTCGTGGCCGATCTTTGTCCATTAGAGACTCTAGAGCCTCGGTTTAGTGAGTTGGGTAGTAACACGGTTCTTGTTTCCCTCATCCCTAGGAGAAAAATATTAATCGATAATGGACCTGCAGAATTGTCCGATGAGATTTGGAACGGTTCCATGACAGCAGCCTGCACTAAAAGCCTTCTGGGGAGTCCTTTGGATTGAACTATAGCGGGCTGCCACGCCGCCTCTGGCGCCTTATGAGGAAGTCGAATTTGGGGCAGTGAGCCCATCTCCTGTTCTTCGAAACATTCCTCCGCCATTGGTTTAGTAACTAGTGATCGAAAGCTTCCGTCTGTCTGAGGTAACGTTGAGTTTGGCAACAACACAACTGCTGATGTATGGGCACCGATAGGATCAAGGAATCCCCGACTGGATGCATCTACACCAATATCCCGTGCTGGAGACGGCTTGTCCCCATGTAAAAGTTTGTGAAACCTAGCTTGCCAAATATTTTCGCCGCCTGGGTTTAGAATATGAGCAGAATCTCCGCGCTGACTGTCCTTCACAGCGACTTGAGCAAGCCATGAACCATGAGACCGTGTCGCATTGCGTTCCGATGATACCAGTGTGGGTGGTAGCTTCACAACAGGCTGCGGTTTGGGCAAAGAGACATGAGGCCGCAGGACGTCTCCTTCATACACAGGATGGTCTTCCATTGTAGGAGGTGGAGGAGTTGGTGAGGTTGAACGAGACAGATTAGTCCCAGCAGATGCCTCCTGGCGGCTGTCTCTTGTAGGGAAGAATCTTGACGGCCTGAATTGTGATGGTGCACCACATCCAATGATACCGGCTTTGGCTGAAGGTCCTGAGTCTTCCTGAACTGTCGCCCCTTTGACAGACTATCCTGGGCTGGTTTCAAGGCGCTGTTTGATGGGACTGCACATCGACAGATCCGATGGGATGGCGAGTTCCGTCTCCAGGAACGCGAATGGGACGCCAAGAGTCTTTGATGACGGGTTGCGAGTCCTCTAGGGCCATCCCCTCTCCATCAATTGGCGCTCACGACTTGCCCGTTCCGTTAATCTTGCAGTACTTAGTTTCTGGTCATTCTCTGCAACAGAAGCGACCCATTTGCTCGCTAGCTCGGATCCGAGGGGACATATCTGGAACTTCGAGAATCAAATTGGGTGCCTGGTTTAGTTTGTACTTGTGAGTGTGAGGGTGTTCCAGTGCCGTTTCTTGGAGGCGCTATTGGTAACTGCCCTTTCGCGGGTTTCGATGGTGCTGTCGAAGCGTTCGTGACTCTACCAAGATCAGGGTTAAAGGTCCCATTTCCTAACCCACGGTCGTTATCAGGGGAGCCCCAAACGTTCCGTGATGCTGGCGGTGCAGCAGAAGCCCAAGAAGGGAACCTTTCAGGACGCGGTCCTGACCCTGCCCAAGGATCGTTGCGTCGTGACTCTTGACCCTGAGAAAGTCTTCTGAATGATGTCGACGCTGAAGGTAGAGCGATGTTTGGGGACTGCAGCTGAGATTGGGCCTGCGGGCTGACTGGCTGACTGGGGGTACCTGTATGTGTACTTGTCTGCCCTCTTGCAGACGGTCTCTCAACTGCGTCGGTATAGGAATCACTGAATGGTGGTCGTTCTCGCTGTTGAATTTGAGTGGGCTTAGGTACTTCCATCATCGGCGGAGCTTCCTTCTTATCGCCGCGTTTTTCAGGAGGAGGTCCCAGAGCCTCCAGCTTCTTTTGAATGCGCTCTTTCTTGGCAGCCTCCTCTTCAGCCTCCTCGTACTGTCGCCGTTTCCGAGCAAGTTCTATGCGTTCGCGCATGAGCTTCTTCTGATACTCCACCTCATTTACCAATTCATCTCTGGACTCCAAGGAAGGAAGAGCCCTATCTTCTGCAGTGTCACCCCAAGAATGAATTGTTGCAGATTCTGCGACCGTGGGTGTGTTGGTAATTCGGGGAGATGGTAGATGATCTTTGAGCGACGCATATTTGGGAATCGACCCATCCCCGGGTGAAACAGGAGTCTCGCCCGTGTTCGAAAAAGACGGTCTTTTGGCATTCGGTCTGTCGGCGGGCGGAATAGTCGGATCGGTGCTTTTCAGTCCTCGCGGGTGGAAGGAGCCATTGCCAGTGCTTACGCTGGATGATCGTCGGCGTCCGGTGTACGGCCCATCCTGAGCGTCCCGGGATGCCTGCTGGGGGCCATGTGCGTCCATGGTCTGGTTCGTTGGTTGTGGACGTTGCAGCAATGCTGGCTGCTTGCTTTGGACATCGATTTTGAAGGATCCTGGGCGATCGGGTACAGGTTCGTAGCGTCCGGACTGGGAGTTGTACAGCTCTCTGTTCCCATAAGATGAGCTTTCCCTCCAAGACGATCGAGTGAAGTCATCAGCAGTCATCTCTTTTGTTTGGTGATGAAGCGGCTTGGTTTGCGTGCCCTCTCTCGACTGAGCTTGGACACTTGCTGCAATGTCTGCCAATCCTGGTGAGGCTCTATCGACTGGAGGCAACGTAGCCCATGGTGACTTGACTGGGGTAGCTGGAGTATTCGGTTTGGAAATGAGAGACGGCTTTTCTTGCGAAGCTGGTTTCAAAACGAGACCTCTGCCTGAAGCTAGCCCGCTAGATTTCGCAGCTTGGAGCTTGGTGGTGAGAAGAGGAACGGGCGATTTTGGTTTTGGGTAAGGGTTTCCAACACTCGAAAGAGGTACGTTGTTTTGAGTTGGAACTGCGGGATCGTCTAGATGTGGCAACGTAGTTTTAGTTCCATCGCCCCAGGTTATTGCTTCTGGTGCCCAATCCTCGTCATCATCGTCGATATCCGCCCATTTGTTTTGTCCCTGTGCGTCGTCTTCATTCAGGCGACTAGCCATATGAATCCCATACTTCTTAAGTTCTTCGTCTGTGAACTTCTTAGGTTCAGGCGCTGCAAGCGTTCCACCGTAGTTAGTTCCGCATGCGCTTGTGGTGTTGTTGGTAAATCAAAACTTACGCCTGTTTTTATTCCAAACAGCACTCGGATCTGGAGCCGATGAAGGCTTTGCGCCGTTGCTGGCGGAAGAGAATTTCGAGCTGAATCTCTTGCGCCACCACCTGTTTTCGCAATGAGGCGTGGACGTGAGGATGACAAGGAAGACATTCCCGGTGGCGGAGTACTCGAACCTGGAACAGGCTTCTCTATAGGTTTTGGTGCGCCTCGGCTAGGTTTGGTCTTCGACGCAAGAAAGGTTTTGTTGACAGAGACTGCTTTGAAAGTCGTGGGCTTTTTTGCTGAAGATGCTGATCGTCCATGCCCTTTGTCCACATCTCTCAGCCTCGACCAGTCTGTTCGTGAAGCTTCAGTATCCGACCCACCACTTAAGCTGCCATCTGCAGAATTCGAATGCTCTTCAAAGCTAATGACTGGCTTGTCGGAGGACTCGTCGCTTGTTGTGGCAGCAAGGTCATTTTTTGTAGACACGTCATGATGGTGGAGGTCGTTGGCCTGGTCGATCTAGTTCATCGTTGAGTTCCTGTTAGCTCTCAGCTGCCAGAAATGTTCAAATTGTAGTTAGATTTTTGGGCCATTGAATGGGGAGCAATTACAAGCGGTAGTTGCGATGGTACAGAAAGAGCACCAAGATCATCGCCCGAAGGCTCTGTTGCCATCATCCGCTGCGGGTGCTTTGGTGTACGCCGGGCGCAGTGAGAAGAATGCGGTTCCTCCTATGACCTATCGTCGCAGTCAAGAGATTTTGTATAAGGATACGGTCTTGATGGTGAGTTTTGAGGAAGATGCCGCCAGAAGCAGGAGTCGTTGTAGATGTCGGACGTGTGGTTGCAGGATTAGACGTACGAGCCCGGTAAATTGGCTGTGCGCTACTGGTATAGTGGCAGAAAGAGTCAGACTCAACTTGAATCGCGCAGAGATGAGCCCTTGGCTGATATTTGGCTCGATGAGCTGGTTTGTTGAATTATCGTGGCCCTTGCGCCGCTCAAAGTGTCTGGTGTTGGGTTTTCTTGGAGAAGCCAGCATTGGTAGGTGGTCAGCTCAGCTCAGTACTGGTGAGGCAGAAGGTAACTCGAACGTTTGGGAACTACGGAGTACAGGCACCTGTTTTAGGCATAGCGCTGTTGAACAGACAGTCATGCGGAATAAGGGGATAGGTACAGTGGGTCCCCGGTAATTCCGAACAGGAGCCACCTAATTCGTATTTTATTCATACATAATGCGTTTATTGAATTTTTAATAGTCTTTTTGCGCTCATACGTTATGGCTAACTTATAATGCATCGGATTTATGAAGAAATCGGGATTGCTAGCGATACCTAGCCAGTGTGATAATTAACATATATATAAAAGGGACCGTAGTAATAGATTCCCAGTGTGACGCGGGATGTGATCTAATATGGGAACAAGCTTTCAAGGTTACGGGAGGCTGCGAGGTTAGAGCAAAGTTGGTGATAAATGAAAAGGGAGATAAAACACGTTATTACGAGGAGATTTGGTCCTTTTCTGGTTCTGCCGCAAACTGGCCCACTGGCACGCATAGCGGCGGGGGCAGGGACATGATACTACTCCTCTATGGCGTATTATTGTTTTTCAAAACTCGATCAAGATGGATTCAATCAAGCCACAGGCTACACTGTCAAATTTCGTGACAATTGCTTCCATACAAGTCACATAGTCCTGCACCAACTATGAGCAATAACATTCACTTAAACTGAACTTCCCGCGACGGGCTGTTGGCAGTTCATGTTCCTTGACAAGGCTATGTGGAAGCTCCCTCAGGACCGCACAGGACCGCACAACACACGTCGCAAGTCGAACAGCGAAAAGGGGCGGCCCACTAGGAGCTCGCAAGAATGATTCTTGAAGACGGTCTATGACAGACTCGATTATTTTGACAGTGTTACAAATGGGATGGCGCTGCTGGGGTAGTGGTTCAGCAGCACCAGTAAGGCTCTATCAATATTGTCGCTCAGATGCTAGCTTAAGGCATCACATGCTCGATATTTCCATATCTCTCTAATGGGCATTGTTCTTGTGGTGGCCTGTTGAGTGTTTGACTTCACTTAGCGTTTTAATCAACGTGAAGGCTGGGTCAGGCAGGGCGACTTACGGAGATGGAAGTAATAGTTTTGGGCGTAGCCGATGCCAACTAAGAAGACCAAGGCATGAATAAGAGCTATAAATGTGTTAGCCGCTGCGATATGCCGAGGGGCTCTCTGCTACACACTCACGCTGAACGGAGGTTTTCTTGCCGAAATACTTGGCTTGGTAACGACCAAGTAGGCCCTTCGCTTGGGCCCCAGGAGCCGGACCTCGGGGAGCTTCTCGTAGAAACTGACGACGCGCTGCATACGGAGAGCATCTGGTGCGCCACCGATCGCCTGTAGGAGTAGAGCTTTTAGTCATTACGACTCTATCAGATTGATCTACTTTATGGTAGCACTGCTGGGAAATATATCACATTGTGTGACATAACTTCCTTCAAGCTCAAAGTATATCGTTTCGTTATCGCTGGGAAAATTTGCAAGAGTTTGTACCTTAGGCGAAGCGACCTTGAAGCTATTGTTAGACCGACATGGACGATGTTAAATTATACTGGTGTCGTCGGTGTGACCTACCTTGGGAGGAATGAGCGTTGAAAGCGCTCGGCGGGTGACAAAGCTCATTGTTTCGGGAAAGACTAGCAGGCTTTTGACTGAATAACGACTTAATTTGTGTTATCGCGACGAGAAGTGATGGTCGGTAATGAATGCACGTAGGATCCTGGCTCGGCTGGATGTGGTTTTGCCGAAAAGCAACTCATTCGGTAAAACACCGGTAGCCACCGACCAATCAGAATATCTTGGCGCAACAACTAGACCTCCGACTGCCTAGCAGTCAACCTCTGAATCCTTGGCTTCCATAAGAGTTCGATTGTTGTCCGGAAATTGAAACTCATCTCAATGGCTTTTTACGAACAAGCTATGCTGCAAGGCTGCTGAGAAGCGCCGGGCAATCCCAGTTGAATGTTTCGTTAATTTCCAGGCGCTTTGAGAGTTCGCTCCCATCGGCCTCGGGTGTTTCTCTCGAGGTCGTCCCTAACCAAACCGACTATCAAGTTCCTGCCGATAAAGCTACATCGTAAGGATGTGGACTGTCTCTCGTACAAGAGATTAGAGCTAACTCTACATATAGAACTTTTACGCCGGTCCCGAATCGTGTTCAGGATGGCAGTGAAGATATACTGCCAGCTGCTGTTCTCTCCGATGCACCCGTGGAACTACAGGCTCGGACCGTTCGGTGTGTGCCACACGTTTTGTCACGCTTCCATCGTACTAATATCGAAACAGAATCTACAAAGAGTCTAAGCCTGCGACCCAATCGGGAGATTTCAGAACAGAGCGGTGGCGCATGGATTGGGACATTCTCGCCAAGGGTCATCGTTGGGAAAACCCGTTAATGGGATGGCAGTCTTCTGGAGATTTCATGCAAGGCACCCACATCAACTTCAAGTCAAAAGAAGACGCGATTTATTTTGCAGAGAAACAAGGTTACGAGTATTTCGTTCAAGAACCCAATTCGCGCAAGTTTTCGCCAAAAGCGTACGCGAACAACTTCCTTTACTCACCGAAGAAGCTAAAACATATTCGCACGAAGTAATAATGGAGCTGCGGTACAAACCCGATGAACGTGTACTTAGCTACTTAGTTGGAACCCTCAGAAGACCTGCGTCTTTCTCATCGAGCATGACAAATTGATGAGTCAATAAATCTTATTCGTTCGTTGACACTTAAAATCATGGTGCCAGATTGCAAGCGTCAAGTCACTGTTTCTTTATCGATCGTAAATCAATACTATCATTCAAGTGGGAAAATTGTCCCGACTGTGTTATGCTACGGCTTTATCTAAGCCTGTCAAAAGTGTTCGCCTATTCTCATGCCCGGTTTTGTTCAAAACGCCAAAACTCCCTTACCTTTAAAACTAATTCTTGGCGTTGCAACATCTCTTTGCAGCCAGTTACAATCAATGATCTTTGATACACAAGCATTCAATGCCAGAACTCGTTGTCGCTTGCCAGCAGATACGACAAGAGATTGGAGGTGATAACACTGAGAAGAGGGAAAAGCGGAATTAATGTAGTCGACTGAGGGTACTTCGTCAACCAGTGACCATGGGCTCGTGTACGTTATCTGCAATGGACGCGGGGTGGTCTTGGAGTTGTTCGTCATCTCTTAAACCAATGTCCAGTCGTTCGGGCAGAATGAACTTCTCCCTCGCAGTGTTCTCAGCCCAAGCTCGCAACTTGATTAAATGGCGAATGGCCGCCTCACGCCTTGTCGATTGTTTCTCTAATATGGCCTTGTTCACGCTATCAGCCGCTGCGCGGCGGAGTTCAGGGTCAAGAAGAGCTGCAAGTTGTGGTTCAAGTCCATCTGCAGGGAAAAGAAGCAATGCCATGGTTCTCTCTAAATCTTCTAGGAATTTTGGGTTCGTTGGAGCTCAGGGCCCTAACTGTTCCGTGGCGAATTTTAGGGCTGGAGTAATGTCTCCAACATCATTGCATGACCGTATGAGCTCAACCAACTGAAGTCTTAGGAGGGAAAAATGGAGCGCTTTGTCCTCGTCTAAAATCTGTCCAAGGTCAGTTATAAATTACTAATAATAGAAATGAATGTTTTCGTGTCAAAATATGGAGCGAGCGAAAGTCATTTGCTAGTGGTTGTGTCTCATCAAGGGCTGCGAACAGCCATATGCGTGGTGCATGTAAGAACTCGTATTATAATCATGTGCATTCCGATCGTGGTGAAAGCAGAAATTGCAAACTCACCTCTGGGTCTAGCTCGTTCAACGCCTCAATAGCAGCTTGAATGCTGCCCTTGTAGATGTAGGTTTGAATATCTTGTCGCGCGCGGATAGATGGACCGTCTTGGTGAGGTTGAATATTCGCTTCTCTGGAAAATTTGGCTGCGGCGTTTGGATACCCTTCCACAGTCAGGTAATCTAGAATTAAAGCATTGATATCGCTTCGTGCATGTCAGTTCCACTTCTCTGATACGCTTTCGCACTCTCGGCGACACTAAAGGAAGAATTTTTTTTTCAGAGGTGTAATAAAACATATTGATTCTCCGCATCAATTGCTAGGAGAGATTCCCAATTATATTGCATTCATCATAAAACAGAGAGCTTCCTCGAGGACGTTATGATAGAAGGCTCTCTTACCTTTGTGTGACTTGGTTTCCTCAACTCTGCTCTCGAAGGCGTGCCGGTTTGGCGTAGCAGTCGAGGATTTGGAGGTCTTGCAGCATCATAAACTAAATCAGTAACTCATCGGGTTCTTTGAGGAGGACAACAAGATCCCGTACCATCATTGTTCATGGAGGGCCTCGATGGTGAAATCGAGCGAGGATGCACGTGGCGGCAGCCAAACTCCTCTAGTCAGTGTGCAAACCACAAAGGGATGAAAAAGACGCGCTTTAGTGTATTGGAGAAATATGAGCCAGATATGGTGCCTGCTGCTGACCAGCAACAGTGGTGCACCAGGAACGTTCAGGATCAGGGCACGATGGGTTTCTCCAACGAACCTGACTGATGAGTTGTTGTCTGGTTGTTGCAGGAAGGAAAAGTCGGTTGGTGCTACGGAAAGCTGAACTGGCGAAAGGACTCTGCAGCCGCATCCACTTTAAAACCCTTGGTCCAGCTTGGTCAGCGTTCTGATTAGCGAGACCAAGGGCCAGAAATCGGGAGGAGGGCCTACCCTATAGCCAGTTAGCCCTGCACGTCTATTGCCCCTTGTTGAAGGAATTCTTGGGTAATAATTAATTACTACGGTACTGTCAATCGGTCGTTCATTGTTGCACTGGCTGGGTGTTGCCAGTAATTCTTATGTTATGTGTGAATTTTAGATGCATTGGCCACTGCCGATGAAAAAAAAATTATAAAAATCATAACTTTCAAGGAGACAAAATTCCTTTTCCAAAAACAGTAGTAACATTTCTGGGCTCTTGAAACCCCGATTCTGATGGAAGCGTTTTCGCGCGAACGTCGATGAATTAATGTAGGTATCTACCTACCTGGAGGCAGGTCGGTAGACACGTTAGCCAATACGCAGTGTAGAATTGATGATTGACTCCCCATCAGCTATTCAGACATTAAATGTTCCAAATATCTTTGCATCCGGTTGGTATCTGTCGTGTTGCTAATGTTCTCTTGATCACAAAGATGGTCAGCTCACGCTGAGCATAGTAGAGCTGATCAGTGAGTACTGGAGCCCCGCGCCGGGACCCCCACTAGCCCTAATGCTGATTTCCTTCGTCGTCTCTGCCAGCTCAAAGTTTAATAATGCAGGGACTGCAGACGAAAGAAGCTGCGTCGACGGTGTAAGCTAGGCTAACTCTCATCAGCCGTCTGCTGTTAATCCTATCTCACCTTATCTCTGTCATTAAAGAACATCGTGGAACGTCAGGATAAAGCAACACCCTCCCACGTTCTTGAGCCGCTGAACAAGAGAAGACGAAAGCTTGGAACCACCCACCCACACCTATCGTTCAACCTTTAATTGGAAAGTTGTTTGGTAAAGCATCAACCGATTCTTTCTTGAAAACATGTCCGAACTTGAAAGCCACATTACCATCCAGAAACGGGCATACTATTCACCTCCATGGGCAGACGTAAGCATCATAGCCGTGGCTGGAAGCTCAGGATCAGGAAAATCTACACTATCCCAGGCCATTGTCAAACAGCTGAACTTGCCTTGGGTTGTGATTCTCTCCATGGTGAGTGGAAAAGATAGAAAAGGCAGGATTTCTTTAGATTCGTGGGCAGTGAGTCCCAGCTAATTCTCAACAAGGACTCATTCTACAAGACTTTGACACCAGAACAGTCAAAACTGGCCTTTGCCAACGAGTACGACTTTGATTCACCTAATGTGAGCTGTCTGGAGAAATCCCAAGTCTTTGTCAGAAGTTGCAAAGGCAGCCTCTAACACCACCAGGCCATAGATTTCGACGTACTGGTCAATCGCTTGCAAGACCTGAAAGCCGGGTATGTGACACCCAATTCCCGAGCTGACCAAATTCTCAATTGGCCTTTGCTGATGTCATTATGAAGTAAACGAGCAGAGATACCAGTTTATTCCTTTGAAAAACACCAGAGATTACAGCACACTACATCAATATATTCGCCACATGTGCTTATTCTTGAAGGCATCTTCGCCTTATACGATCCCCGAGTCGTTGAATTGATAGATATGGGTGTTCGAATCTCCCCGACCTACCTATCTCATGATATTGATTAACCCATTCAACAGATTTACTGTGAAGCAGATGGTGATACATGTCTGTCAAGACGGAGTGAGTGACTTTTGTTACCTTTATTGACCGGCATGCCAAAGCTGATAAACAACTACAGTTGTTCGCGATGTTCGAGAAAGAGGTAGAGACATCGAGGGCTGTATCAAACAGTGGTTTGCATTCGTGAAGCCTAACTTCGAAAAGGTAGGACATAAATCTAGTAACTTCTTCTTCTCGGATATACACATGTCTTAATTCTAGGGAACTAGTTCGTGGAGCCTCAGCGTAAAGTGGCTGATTTGATCGTTCCCCGCGGCATCGAGAACCGAGTCGCTCTGGGTAAGGTCTTGCGCATTTTGCCCAACTTAATCCTCTCTAACAATTTGAACCCAGATATGATGGTGCAATGCATTGAGAGAAAACTTTTCGAGAAGTCAATTCATCACCGTGAAGCCCTGTCGCGATTGGAGGCAACCTGCAAGGGCCAGCCGCTTTCAAACACAGTCGTCGTCCTCGATGATACTCCACAGCTGAAATTCATGAACACCATTCTGCAAGACATTGACACATCCGCAGAAGACTTCATCTTCTACTTTGATCGCTTAGCAGCATTGATCATTGAACAGTAGGTCTCTGCTGAAATCACGCAGAGTAAAACGTCCATGTGTTGACAACGAATCTAGAGCGATGAACAACGTGCAGTTCACTTCCATGACAATCGAAACTCCACAAGGGTATCAATACCAAGGGTTGAAACCTAAAGGAGAAGTGAGCGCTGTGATTGTGCTTCGAGGCGGCTCTGCGTTCGAACCTGCTCTTAGGAAAACGATTCCAGACTGTCGGACTGGGCGACTGCTCATCCAATCTGACTTTTCAACAGGCGAGCCTGAGCTTCATTACCTAAGATTACCGGAAGACATACAAACACATGAAAGTGTTCTGCTGCTGGATACCCAGATGGCAAGTGGAGGGGCTGCACTAATGGCAGTGCAGGTACTCGTTGACCATGGTGTATCTTTGGGGAGAATTGTGCTAGCCACATATTCTGCCGGACGTGTAGGGCTTCACAGGCTTACAACTGTATTCCCAGAGATTACAGTTGTAGTATGCAACATTCTCCAGGATCAGGAGGAACGCTGGGTTGAGAAGAGATATTTCAGGTGTTGATGTCGTTGTGCGTTCTGAGTAGCGGATGTCTACAGACAGACACTGGGCCATCAAGGCGCCGCCTTGACCAGAGACTTGAGCAATTTGTGCCTGGCATATATATCAGGTTGATCGGAATACTTGTGGTTTAATTGACGTGTGCAGTAGTCACACTATCCAATTCCCATTGAAGTTACTGTGTGGCTCACTCACCAGAACAGTTTCCCTCCAGCCGACGAGACGCAAATCAACTTGCCGAGCCAAACTGACCTTGAGTTCAAGTTGGGTTGGTGCACCAGACACAAACGGCGACTGTCCCTCTATCCCCGTGGCAGTGATAAAGGAGCAAGTTTTTGCAGGTAGAAGACGCAATACTTTCAGATATAAACAAGGCACCTAGAACTACCAGAAAATCTAGGCTTATATAGCGAGGTGCTTCATACATATAGATCTTATCGTAACTTGCTTATACTGTAGTATGCTTTACACACAATAAGAAGTACCTTTCAATTACTCTTATCCTTATTGGCTCACATCCGACCAGCTTGCTCTCTTATCACTACCAAGGGAAGGCGTTTATATGTTTTGCTGCGCCGAAGAACAAATTGTCTCCTAATTACGGCGACTTTCTCAACAAGAATGCGCTTCATAAGGACATGCCGGAAAGGCGGAAACGGAGCTTGGACTGCCGCCTGTTCCGTCATGAACGATTGGTCAATGACGGAGCAATATATGGAACCGAGGTCGAGGGCTAGCTAGTACGGACTAGCTTGTTGGTTCTCTTGATCTACATGTAGGTAGCTATGACGCCACCCTCCAAGTGTTAACTAATGTTTGTTTCCGCTTATCCTTCATCCATTTCTCAAGGCACGCAAATATATAGAGCCTGCAAAAGGAGTTTCTATCGATTGCACTTGTCGACCGGCCCCGTCAACCTGCGTTTAACGTTGCTAAATTGTCAAAGTGCGACCCGTCTACCGTTCCAGTTTGCCTCGCACAAAAATGCAGCCGCGCCTGGTTGTCCGAACCGCATCGAGAGTGGAAGGCTTCTTGCACAGCCCGCGGTCAGTTTGTGCTAACTCAAAATCAACACCGCTGTTGAAGTCTTTCCACACTCATGTGCCGCGAGCCCGAACTTACCTCAATTATGGACTGCCAACGAAAGCGATAACATACCGGCACAGGTCCAATACAGTAGTCCAGTTCCGCTTTCTTTCGGGAAAACCGCTGCCCCAAGTTAATTCGTGGGTGCTGAACTTTTGCTACAGGGCGGGTGCTTGGCTCGGCATATCTATTACTGTGCTCGGCCTCAGAGTGGTCGGCTTCTTCCTCTATGACGCTTCAACATACAAGCAGGATGGGAACAGGAGCGATATCAATGTTCCACAGCTCGCTCTTCAACCACGCCGAGGCGGGCCAAAAATCTGCCTATAGCAGAGGTGTTCATAGATGATGAAGACTGCGAAGCCAAGAAGCGAACGAAAGACAAGCCCAAACTTGTTATACTAGGTGGAGGTTGGGGTGGTGTCGCTCTCTTGAAAAGCTTGAACCCCGATGACTACCATGTGACAGTAATATCGCCCGCAAATTACTTCCTGTTCACGCCGATGCTACCCTCAGCGACAGTGGGCACTCTAGAGTTTCGATCCCTAGTCGAACCTATTCGTCGTATTCTGAGCAGAGTTCATGGTCACTTTATCCGGGCTAAGGCCGAGGATGTTCATTTTTCGGAGAAATTGGTCGAAGTTTCGCAAATTGATAGTCAGGGCAACGAAGTTCGATTCCATGTACCCTATGATAAGTTGGTCATTGCCGTGGGATCAGTTACCAATCCTCACGGGGTTAAGGGACTGGAGAACGCGTTCTTCCTCAAGAATATCAATGACGCGAGAAAGATTCGCAACCAACTCATTCGAAATCTGGAAGTCGCATGTCTACCAACAACGTCAGATGAGGAACGCAAAGACTACTCTCATTCGTTGTCAGTGGAGGGGACCTACAGGTGTTGAGTTTGCAGCAGAGTTATTCGATCTTCTCAATGAAGACTTGACGAGGCATTTTCCAAGATTATTGAGAAATGAGATATCGGTGCATCTAATTCAAAGTCGAAGTCACATTCTAAACACATATGACGAAACTGTTTCGAAATACGCTGAAGATCGATTCGCCAGGGACCAAGTCGAGGTTCTAACAAACTCCAGAGTGAAGGAGGTTTGTTCTGATAAAATTATCTTCACCCAACAAAATCAAGATGGTAGTCTTGTTACGAAAGAGCTTCCAGCTGGGTTTGTCCTATGGTCGACTGGAGTTTCACAGACTGCGCTCTGCCAGAAATTGGCTCAGAAACTGGGCAATATCCAAACGAATCGTCATGCGTTGGAGACAGACACACACTTAAGATTAAATGGAACACCGCTTGGCGACGTTTATGCTATTGGGGATTGCTCTACGGTCCAGAATAACGTGGCCGATCATATCATAACTTTCCTCCGCACGCTCGCATGGAAACGTGGCAAAGATCCGGAAACGCTTCAGTTGCATTTCAAAGATTGGCGTGAGGTTGCTCTCGATGTCAAGAAGCGCTTCCCGCAATCTGTGAATCACCTTAAACGGCTCGACAAACTCTTTGCGGAATTTGATAAAGATCAATCAGGAACCTTGGACTTTGGAGAACTGAGAGAGCTCCTGAACCAAATTGATAACAAGCTGACTTCTCTTCCTGCTACCGCTCAAAGAGCACACCAACAAGGATACTACTTGGCACAAAAATTTAACAAGCTGGCGCATTTGTCGGGAGGGCTGTCAATCAATGATATCCGCGATGGAGATGTTGACGCGGTCGCCTACAAGGCCTTCGAATACCATCATTTGGGAGCCTCGCTTACATTG
Organism: Epichloe gansuensis; assembly: GCA_023658505.1. Lineage (NCBI taxonomy): Eukaryota > Fungi > Ascomycota > Sordariomycetes > Hypocreales > Clavicipitaceae > Epichloe > Epichloe gansuensis. The sequence goes on from CP098284.1 coordinate 2,860,995, forward strand.
GTAACTCTGCGGTGTTTGATCTCGGAGATGGGTGGAGTGCTGCTGGCGGTCTTTGGGCTGTATATGCATGGAGGTCTGTCTACTTTGCGCAAAGCGTAAGCTTTCGCACACGGTGTCTGCTGGCCATGGATTGGGCGAAGCGAGGTCTTTTGGACGGGGTGAGTACCAAGCCCGTGATGGATGTTTGCGAGATTCGGGGCGGCAACTAACAAATCATGACACAGATCTCATGAGCTTTGGGTAATTGACCAAACCATACGAAAATATTCAACTTACATAGCACAGGAACGGGAATTAGGGCGGCATATGTGATGCCTTCAAATTGTCAAGTGAAGCTCTAAAGATTGTCATGCTAGTCGTTCAAATCTATCTCTGAGCGATCTAAAATGCAACATGCCACATTTTCTTCTTCTCCAACGAAAATCTGCTGAGACTCAAGTTTAAATCCGGACCAATTCTTCAAGGGACAAGATGGCGAAAAGGCTGAGAACTTGACCGAGCCATGAAAGAAAAATCAAGACCTCAACACTCACAACACAAAATCTTTGTGTGTCCACTTCTCTGTAACTTTGCGCCTTGCAAGCTTCTTGAACGGAATATGCCTCCTGCTCTCCAATTTTCCTCTCACAAGCATACTGCGATACCGGTCCTTGAGTAGATTGCCCTCAGGCTTCAAGCGCCGTAGCGAATCTTCAAGCTCATCGGGTAATACCAGTTCCAGGTCTTTTTCAGGTAATTTGAATTTGCCAAGCTGTCTTCTCCTGAGCTTCTGGTCGTTAGCTTCATCATCCGTGTCGGAGTTAAGAGCTCCTTGAAGAGCCTTTTGTTGCTCTCGCTCGTCGATTTCATCCGCAATTTCTTTGATCCGTTCCTCCTGACGTCTCCTAGCTTTCATGGCAGCCTTTTGCTTAGCAAGCCGCTCTTCCTCTTTCCTCCTCTTAATTCGATTCTTCTGAGCTTGAGTCTTGCGTCGAGGCTGTTTAGTATTTGGCCGTTCATCCTCTGCGGCGCTTTGGAATCCTTCCCATTCCGAATCCTCTTCCCATTCGGACATATTGGCACGTTCTTCAGCAGCCTCAGCCTCAGCAGCGGAACGTGCTGCAGCCTTTGCCGTTGCCTCCGTGCTTCTTCGGCATTGACCCGCTCTCGCTCTAAGTCTATGGCCCTGGCACTCTCTTCCGCAAGACGATTCTCATAGTCCGTAGATAAAGGATTGTAACTGAAACCGCCAGCCGGCGCAGGCACGGCAGGAACTTCCTTGCCGTTTACGGCTAGAGAGATGGGCTTTGCTTCATTGATTTCGGTTGCTTGACAGACTCAGGGACCGGCAAAAAGTCGTGTGATTCTTCGGCCTCCTGTGCTGATATATTCCCCAAACATCATATGTTGCTTCCTTTGTCTCAATTGTTACGGCGTGGTACCCATCGGCGACGTTTCTTAGGCGGACAAGTTCCTTGTGAGGAACCCAATCAGTCCGCTGTCGTTTCGTTGGAACCAAGCCATCTGTTGTTCTCTCTCCGGGGCGCTTGCGTCCTGGTATAGCGGGAATTGCGGACCGCCTGGCTAAAATTTCGTCTGCTTTGAGACCCTTACTGGCACGTTTTGGAGGGTTCTTCGACGCTTTAGAATCCCCTTGAAGGTCGATGGTAAAGAGTTCCGATGACTTTTTCTCTTATGACACCTCTGAAGTATTGTGTTAATGTTGGTTGTAAGCCTTGGTAAACGTGGTTGTGCATACCCTCTTATAACTTCCTCGTTCAGTTCTTCCAAGCCCCGTTCAATCTCTGTTACGTTGACATTCTTCCGCCATGCCTTTTTCCCTTTTCGTGAGGATTGTTCAAATTGCCTTGGGGCTTCCGTTGAGCCAGAGGCGCGGGATTGGATTACAGGCATGTTAATACCCTCTTCTTTTTCGAAACTGCGTTGGTCGTTAAGAACAGAATAGGATAAATAAATATTGACCGAGGAAGGAAATACTTTGATCAACAATTCGCTGTTTGGTGGGGATTATCGAAACCAATTTTTTTGTGGAGCCCAAGTCAGCCACGAGCGTTGCTTAACTTAATAGCACCATGGCGGCTGGTACCTGTGCGGGCGGACTTCCCGTCGATTTGAATCACCCCCATTAGGCACCTCCTGTTCATGATCAATACTACAACGCATTGCAAGCCAGGCACATAATGCACATTTCGCGAGACAGTACCTGACATCAATCTCTACACAATTTGTGTCCACACTTTCCGAGTCACCTCGCTTTCGTGACACGGCACTACGCCTTTTTCTCCCGAGCGGTCCCTCGTTTCGCAGGAAGCGCTGCTTCTCTAAATTGATACCATAGTAGCATTTCTCAGCTGCGAGTTGCATCCAAAGCTTCCTGCACACTGTCGTCTTGTTCCCAACTCACATCCGGCTACAAGCCACAGCTCGATACTGCGCATCGATACTGCATATCCGACGGCAGTGTAGGCAGACACTGAACAAGTGATTATCCATCATGGCACAATCAGCGGGCTCCTACAACAATCCCTTGAAGAAGTTCAAGTAGGTGTATCCCATTATATTTCTACAATGACGCTAATTATTGTTGTCCGTAGGCTGGTATTTTTGGGGAGCAAAGTGGTAAGATATTTCACATCTTGATACCCCCTATCGTAGTCCAGCTGACGTCAATTTTACCTAGTGGGGAAAACATCCTCATTACCCGATTCATGTACGATTCGTTCGACAATATGTATCAAGCGACCATTGGTATCGATTTCCTGTCCAAGGTGTGTATGCCTGACGTCGTTGGGGTCTCTGCGCGATGCTCATTACCATTAGACAATGTATCTTGAAGACAGAACGGTACGATTACAACTATGGGATACCGCGGGCCAGGAAAGGTTTCGGAGTCTCATACCTTCCTACATCCGCGATTCGAGCGTTGCGGTCGTTGTATACGATATTTCAAGTAAGAGCATAAATCCTTTCCTCCTGCACCTACTTTACATAACGCTCGAATTCACATTGGTCAGATGCAAAATCGTTTCAGAATACGAGAAAGTGGATTGACGATGTTCGAGCTGAAAGAGGCAATGATGTAATCATTGTTCTGGTTGGAAACAAGACCGATTTGAATGAGAAGCGGGAAGTAACGACACAACAAGGTGAAGACGAAGCAAAGAAAAATAATTTGATGTTTATGGAAACCAGTGCGAAGCTAGGACACAATGTCAAGAACCTCTTCAAACGAATAGCACACGCACTGCCTGGCATGGAAGGCACTGATGCTGCAGCACACACATCAAGTCAAAGTAAGACCAAAAACCGTGCCCTCGGCTGCTTGAAGGCTTACTGACATTTGAACTCACAGTGATTGATGTAAAAACAAACGCCTCACAAGCTCCTCAGGAGGGATGTTCATGCTGAAGTGGATGTTCATGCTTGATAGAGGTCGGAATTGCTTCACAAGGATTTGTGTAGATTCTTTTGATGAGCTTTACATCCATGCAGGGCTTGCAGGGAAATAATATGGACGCACAGGGCACGAATTTGGGCGAATGGCTTGTATCATATCACACAGACAGAGTTACAAGTTATGGAATTCTACTATGAATATGCAAAATCACCGTCTATTTCACAAGTCATGTCAGCACTGCGTTTGTTCTACACCCGCATTCCACGATCACTCATTTGTGATGACGACCTACTACTAAGTAGGCCCACTAAGTAGGCAATGCGTTTAGTAGCTTTAAGACAAACGAGATTTGATCACGAATATATTACTTCACAAATGTTCGCCTATGCGCCAAATTGGATTTTGTGCAGTAAGAGACAGAAAACGCCAAGGCTGGTCGTTGCATCAGGATTGATGCATTTGCTCACCTGTGACCCCGTAAATCGGTTTTCGGGGTAATATTATTACTCCGTACTAGTTTTGTGAACGCCTTACATATATTAATTGCGCAGGTGACAGGCTGATGATGCGAAAGCTTGCTTGAATAAAGTGGGGAGGAGGGAATCGATAAGGTCACGTGTTATACTGAGACGCTCTAGTATCATCATTCTTCAACAAGGGGTTGTAGACACCGAGTCGGCGCGAACAGCGGACATTAGCCCTTTCCCTTTGCAATTCAATCTTGCGTTTTCATCAACCACGCCTCTTGCTGAACCGCCGCTGGAATCATGTCTAAATTCACAAGACTCTTTCTAAGGGCTCCAAGACCCCAGGTGGGAACCAGCGCATGCTCTACTCCTCGGACCGTGCAATATGCTAACAATCATGCAGAGTCTTTTCGGCTTGGTCGGTCTCCAGACTGGTACTGAGCTTATATCGTTAGCGCTAGTATTCAACAAAGTCACAGGAGTCTACGGCTTGCTGGCGATTTTGACAGGCTATCAACTGTCTCTTCTTCAGCTCTCGACATACGTGTACTCGATCGGAGTTCTTGGCTTGCTCGTCTACCTTATCCCCACATCCGACGACAGAGCCCCTTTGAGTGTCTAGCTTTAGCATGGCTTTATTTTCTGGATACCACGATAAATGGAGCTTACACAGCTGCTTTTGGGCTTGATTGGTATTTTGCCAGCACCAGCGCGAGAGGGAAGCAAAAGCCCTGTCTTTACCAAATGTTGTTTCTGAGGGCTTCGAGGGTCTACGCCGCCAAAGCGCAGTTCACGGGAAGGTCGCGCCGCAGGAGACGGCGACCAGCATGATCCTGATTGTTGGACTAACGCTTATACGGGTATATTTCACCGTTGTAGTGATGGCATTCGCTCGGCAGGTTTTGCAAAAATACATGCAATTGATGATTCTTGAGGGACCTGGAGTTGACGAATGCGAAGGACCTTTCGCTCTGGATCTCCCCGACGGCGATGGGCGTAAAGGACGACTTGGTCGTTTTATGGTGTCGTTTGGGAGAGGATACTGGATGGATATTCCCGGCCTGGAAGATTGGGAGGAAATGTTCAACGGAAGTCACATAACAGTGGACCCCTGGCTGGCAAGGTATGATGAATGGTGATATGCAGTCAACTGTGGATAAGGAGGTTGATCACGCGATTCAAACTCCATGTACCATCATGAGTACCCTTGCATTTATAGTGGAAATTGAGCAGGAGATGTCAATTTTCTCGACGCAGCATAACATAATGTAAATAAGATGCGAGTCACCAAATCAACGGCTGCTATGGAAACAAGAGTTGAAAGCGCAAAGCGCAAAATGACACAAACCCACACTTGCATTTCTCTCACTTATTTAGGGGCACAAGTCCAGGCGGGAGTTTATATATACCGCACACACCGTACTATTGGTACGTTATATGCTGCCAAGGCACTTACTTTTCTGTTTGTTAACGTCGTGATCATTCCGTGATCAAGGGGCACGTAAACGCACAGCAGCGACTAGGCTTAAAATAGAAGAGGTGCATTTATACCTATTTTATAAGCAAAGATATGTATCGAAGTTCACGCGAACCTAGGTACTAGAAGCTATATATTCATAACTTAAGCTTCCTTTATTAAGACCTTAATTGAGACCTCTGTGATGGCCTTTGCCAATAAAGATTTACCATAATAAAATGCATGGTATATATTATATATGACATAGGAAACCCTAGAATTACCTCTGCACAGAAACCACGTAAAGGTGCCTCTTCCGGTTTTAGTTTACTTACTACTGCGCATTCAATAAAATCATTGCTGCGCGTTTGAGTCTCGTGATCAACTTGTTGAAACCTGTTCGGGAGTCGGCCGTCGGTCCGTCGGGTGGCGGAAGTCGGTTGCTCGGTAGGCTGTCGAGGGGTCGATGGCGACATGAAAATATGACATGAACTTTCTACCGTGTGCACTCCAATATGTGGTGCCTGTGCCGGCCAACCCTGCATCGGCATCGGGCCGCCGCAAATCTGACGACACGAATTTGTAATGCGATCTCGCAATCGTCCCCAGTTTCTTTTCCTGCCAGCGCTAGTGATCACGCAATCCTGGAAAAATTGACTGCTCTGCGGGGAATCATGGCCTTCAATGAGTTTGCCCCCCACGTTGGGAAACTTTGGACTTGGGGACGCCAATTTTTTTCTGGGGCTTTCCTCTGCCCTCTCCGAATACTGCTAATCCAGTCCCGCGCAGTGGGATGTTTCGAAGCTCATGAGTCAAGTCACCGGGGTTGCTTCAGAGAGCCCGCACCGAACGGAAGCCACCATACGGAGTACATATGTAGATCTCTTTTGATCTTTCAAAGCCCAAATCTACCATGTCGTTTCTCTTCCGGCAAGCTCAAGGGCCTACCAACGACAGAATGGACACGGCTCATCAGATTTCCACACCTGAAGAGGCCGGTAAGTGCGATTGACACTCAGAAGACTGCAGCCGGCCGCTTATGCGGCTGGAGTTCATAAATCATCGACCACTGAATTAAGGCTAACATGTATCTTTTTTCGGTGTTTTTCTGCAGTCGCCCGAATCGCTTACCTCTCCAGCGATGTTATTGTGTCTGTTCAGGCATCATTGGCGGCCGAATCAGACTTCTCTTCCCATTTGAAGCGATATGCCAGTCGCAAAGATAGCGGCTTGGTTGCTGCCTCGAATAATGCGGTTCCGGTTGTAAGTTGTGTCACAAGCATACTCGCTCGACGTCTGCCCGAAGCCAATACCTCATGAAGCCCCTAACAAGAAAGAAGGTGCAATCAATTCGCCACAATGCCGACCCATTGCTCTCAGTGTATGCGCCGGTTCGGAAAGGCAAACTAGTGTCTGTCACGGCTCCCTCAACTATTCTGTTACCTGCCGTCTCCCATTTGTATAGATTGGCCAATTATCCTGTGGTACTACACATCTCGCTGGAACCAAAGAGACATGCCGACTACTCGACTATTACGGCAGTACGGAATGCGGGCTTGACGTTTTGCAGTCGGAATCTCTGCAAGAAGCTCAAGACATGGCCATCACAGCTCATGCCGTGGCTATCCGCACTGGGAAAGGTGTTATACATTTTTTGCGAGCCAAACATCCATCAATGACGCGCCGATAGCTGTTGAAGACGTAAAATTAGTGAGAGAAGTTTTGGACATTGAGAGTGTTCGCCGGTTCCAAGCCGGCTCGGTTCCCGCAGCCAGCATCTATGCCGACGATGGTCATGTGGCTGTATCTTCAGATCATCCGGAAACAGTTCCGAATGGGCATGATTCTAAGCCCACTACCTTACAATCTCATACTAGCGCCAATGCTTCGAAAGCGACTTCGGCTGGCACCTCAATCAAATCCAGCGAGGCATCCACCCCGACTGCCCCGTCTTCTGCGGCAACTACAATTGAAGCAGTACCTCCCCAGGTGACCTCCGAAGACATCTATACATGTGCTACTCGGGTTTGGTCCCAAATGAAGGCAGCACTTGGAAGGGAATACTCTGCATTCGAATACACTGGCCCTGCGAAGGCTGATAGCTGTATACTTATCTTCGGATCGGATACAGGTTCCTTTGCCGAAGCTGTCGACAATGCCAAATCGGATGAAATCTTTGCCGATGTCGGTATTCTTACCCCGCGTTTATATCGCCCCTGGATAGGGTCGAAATTGGTAGACTCCATGCCGAAATCCATCAAGAAGATTGCCGTCTTGGAACAAATCCGGAGAGCAACGACCAAATGGGGCCCTCTTCTAATTGACGTTCTCTCATCTCTCAATCGTGGTCCAGGCGGCATAGACACAATTGTAGGGTATCAATCAGGATATATCGCTCCCGAGGCAACTACACAGGCGCTCCGAGGTATTGTCCAGAATCTCACTTCCGAAAAGCCCGTTCAGAATCTTGAAGTTGGGACGAAACTGGTTCAGGAGCAATCCAGTGCTTATGCCCCGGGTGTTCCACAGCTTGAGACGGCGTATTCGAAAATTCTTGACCAACTTTTTGACAAGAGGGTTTATATCGCCAATGCTTTAGAGTCACAAAATGCTGGTGTTTCCCAGACGATATCTGCAAGTCCAGAATTTGGCTTCGGATCTCTTCTGGCCCGGATAGATCATCGGAGCAAATTTGTAACCGAGGTCAGAGATGCCGCCAGTAGCAGCGAATTCAATTCTGAGGAGCCTAAAAGCCTGCTCGCCCGATGGGCCATGCACTCGGATGACCCGGCGAAGGCAACTGAAATTGTCGATGACCTTCTGCCAGCTTTGGAGGCCGATGGCTCATCTCTAGCGCAAAAGCTCATTTCTCAAAGTGCGTTGTTCCAGAAAGAATCTTTATGGTTAATGGGCTCTGATGCTTGGGCATATGATCTCAGGAACTCTGGTGTTCATCACGTTCTTGCATCCGGGAAAAATATCAACATGCTGATCATTGATTCAACGCCCTACTCCGACAAAGCGGTCGCCGATTCTGATCGAAGGAAGAAGGATATTGGGCTCTACGCCATGAACTTTGGCAACGTTTACGTGGCTTCCACTGCTGTATATAGCTCATACACGCAGGTATTGCAGGCTCTGGCTGAAGCTGATAAGTTCGATGGCCCTTCAGTCGTCTTGGCTTATCTGCCATACTTTGGCGAGACTGATTCGCCTCTGACAGTACTTCAAGAGACCAAGAAGGCAGTTGATGCTGGCTATTGGCCCCTGTACCGGTGGAATCCAGAGAACGAGATTAGAGGTGTAACGAACTTCTCTCTCGACTCCGAGCTCGTGAAACAAGAACTGAAGGCTTTCCTGGCTCGAGACAATCAGCTGACTCAGCTCATGAAGAAGGAGCCTGACTTTGCTGCAAACTTGGCACAGGATTTCGGAACCGAAGTTCGAGCCCAACAAAAGAGGAAAGCAAAGGATGCGTACAATCAACTGCTTGAAGGTCTTCTCGGCGCGCCATTGACCATTCTTTTCGCCTCTGATAATGGTAATGCTGCATCCATTGCTAAACGTCTCGGTAATCGTGGACGGGCTCGTGGTCTAAAGACCACTGTCATGGCTATGGAGGATTACCCTGTGGAGGATCTGGTTCGAGAGGAAAATATTGTCTTTGTCACTTCCACAGCTGGACAGGGAGAGTTTCCTCAAAACGGCTTGCCATTCTGGGATGCCCTTAGGAAAGTACCGACCTTGACCTTGCAGGAGTCAATTTTTCTGTATTTGGCTTGGGAGACAGGCACTACTGGCCACGCAAGGAGGACAAAATTTACTACAACAAGCCTGCCAAGGATTTGGACAGACTACTGGGAAATCTTGGTGGCAAGCGATTCGTGGACGTTGGCCTTGGGGATGATCAAGATCCTGATGGGTATCAAACTGGGTACCAGGAATGGGAGCCCAAGATTTGGCAAGCGCTGGGCGTTGACAATATCGAGGGTCTACCAGAAGAACCGCCACCCATCACAAACGAAGACATCAAAATTGCGTCAAATTATCTACGAGGCACCATCTTGGAGGGACTGCAGGATACATCTACGGGAGCCATCTCTGCATCTGATCAGCAGCTTACCAAGTTTCACGGGACATACATGCAGGATGATAGAGACGTTCGTGACGAAAGAAAGGCGCAGGGCCTTGAGCCAGCTTACTCCTTCATGATACGTTGCAGACTGCCCGGAGGCGTTGCTACACCGAAGCAATGGGTCCAGATGGACGACATCAGTACTTCACTAGGCAATGAAACCATGAAGCTGACGACCCGGCAAACCTTTCAGTTTCATGGTGTTGTCAAGGGCAAATTGAAGCCGGCTATGCAGGCTATCAACCGATCCTTGATGACTACGATTGCTGCGTGCGGCGACGTCAATCGAAATGTCATGTGTAGTTCGCTGCCCACTCAATCCCACTATCACAAGCAGGTGCATGCTTGTTCTCAAAAAATTAGCGACCATCTTTTGCCATCCACGACGGCCTATCATGAGATTTGGCTTACGGATGACAACGACAAGAAGACGCAAATCGCTGGCGATGCCGTACAAGACTTCGAGCCCCTATACGGACCCACGTATCTCCCTCGAAAGTTCAAGATTACCATAGCAATACCTCCACACAACGACACTGATGTCTATGCTCATGACATTGGTTTGATTGCAATCAAGGACAAGAACGGAAATCTCGATGGATTCAACGTTCTAGCCGGTGGTGGAATGGGAGCGACGCATAACAACAAGAAAACATATCCTCAAATTGGACGCATGATGGGATTTTGCAAGGCGGAGGAAGTTCACATTGCTTGTGAAAAGATAATGCTTGTCCAAAGAGATCACGGAGACCGCAAGAACCGCAAGCACGCCCGCCTCAAGTACACAATCGACGACATGGGTGTAGACGTCTTCCGCGGAAAAGTTGAGGAACTCTGGGAAAGACCTTCGACAAGGAGCGACCCTTTGATTTCAAGAGCAATGTCGACACCTTTGGTTGGCAGAAGGATGAAACCGGTCTGAACCACTTCACATTCTTCATCGAGAATGGCCGTATCGAAGACACTCCAGACTTCCAGATGAAGACAGGCTTGCGCGAAATCGCCAAAATTCACAAAGGTGAATTCCGTCTGACCGGCAACCAGCATCTTATATTGAGCAACGTTGCCGACGAGGATGTTGATGCGATGAAGTCATTAATGAAGAAGTACAAGCTTGACAATGTCCAGTTCTCCGGTCTCCGCCTCAGCTCTTCAGCCTGCGTTGCCTTTCCTACCTGCGGCTTGGCCATGGCCGAGTCTGAGCGCTACCTACCTGTTCTCATCTCCAAGCTGGAAGCATGCTTGGAAGAAAACGGCCTGCGGCAAGACTCGATTGTCATGCGAATGACGGGCTGTCCCAACGGCTGTGCTAGGCCATGGCTTGCCGAGGTGGCGTTTGTCGGCAAGGCATATGGCGCCTACAACATGTACCTGGGCGGCGGCTACCATGGACAGCGTCTGAACAAGCTTTATCGATCCAGCATCAAGGAGGATGAGATCCTATCCATCCTCAAGCCGCTCTTCAAGCGGTACGCCGTCGAAAGAGAGGACAACGAAAAATTCGGAGACTTTTGCGTCCGCCTTGGCGTCATTCAAGCCACCACTGACGGTCAAAATTTCCACGAAAATGTAAGTTCGCTCAGCCCGATCGATCCCAGAGCACCCCACCCCCACCCACGCTTCATACTAGAATGCAAAATACTAATAACTCGTTCAAAATTCAAGGTCGCCGAGGAGGAGTCAGATGAAGATTAATAATCTACGACTTGTGGACGCGAAATAGAAGTCAACGTGTGCATTTACTATTATTCTTTGGAGGTGGAATGTTTCAGGCGTTCTGTTCTGTAAAGGTGCAATACACAACAATACACAGGCCACGGCTTTAAACCCATATTCATATTCAAAAAGAGTTTAAAAACATATTTAATCAGCACTTGTTGCTTACAACACTCGCCATATATATTATTGCTTACACGTGTGCCTCAAGCCTTCTTTTGAATGGCCATCACGATATTGCTCAATTTGGCGCAACTTTGGCGTACTTTTTCATCATGTCGTGCACAGGCAAAAGAGAGACGATTTTTTCAAATCACAAGGTGTGACTGCGTATCATGCAACTCGTACAAATAGGGACCAAATGCCATTCATCTATCTACAAAACGTCCCCCCAACTTGCATTTTCCCGCAGACTCGATCATAGAACCAAATTGAACGTCGTAGTCGGATATCCATTAGACTTGTCATCCTACAAACTCACATAAATCAAAAATCAATAGGTAAAGAGACTTATTTGGAAACAAGTTTTTTCCACATCATGCTTGTCTCAACTCTTGAGGCTGCTTCCCACGCTGCTTACTTTCTCGCTGACTTTGCTGCTGAAATTACCCATCCACGATGGAAGCTTAAAACTCATGCGCACTCGGCCTTCGACAACTGTGTTGATCACATTGATGACGGCAAATGTTGTGGAGCCAATTCCGCGGAAGATAGCCAGGGCAGCGACACTCCACAAAATGAAGCGCAAATAGACATTGTCACCAATGCCTCTGCTGCTATAGATCTCTGATATCGCCATGGCAAGCACGGCATTGGCAACCATCCAAGTAAGCACCATGTACGTCCGCACGCTCTTGTAGTAGTCTTCATGCATCTGGGCTTCGCTAATGGGCGCTACCGGAACGGCAAGGCGATCGCGTAGATTCCGCAGGGCCTCATCGTAGCCGCTGTCGATATCTAGTTGTTCACTTGGCATTTCCAGCTCGACTGTTTGACCCTTGCCCACAGCACCTCCCAGATCAGTCTTCATGACATTGTCTCCCTTTGTTCCCCAAGTAACGTCATGGGTGTTGCAGAAAGCGTACACCTGTAACGTGCAAATGTAGCTCGGCAGAAGCAAGAAATATTGTGCTGCCGAGGTGAACAAATGCCATGGGTCCAGGTATAGAAAAGACATGATGAAATAGAGCCCAAATGTTGAGATCATCGAGACAACCAGATTGGTAAAGACATTGTTGCCAACTGCAAAGTCAGGGGTTTTGCTCGTGAGTTGTCGAATGACGATGTAGCAGCAAGCAAAGACAGTGTACAACATGATGATGCTGTAAATAATCATGCTAGCCAAATACAGCTTCTTGGATCCCTGTGGTCTGTTTCCAAGTGACAGGATAAATTGTGTCGCGATTAACAATACGCATGTGTACCTCAATATGTAAAAATGACGGCTCCCATATTGTGACCGAACGGGTCGACTATTGGGTCGGCAAGACCTCCGGCGACGAAGTAGAATGTGAGATAGAAGTTGGCCAAAGAGAAATATGTGAAAATGAGCTGGATGAATTGATACACGAACTCAATGTAGAGCAAAATCTTGCGCATAATGGTGTGATCAGTGGAGAGGATTTGACGAAACTGAACCAAGGAGTAAACGGCCGCGAAGAATGCACCATTCAACCAACGTCTTCTTTGGGAGATAAATTCCGGGACGGTGTCTGCAAAGGTAAAAAGAATATCAAATCAGCAGGGCTTTTGTGGGAAAAGCGAAGGTCAAAACTTACCAGGTACATCGGTTTCTCCTGTACATCCCTTTACATATTTGAGCACCCATCTTTCCCCACGCTTAGCTACAAGTTCCCAGCACAGAATACGATCTTCGGCAAGATACATATTGGCCGTGAAAACATCAGCATGTTGTCCGTGCAGTGTTTCGCCTTTGAAGTATTGGCTAAGGGGACCATGTCCAGTCTCGTCATTTTGAAGAGCATGATATCTGTAAGCACTCAGCGCACCTGGAAGTACAGTGATGTAGCCAAACACGGATTCCAATGGCTTGTCCAGGATATTTGACATCTTATACTCGAAGTTTTGCGAGGCAACCAAGGGATTAAGCAAGTTAGAACCAAACTTTCCCTTCATGGCTTTGATCTCACCGCAGGCGCCAGCGACGTTGGAGTCGGTGTCAAAGGCCTTCCATAGATGGTAGAGAGAATTGCCTCCCGGGCGGGTTCCGACATCTAGCAAGATGCAAACGTTCGGCTTCAGTGCCCTACCAAATGCGTTGAAGAACCAGCGATGGGAATTCAGCTTTCGTAAATTCTTTTCCTTGAGGCAGAAGATCAGTTGACAAGGGACAATGCCCTTTCAGCGCCCTTGAACTTGAGGTCAGAGTCAAGAGAGACCTGTGTCGTATACTCGTACACGTGTGCTTGGACTGCTCTGTTGTTGACGTAGTTTTTGGCGATGCCGTCCTGGTAACAACCCATGGCTGCCAAAGCGTCGAGAGTTCGGGGTTGATCTTTCCACGACCGTCGGATATGATGCATACCACAATCTTTTGCCAGCCATTCTCTCCCCATGTCCTCGAACGCGAGCAGGAGCAAAATGGGCAATGTTTTTCATGACAGCATGCATAGTCCTGGTGAAACAGAACTCGTCTTCGTTGTACATGGTAACACAAATAAAGAGCTCAGTCTCTCGTGTGGTTCTCCCAATACTTTGCCGCAGCTTATACCCTCTGTCCACGAAATCATCGGGATCGCATGTAACTGCGGTGTACCGCATGTGGGTGAACTCGACTTCATTACGACGAGGTAGAAAGCTGTACAGAATGGTAGGGATCTTGCATTCGAGCACCAACTCGCCATTGATAAGCTGTACCTCCTTCCTCGACATCTGCGGCGCTCGGACGCCGCGACGTTCTTGCGCTCCGTCAGGGGCAGGGCCGTAGTGTTCTACCTTGTCGTAGTCATCGGCATCCTCATTGAGAGTTTCTTGCGACCCTGACATGTAAGAGTCGTGATGCGTGGGTAGTGGACGAGACTCGCTTAGATCTGATTCGGGGCGAAAACGTCATCAGCGCCATCGAGAGGAATAGACACTGTGACATCGTCGGCAAAGGCCTGTGAAGTGCGGGTAGAGTTTGAGAACAGTGGTGCCGGCGGCAGAGGACGGCGTGGGCTGCCTCCATAGCGAGAGGACGGAGTTCCCGGGCGAGGGCTGCCATTGAGATCCGATGGCTCATATGATCCTCTCGATGGTGGCGGTCGTGAGAGGTCTGGGACTCTACTAGAAGGCGTCCACGGCCGATGTGGTGAGCCGCTTTCTCGACTGGCAAAAGTAACGTAACTTGAGTCGGGAGGCGGCATGCTTGGTAACTCGTCGAGCACCGAGCCCGATCGAGAGTGTGAGGAGACAACGCTGGGCTGGTAGGTTCGTCTGGTGGCTCTGGGACTATGATGAGTACGTTGTGAGCTTTGATTACTGGTCATTGAGTAGTTGAACAAAGTCAACTCGAGAAACGGCGGGGCTTGTTTTGTAAATTCGATGGCGAGAGATGTCGAGACTGATTTTGAAGGAATGGAAGAAACCAAAAGGGAACGAAGCAAGGCAAGGCAGTTGACCCAGTAGTCGATGGGCCGTCGAGGATTATGGAGGATGAAGTTACTCACGAGCTTTCATCGGCGGAGTCCTCAACAGACGTCAGGAGCCGGACAGAGGCCGAGTTCTGACCAGTCGGCGTGTCATTTTCGTCATTATAACTGGGCAAACTGTACTCGGGAGGTCTGGAAGGGTGCTTGGCCGGTCCATTGTGTCAGGTGCAGTTTGCGGTAAATGTTTGTTTCCCCAATGGTCGTCTGGAATGCAACTATTTCGAGCCGAACAACAAGGCAAAAGTGGGCGGGCTGTGGTGGTATCGTCGAAACACTGGCATGCGCTGGAATTGTGGAATTGTGATATGCCCACAGGGTCTTGTGACTCTTGTCTGCGCGAGGAAGCTGTTTCTGTTTCTTTCTTTGAGTGGAACGAAGGAGGAAGAGGACAGAAAAGCTTGGCCTGCAGTGCAGAGCTGGATCCGATTGATTGATTGATTGATGATGTAAATAAGGTGGTATCGCTTCATCAGCAGCAGCAGAGGTCGCGCAAACGTCTCCTTCGTTGTGCTGCGTGCATTTTCGTATGTCTTGTTGACATTTGGGCGGCTGTTGGCCTGGCAACGAGTTGTCGCAGCCATCCGCGCAATGCTGACTTGTGAGTGGTGACTGACTGGCATAGAAACAAAATATTAGAGGTACGTACATATAATACATGTATAATATTATGTATGTACACTACAACCCCTGAATTATTTTACAAATCTACTTGCCCCACGTGGGGCAGCTGGCAGGTTGCCTAATAACAGCTGCTCGCAGTTGCGTTCTGCCTAGGGTGGAGTATACTGTTAGCGCGTTATAAGGGGATATATAGGGGTATAAACAGTATATTCTTTTCCTAGTAAATTACTAATAGTTTAAGGTACCTAGCCCCTCTCTGCCCTATTCTTATTCGACGCCTAATTGGCTCGCTACCCCCTGTCATGTAGAGTTGTAAAATAATTCAGGGGTTGTAGTGTATGTACTTATGCGTGGGAGCACACATTTGGCTAGATCCACTTGGAAAGCACTTCCCCACGGAGGCACTGGGTGGGGGCGAGTGGTCGGTTGGTTAGTCAAGCCGGAGTAATTATTACCCCTCAGATTATTACCAAATCATCAACTCAAGCAAGCCCATTCACACCCTCCTCGTGCCCTCCTCATGCCCTCCTCGCTTGATGGGTGCTGACTGACTCGTATCAATTTATGCGGAGGCATTTTCCAGAGGAGAAAATTACCATTTGCCGACGGCCTTGCCTGTCGTCGGTCCGGCGGTCGACGAATCACATCAAGCTCCCGCTTGGACAAGCTTAATTCCTTCTCATGGGGAAAACCCAACGCCACCAATTCTAGCCCGTTGAATCCAAGTGCTTCTTGGCGAGGATGTGCCCAAAGGAAATGATGGATAGAGAGACAAAGATCGGAGAGGGGTACAAATACCTGGGAATCAGCATTGCAAAAGACGCTTCGTCTCGTGGTTTCCGTCTTTCGTAGCAATCAGTACCGGTAACTTGACCATCTCGTGCCTCACGTTGCCATTGCCGTTGCCGTCGCCAACACTCTATATATTCATTGCTGTCACACGGGCAATCTCGACATGATGTTTCGACGCAGAAACATTCCCGTGTTCCTACTCGGGCGCTACAGCTTGCAGGCGTCTCTATCGCATCCAAGCGCGCTTCCACCGCCCTGCAGGCAATAACTCCAACCTCGGTTGCTGGTTCTTTGGTGGGCGTCAACGTCCCGTCTGGCATCCCTGTGGTTGGTGATTATACGGGCCAGTATCGGCCACAGGTTCACTTCTCACCGCCCCAACACTTCATGAACGACCCAAATGGCTTGTTCCGAGATGCCAATGGGACCTGGCACCTGTACTATCAGTACAATCCTACAGCAAATGTGGCTGGCAACCAACATTGGGGCCATGCCACATCACAAGACTTGTATCATTGGACCAACCAGCCAATTGCGTTATTTCCACCCGAAGAAAATGTCTTCATCTTCTCCGGCAGTGTTGTGGTGGACCGGAACAACACATCCGGGTTCTTCCCCAATCAGACAAATGGTGTCGTAGCCATCTACGTGAGTTACACAGGCCTATGGCCATATTCCCTGGCAAACCCTCCTCCTTTTATATTCTTATGAACAAGAATCGTGAGCGCTGACCTCTTTATCAAGACGTTGGCCAAGTATGGCAGCGACGGCAGCCCTGGACCCCAAACACAAGCAATCGCATATTCTCACGATGGAGGCTTCCACTTTACTCCCTATGAGCGCAACCCCGTCATTGCTAGCAACTCATCGCAATTTCGTGATCCAAAGATCGTCTGGTACGAGGATCATTGGGCTATGGTAATTACTTATACGCAGGACTTTACCGTTGGCATTTACACGTCACCGAACCTGATCGATTGGACTCATGCCAGCAATTTTTCTCTTCATGGCCTTCTTGGCCTTCAATGGGAATGCCCCAATCTGGTGCGCATGCCATACTATGGTCAAGACGGACAGAAACAAGCCGACATGTGGCTTCTAGCCATAAGTATCAACCCCGGTGCTCCCGTTGGCGGCTCCATCACAGAATACTATCCGGGCATGTTCAACGGAACGCACTTTGAGGCGGTCGATTCTGTTGCGCGGATCGCAGATTTCGGCAAAGACAACTACGCAGGACAATTCTTCCACGGCCTGTCCGAAGAGGAAGATCCTGTCTTCATTGCATGGGCCTCTAATTGGCAGTACGCGCAGACCGTGCCCACTGCTCGGGAGAACTGGCGAAGCGCAATGAGTCTGCCGCGGCGAAGCCATCTAGCAAAAGCAGACCGCATAGGTTGGAAATGGGTTGTTCGTCCGTACGATCTCTCACCCATCATGGGAGAGACTCTGGCTTTCAATGAGAGCCAAAAGAATGGAACGACCACGGTGGATTTTTCAGAGGTGGAATCGAATGCTGTGTATTGGGAGGCAAATGTGACTGGAATACCTGAACAGGGAGTCCCAGCAACGGCCACCTTGGACTTTACCTTCGTCAGCCCAGTGACAGGCGAGAACATCCGAGGGGGCTATTGCTTTGGCGGTGACGTGCCATTCTATCTTGACAGAAGCGGCGTCAGAGGCTTTGATAATGTCTTCTTCACGGACAAGTTCTCCACCAACAGCTTGCCTCATAACGGGTCGTGGTCGATGAGCGGCGTACTGGACCGCTCAATCGTGGAAGTCTTTCTCAATGGCGGCGTGGACAGCGCCACGAACACTTTCTTCTCTACACAGCCGTTGACTCGCATGACCCTCAGCACATCAGACTTGCCAGAGGGCATGCGTGTCAGCGTTCGCGTCAACGCCCTACAGAGTGCTTGGGAAAGGTGACGAATAAAGACGGCTTAGTATACGGCAACCAGTCAGTGAAAGCGACCGCTTTGGGAACTTATTTGGCGCTTGTTGCGGCTAGACTGAAGGACCAAACAACGCAAATCAGGGGTCAGGATTCTGGTAAGACGGATGGCATGGCGGGTACACAACAACAAAGCGCGAGGAAGCTTGATTAGATCATCTTTTGCTTCATTGAATCCATTCATTTAGCCAAGGTGCATGCGATCATATCAACAGTTTTTATTTTATTTTCATTTTCATTTTCATTTTCATTTTCGTTTTCATTTCCATTTCCGTTTTCCATTTTTAAAGGTGTCATATGAGTCATGACGGTTGTAAAAGATGGCATCAATGGTGTTCGAGACACCAAGCTGCCTCTCGGACAATGCCGTGCAGGTGTCGTGTGTGGTGTCGCATTAATCCCGGATGTCAGATTCAGGATCCACCGACAACAGGACCAGGGACCTGACTGACTGGCTGCGCCGACACAGCCTCAGTGCCCCCTGTTGTGGCGGGCGGAATTGAAGAGCCGCGTCAACAAGCCCCCCCACCCTTGTTATTGTTATTATTATCGTCGTTGACGGTTCAGTCAAATTCATGATTGATCGTCGTAGACTTCATCTCATCATCTAAACGAACTGATGTTCAAGTTTTGATAAAACAAGAAACAAAAACGCCCACTCGCTCAACTATTGTACCAACCTGGCAAGTTGATTTTCGTTGATCCCAGTTTTCTCCAACTCCCTCCCCTTCCTTGGCTTTCTCGCAAATCATCGCAATGGCGCCGTCGATGACCCTCGCGGCGTCCATGGGCTCGCTCGCCCACAGAGATCTGCAGAATCCCACACACACACAGCAAGTTACTTTGGGGGTCATCGCTGCCTACGTAGTCGCGATTGCGATTCTCTGGAACGTTCCGTATCTGAAAATGATACTCTGGCCTTTCAAGGTATGCATGTGTATTGAATCCTACAAACAAATAAGCGATTCATCGCCTCTTGCTCTTTTTCCAATAAAAGAGCATCTGATCCCTTGCTGAAAAACTTTCTTCTTCTTCAGATGCTTGTCATTGCATTTCACGAGTTCGGCCATGCCATTACCGCCGTGCTCACCGGCGGCAAAGTCGAGTCCATCAGTCTTGACCCAAATGAAGGAGGCGTCACTCGCATGCGTGGCGGAATCAGTGCCATCACCCTGCCTGCAGGTTACTTGGGCTCGTCGGTGATCGGAGCTCTCCTGACCTTTGTGGCTTCAACATTGTGGCCTCCAAAGTCGCCAGCATCGTTCTGGCCGTGTGCTTCTTGCTAACGCTGTGGTGGGGAAAACGCGACTGGTTGACGATCCTCACTGTTCTCTCAGCAGTTGGGCTTCTCATTGCTTGCTGGTTCATCGTTCACGCTCAGGCCCTGCGATTCGTCGTCCTCTTCATCGGCGTCATGTCCTCATTGTACAGCGTGTGGGATATTTGCGACGATCTGATCCTCCGAAAAGTCAACTCGTCCGATGCCAGTGTCTTTGCCAAGCGATACGGCGGGTCTTCTCAATGCTGGGGAGTTATTTGGTCCATAATATCGGTCCTCATCATGGCTGTCGGCATCGTGGCGGACTGGCCGCTTTTTCCCAATCATTCGAGCAACAGCAGCAGGATTCCCAGCACTTTATTCCGACTTGATGACCGGCCACGTGTCAGTCATGTAAAGTTTTACGAATCGACTGTCAAGACTCACGTCATTCCGTCAAACTGTATCCTCTCCCTCTTGTACCCGCCCGCGGGTTTCCACCTCTTTCTTGTCCGTCATCTTCTCCCCGACGTGGCAAGAAACATGGCCCGCACAAGATGCCTCTTTCACTCAAAGAAACACTGGCAACGGAGTTGGAATGTATAATATAAATGATACCCGGGACTGGCATGATCTATTTTTCAACTATTCTTCCGGAAAAAGGTCCGTTACTGGCAAGCTCTCAAAACAAGCTCTTTCAGAACCCCCCTTGCGTTAATAGGCTTAATTAAGCTTTAGCAGGCTCTTTACATGAAACCCCTGTATCAACAGGCTTATCAAGTCCACTATATAATAAGATCCCTTTAACGAATGATGTAACGATTTATCTATGTAGTAAGTACATCCCAGGCGGATTCCGACGCGTTTCCTACGCCTACTTATGTAAATACACATGATGCCAATCAATTCGAGCAGCCCATATAAGGATCCTGTGGAACTATATGAGTCATGACAAAGTCAATGGCGACGGAAAGACGCACCGCGGCGCAGCAGTTCAGGAAGGGACAACTTCTCGCCACCGGCAGCATCCATCCCATTGAGCTACATATGTACATACGGATGGCACTACAGTAAGGATGTAGGTTGCTTGTGCTTGACTCGAGAGCGAAATCGAACGCGTCAACGACGGCGGACCGACTATGTAGTTCCCCAGGCGGATTGGATTAGGCTCAGGCGGCTTTTTCCGGCAGCATCATCGGGTATTGATACAGCGCCGCCAAGAGACAGGATGGCAGGATGATTGTTTTGCCGCACATGCGAAAGTTTTGATCGGTATGATCATGTCCCGCGAGTCACGACGGTCGAATGATGGGATTTCCCACTCACTCGATCTTTGGGCACTTGAGAAGGTTGGGATCATCGGGGGAAATGGTCGCCCTTGTCTCTAGGACTTGGCAAAGTTGACAAAAGGGGAAGGGGGGCTGAATTTCCCGTTCTTGAAAGCTAGAGGAAATACATGTATGTACTGTCCCAGCACACTTTTGGTGTACTTATTCATGTCGACTTGGTGGGAAGTGAGCATCGGGAATACATTGAATCGTGCATCCTCGACCTAGTAGCTGTAGTAGAGGCCAACAACTTACGCTACGAGAGCGACCTGTGTGGTTCCTTCTTGAGGCTTGCTCCATGGAGCATATTATCCGACGTATACACACGAGCAGATATGATGTCATCGGAACTGAGCCTTGCTGAGCGCTGCTTCTGGAAGCTTGCCTTGTCGAGTAGAATACACTCATATAATAATAAATGGGTAACATCATACATGTCAGATGTGAACATGATCCTCTGCTAGTCTGAAAACACCGTTTCTGCACATGGTAGAGTTTGCCTAATAACCCGCCAACGCCGCATGCCCTGAGCCATTGCTATTATGATTTCCGGTTCAAATGTGTAACAGCCCGTATAACGCGAAGATGCTGGCTGCATTTACCAACGTCCTCTGCGTCCTCTCCCCACTGAAGCCACCACGGCCACCGCCACCCGTAGACATACCCTGATCATACCCATAACCCCCTTGGTTGCCGCCAAATCCGCCTCCAAAGTTCTGTCCTTGATTCCCTTGTGCCGCAGGGCCGGTGCTGCCGTTCTGCATTCCCGAAAACATGGCATTCATTTGGCTGGGATCCATCTGGGAAGGATCCATGCCGGATGCCATCATCTGCTGCATCATGGCTTGCATCTCAGGTGGCATTCCGTCCATGCCAGGCATAGCCGCGCCGCCTCCACTGCCGCCTCCTGGCATGCCCATGCCCCCATCATCATCATGCTGTTGAAGTCCTCCATCATCTTCTTGTTATTCGTTGCGAACGAGTCGGCGCCAAACTCCCCTCGGGTGCTCTCTTGCTTGGCAGCATACAAGGCCCAGGTGAATTCATCGAAGCCGTAGTTGAAGTAGTCGCTGATGTCAGTTCCTGGCTTCCTCCATGGCTTTTCGTTATCTGCCAGATCTATACTCCGTGTCAACATTAACGTCTTGTATCGCCCCTTGTCGCCTCCGTATGGGGATTCAATATAGGTCCTACCTTCGTCGATGTTGATTTGAGTAATGGGTTTTCCTGTGCTGGGGTATATTGGGTTCGCATTGATGTCTATCGTAGACCTAGATGCTGCCGCGGATGCTTGATCCGCACTCGGCGCCGCAATGTTGACTGTCCCATTTGCAGATTTGGATTCCTCTTCTTTCTTCACGGGCGCTGGTTTTGATGTTGAATCGCCCGAAGTCGACCGCTGGGGAATATTTCGGATATCGCTGTACTTGGATTGGCTGTTACAAGAGGGAATCAGCTGAGGCGCACTGGAAAATGCTGGACAGTGTGTAAAATGCTCACGTTGGAGGCGCAGCGGTTGTGCCGTCTTTGCGCTCGGTGATGATATCAATGTCCTGGTGCACCAACGCACGCCTGGTCAGTACATGACAAAAACAAGATGCTGCAGACAGTGCCGGCAGCGCAGGTGATGCAGGTGATGCATACAGAGTCATCATCGTCTTCGTCCATGGCGCCGCCCTCGTCCTCCTCCTCGCCCTCTTCTAGCTCCTCTGTCTTGGCAACGGCAGGGTTTTTGTCGCTTTGCTCGATTTTGGGCTCCTCTGGCTCGTAGAGGTCGTCCCCCTCATCCATTTCCATTTCGTGTTCCGACATGTCTGAACTCATGTTGCGGCAATGTATGTGTATAAAGCTAATGAATGCAACGTCGTTGTTTTGGAGAATTCAATTTGAATGAAACAAAAGGACGTGCAATGTTGATGGTCGGCCGGGCTAAGACGGAGGGGAGGCAATCAATCGGTGCTCCAGAATGTCTGGCTGACGTGAATCCTGAGCTCAAGCTCAAGTTGAGCCGGCGATTTCCCGCTCGTTGCAGTGATACGTAATAGCTTCCTTGTTGACCTTGACTACGCAGTATTTGACGTGTAATATACGGAGTACTACATAGTAACGTCCGGGAGACTCGAGTATGTATTTGACACCTGAACTGGCGAGTCCGCGAAAGTCTCCACTCTTACTAATTAATTCAAGGTCCCCGTCCAAGAGCCCACCAGACAAGACTCGCAAAAGTCAGCTTCCGAGAGCTCAGACGCGCCTCGTCCAACTTTCCCAATGTCTCTTGCACGTTCAGCTAGTGTACCGGGCGGTCTCACGATCAATACTGGCGCTGCTAATTCATTGTACGTATTGCGCCTCTGTTCGTACAACGCTACGCTCCTTCTTTCCCTTGTATTGCTTCTTGTTCTGCGGCTGGGAAACAACTGGAGATTGGGTTCGAATCTTGCATGCAACTTGGATCCTAACCGAAAGCCACGCCAGAACATCATCGACAGCACAACCAGGGGCCTCAGCTGGACTTTTTGGTTCCGGGAGCGTTTCTGCCAACCCGACGACTTCTACTACCGGCGCAATGGCGACAACAGGAGGCTTGTTCGGCGGCACGCAGCCTAAACCAAGTACCGGGTTGTTTGGTTCGTCGTCAACGACTGCCGCGGCGCCCTCTCAACCCGGCACGACAGGAGGACTGTTTGGAGGAAATGCGAACAGCCAGGCCCAACAAGGGGGCAACTAGCGGCGGACTCTTTGGCGGCGCTTCCAATCAACAACAAACTCAGCAGTCATCCGGTGGAGGACTATTCGGGAAACACGACGACTGCGCAGCCGCAGCAACAGCAACAGCCGCAGCAACCACAGCAACCACAGCAGGCCGGCGGCGGTCTGTTCGGCGCATACACAGCGAATCCCCAAACGTCTAACACGGGCGGAGGTCTTTTTGGTCAAACACAGCCGAAGCCTTCAGGCGGGTTGTTGTAAGTGCCTCCAACAGCGCCTCGAATGTATCAAGACAAAGCTAACTACCTATTGGCGTTCCTGTTCCTCTTCGATCAGCGGTCAAACTCAACCACAGCAAGTTCAGTCTACGTCACCATCAGTACCGGCCGTACAGATCAACTACGATAACTTACGTCCTCGTACTCGTTTCGACGATCTTGCCAAACCTGTTCAGGATGAGATCGCACTTATCGATAAAGGCATCCAACGGGTGATCAAAATGAAGGACGAAATTGGAGAATTCATGCCCCAACATGAGAGGGATATTGAACAGCTTGGCAGAGATGTGAAGTTTGTGGAATCCAAGTTCAAGACTGTCCAGGTTGCCCTCAACCGAGACATCCAAACAGTCAAGGTGCTGCAAGACCTGACGAAAAAGAGCATTGCAGACGCACAGCTCTCATTCAAAGCAACCGACAACTTGAAGTTGCCCACACACTACCATCAAACGGGACTTTTCGCCGGCCCAACTCCCTCCGCCGACTCGAACGGGACAGACACTGCTGCGGCCCACGCCAGCGCACAGGATCTCATCACCTACTTCAACCGTATATGCGACGACGTTGAAAAATACAAGAAACGATTAGACGAATATCGCCTCGAGATTGAAAGAGATATGCCTGGTGTTGAAAATGGCTTGTATGAACAAATTCGAACCTTGCGGGACAGAAACAACGCTACGGCCGGGATGACTGTACAAGATCAGCTCGGACAGGTGCTCTCTGCCCTCAGGGAGACGGGAAATGCTATTGTTGCCCAAGCAGGCCAAATCGCTGATACCCGCGAGAGACTGTCGAGATTGCAGGCAGGAATACTAGACAGTGGTGTTTATGCCATGGGTACGACGAGCTGATGCATCTCCATCATACTCCACACTCAATCGCGACTTGGCAAGGCACAGCAAGTAGCTGTTGAGCTCCTCGAAACAAATGGCTACTTACTCGACCTTCGATTCTAGTGAAACCTGCAACTACGCTGCGCCGGTCAGCATAACTGGATCTCAACTGGTAGATCCCAAAGTCAGACAATTTGTGTAAATTATGTCGAAGGGGGAAATTATGTCGAAGGGGGAAATGCTACTTTTCCTTGTGGTAGAGGAGACATCCATGGCGTTTGGCGAACAAGGGTGTTTCTGAATGAACGCGAGATTACAACTTTCTTACTCTCTCTTCTTCACGATGGGAGTTTTGTTTATAAAAAGACCCTGTTTTGGATTCATGTGTAGATGATACCGCCAGAGACATGCAATTAAGTTGTGAAACAATTGACCCCTCAAAGTTGATAAAATTTGACATGCTCCTTGAATGCTCCTATTGCGCCACCAAGACCCGACACATGTTGTGGTAGTTGGCTAACTGAAAATAGACGTGCAACATTGCGAAGCTGCAACATAAGTCCATGTCATTTGCATTTTGAGCTCCTATGACCGAAATTTGCGCCAATCGACTTCCCAAAAAGTCGTGCTGATCAATACGTCCCTTCGCCGTCATCTCCATCACCATAGTCATCGCCCATTTCATCACCATTGTCGAAGTAATTCTCAGCATCGTAATCACCAGCATCCTCATCATCATAGACTTCATCCTCTTCCTCTTCCTCCAAGCCCTCTTCATCTTCTAACTCGGCGCCCTCGTCACCTTCATCATCGCCCATCGCCTCGAGTCTCTCCAGAAGATTCTTGCCACTGCCTCTCGTGCCTTGTTCGTCGTCGTCGCCCCCGTCTAATGATGGCATTCCGAATGCTTCCTCGGCGTTCGGCAAGGCGCTGACTTTGCTCAGTTCTAGCCTGCGTTTCTTGCGGACGCCCGCACCGTCTTGGGGCTCAACCGTATCTAGAAGCTCGGCCGGAAACATCTCGCGACATACCGGGCGTGCGGACCAGTCAGGGAGCGCTCGCTCCTCACGAACGAATTTTTCCGAGTACGTGGGCATGGCTGTGAACGGGTCCACCGTCGCCTTGTTCTTGAGTCCGAATCGGGCATTCATTTGCGATTGACCGTACATTTTTCTGGGGGCCGTTGGATCGAGGGAAGACGTTCTTCTGGATGTGTACAGAGGCGACGAGTGTATTTGGTGTCGTAACAGTAGAAAATGCTGGACAGAGCTGATCTCGGAAGCAGACAAATCTCTTGGACTTGGCACAGCGTAAGGCTACACCGAATTTCGAAAACGTTAGATGGTATTGGACATTGGACGACGCTGAGCAAGGGTATGGCTGCGATGCTGGAGTGAAGGTCGACGTACTGGGAATAATTCAGATGGTCTGGCATCGGGCTCATCGCCAGTGTCCCAAGGTACATTGGGTCGTCCTCCGCCTCTCGCTCCTCCTCTTCCTCCCCGACCGCCGCGTCCGCCTCTAGACATTGCAAAGTTGTGTGCTTTTGCGCTGGGCTCGTGGGTGGTGGCACTGCGCCAATCTCGTTGGCAGAAAAAGAGGTCGATCCGAGTCCGACCTCGTGAGTCTACATTCATTAATATGTTTGCAGAAAAGCAGCGTAGCGTGGTGGGGGCGGAATTGGATCCGTTGTGGCACATGGACGCGCGCCATTATTGCAGGCGCCACCCACCAGACATATGTATGTACTTCTCCATGTACTTCTCCAAGAGGCCTCGTATGGCATAATAGCTCCTGGACATTCCACAACTTTCACCATCACACTTTCAGCAAGCTCTCGAGCCGCGATCCTTCTCCAATATTCTTGCGGAACATAGGTTTCTCCTTGATGTCGGGCCATTAAAGAAAGGAGCAGAAGCTGTATTCGCAGTACTTGAAGCATCTCCTCTGCCTCTCCAGTGTCCACATGAACCCAAGGACAATTACGATTCCAAAATACAGCATGGACAAGGTTCCAATATCTGGACTTTCCGAACTGCAGGCTCACCTGCAGCAGCTACTCAATGATTCTTCTATCCCGTTTGAAGTAAAGCTTATAGACGATGTAGAGTTGCAGCTCACTGGTAAGTCTATTCAACAAGTAGTTTGCTTGGGTCTCTACATTCATTCATTCATCTGACTGACGTTGATGAACTGAGCTCAGAGGATAATATTCCTCCCCTACTTCCAACACTGTTGCCGCTCTTGACCGAAATTCTCAAAACAACGACACAAGATCCGACACCTTTGCTTTCTTTGACAATAAAACTGCTCTCGCCGTTGTCATTTACTCAGACGCTCACCATCGCCGATCCACCTTCTTTGTTGGCGGCCCTACGGTCGCCCCTCCCTGGGGCGAACCTTCTTGCTTTAGCCATCGTCAGAAAAGCTGCCGATTCTCCCTCTGATGCTTCTATTCTAAGTACCCTTCCCGAAGTTGTGGAGGCTGTCGTCAGGTGCTGGATAGCAAGTGAAGACGTGGGCGTGGGGAGCTTGCAGCCAGAGTTCTCGGAGACTTGCTTGAAACTGACTGCGAGACCCTCGATAATGACATCGACGATGCCAGCTCAGATACTGGCTTGAACAGCAACGAAATTGTGAAGCGCCGAGCGGTTGGTCATGGTCGGCTATGGCAGCTTATTCTATTGAGCCGCCCTAATCTCAGTCTCATCCAACAGCATTGTTCTTTTGAACCGAAGGAACAAGGTCCGCCTCGATCCGCCCGCGAAGTCACCATCTCGCAAGGTCGTTTGCTTCGAATCTTGCCGCGGCTCTGCACAATTAACATTGCTGCCCTGAGCCATCCAGCCTTTCCTGACCTTTTCGTCTCGCCAGTTGCCGATACAAGCGGTCTGGGTCACGGGTTACTCCAGTGGGCTGCTCTTGGAATAGTGGATAAATCGGACATCTTGATGCACCTGAACCTCGTCGTTTTCTTCGAGACTTTGGTGAGCGTCATGCGAGTATCGAAACGGTCCTCGGCGCTGGATACGTTTATCAGAAAGTTGGTCAAGGCTGCGCTGCAACATGATTATAAGTTAGAGATTGCCCTCAAGACGTTGCCAGACCGAACCGTAGAAGAAGAGGCTGAGTCGTTACGAGCTTATATTGCTAGCCTCTTTTTTAATCAGGCCAAGCGTTAATGACTTGTTCTCAAACAACTTCTTGCTACACATCCTCGACGTGGGACGCCAGGCTTCAACAATCAGCACTACTAGTACGTGCTTAGAAGTCTAATTGTATGATATATGTTCAATTTTGTCATGGTAGACTTAGTGGACACATGGATACGCCGCGGGAGCTGCAAGATGACTCAAGTTGGTCAAGTTTGGGACGAAAACAATTCTAGTTCAGTCAAAACTATGTCCGCGGCTATTAAGAGTGCAGAAGTGAAATCGTGTTAATCCATCTTCCGTCACAACGCCATGCCCCGTGAGATCTAATAAAGATTGGCTATATTTTACAACATCTTCATCGCGGACGCGTCCTGGCCTCCGCCAGCTCCCTCCGGGCCATTACTGACAACACTTCCTCGTCTCTTCTCACCACTTTTTGTCATTCCAGCTATGCCGAGACCAACTTCACCTACGCGTCGAAGAATGACAAGCAAGGCTCCCGTAGTTCTGGACCTAGATCCTTGGCCAATATTTCGACCGCGAGTGGATAAAGCTCGAGAATGTGCGATTTGAAAGCATCCTCGGGAAATGTGGCAAATCCTCCAGCACATCAACAACGACAGGTCGCCATGCCATGATGTTCCTATGTTGAGACTCTTCTGCCAAAGAGGAATATCCCTGGATGATGTCTTTACACAGGGGACGAGAGCCGCCTCGATATCTGGGCGGCTCTCGAGTCTCTCGGTGCATTATCCGCGAACATTCGAAATAGGATAGACACATAGGTTGCTGCAGAACCACTTTCTTGTTTGAGCAAGTTGGGGGTTGCTTCATGAAGCCTTCCTCCACAGCTTCATGCGAAGATCTTTGTCTTCATTGAAGCGCCGGGCAAATTGGAAGGATCTCTTGAGCAAGGCCATTAATCGGAGGAGCTCCGTTGACGGTATGTGCGTATAAACAGTGTCGTTGCTGAAGAGCTCACTGACCGTCTCAATCATGAGTAATTGCAAAACACATCGTGATATGATTCTGTTGAAGAAGCGACGCCTAGCTGCGGTGACGACTACGGGTTGCTGTTGGAGGTTTGATGATGGTTTGAATTCTTCCAGTGGCTGACCGGCAATACCACCTGGGGCCTCGATATCATCGTCCAAAGGCCTGGGCGACGGTTGGCGTGGAACAGGATCGCTTTCAGATATAGACATGTTGTCGTCAGCGCCATTTATTTTCAGCGACTTCTCATCTACGGGGAGGATTTCGGAGGTAGGGCTGAGAGCCCCAGAGAAATCGAAACCGTTAGACGGCAGGGCTAGAGAGCCTCCTGAGCCCAAGTTTGTGGCCGTGAACAGCTGATATGCTGTGGTGCGCTCGAAAAGCTCGCAGAAGGCGCCCACTATCTTCGTCCAGTGTTCCGGGTTGAATTTCGTGACGTTCTTCAGAATGAGCTGCTGCAAGCAATTGCTTCCAATTCGCGAAATGGTGTCATTTTCTTGGCAGATGCAGAGCGCCAGCAATTCGAGAAATCGGTCCAGCATGTATTCGAGCGATTCGAAGTAGTGGGTAAAGAGCTGGATCATGTTGCGCAGAGCTTGGATCATGGTGGTGGACAGCCACACCGAAAGTTCCTCGTGATTGAGCACATTCGTCATTTCTGGCCGCGATCGCAAGACCATGAATATGGGGTAAAGTTGCTGTCGCCAAAGAATATCCCAGAAATCCAGGGTGAAGTCGCCCCGTATTGGATGAGAGTCGCGAAAAAGTATTCAAGTGCGTTAGACCTCACTTCCAGGTCCTCGCCGGTCATTAGCACATCATGGAACGCGAAGAATACCGGGAACCAGAAGCTTTCCTCAACAGACGTCTTGGGCTGTGTTTTCTTAGCAGTCTCTGGCGTCTTGCTTTGGGTTTCGGTCTTGGTCCCTTTCTGGCCTTTGCTGTATCTCTGCGACAGTGGGCATTCAGGGGTTTTCAACATGGCAGGAATGGTAGATTTCAAAAGCTCCAATGCTGCGAGACTCTTCTTCTGGAACTTCAAGTTCTTCGAAAATTCTGTGAGACAAACAATCAGGTCCGTAAACGCGCCCTGAGATATAACCACTCCGAACTTGGTCTTGTAAACTAAGTTTACATTCTCATAAGCGAGATTCACAATGCCCTCGTGTGGCTCTCTTGCAGCTACTGTGAATACACCAAACATGGTCCTCCAGCCGGAGCGGATGTTATCCCCTCGCGCTTGAATCATTTGAATTAGACAGCGTAGGACAAGATCTTTGACGGTGACGTTTTGAGAATTTGCAAGCACGTGCTCGAAAGGTTTCAGAAAATCTTTCTGGAATTTGAAACCTGCTAATTCCTCGATCTCCATGAAACGCATGGAAAGTTGGCGCAACGAATCAAGCGCGAAGAAGACGATATTCATGTTGTTGTGGCACCCAACCTGGTTGAAGTGCTCTCCAAGAACACCCCAAATATTACTCCACTCGAATCTGACACGCTTCATGTTGTAGTAACTGATCTCAACAATCTTTTGCAGACTGTATGTTCTGGGCGATTCATTAGATCCCGATACTTTGATCTCGTCCCAGCTCACTTCGGTAAGAGCATTGGCGAAATGGACCATGGCTTCGCCTGAAAGGTTGGCAGTGTTGGAGAAAATCCGATCCACGCTGCGGATAAAATCATCTGAGCGACTTTCCAGTGCAATCTCGTTGGAGAACCCTCTCGGGCCAGTTCCAGATCGCTGCCTTGTTCTCTGACGAGACTGGGTCGATGATCGAGAGTCAGTAGTGTCGGTCCTTGACGGTGGCATAAAGCGAGCCTGCGACACATCCGGTATAGTGCTTTCATCCACGCCTCTAGTAATGAGTTGCAATCGGTCAAGCTGGCTGATACACAAGAGAATGTCCTTCCATGATTCACGCAGTAAATTTCCCTCAGTCTGTCCCAGGTCTAGAACAACTTTCAGGGCCTCAATGTTCTTTGCTTGCATGTCGTGAGGGTTATTCAGATTGGTTGTATTTCTCAGAGCTGAAATAAATGCCTCCCTTGGGGTGGACAGTTCAAAGAGGCAGGCAATCTTCGTCGCAAGTTTCATACCCTCCAAACATAGTTTGTTGACTTCAATATTGTGTGATTTTTGAATTTGGCTAGACAGGGCCGAAAAGAACGACATCCATGTGACATCAAACATGGACCCAACGTGCTTGAAGGACGTAGCGGGTATGAACTTTGGGCCTGCCCTGGCAGCATTCCTGCGTTGACTCTTGAACAGATTTTTGAACAATTGCTCTGACCGTAATGAGATTTCTTCAGACTGTTGCACGTATGCCTCACGCTGGAGATCTCGTCCAACATTGGAGAAGGCTTGCCCAAGACCGGCGGCAAGACCGCTGGGCTGGACTGTCAGCGCGCCGGCTGCCGCGGCCGCTTCTCGTTCGCTTGTGAGAACAATCTCATGGCTCGCAATCTCATCGTAGATACCAATCAGGTATTCGTCGGGAAGATCAGCATTGTCGTTGATGCCTCTGTTGTTCTTGATGAATTCCTCTTTGCTCATTCGTTTGGCAATCTTGCTGCTATGCTGGTCGGTGTTGAGCATAATGACGGAATAAGCTAGGACATAGGCTGTATCCGCGTTGGCAAAAGCGTTGGGATTACCCATGACATAACGCTCTGCGAACTTGAGCATGAAGCGATCAATCTTTTGAGCTTCGCCCGGTAGGCGGAATGATTGTAGAAACTGGCGCAAAGCATCAACAAATCGTTTCTTTGTGAAATCCATGGCATCGACGAACGCATGCATAATATCGATATTTTGTTGATCCCCTTCTCCCAAATATTCGCCGATTTGAGCCTTGTCAAGTTTTTCTTCCTTCAACAGAAAGTCGGCAATATCAGCAGGACTTTCGCTGCTGATGAAGCCGTGGCGTATCAGAAGCTTGATGCCCTTCTTGGGCTTGAAGTTGAACTGCCTGATGGCATTTGTGAGAGCTGTCTTGCGAGCCTTCTCCTTTCGAGCTGATCTGGGTCGTCGTCCACAACGGGCGTAGATGGGGGCAATGGTGTCTCCAATCGAGACGCACTGTCACTCAATGTTGGGTCAATAGACGGTCGTAAATCATCGAGCGACGCTTTGAAATCTCCATCGGCTCGAAGCATATCGCCGCCGTCGGATCGAACAGAAGCGGACCAGTTCATTAAGGATCGGAGAGTTTCGACCAAGGCTTCAAGAGAGAGACGCTTCATGGCGTACTCCTTGGGGTAGTCCGGCTCATTGTCCTGCGGTGGAATGATATGGGCAACTGTCAGTGGTGGCGGCAGTATGCCTTTCAGCTGCCATTCGCTGGCTGCAGGAGCCTTGGCTCTCGCCTCCTCATAAACCTGCTCGTTAATCGTCGTAATGGTCAGAGGCGTTATGGAAAATTTGGACAGGTCCTCAATCATGGTTTGGAAGATGTTGTCCACTGTTTGATCGCAGTCATAATTCAAATATGTCTCAACCAGGGCTCTCGGATCAGCACATAGTCTATTTAGGACAGTCACGAAATAAAGCTTCTGTGATATTGGCGCGTTGCGCCGAGACAACAGAGCCAGGTAAATCTCATTCAAGAACACCTCAATCTCTTTCTACACACAAATGTCAGCAACGTGGTCCATTCAACCAAGTACTTTGATGTGCCGTGTGTCTACCTTGAATGATGGTCTCATATATTTCAGCATGAGCCAAAAATCTCTGAGCAAACCTCGAAGATGCGGTCTACTGAGCTTGCGCCATTCCGAGTGATACTGAGACAAAGATAGAATTTAATGGCTTGCAGGAAAGAGGTAGGCTCGTTGTTTTTGGAGTTTTTAATGGTACAGAGCGGCGAATTGAAGACGGTGAGGTTGTTATTGAGTAGGGTGTGGATGAGATGGAGTGATATCAGCTTCGACCGCATTGGCTGACCGCGCAGGTCGTACAACTGGTCGGGTGGAAGGACCTTTGTTGACAAATTGCAGAAGGATCGGAATACAAGATAGGCATCCCGTATATACACTTCATCCTCGGCATCGAGGGCGTCCATGTCTTCCTCAGTGGAACCTTCAGGACCCGACTGGCCCGTCGCTGAACCATCTTTATTGATTGATTTCAATCTTGTAACCATTGTTGGCACATCGCCGAGGGTCGAATCGTCGAAGCTCTTGCGATGCTCGAGGTCCTTTAGAGTCAGCTTCGTATTTCCGTTGGCATGTTCGGAAGTGTTGGCTTCTGATTGTGGTGCTGGTGAATCACGGCCTTCGGCCCCAGCATCTACATCGTTGGCAGGATCAATGGGTCCAAACGTGATGTTGCTCGAGCTGTGCTTGAGATTACCCAGCTGCAGCCGGGATTCCTTCATGTGTAGCCTAGTTTTTACGCGTTCGAATACTGTGCCGACCATCTGGGTCAGTGCCTTGCGCCACCTGCTGGTTGGCGGTACTTCTCGAGAGAAGGAAGACGTTGTAGACCTGACGCACAGCTTTGAGAAGACCGGCACCATGGACAACGATCTTGTCATTCAAAACGGCTGCCAGCAGTGATTTGACAATCTGAAGCTGTATCTCGACGGCTGTAGTTTCTCCTTGGAAGCAATCACATATAGTATCAATGGCTCGTTCGATGAGGGGTGGGAATTGTTCGCCGCCCTCTTTGGCTCGGTGTCGGTATCATCCCTGCTTAGCAGGAAAAGTACGAATAGGATATGAGCTTGCCGATGCAGTCGAGTGCCGTTGTAGTCAACTGCGGATTGTTGGATTTGGTAGCGAGTTGCAGAGGTGCAAAAACAATCTCGGGATCGGGAGCTGATCTTGTTCTTTCACGGCATCTTGTGCCTTTTTCGTAGAGTCGGCTAGCTGCTTATTGCGTTGCGCATCTTTGGAGGTCGCAATGGCATCCAGGGAGGACACCAGGAATTTGAGAGAGCTCATCGGGGAGCACCAGCACCAGCGGGACCAGGGGCCATTCGCAAGAAATCGAGTAGATGGGCTGCAGAGTGCAGAGCCGCGAGTATCAGTGGCCGAACAAGTGATAAACGATGTCGAGAATCACAAATCCATTCGATATTGAGCTATCTCTGTGCTGGAAGCGGCGTGCCGGACACAAATCAGGAGCGCAGTGACTGGTTGGGTTCGGGCTTGGATGGAGACGGGGTACTCCGTGGACTGGCCAGATATCCTTTTTTTTTTTTTGTTGGATGTGTGTGCTTCGAGAGAACGGCGCCTACGGACGGCCGCGGAGGAAGAATTGGCTTCCTGTATTGGCTTCCCCGGGCGCGCACTGATGCAAGAGCTCCGCGAGCGAACGGCGCAAGATCAAGTATCCAAGTTCGACACGAGCTCATACGTTCAAATGGCAGACAGGGTTGGAAGATGGCTACATGAAATGCGGCAAGTAGCAAGGAGACAGCTGACACCAAACGCTAACTTATTAGTAACTTACTATAATAACGCGAGCACGGCGCAGCCCTGCATGTAATATGTACACGTATGTATGTATGTATGTGTGTATGTATGTACATAGAGTTTCCTGGCAACGTGCTCGAGTGGACTCCAATGGACTCCAGTGGACTCCCAATTGATAAGAGTGGGGCTGGACGAGCTGGACTTATGGACCCCTTCAGAACATCTCCTTCCTGGAAGCAGACAGGACAAGTTCCAGACATGTACATAGATAGGTACATGTAGCCATCGGGTGGTGCCTGAGGCTCGAATTATTGTCAGGGGGAAGATTAGGGCAGGCTTTTCGTTGTACTACTCCGTATGTACACATGGAATTCAGTGATCCTGGATTAGCTACCCGGTAGGACAAGACGGAATGTTTTCGCCAACGCCTGGTTCGTCAAAAGAGAGGCGCATTTCTTGGAACATGGCCCCGGATGGGTCGTTGCTTTCTCGCCATCTGTAGCCAGCTTATCCAGGCACTCAATGTTCAAACGCCGAGCTGAGGCCGCGAGTTAAGGCTTAAACATTCTACCAGTCGAAGGGGTGTGCGGATGTGCCTCAGAACGACTGCTGTCCACGAATGGTGCGAGGGTACAAATCTCAAGTTGTCGTAGAGAGCGCAAATACAACATTGCCTCAAATCGCGCCTTATCACCGCGCCGGACCATAATAGCCTCGTGCTCTGTAATAACTTATAATAGCGCAATAGCAGCTTCTGGACAAATTCACCCAACCCAGTGCAGGTTCCTCCCCCTCCCTCCTCCTCTTGTCAATCTGCCCATCAATTGATCTTCTCCATCTGTCAGCCCGTGGGCCACCCCGAAAATGGCTTAGGCCCCAAAGCTCTCTCTCAATCAAGCGACGGAGCTCAACGCAAAATTCTGGATTTCTCCGTTGCGTTTCGAGAGGAAAACCCCATCAACAAATCGCGCGCCGCCGCAACTTCCATCCTTGGGCCTTTCAAGCCGTTTCATTTTCTCTATCCGGTCTCAATCCACCTCAATCGGACCAGACCATTTATTTGCCTTTTGAGGTTTCGTATCGTGCTTTAGGCCATCGGATACACGTTTTGTGACCTCCCATCCTCGCCACCTCGACCGTTCTGCCTCAGAACTATTTTATTCAACATGCTCAGCGCCGCTATTCGGAGGCGAGTCCTCGCCCAACACACAATGCTTTGCGCACTGGCTTCGCCTCTCATGTAGTGAGATACTATGCCTCGTTCCCCGACCACCAAGTCATCAAGATGCCTGCTCTGTCGCCCACGATGCAGGCTGGCAACATTGGTGCTTGGCAGAAGAAGGCTGGCGATTCCGTCGCCCCTGGTGATGTCTTGGTCGAGATCGAGACCGACAAGGCCCAGATGGACTTCGAGTTTCAGGAGGAAGGTGTTATTGCCAAAATTCTCAAGGACTCTGGTGAGAAGGATATCCCTGTTGGAAGTGTGAGTCATTGTCGTTGAGCAACATTGTTTCCGATATGAGGCGACAGCCCATCTGAGGACCCGAAACTGACTTTTGCGAAACTTTTAGCCCATTGCCATTCTGGTGGAAGATGGAACCGATATCTCCGCTTTCGAGAAGTTCACTTTGGAGGACGCTGGCGGCAATGCTGAGCCTGCCCAGCCCAAGAAAGAAAAATCCGAGTCCCAACCTGCTCCTTCATCGACCCCCGAATCCTCCGCCGAGCCCGAACAGTACTCCTCCAAAGGCAAACTTGAGACAGCACTTGACCGAGAGCCTAACGCCGCTCCGGCTGCCAAGCGACTGGCACGTGAGAATGGTATCAGCCTTGACGGCGTCAAAGGCACCGGGAAGGGTGGAAAGATTACCGAGGATGATGTGAAGAAGGCGCTCAGCAGCCCTGCTGTCGCAGCCCCGGCTGCCACCTTCGAGGACATTCCCTTGAGCAACATGCGCAAGACCATTGCCAGCCGTCTTCAGGAGTCCGTACAGAAGAACCCCACTTCTTCGTTACCAGCACACTGTCCGTCTCCAAACTCCTCAAGCTTCGCCAGGCTCTGAACAGCTCTTCTGAGGGCAAGTACAAGCTTTCTGTCAACGACTTCCTCATCAAAGCCATCGCTACTGCTTCCAAGAAGGTTCCCGCTGTCAATTCCAGCTGGCGAGAGGACTCCATCCGTCAATTCAAATCCGTTGACGTGTCAGTCGCCGTTTCTACCCCTACCGGTCTGATTACCCCCATCGTCACCGGCGTCGATGCTCGCGGTCTCGAATCCATTTCCGGAAAGGTCAAGGAGCTCGCTAAGAAGGCCCGTGACAACAAGCTCAAGCCTGAGGAGTATCAGGGTGGCACCATCTCCATCTCCAACATGGGCATGAACGCAGCTGTTGACAACTTCACTGCTGTTATCAATCCTCCTCAGGCGGCCATTCTTGCTGTGGGCACCACGAAGAAGGTTGCTGTCCCCGTAGAGAACGAGGATGGCACCACTGGCGTCGAATGGGACGACCAGATTACCGTTACTGCCAGCTTCGACCACAAGGTTGTTGATGGTGCTGTCGGCGCCGAGTGGATTCGTGAGCTCAAGAAGGCCGTCGAAAACCCTCTTGATCTTATTCTGTAAAGAGTCGGATTGGAATGGTGACATGAGGAAAAAAAGACGTGGTTGCTGTTGAAAGAGCGTACACTTTATTAGAGCTACTGAAGATCCATGACGAAATGGATCACGAGGACGTACAGAACTGCGATGTGTAAACATCCCTGGACTGTAGTCGATGGAAAGATGGCAATGCACTTTGCCCATGTACAATGATACACTTGATTAATACTGGATTTCGGGCACGGAGAATTTGTTCGGCTTGTACATTGGCTCGTTTTCTCCATAGCCTGTTATACAGACATTTGACTTTTTTTCCCTCTTCCTTTTTCCCCCTGTAGCTTCTCGAGCTAGTTTTCTCGGTTGCACTGACTTTCCTTGCCTCCACACACAGGAACAATATCCATATCATCACCCCATACATAACCGTTCCCTGCTGCTCGGCTGGCCGGATCAGGAACCAAATGCAGGTTGCTGGCCCTCCCTCACATTCTTGCATCGCAATTGCCGCCTGTGTAACGATGAGATGTCGTGTTTCCGTGTGTCCTCTGACCTCCGTCTCTGCCGTAAATGTGAAGCATTTGCGTGGTTCACGCTCTAGTTGCAAGAAACCATGGACATGACGTACTGTCATAATGTCGAATCTCATTCATACCCAGTGAACCCAGGCGTTGGCTTAGAGTACATCTGACTCGAAACTACTGGGGACACATACACATTCCATCTGGCGCACCTTCCCGCGCGAAACTGACTCGGCAGAACCTACACAAATTAACACGGCCAAAAGAGAAGAAGAGAAAAAAAAAAAAAAGGTTAGCAAAAGTCATGGGCTCCTGGTGTTGCATGCATCCATGTACACATCTCTTGGCGTGCGGCAAGCCGGAGTGCTTGAAATCACACGACTGAGACGCCGCAGTATACTTTGTTTATCAATTTGCAAAGTGAACATGAGGCGAGTCTTTGCGCTCCCGGTGATGTATTCTATCGTGCAAAATTCCACATTCGTTGTATAAATCCATCTTGTATGCCCCCAACTTCATGTTGTATCCCATGCTATGTATCCATGCCCTGTTCCCAATCGTCTCCCGTACATGGCCCTCAGAATCACGACAAGGGCTTGGCACTCTTTGCCAGCAAATTCCGCGTCACGTCAACCCGCCATATGGAAGGTCCATAGTCATCATCTCGCCGTCTGTGCGCCTCCACAAGCGTTCTCAGCTGCGCCTTGATCTCCTTGTTCGATGACAAGGTCATGTTTCCGCTTGCCCAGCCGTACATGAAAATCGACAGCTTGGCGCTTTTGAACCCGCAATGACGCGCGACATCGAGAGCCACAGACGGCAGCGGCAGCGGCAGCGGCAGCGGCAGCGATTCAAAGTCCTCTTCTATCTTCTCCTTGGACCAGGATCCCGGAATCACCATGACAGGCAGCTGGACGGTACTGGGAAGCTCGTAAATGGACAGTTCTTGGAACCGGGCTCGGATAGCCGCTTCGGACATACTCTTGTATGGTTCCTCAAAGGGAACAAGGAGCTTCCTCTCTCTCGCTCGGAATTCGTCCCCACCGTGCCGAGGACGTGGTGAAAATGCTGTGCTGCCTCGTGCGTACACACCAGCATTCTCCCTTGAAGCATGGGATATATCGTCTTGGCCATGAGTCCGCCATGCTCTGCTTCCTCTTCTATTTGTGCTTTTGTTGATTCGGCCTGCCATGGCTTTGGATCCAAGCGCAGATGCGTAATGTCTGAGATGAGATCTACGAGGACGGAGTGGTCCAGATTGAGAGTTTCGGTGAGCCCGTCGAGTTCACTCCCGACCAAGTTCCGGATGGCATCTTCGACTGATGGCGGAGGTGTTTGAAGAAACGGCCCATTCTGACGCTCCACCATGACATGCACTGAAGGATCTAGACGGGTGAGTTGCTCCAGCAAAACGGTCATGTCGACGTTGTCCTCGCCAATGTTGGGCATGACGATCCTCAGCCGCGGGATGCGGTACTCGTGTCTGTTGACCCTCGCTGCTGCCACGAGACGCTTGACCTGTTTAGCCAGGGGATGTCACCCCATTCATCCTCGTCAACCACGTCTCCGAGTTGGTGCTCTCCCCAACCCCATCCACCATCGGTCATCTGTCTCGCCAATCTGTCTGGCTGGAGTGTCCGTACATCGACCC
The DNA here is from genome assembly GCA_023658505.1 of Epichloe gansuensis. NCBI lineage: Eukaryota > Fungi > Ascomycota > Sordariomycetes > Hypocreales > Clavicipitaceae > Epichloe > Epichloe gansuensis. Next base: position 2,899,941 of record CP098284.1, read on the forward strand.
ATTCGGCACCGCCTTCCACGACGTGCACCTCCACTTTGGCCTGCTGCTTCATCACGCGGTGCGTCAATTCTTTTTGCCTCGAGCCAAGGTTGGACAGCTTGGCGATTTCCTTAAGCGGGCTGCCTTTGCAGACCCCTGGAAGGCTTGGTTCATGGCAACGAGCGAACGACTCCGCTTGAGTACGTCCCAATGCGTGAGACCCTGGAGAATTCGACGGCGCAAGAGTCTACTCTACGGCTCACTAGTTGGAGTGCGTCATTTGGCAGCTGGGGTCCGATAATAGTTCCTGCACAGCTCGCTTCGCCACCGCCTGGCTCTTTTTCAAGTTGCGGAGAAACATGGGCACTCCTGTGATGGCGGTATTCTTGACTCTCTTCGAGAGCTGTCTTAGAAACTCTTCAATGTCGGGTATGAAAGATTGCGAGACCAGGACTGTCTTATTGGCGAGAGCCAGCATGCCGTGTTGGCTGCCATGGTGAAGGTGGGCATTGTCACCGCCATGATTGCAAAACCCTGTAGGTGTTGCACTGCCTGGCTTGGTGACACTCATGGTTGTTTTGCTGAAAAGGTCCTAATATCTCATCTTCGTTGGCGGCTCATGTCGCCATTAGCGAATCTCTTTGTCGGTCCGGCTTAGATGACGACCATTATGCTGTTTGTGGTCCATTCCATGCCAGTGCTCCCAACAACTTCAATCGACGAACATCGTCTGGCGTCTTAGTACGTTGGGTGGATATCTAAATTCGGATATTACTTCAAACCACCCTTGTTGACATCAAAAGAAGTCGTTCGTTTCGGGTGTGTTCCTTGTCCCAATCCCGTGCTGTGATTGGGGTGGTATGCAGGGATAATTGTCTCGCCGATCCGATCAATGCAGGAAAAGGGCCATCCATCGGAAGAATAAATTCGCCGCCCATCCGCTGTTCAGTGAAGTGTACTCATCAGGCGTTGTAGCTAGCAAGCAACACATCGTTTTCTCCCTCGCGACGTTCAAGAGGCCAAAAAAAAAAAAAGGAAACTAAAAAGCGTCGCAAGTCTATTATGCGCAAGCGCCTGTTCACGCATCAGCAATCGCAGTCTCAAACGACTCCCGTAGAACAGCAAGTGTCACGGGACTTCTCGCGCCGCCGCCACGTCAAACCCATGTGAAAGCCGCACGACGGCCCATCGCCAGACCACCTACTTTGGCTGTCTTACCCAGCAGATTGACGGAAGCATAAAGGAACCTTTCGGCCTAACATGAACAAACCCAATTCGGCCCATTTCCTCGACAACATCGTGTCCCCGTTGCGACGCGAAAGTGCCGATAAACTGGGCAAGCTTCTCCGCAACCGAGAGAGAAATCGAATTATAATTACTCGCTCTGATTCCTACGCCTCTGTGACCTCTTCATATTCGGAAATCAAATTCCACATGCCCCGTCGAAGAGTAAAGTGCGACTCAATTTTCACCACTAGCAAAAAAAAAAGGCTATGCTACGAACAATCATACCCATCCTTCATTTGGCGTACAGGCTGTTATTGTTACGCGACTTCTATCCTGTGAATCTGCGGATTTCACCCCGCAACCAGAGAGAGCTCACATTACACTATGTACGGAGCAGTGACTCCCCCTTTTATTAAGGAGGGGTGAAAATTGGAAGGAGTCAGTTGAGGCGGACGAAGGGCGAAACGCACATGTGTAAAATAAGTGAACCACCATATTCCACTTGCACTCGCGTCGCGCTCCTTCACCTCCAAGTCTCCGACGACATCTGCAGAATAATAAATAACAGCCGTGAGACAAAAAGCCATGCACATCCACGTATTAAAGGCAACAGCAGTCAATCTGAGCCCCTCCACCCTCTATTGCGCCAGAATAGAAATCGCCCAGACCTCCACTTTGACTTTCAGCCCGTCACACCGCCTCAACTGAGTTATACGTAGCTTGTTTCCCGCAAAACCCAATCAGCAAGGCGCCATGCCAGCAAAACGGTCGCGAGCCTTCGCAGTCCCAATTCATCATCAGATGAACAGTGCGTGAAATCGCATCGACATGCCCACTAGTACTCGGTCGAGCCGGAAACCCCAAGCGTGCCGCCTTAGCAGTAGCAGGTATTGTCAATACGCCACGCCATACTCCATATGTCGCTCATGCAGCGGATGCCGAATTGCCCATCGCTGGCTCCCATCATCACATGGCAGGTGCTGCAATACCGGACCCCTTGCGGCATTCATTGACTCCATGCACCTGAAACCGACCACCTCCACCGTCGTTGAGTACGTACATATGTGTGTAAGACGCCACACGGATCAATCGTCTGATTAGCTATCGATGGCCCATTCATCTTGGGTCGCTGCGCGCGCTAGTTTTGCAAAAGTTGATTGTCAGGATCCACACGCACATGATTCCTGCATTATTACTCCGTAACGGACCCCGTCAGGCACCAGACTTTTCCTGCTGCCAGAATCCGTCCACAACGGAAAATCGCAACAGCGTCCTACACCGCTGGCATGACTTGGATGGGGTTTTTTTAAGAGGCTGGGAAAGTACTCAAGTATGCAGAGTGAAACTGAAGATATCTTCGCTCCTTTCTTCCTGCATATCAAACGTCTCCTACTTCATTTATACCACATGTTTTAATCAACACCGAGGTTGAGATGGGGATTGTTCGTATTTGAAGACCGACGTCCATTGCTTATATAAAGTTATGTACTTTCAAAAACGAATATATAATTTAGGTAACAAGTAGTCCAGAAGTACAAGACCAATGCGCACCCACTTAGAAGAGTCAATGCAGTCCCCAGAGAGGATGCCCTGATATCCCAAACCGATAATCCGCAAACCAAGAACACCTTAAAGAGCGCAGGTTCCGTGTCTTGAAGAACCGCGGCTAACCCAAAAGCAGTCGCCAAACTACGTGCAACAAATCAGAACCTCATCTTTGATAATCCCTAACCGACGGTGACCTTCAGGTTGACGGGGCCAGGACTGAGGTTGAGACCAACTCCATCGAGAGCGTGCGTGTGGGCAACGTAAGCATTGGTACCGCTGCCACCATCATGAATGACAGAGCAAGAGGGAGCACCATCTGCGCAGACTGCCATAGCCTGAATAGGGAGGTTGCTATCGGCGGCCACCAGGCAGGAAATATCGGCACCGCTGTAACCCTTGTTGGACTCATTGCCAAAATCAAATTCAAGCCATGTGCTTGCCCACTGACCATACGGGTTGGTCTGAACTCCACCAGCGCCGCAAGTGATTGAACCCTGAGTATTGGCCTCGGCAGCCACGACCTGCTTGCCATGGGCGGGGAGATTGAACTCGAGAACTTCGTTGCCCTTCTGGAAGCCGTTAACGAGACCTTCAGGCCCAATCTTGAGGAAGCCGATGCAAGTCTGATCCTTGCCAGATTTGTTCTCAATTGTAGCGGTATAGTCGTAGCCGGCGGGGTCATTAACCAGCATCAGGTTGCAACCGTAGTTACCATGAGCACCAACATTGCCTTTGTAAGCAATCTGAGCAATGGTGGCACGCTTTTGTTGCCACCGCAGAACTTCTTCGCTCCGCCCGAGTTAGAGCTGGGAGGAGGAGAAGAAGAGGCAGGCTTGGCAGGAGCAGGAGCAGGAGCAGGAGCTTGAGCAGGAGCTTGAGCAGGAGGGGGTGGGGAGGAGGATGAGCAGGAGTCGTAGCGGGGCGGCGGCAGCCTTAATGGCAACAGGAGCATCATCGGGCTTCTTATCCATGACGAATTCCATGCGCTTTTCCATGGAACGATGAATCTCCTTGTGGCCATGGCTACTTGGGCGGGCGGCGACGCCGAGGGCGGCAGCCAGCACGAGAGTTGTGGCCGAGACCTTCATTGTAATTGTTTGTTTTGCCTGTACGGGAATGGCTGCAGGAGTTCGTTGATTCGATAGAGTCCGAGTCAATCGTTCCTCTAAATCTTCAAGGGGGTTTTTCGTATTCGCAGAATACTCGAGTGACGACGTGTAATGGAACGATGTCGGCTTGTCTGTGGAAGGAGGGTGATTGGGTTTATCTGTTGGATAGTTGAATCCAGTAGTAGTGCGAAGTCGAAGTTTTTTGAAAGGAGCGTGGGCCGATGAAGGCAGAGGCACTGGCCGTAAGGAATGACTAGAAGGGCAAAAGACTGTAGAGGTTCGAAAGACGAAGATCAGGATCGCGCAGAAGAGGGAATGGGAGGGATGGAGTCTTAATAAAGGAGTGTCGGAGGCATTGAAATGAGCATTGCTGGTGCGGGCAGGGGGCCCTACACCTACATAGTTAGTAGTCGAGAGTAAATTGACTAATATCACTATCGCCACGCCAAAGCGGACCATGCTCAAGGAGGCTTAATGAGGAAAGAGTTTGTGCGTGCAAGGAGGGGGTGCACACACACACACACACACACACACCCTGGACCTGGACCTGGACCTGCGCTAGGGCAACAGCAGGTCGCACTGGCCCGATTGGGACCTACGGGCTAGGGGCTGTGGGAATAGGAACATTAGCGTTTTTGTACTTGAGTACTTGAAGGGGCACATGCCCAGCGACGACATGTATTACGCGAAAGCCCAAAGCCCAGGATACCTGAATGGAATGCGCGATCGGGGCATGACCTGTACACTTTGTCAGACAATTGTGGACGAATCTCGTGATGGAATACTCCGTACTCCATGAATCCGTACGGAGTACATGGGAGAAGACTTTAGGAAGACGCATTATTATGGATCCCTCGTGCTGCCATCTTGAAAATGCAGAGGCCAGGACCGTGCAACGTACCGTATCTATTCGATAACGACACCTTCAAGTACGTAGTTGGTCGCCGGAGAACGCAGCTTCTCATGTGCTACATAATCCATCAATCATATCGAGTACATTGCCGCACCTCTGGTTTTGAACGCTCTGTTTGAGTGCGCACACCGAATCTGTAAGTACCAGGCTTCGTGGCAGTCCAACAATGTGGATGTACAAGTCCCTTTGGTCAGCACTCAACCTGTTGTACTCCGTGTAGTACCTCTGTAAGTCGGAATACTCATCAGCCATCAGCGCAGGAAATAGAAGAAGAAGAAGAAGACTGCATAATAGCCAGTCACAGGCACTTTTCGGCAATGTCAAAATCCCAGTTGTTTGGTGGGTGTTGGCCTGTCCTCGCTGGAAATCTCTGCTGCCTGTACGGAGTAATACTCCGTGTAGAGTTTGTATGTACACATTGTGTCCCGACAATTCGCCGCCACCCCTGGCATGGATCCACAGTCGAGAAAAGGAAGGAAGGAAAGATACCCGATCTCTCGTATGTATGGAGCATCCCGGCCGACAACGTGTCCTCACTTTTACTGCTCAAGCATCGTGGACCAGTGGGATCAATTGGACTTGTTTCCGCCAAGGCAGCGAGTTGTTCCCCTTGCAAGTTGATTTGATGAATAGTGGTGAATTGACACAACCGTTGGGCAACCAATTTCTCCAAAAAAAAAAAAAAAAAAAAAAGTCATCTTTTTACTACCCGTTGTCGTACAGCCACGTCGGGAGCACCATGCACACATGTCCGACGCGTGGACCTTGTACTCTGTAATTCGTATTAATACATCCACCACCATAATCTGATCTGCAGAATTGCTCACTGCTGGGTGGGGGTGGGTGTGCACGATTCAACGGGAAAGGAGAAGGGGGCCACGGCGGGGTGGGCAACGCTGCCCTTCGCTGGAATGAAAAACAATGCCCCGCCACGCAGGCAGGCATTCATCAACATTGTATTAGAGCCGAGCCGAGAGTCTCCAAGAATACCTGGCCATGGCAACCTTGTCGGTGGCAGGGAAACAAATGATCAATACCGGAACATTCATCATTCCTCGCATCATCCTCGAATCGTGCATGCTCGACGGCGAGTCCTTGCCGTTCGAGCGCGCCATCGCAGGTACACAATACGGAGTACGTATGTACTCCGTACATTCGAAGAATCTTCATCTCGAGCCGTCGGATATATCAATCGCCAAGATCAATTACGCCCTGGGACTCGAGCCCGTAGTAGCCTACCAGCTTGTGGCCAAAAGGGCTTCCTGAGACACCAGCGAGGAAACGACATTGTTTGTTTGTTTGATTGTGCAATGTCTCGGCTCTGGCACTGGCCATGTACAACCGCCCTAGCAACAATCTTGACGGACGTTTTTGCGCCCTAGAATCTCCACCCTGGGTGTTCCCTATGTACATGTACAGCAACGTAGTCCGAGGTGACCAATCATGCTTCTTCCGAGAGTCGTGTCAATTGATTACGTGGCTTTGACGACCAATTGGCGGCAAGTGGCCCCCCTTCTTAAGGGCTCTCAGGAGTGGATGAAATCCTGTATCGCGTATGTAGAACAGTGCCTCACTCTGTTGTCGTCAGCTGCAAGCGATGCCAAGTTTCCCTTTTGGCATCATGTCTTCGTGTCCATATTTGGGTGTCACGACCGTACACTAGACCTATGTACATCATGGGCATACCAACCCTCCAAGGCATCAAGTTTCTCCGAAATGCGAGCCTCAGGAGAGTCCAGGAAAAGCCTCTTGCCTCTCCCTATTTCTCTCCCTATCTTCTCAGGTACTCGACGCCCTTGCTTGCCGTGTACCCACGCTACTTTTTTCTGCTGGTTCTTTGACATGTGGTCGTTCTTCCGGGAAATCCTTTGGTCAAGTCGCAAGGCCTCAGATATGTACTCGACGTTCATCTAACAATTTATTCTATAGAAACGCTACGGCTCTGCTCCTGCACTGTTTCATCGCCATTGTTCTTCTTCAAGAAACATTCCACATCTACATAGAGGCCGCTCGTGCTTTGCAAAAATGCTTGCCAATTGTTGTCAGCGCTGTCGGGGGTTATATCATATATCCATACTCGATCTTCCCCAACGGCATATTTACTATCGTCTGCGCAAACCCATGATACACACTACGAGGTCCGTACACTTGGCGTCTACGATGCAGCAGGATACTTTGACGACTCAGCAGTAGCTTCTCATGGCATCTTCGTAGCCAGTGCCACCTCGCAAGTCTCGTCCAAACTTGGCGTGAATGTCCAATACTTGCTGCATATGCCGCATTGAAAGCGCCTCGGCCTTGTTCAGGGCCAAGTCTTGAGCAGAACCAATCATATTCTTGATCTCTCGTCCATTGAGTTCGTGTTTGGCAAGTTGATCAAGATCCTTGTCAGTAAAAGGCTCTACGGCCAGTTGTCCATGCGCCTCGACTCTGTCAATAAACATCTTCAAGATGGCCTTCTTAGCCTTGGAATCTAGTCCATCATATCTGAGAGCAATGTGAATCCGGGATTGGAATGCCTCATCAAATGTCTGCACCTTTTGTCAGATAATGTCCTTCATCCGATCCTTGTTTTCTCCTCTACTTCATCAAAGGATTTTCAGACTCACCTCCACACGGTTTGTAGTGAGGAACAAGATTCCTTGGAAGTATTCCAATTGGCGTAAGAAAATGCTAACAAGTGCGTTGCGATGTATGTCCTGCATATTACGCTTTTCGAGGAACACATCAGCTTCGTCGAGCAGCAGTATCGCCCCCAGGAATGACAAATATCCAGTATTTTTGCAGTTCCATCTCCAGAAAACGAGGATTGGTGCCAAGTTCACCAACAGATGCCATATATAGTGGACATTGAAGCAATTCGCTGATGCCTTCTGCAGTTAGGGTTTTGCCTGTTCCCGGAGGTCCGTGAAGAACAGCTGCAGATTCCTCGTTAGCACTCATGTAATGGCAATCAGCCCGTATCAACCAAGCATTGAACATACTGACGAGGCCTTTCCCTTTCCCTTGTATGACATCATCGATTGTCTGGGCCAGATTATTCTTGCGTGACTTGACGAGCGCTTGGATTAGATCTTTCGTTTCTGGAGGAAGAACCAGAGAGCCCCAAGCATCTTCGTTCCACTTGATCTCGCGGATCCTAGAAACGGAGAACTCCAGCCATTGCTTCTCGGAGAAAGAAAAGCCCAAGACAACTGGCGACGCGAGCAGATAGTCATCATCTGTAAACACAATTGATTGATCCACTAGAGAGTCTCCATTTGGTGTCTCGGCGACTTTCTCTTCCGTTGATGAGTCGGTGCTATTCGCCCCTTGAATGGTTGCACTGGCCGTTGTTGGCAATGGAAGCAACGGCGAAGACTTGCTCCTCGCCTCCAAGCCAGCTTGCAGCGCTTTCGTGACCAGGACGCTACAGTCGAGGCCCTTGGTCGTCCTGCTAATCACATTCGACCCTCGTCCACGTGGACGTCTTCGGATGAAAAGCAGTCATACATGTCATCCTCACCATCAGACAAACCTGAATCTGACAGTGCATCGGAATCTTTGGGTCGTACTGCGGACACGAAGTAGTTGGGATTGATACGCCTGAAGATAGCAGGGTCCACCATGACACGGCTTGGTTGAATGTGAAACTTCGTAATCGCCCCTTCTTTCGTTTCATGTATGCAAGACCTGAGTATGCTTTAAAATGTGCTCCATTGAGAGACACAAATTTCTTGCCTCGTTCGATCAACGTCTGACGCATGCTCAGCTCATCCTTGTGATACGAGAGTGGATAAAATGGTAAGCTGGTTATTTTTCGAGTCCCTTGAAATTCTGCAATTTCCTCAACCACACTTCCATGGCCAAAACGCTTCCCATCGAATTCGAGATATTTGCCGTCGATAACATAAAAGTTACCTCGAAACATCGAACTGTGACGAACAGCCATGTCGACTTTGAAAACACGGGGATCTTCCGTGTGCCCGTAGGTTGCAGAGTACACAAGTGTGTTCGGCTTCCATAAAGCCCAAAAATACTCGAAGTTGACGATTCCACTGTCCAGCATTGGATACAAGCTTTTCTTCACTTTTGCATAGTCTTTGTCCAGATATTTGATCAAAATTTTCAGTTCCTTTCGCTTGTTGTCAAGCCGACGCTGGTTTCTACGCTGTTCTCGTTTGCGCTTACCAGCCGGCTCAACCTCTTTCAGCTTTTTTAAATGTGAACGGAAGTCGTCCAAGTATCTAAGACCTATGTTAGATGGATCCAGGCAGAAGATTGTTTGTTCTTTGGTAACGACGATCAAAACAACACCGAAAAAGAGAGAACAAGGACGAGACAAACTGAGGGTATTTCTTACAGAAAAAGTAGATTCGGGTCTAATTTCGGCGTTTCATCGACCAGGTTTACTCCACGAACATTGCCTATGACATCTTGCAGGCATTCCCGCAGAAGCTTGCTCCTGATGTCGACAAACGTGGCTCGGTATTTCCCCTCACTATCGAAAGTCCTCCTCACATGGAATAAATATCCGCCATACTTGGAGTCCGCAGCCATGTTCGCCGTATCTTGAAGTTTGAAAGTATAGAGTTTGCTGTCCCAAACTGCATCAACGCGTTTGTAATCTAGCTTTCTCTCTCTGAGCATCATGGCGGGAGTCTGGCTTTCCGTTGCCCAATGGATTCCCTCGAGAGCCAGCAAGTGGCCCAGGACTAGGAGAACGAGTTGAGGATTCTCTAGTACGCAAAACGACTGGGCGACTGTACCTTGACACAAAGGGCCTCTGATTCTTGTGATTTGCTTGAGTAATGCTGGTATATTCGTTCTGTGCCAAGTCCGTCGTAGAATATGGATTACCGAACGCGCCAATGACTGGCTGTTGCTGAGATTGGAATTGCCTGTTCGTCTGGGAGGCTTGAAAGCCGCTCATAGTGTCTAGTTGGTGCTGTAAATGGCTGCATCGCAACTCCAACTGTTCAAGAGCCTCTCCTATATCCTGTTGGGTAGTCGCATCGACCCAATTGTCGAGACCATGAGCATTTCGGAAACTTGCCTCTTTTCGGGGCAACACCGTACTGCCTGACCCACGCACAGCCCTGCTTGGTCCTCTGAGTGCATTACAGCCGTCGCGGAGACGATGACGAGAGACAGAGCGAGAAGATGCTCTAGACATCCTCGACCTGCGTTTGCGGTGGATCTCGTCTACATCTGACGAGTACAACGTGTCGCCATCGTCTGTGTCAGTGGAAGAGCTACTATCGCTCTCACTTGGCGAATACAGCTCCGAGTCCGAGGGTGGGGGCCCTTCATCTTTCTCAGACAATGCTTTCTGCTCGTTTTCTCAAATCTCCTCTTCTCCCAGAGTCTCCAGTTTTGCGACTGTTCTTCTTCTTTTTGACTTGGCCGTGTTTCGGTTAGGTGTGTCGGGTTTTGTCTTGGAGGAATGCTCAGATGATTTTGTGTGGCAATTCGACTTCTTGGTTGATCCATCATTGTTTTCAGCCACAGTCTCTGTGATCTTTTGACTGGAGTCTATTTGCCTTTCGGCCGCTATCCCACCAACTCGAGATGACTCCATGACTGATCCTGGAAACTCGAACAACCGTGGAGACTGCCGCCCGAACTCGAAGTCCTGAAAGTGAGGTGACTAGCGGAATAGTTATCTACAGAGGGAAGCTTTGGTCAGAAGACAAAAATTTAAGCAGCGGATCTGGGAAAGCCTTTCTCGGAAAGCATTTCTTACTATACAGCGGCGGCGTGACAGGAGAGAAACGGAACAGCAGATGGAACGATGACCGACGAATGACACAAAAGGTATTGTCTGCTGAAAGATGATTTGACTGCGAACCAAGGCCTCTTCTCGTTGACAGCGTTGTGATCTGCGACTAGGACGAATTCGAAATTGGGATGCTCGTAGATGTCGAAGCGTGGATGTCGAATCATGGGCACAGTTCAACGATCTTTGGAGTAGGAATAAGCCAGATGAAGTGCTCTTGGTAAAGGTCGCCGAAAACAAATGATAGTCCAAGAAAAACTGCCGCCCAGGGCCGGAGCTGCCTGAGAATCAAAGGATTCTTGTGCGAAGGCAAACGGCTAGGCAGATGTTGTGGAACGCAGGCAAGAAAGCGAGCGGCATCAGGAAGCAAGATGTGATCAGATAGTGATTATTTTCTCTTTGGGACGAGAAGGAGTGGGCAGCCGATTGACTGCTCGCGAAAGAATGGAGGGTTCGATGTCTTATGATCAGATCAAGGTGACTGGCTCTTCCCTCTTTGCCTCAGGACGCATGTAAGCAGACATGTGCCGGCGGTATGGCGGAATACGGGAAACGATAATTCTAAATGTAAGCGAGGAGAAGCGACAAAAGCTGTGGAAGGAGTTGAGCAAGCACAGGAGAGATCCGCCATGCACCAAGACAAAGTGGAAAAGCCCAGTCAATCAATTGGCAATGCATTCCGGTTCGCCGGTCACTTCGGGCGAGAGGAGTGCCATCCCTACCTACCTGGGTACCTATCTACATGTACATATGTACAGTGGGTGTACATGTAGGTAACAGGCAAGGTGCAGGATGTACATACGGAGTAGAATCAGAACATGAAGATTAGCAGGTTGCCTGCAGCGAGGAAGATGCCGCAGCTGCCTGACAAGTGATACATACATAAAATATTTAAGGGGTAAAAGTACTCCGTAGGGTCGCGCTACAGGTCGGCGGTTGGATGCCGCTCGACGGGGACGGGCGACACGAAGACGGATTTTTGATTGCACGATACGACGGACTGCATAGATGTACATTCTCATTATGATTTGTTTGCCTTCAATGCCGCACTCATTGGCTGTGAGGCTATCTTTCGATCGACCTGGTCGACTGCGGCTTGTCCATCAACAAGCACAGCCCCCAGCGTTTTCAACTGTAGAGCCTGCATGCTTACTGAGATGGGCGTACATGAATAAATCTGACTGAGTGATGAATGCACCTTCCGTGTGGATGATGGCCATGTTATGTACTACATAGGTAGTAGGCTAGTAGAGACAGCAATGGGAGTTGGGCATTTGTCTACAGAGTATTTGAAAACGACCGTCCTCCCATCTGGGTTCCGCTCAACTTTGCATCTCTACCAGTTCTGACGACCTTGCCAATAACCGTCCGTCCCCACAGTCTCGAAGTTATGAAGAAAACGAAGGTTCTGAGCACGGCAGTCGGTGAGGTGCGATTCGCGTCATCCATGCGGCATACAAAGGATGAATATTTATTAGTCTCGCCGTCGTTGCGGGTTGCGCTGCTGGAGTCCCTGCCTCCCAGTCTTGCTCTTTTATTATTATTACTATTACTATTACTATTATTATCATCATTATTATTATTATTATTATTATTATTATTATTATTATTATTATTATTATTCTTAACAATTCCGTCGTCATTAGCTCCGCCACCAGGGACCACCCCGCGTCATGGCGCGCTGCATCTCGACAAGCTTCCAAGGTTGGGTCTCGACGCCCCTACAAGTTTGACTATTGCACCGTCTTGATTGGCGCCAACGAGAAGCCGCTGTTCCAGGTATCCTGCTCCTATGCCTTTTTGTGGAGTAGTACATACAGCTTGCAATTCGTTGAGCTTGTTGTCAACAAGGAGCGTCATTGCTCTTGTGCTGTTTGCGGAGTGGGAGAGAGCGTTTTATCGCAACAAACGGCTCTGTTCTTGGCTGCACAAAAGACAAAGAAACATTCTCCATTACACGGGTTTTGCTCTCAATCACAATTCTGTCAGTTGTCTTGCCCACACCAGTTGCTCGGCACCATCCACCCCGTGGAGAGAGGCCTCCGCCAGGTTCAGTCCAATATCATGCCTAGCAATAGATCAAGGTGGTCGTCTGTCGACCGCATGCTCGGCCACAATGGGCAGCGTGCCTCCGGCGGTAGTGGAAGCGCTCACGATTGGCTTCAAGAAGAAGAAAGGGCCTGTAAGTTCCCAGCGCAACTTGGCCAGCATGTCAAATGAAATTCTAGAGGTCATCTCCTGATTGACCCAATAAACAACATTAGTACTCCTCGATTCAACCATGATCAGATCCGATCAGCTATTCCACCGCCCGAGGTTACAAAAGTTTGCCTTCGTCTGCGCCATCTTGTACAAGAATGCGTGCCTTGCGAAATGGAGGAGAGCCGCGTGACCGCTCCACACAGTCGCGTTATTACCCAGAAGGTCATTCAAGCAGCAAAAGAGGCTGGAGGACACGAAAACCGAGGATGCGTAGTAAGATGGCCTTTCCATTATTTCGCAAACCCGGTAGAATCTCTAAAACATATTTTCTTTTCTAGGCATATTGCCTCTTGGTCAATCAGACATGGTTCAAACATGAAGCTATCGCCGAGCTTTGGGATTCTGACCTACACAAGCTGCGAGCTGAAGCCTGTGGGGTCATTGCTAAAGCACTGTAAGCACACGTCTAAATGCAACCAAAGGTTCTAGCCTAACAATGACCACTTTAGTATTGAAACGGAAGAGGATATTAACTACCTTTTGTACGAGGTTTTACTACGTCGCTACTCTTATATTGCCAACGGCACTCCTACTCCGCCCGTGAACGTTATCGAGAAGGCTGTCGACCTACATGCCGTCCGAGTGATAGGCTCATCTGGTTATCAGAAATGCATCAATTACCTGTGGCGCGGATGGCTTGTTCAAGACGAAAACGACCCATCCGTCTTTGTCGACTACAAGGACAAGGACAACCCCAATTTCTTCACTCATATGGACCCGGATCGTATGCGAGCTCCACGAAACCAGAACGCTGCGCAACTGCTACTATCCTTTGTGTACCTCGTCCTATATACCGCCGCGATCAATTCTGTTAACCCTTCAGGAGAGCTAGATGGAGCCGAAGTAACACTATATCTGTTCACCCTTGGATATATCTGTGACGAAACTATGAAGGTGTACAAGGCTGGCTATCGTATTCTTGGCTTTTGGAATGCCTTCAATGCTGTCTTGTATTCTTTCCTCACCGTTTCCCTTATATTCCGCATTATTGGCTTAACGGCGTCTGAGAGGTCCGAGTCCCGCGAACACTACAGCAAACTGAGTTATAACATGCTGGCATTTGTCGCACCGATGTTTTGGTGTAGGCTCATGTTGTATCTCGACAGCTTCAGATTTTTCGGGGCCATGCTTGTCGTGCTGAAGGTGATGATGAAAGAGTCCGTCATCTTCTTTGCGCTCCTCATCGTTGTAATCATTGGTTTCCTTCAAGCCTTTATCGGATTGGATCTGGCGGAAGATAATGTTGCAAATGATGTTATGTTCATTGTCGAATCAATGACGAAAGCTATCATGCAGAGTCCTGAATTTGAGGGTTTCGAAGCATTTGGGCCCCTTGGGGTATTATACTATATTACTGCTTCACTTTTGTCGTCATGGTACTGCTCTTTACTCCACCTTTCCTTATTTTCACGGAAATGTATGGCTGATTTTGATTTACTAGATCATTCTGCTAAACATCCTCATTGCGCTCTACAACTCTGCCTACGAAGATATTTACGAGAACGCTGATGACGAATATCTTGCTTTGTTCTCTCAGAAGACGATGCAATTTGTTAGAGCTCCAGATGAGAACGTTTATATTCCACCGTTCAATCTCGTGGAGATTGTCATATCTGCTCTGTTCGAATGGTGGTTGCCGAAGCACATTTATGAAGTTATCAATGACTACGTGATGGCTTTCATATACTCGCCCCTGCTGTTTGTTTCGGCATATTTTGAGACACGTGCGGCACATCGAATTCGACATAATAGGTCGAGGGGAGATGAGGACGATGATGTGGTTGAGGAATGGGAGCAAATGGCACATGAACTCGACATGGAAGCCGAAGGTTGGTTCAAAACGTGCGATGCTGTCAAACCAAACATGAAAGATGACCCGGCTGTCCTGGAAATTCGAAAACTGCGCTCGGAGATTGATGGGCTGAAAACACTGGTAGTGGAAATCAGCAAGGTTGCCGAATCGAAGATGGTGACTTCGAGCGAGAAATCGAAAGATGAGAAATCTTCTTCGAGGTCAGGGAGTACAGAGCAATAACTGGTAGAAAGTTTCGTGGAATGTTTTTTGAGAATAACAAACTTTTCTCTCAATTTTGTATATCTCTCAGGCACCGGGTGTATTGGCTTACTCGAGAGTATATGTCATTGATGTATCAGTGCAATTTACCAGACGATTCTACCTGGCCGACGACTACAATTAAGACCGTGAGTGCGCCATGATGGCGTATACAATAGTCCTCGTGCCAATCTCCATCAGCTTTACCAATGCTCAAGCCTCCACGGGGAAGTACTTTCTGGGCTCTCGTAAGCTAAAGCCGAAAACAAGGAGAGTTTAGTGCGTACTTACGGAAGCGTCTCATTATAGGCTGTCACATCTTTCTGCTCGAAGGTGACGAAGACTACCCTTTCTAGAATATTGCCATTGTTTTCCAGGAATCTTCTCACAGTCTCGCAAGCGACTTTTGCTGCATCTTGGCTAGGATAACCATATACACCAGTGCTGATGCTGCTGAAAGCAATGGTTTTGACGCCCTCCAGTGAAGCCAATTTCAAGCTGTTCTCATAACAGCTTCGAAGGGCTCGTTCGCTTTTCTGGGGTTCACGGCTGCTATAAACAGGACCGACTGTATGAATGACGCGTTTGGCTGGTAAATGATACCCTTCAGAAATTACCGCATCTCCAGTAGAGCATCCCCGATTTCGCGGCATTCGGCCTTCAGTCCAGGCCCAGCAGCCCGATGAATAGCCCCATCAACACCACCGCCACCAAGCAAGGTACTGTTTGCCGCATTGACGATCGCATCGAGCTGGAGTTTGGTAATGTCACCTCGGATGAGGCCGACACGAGAGTTTATGGAGGCCGATGGAAGGAAACTTGGTGTAGAACCTGAAGAGACAGACTCTTTGCAAGAGCTGACGTTTGGTAAAGCTGAGCAATGGTGGGAATTTCTGAGAGAACTTTGATTGACGTCATTCTGTAAGATTCATTGTGATGACAATAGGGAAAGCGAAATGCTGACGATAGGCACGAAGCTGTTAGGTCAATGAGGTGCGCTTCTTGTTGGTACACTGCAAAAGTGTTATTCACACGAGAGACCCTATTTCTCACTCGAGGGAAAGTTGGCACAATGTGTCTTCCTGAGAGAGGTTTTCGCATATAACTGATACTCAATGCGAAGCTCTCTATGCACAACTACACTCGGGAAATATTCTGTAGCCTGCCGGACGGCTTCGTAGAAATTGTATCGTCGAGAAAAAGCAGAGTTTACAAGAACGGTACAATTCGTCTCTCTTAGCTCGTTGAAGACGTCTTGTAAAATCGGGTTGATATAACGATCATGCAGAAGAATTGCCAATGCTCTTGAATCTTGATGTATTGTTGATGTTTGTGGGCGGCTCCTAGAAGATTGGTGGGGCCAGCCGGCTTGATGGAACAGACTGACGTTCGGTCTTATCGCATGCCGTGCCACTGCTTATCGATGCATTGTTTATTCCCGCCCTCATAACACATTTTCCACCCCGCCATAAGCTCCTCCTGAGTCACGGCTGTCAATTCACCACGGCCAACCTAGCGCTGATCTCTAACTTACATATTGTATCCGAAAAAGCTAGAAGGCTGCTCAGAAATACATCCATCGCCGAATTAAACGCCCCTCTGTGGTAAAATCCACAACAATGGCTGACGACGCGACTAAAAACATGGCCAAGCTCCAGCTTGACGATGTCACCGGAGAAATGGTCTCCAAGGCCGAACTCAAGAAACGCCAACAGAAGAGGGCTAAGAAGACCGCCCAAGAAAAATCCCGCCAAGAGAAAGCGGCCGCTGGCCCAAGTCAGGAAGCTGCTGCACCAGCTCCAAAGCCAGAGGAAATCCCCATCGACCCCGAGGCAATGTTCAAGCAGGGATTCCTCGACGATGTCTATAAAGAGCGGCCAGTAAAGGATGTGGTAACGCGTTTCCCACCAGAGCCCAATGGCTATTTACATATAGGGCATGCCAAAGCTATCGCCGTTAATTTTGGCTTTGCCAAGTACCACGGCGGCGTGTGCTATTTACGATTCGACGATACAAACCCAGAGAAGGAGGAAGAAAAATATTTCACTGCAATCCAAGATGTCATCACATGGCTTGGATTCAAACCTTATAAAATCACTTATTCAAGTGACAATTTTGAAAAACTTTATCAGCTGGCAGAGAAACTCATTTCTCGGGGCAAGGCATATGCTTGTGCATGCAACGGTGCGTTGTCTGAAACATGGTGATATGAAGTTCAACGTTCTAACTCTCTCTGGTTCGTAGATACTGAGATTAAGCTTCAGCGAGGAGGAGAAAAGGGAGCCACACCCCGATACCGCTGTCAGCACGCCGAGCAAACGGTCGACGACAACTTGCAAAAATTCCGTGATATGCGTGATGGAAAGTACAAGCCCAAGGAGATGTTTCTGCGCATGAAGCAAGACATCACCGATGGTAATCCTCAGATGTGGGATTTGGCGGCGTATCGGATCAAGACTGACACCCCCATCATCGCACTGGATGGAATTGGAGAATCTACCCAACTTACGACTTCACCCATTGCTTGTGCGATAGTTTCGAAGGCATCACACATTCTCTATGCACTACGGAATTCATCCTAAGTCGTGTATCATACGAGTGGCTCAACAAGTCTTTGGACGTTTACGAGCCAATGCAACGAGAGTACGGACGCCTGAATTTGACCGGTACTGTTTTATCGAAGCGCAAAATTCTTAAGCTCGTTGAAGAAAAGATTGTGCGAGATTGGGACGACCCAAGACTTTACACTCTTATTGGTATCCGCCGTCGCGGTGTGCCGCCTGGTGCGATTCTTGAGTTCGTCAATGAACTTGGCGTCACCACTAACATCACGACCATCATGATTCACAAATTCGAGCAGAGTATCCGCAAGTACTTGGAGAAGACTGTGCCTAGGTTGATGATGGTTCTTGATCCAGTCCCCTTGGTTATCGAGGATGCTGAGGCTTCGGACGTGACCCTGCCGTTTTCACCAAAAGACCCTAAAATGGGATCCCATACCATTCGCTTCACACCTACTATATACATCGACAGATCAGATTTCCGTGAAGTTGACAGCAAAGACTATTTTCGCTTAGCCCCTGGAAAACTGTTGGCTTGCTCAATGCGCCATACCCTGTGAAGGCAACCTCATTTACCAAAGACGAGGCTACAGGAAAGGTGACTGAGATCCGAGGTGTATTTGACAAGGAGACCAAGAAGGCGAAGACGTATATTCAGTGGGTTGGTGCTGAGGGGTCAAGAAAGGTGGAAGCTCGCATCCACAACGCTCTGTTCAAATCGGAGAAGCCAGATGATACAGAAGGCGGTTTCATGAATGATCTCAATCCTCATAGCGAGGTGATATATCCTAATGCTATCCTTGAGTCAGGATTTGACGAAATCAGGCGCCGAGCACCTTGGCCAGAAGCTGCTGGCGAGAGTGAGCTCGGTAAAGGCGGCCCGGAAAGCGTTCGGTTCCAAGCCATGCGCGTTGCCTATTTCGTAAGCTACAGTCCATAAATCTCTCAGCCTTGATGATGATGAAGCTATTGCTAACCAAATGCTTTACTAGGCGATGGATTCCGATAGCACAGACGAAAAATCGTGTTTAACAGAATTGTGAGTTTAAAGGAGGACGCTGGTAAGAAAGCATGAATGCAGCGAGCAGAAGTAGGTCAACGGCATTCCATGTCTGAAAATCATCAATGACCGAAAATTCACATAAGTGTAAGGACCAGCGCCAAGCAGTATTGAAAAATGTAGCAGGGCAGGCATCGGTGACGATCATATTTATATCACATCGCATCAGTCATCATACTCAAATATATCAGGTCAACGCGAAACCTATGCCAAGCAATATTTTCACCTTTTTCTTGTCGAGGATGATCGCGTTGTTATATTGGAGATCTCGTATTATGTGCAGTATATAGCTCGACCTGTCTTTTCATCGCTAGGAAGAAGACTAAGCGTGATGTTAATGGTATTGTCGTTTTGAAAGACTTTCGAAATACGACAAACCCTCAACACACGACTGTCTCGTTCTCGTACTGACGACACCACGTGCCTTTTGGGCGGCTTCGTGGATTTTTTGCTCCAAAGAGAAATTCCTACCACTGAGATGAACCTGTGATAACGTGGCGCAAAGGCTGAAGCGGAATGGAGCGGAAATTCAGAGTTATTTTGATTGGAATTCGACTCCACCGCCACGACTTTAACCTGATCCAACGGTGCAGGTACCATTTGGCGCAGGCTAGTTGGCGGTAGAACCCAAACAAAATCCTACTTGAATGATCGAGAGAAACGGCGTAGCCGGGTGTGTTGCTGACGGAAACTTTCGATGCAAGATCCATAATATCCGGCCTCCAGCACCCGCCGCCAATCATATTTTTGACTTGGGTTCTTAGAAGCCGAGCCAGTCGGCAAGAGCATGAGCATTATAAACTTTGTGTGAGATTTCTGCTGATAGACTGAAAAACACCCAAACTAGAATGGATAAGCGGTTCAACAGGCATGTCCCATGGCTCAAAGTCGGCGAGAGGTATAAGAAAAGTTCAACCTCCGAGGGTATCACTGTGCCGCTCGGTAAATGTGAAATAATGTTGTAGGACATGCTTACGGTGTAGAATGACAACACCATAGAGGCTTGCGCAGCATTTATCTTTGGGAACGGGAGTCCATGCAAGTCGAAATACCAAGCAGGATCTGTCGTTAATTTCTTTCCAATTTTTCCCTATCATGAGCCCTATGCAATCTCTCTCGCCCTCACATTGGCGGTGTGTGACTCCAAAGGATTGAAAGGTAATACAGGCGATTGTGCTACAGGAGTGCCCTTCATCGGGAGACTTTGGCCTAGCTTTCATGCTCTCGAGAACGACACAGGCTTCAGCAGAATCTTTGATTAGATTGAGCTAGGGTTTGGCCTCGGTCTACGTTTCACTGACTTCGTCTCCAGTTCTCTCCGCATTGTATGTACAGTAGATCATATAACTATGCACGACAAACAAGGCTGCCATATTGGCTGTCTTGATCCTGCCGTATGTCGTATGTTCATCGCCCCATTGCTCTGCGTTCGACAATGTCGTAGCTAATAAGCTGGTCAGCCCCTAGAAGCCATTTCTGTTCCCGCTTTGCACGTACCCGTTTGACTCGCCTCGTCCAGGTTGCCACAGAACCTGGGAGAGCTAACCACGACGCCATCAAGTGCTAGATCTGAAATCATCTGCAGCTGGCTGGCCGTGCACACGGGCACGGCGACGACTCACCGCCTTTGCCGCCCTCCCCAATCGAGTTTAGCGCAGGCCTGATAAAGCCCGATAAGCCCTTCACCAGCTAAAAAGTGGAGGGGCAGGTGCGAATTTTTTTCATCCATCCGGGATTTAGCGCCCCCAAACACAGAAAGCGAAGGGCAAGAAAAAGGGACACATAAATCTTGTCCACCCTCTCTATCTCTTCAGACCCCCGTATTTTCCCCTTCCCTCTGTGTCCTCCTCAATCTCCCCTCCGTCCTCCATCACTTTTTTTTTTTTTTTTGGACGTCATACTCCAAGACGAACCGTGGACTAGTTCTTCCAAGCAGTCCTCATTCTTTGTTAGTCGAGTTGTTTCTTGATCCTCCTCCTTGAAACAACCCCGCCTCGGTTACCGATAGACGCAAAAAGCCGCGATAGAGCAGAGTCGACCCTCCATCGTCTCTGGGCTTTCACGATAGACAACCCAATTTTTCTGTCTGGAAAGAACGCGATAGACATTGAACCGTAATAGGGCATTGTCTTTCTCAGTTCGCCTTCCCTTAGACTCGAGTTTTCGCATTTTAATACCCCCACAATCGACAACATGCCTTCCGAAAACGCTCAGTCGATCAAGGTCCTTGATGAGCTCTTCCAGAAGCTCACCGTCTCCAAGGAGGCGGCTGACATCAAGGAGTCCTCCAAACAGCTGGCCAGCTTTATTAACGGCCGCATTGAGGACCAGGATGTCCCCAGCAAGTGAGTTTAATTCTGTTTTGTCTGTCGCCTCTTTTATCAGCGGCGTTTACTCAGACACCCACCCCGCCGCCTGGGGCTAAAGTTTTTTTGTGCCTCACTGGCACCTCGCCAACATGGGCATCTCCCCACCATTATCACCCAAGTCTGACTGGCATTTCCCGCTATTCATCTGGTCGGCGGTGAAGGTCCTTGATTAATGGCGCTTCAGTGCATCAAGCGGCTTCATATCCTTCACTAGCTTGAATGCAACTAATCTAACAATTTTCTTTTAGGACCATTGATAACCTGAAGAAAAATCTCACCAATAAGAAGGATGCCGTGGCCCGTGAGCAGGCTTGCGTTGCGATTGAGGCTATCGCGTCCCACTCCGAGGTTTCCGCCAACGTTGAGCCCTATCTTGTCGTTCTTCTTCCCCTTGTTCTTGCCGCTGTGGGTGACAAAATCACTGCTGTCAAGACGGCTGCTACCGCCGCCGTCACTGCCATCGCCGGTGCCATAAACGGCAATGCCTGCAAGGCTGCCCTCCCTGCCGTTATGGAGTCAATCCGCACTGCCCAGAAGTGGCCTGAGAAGATGGCTGCTCTGGACTTCATTGACGTCCTGATCAAGACTGCCCCCGCCCAGCTCGCTTACCGTGTCCCCGACTTGATACCCGTGGTCTCGGAGGCTATGTGGGATACTAAGAAGGAGGTCAAGGAGCGTGCCTACAAGACTATGGAGCAGCTTTGTCAGCTTATCGTCAACAAGGATATCGAACGCTTCATTCCCGAGCTCATCAAGTGTATCGCCAAGCCTGAGAACGTCCCCGAGACCGTTCACTTGCTCGGTGCCACCACTTTGTCACTGAAGTCCAGGAGCCCACTCTGGCTCTCATGGTTCCTCTTCTGGATCGTGGTCTGGCCGAACGCGAGACTGCTATTAAGCGAAAGGCTGCTGTCATTGTTGACAATATGTGCAAGCTTGTTGACGACCCCAACATTGTTGCCCCTTTCTTGCCTAAGATGATGCCTGGTCTTCAGAAGAACTACGACAACTTGGCTGATCCTGAAGCCCGTGAGAAGACCAAGCAGGCTTTGGACACCATCACACGTGTTGGTCATGTCGTTGATGGCAAGATTCCCGAAGCCCGTAACGACGGTGACCAGAAGGTCGTCCTTGGCAAGCTCAAAGATCTTCTCGCTCCCAAGTACGCCTCGTATCTCGACAAGATGGGCCCTGTTGCTGAGTATATTGCTGCCATGGCCGGCCAGCTCATCGACGAGAAGGAGTCTGAGAGCCTTGTTTGGATTGATAACTTGAAAGCTTACGTTTCCGTCATCACTGGCATTGACAATGCGGAAGCTACCGTTGAAGCTCTTCGCAAGCGTGCTTCACCTGGTGCTGCCGAGGACGAAGCCGTCGAGGCCGATGAAGAGGAGGGCGAGGATCTTTGTAACTGCACCTTCTCTCTGGCCTACGGTGCCAAGATTCTTCTCAACCAAACTCACCTGCGTCTGAAGCGTGGTCAGCGTTACGGTCTCTGTGGTCCCAATGGATCTGGAAAGTCCACCTCATGCGTGCTATCAACAATGAGCAGGTTGAGGGTTTTCCCAAGCAGAGCGAGGTCAAGACCGTCTTCGTTGAGCACGATCTCGATTCCGCTGATACTGAGATGACCACCATCGAGTGGACTATGAAGAAGCTCGCTGAGGCCAACGTTTCTACCACCCAGGCCGACGTCGAGAAGCAGCTCAGTGACTTTGGCTTCACCGACGGCATGATTACTGGTGAAATTAGTGCCCTTTCTGGTGGTTGGAAGATGAAGCTCGCTTTGTGCCGTGCCGTCTTTGAGGCCCCTGATATCCTGTTGCTCGATGAGCCTACCAACCACTTGGATGTCAAGAATGTGAAGTGGCTCGAGGAGTACCTCATCAACTCTCCTTGCACCTCTATCATTGTCTCTCACGACTCTGGTTTCCTTGACAATGTCTGCCAGCACATTGTTCACTACGAGCGATTCAAGCTCAAGCGTTACAAGGGCAACTTGGCAGACTTTGTCAAGCGTGTCCCCTCTGCCAAGTCCTACTACGAGCTTGGTGCATCAGAGATGGAGTTCAGCTTCCTGAGCCCGGTTTCCTCGAGGGTGTCAAGACCAAGGCCAAGGCTATTCTGCGAGCCACCAAGATGTCCTTCCAGTATCCCGGTACCTCCAAGCCCCAGGTTTCCGACATCACTTTCCAGTGCTCTTTGGGATCTCGTATTGCTGTCATTGGACCCAACGGTGCTGGCAAGTCTACCCTTATCAATGTTTTGACTGGTGAGCTTATCCCTACACAGGGTGAGATTTATCAGCACGAAAACATCCGTATTGCCTACATTAAGCAGCACGCTTTCGCTCACATCGATAACCACTTGGACTCAACTCCATCTGAGTACATCCAGTGGCGTTTCCAGACTGGTGAGGATCGTGAGACCATGGACCGTGCCAACAAGATCATCACTGAGGATGATGAGAAGGCCATGGACAAGGTGTTCCGAATTGAAGGCACCCAGCGTCGCATCATTGGAATCACCTCCCGCAGAAAGTTCAAGAACAGCTACGAGTACGAATGCTCATGCGCCATCGGTGAGAACGTTGGCATGAAGAACGAGCGCTGGACCCCATGATGTCTGCCGACAATGTCTGGTTGCCCTGTAACGAGCTCTTGGCCTCTCACCAGAAGATGGTAGCAGATGTTGACATGAAGGAGGCCCTCGCCTCTGGTCAGTTCCGTCCTCTGGTCCGAAAGGAGATCGAGGCTCACTGTGCCAACTTCGGTCTCGATGCCGAACTTGTTTCCCACTCCCGCATGAGAGGTCTGTCAGGGGTCAGCGTGTCAAGACGGTCCTTGCTGCTTGCTCGTGGCAGCGCCCTCACTTGATCGTTCTTGACGAGCCTACCAACTATCTTGACCGTGACTCTCTCGGTGCCTTGTCCAAGGCGTTGAAGAAGTTCGAGGGTGGTGTCATCATCATTACCCACTCTGCCGAGTTCACCAAGGATTTGACCGAGGAAGTCTGGGCTGTCATGGACGGCAAGATGACTCCGTCTGGGCACAACTGGGTTTCCGGTCAGGGCGCTGGTCCTCGCCTCAAGCAGGATGATGACGATGAGGAGGAGAAATTCGATGCTATGGGCAACAAGATTGTCAGCACCAAGAAGAAGGCCAAGTTGACATCTTCTGAGCTGCGCAAGAAGAAGAAGGGTAAGTCCAATGATCCTACATCCTAGTGTCGAGATGTATTTGCTAATGAACCGCTTGTAGATCGTATGGCCCGCCGCAAGCGTGGTGAGGAGGTTTTCAGCGACGAGGACGATCTTTAAGCGAGTGCATACCCCAACAAGTCGCTGTAATATTTGGTCGGCTTCCCGCTACTTCTCTGAAGATGTTTTGATACACTTGTTTGTTTCCTTTGTACGGTCATGTGGAAGAAGGTAAAAGTTTTTCAAAATTGCGATGCGCTCTGGGAAACGATTGCATGCTTTGGGCTACCGATAGAATTGGCCTTCTACATTAGATGAAGATGACGAATGCACCCGGAAGAAAATGTTCAGAGGCGCCGATGAAGGGTTGGAGGACCCCAACACGGTGACCTCGACATAGCAGCTGGGGTTTGGAATGATGATAGTAAGGTTGATAGAACCCGAATAGAGTGGACAGTAATGATTAAGCATGTCGGCGTCATCAGTGTGCATTGGGCTGGTTGGTTCATGGCCAAGATTCTTGTGCTACGCATATGTATGTATGTAATAAGTACTTAAATACTGCCTGGCACTGCGTACCGCCCGAGTGGGGAAATGCCGCTTTGTTGCGCGGCCTGTTGTATTGACTGTACTGACCGCCTCGTTTTGCAGATTGGTACCGAGCGGACGGTCGGTCATCCGGCCGTCTCGCCGTTTGTTGCACGACCCGGCGAGACGCCCGCCGGGCCGCAGCTATTCAAGTACCATCAGTTTCACTTGAGCGCGAGCGAGCTTGCAAATGGGAACTTGTGCCCGTGCCGGAACGGGTGTGTCGTATGTCGCCCTGTGAGCCTGCGAGGCCTGCTGATACTTGCAGAAGCCGCCTATTTGGCTCTTGGGCAATCTCTTCAAGAGTTCGAGAGTTCGCCGACAGCAGCCCGTGTCTACTAGCAAGAAACTTGGACGTGGCCTGTCAAGGATCTGTCTTTGTAATGGGAGCTGGTTGTCCCTTTTTTTCTGTCAGTGCCGCGAGCTTCGTCGGTATGATCGTAGTCTTGCGAATACCGTCTTCCTGGGGATGTCTCTTTCCATCAACGCCATTGCTATCCTCAGGAGTCTGCGGTGTTGAAAGGCTCTTTCTTGGCTTGCCCATTTCAAAAGGTATGCTTTTTTTTTTTTTTTTTTTTTTTTTTCAGTCGAGGATGCAGGAATGTGGTCTTTGTCCTGTTTCTGCGATTTGGGACTTTTCTCCCCCCTCCCTCCTATTTGTGGTCCACGAGTCTGGAGCTGACTTTCTGTTTCTGATCAGGTATAAAATAAGCCAGTTGAAATGGCTGTGGTTCTCAAAATCAACCTCGGAGCCTTGCCGACATGGACATGTACGACAAGGCCGACTCGTTCCTCTTGTCGACCAACCAATTTGCTCGACGGAGTGGATGAAGAACTTGTCCCGTCGCATCGCCCCCCCATGTTCTCGCAGGCTACGGTTTCGCTGAAGAGTTGCCTCATGCCCATCTCTTTGCAGGCCCGAATACCCATAGCAAACAGATACATCGAGGTTGGCCCCATCATGCTATGAGCTCAAACGTCCTGGACACTACTATGCAGTACCTCGCAGTCCCAAACAAAACACCCAAAAGGCCTCGAGATTTATCCCAGTGTGTATGTGTGTGTGCCTGGGCATCCCTGTGTCATCGGCGGTCGCCTACCAAAGCCACAAGGCCCTCATTCATGTACTCCGTACGACGCGCCTTTAATCGTCATTCCCGGACTGGTCCATCCATTGTCGACCACCCCCAGTTGCCATCTCGAACTCATGTAGGCGACAAGTCCCCGCGCTAAAGGCGGTTTGATCTTGGCGCCAACGCGGGACGGACATGGTTCGGCGATCGGGATTGACGACGGCTGAGACTGAATCATCAACACTTGACGATTTGCTTCTTCCGGACGAGCCATGTCGCAGCCTACAGGGAGGGAGGGAGGGGGTTGGTGAATTGACGCGTTCTGGACAATGAATACCGATTCCGAAATCACTCCGTGCGTGGTACTGTGATGCTTATCTGGGCCAAGTGTACTTGCAGATGATGGCCTAAGACGGGGCTTATGCGTGTGGTATGTAGAAGAATTGGGTTTTATCTGGGCGTTTAGGTGAAGCATGACACCCTTTTTTTTTGGGGGAAGAGAATGACTTCGCGACTTATTTGGGAGGAGGGGAATGAGAACGACTTCGCGACGACAAGGCCGCGAATTTGCCTGGTTGATTATTGGTGGCAGTTGGGCTGGCCTGATTGGCCTGTGGTGGGTGGTTGAGCATCATGTACTTCGCTTTGCATCGCATCACTTTGACCATGGCTTCATTGATCGATTGGCATGTGGGCAAAATCAATTGTTTTGGTATTGTTTGGTGCAGTTTCCTCATATCCGGGTATAGACGTACTTTCCGAGTCATAAACTTCGACACTCGGACATGTCCGTGGGCTCCATCGACCGTAAATCAAGCTCGTTATAAACCATGCCCTGTAATGCGTCGTGATATCTCTCATGCGGGTCTTCATAACAAAAAATAAATAAAAAATTGCAAAGAGTGTAACAACCACCTTTCCTGATACCTCTAGATAGAACCAAGAAGACAAGAGGGAAAGATCTAGCCGAGCCCAGCATGTTTGTTAATTCATCTGATGTTTCTCAGCCTTCCTGTTGATGCCTACCAGGCGTCCGATCTCGGTCCAGAAACCGACGGGTGGACGGGTAAAGCTGGCCTCGTATCGGTCAATGACGGGCCGCTCCCAGACAAGATCAGCCTCGTGCGGCTTGACGGCACGAGTGCGATGCACCAACTTCCAGCCGAAGAACAAGACGGGGCCAAAAGCTGCATGGAATAATTTCTAAAGAAAGTTTCCACGCTCCAGGGGTGAAGGCCGTGTATCCGTAGAAAATGACCACAAGACTTTGCACAAAGAGGGCAATATATGTGCCGTAGGGCTGGAATCGTCCGTAGTATGGGAGGGTTTTGCGGTCGACGCCTTGGGCTTTGCATGCGCGGTAGTAGTAGAGGAAGGTCACATTCATGACCAGGTAGTCAATGATACCACCAGCGGTGATGAGATCAACAAGCCATCCGACAACCTTCTTGGAGCCGTTTCCGACTTGAAGGAAGGACAGGAACGGAAAACACATGACCACCAAGAAGCAATAGATGGGTACACCATTGCTCCATGTCTTGCGCAGGAAGCCAGGAGCACGGCCCTCGAGGGCAAGACCGTACAGGGAACGGGTTGCACAGTAGGTATAAGTGTTTCCGGCCGAGAAGATCGAAGTCAACATGAGCGCATTGACAACGTGAGGGAGAACGTCAACTCCCAGCATCTTCATGGACATGACATACGGCGATGCAGCAGCGGTCGAAGTAGTTGCCGATTCACCAGTAAGGATGGATACCAGGTCTGGGTAGTTGTAGGGAACGACGATGCCGACGCACAGGGCACTTCCGAAGAAGAAGAGACCAAACCGCCAGTAGATAGTCTTGAACGCCGTCTTGATGTAGATTCGGGGACGCTTGGCTTCTGCCGCAACCATGGACACGTACTCGGGACCGACGACGGCGAAGGCGGCAGTCCAGAGAGCGCCAAGGAAGCCTTGAAAACGACCTAGATCTCCCGTGGCGCCGTTGAACACGGCGAAAGCACCGGGCTCCTTCCAGTATCGGAAGCCGTACACATCTTTCTTGGGGTTGCCACCGAGCATGGTCACGAAGGTGTAGAAGAAGAGCATGAAGAGGAGGATGACCTTGCCTCCCGAGAGCCAAAATTCAGCTTCACCGTAGGCGCGAACGGCGAGAACATTAATCATACTACAGGTCGCGAAGAGCACACTTTAGCATACAAACGATTCATGTCATTTTTTTTTTTTTGGGGGAGGCAGAATCGGGTGCGGGAAGTCACTGCGAACCGGTCAAGGCCATCATCATCATAGGCGATGTCCAGCTTACACGGCTTTCCCGTCATCATACCCAATGGGAGGAGAAGAGTGCAATTCTTACGCGTATAATATGATGACAACAGCGCAAATAGCAGCTGTGGGACCAGGTTGTGTGATACTCTCGTTCCAAAAGGAAAGCACGAGATTGATGGCAGTGATCTCAAAGGGAATGAGAAGAGCTTCGTAAAGGAAGAAGTTCCAGCCTACCATGAAGCCAAGGGCGTCGTCGACCCAGTGACCAGCTAGACGGATGAAACCACCAGACACGGGCATCAAGATGGTCATTTCGGCAACGGAGTTGTTGACACATGCGAGAACCAGCGAGTACAAGGTAAAGGCGAGGAGCAAACTGCCCGGGCCACCCTTTGCCAAGCCAGTACCAATGCTGACGAAAAGCGCAGTGCCGATAGAGCCACCAATGGCCACAAGCTGAATTTGACGATTGTTCAGTTTGCGATGCAGGCCATCAGAATTGCCGTCGACGGCGAGCTCGCCGACTTCTGGGGATCCGGGAATCTCGAGCTTGGAGCCCTTTTCCTCATCGCTGGTCGCCATGATGGGCAGTCAAAAATGATGGCGATGGTCGCGAGTTTGTTTCGTGATGTGGGTATGAAAAAAAAATTCACTCGTGGACAAGAGTCGCATACACCGCGCAATTGAGCGCAACGGAGGCCGGCGGAATGATGGAGCAACGAGCCCAATGATGGGAGATGGTTCTCGAGTGTAAGTCGAGGGTCAATTATCTCAGACACAGAGCACGTTCACTCAATGAAGAGGTAAGCGTGATGAATCGGGAGAAAAGGAGACGAAGGATCAAGAGATGGAGATGAGAGAAGGGAGGGGAACCAAAAGGACGGGCGAGCAGGGACGAGGGGGCAGGTCAGGATGTATATACTCGGCCAACAACGCAAGGAAGCGAGAACAATTCAGAAACCAGAACCCAGAACCCAGAACCCAGAACCCAGAGACGAGAGACCAGAGAACAGAGACTAGGGAAACACAGAAACAACACTATGGTCGGTCAACCGTGTACATAAGATAAGATGTGAGCAGGAGACGGAGTGGATTTTGACAATGTGGAGCTGGAGCAAGTCGCACTTTTTTGATTTGCTCGCGCATAATTCGCAGGCGCAGCTGCACAAGCACACGCACTGTCTGTTGGGCAGGGTGGCCCAGCAGTAGAGCCAAATTGGAAGTGGGCGGGTGGGGCTGGGGGCTTGGGGCTGGGGCTTCTGGCTGGGGCTTGGGGCTTGGGGCTTGGGACTTGTTGACTTGGGACTTGACTTTGACTTGGGGGCGCAAACATGGCACATCGGGGGATCAAGGGATCAATTCCACGTCAATCCACGGCCAGTCAGGCCCTGCCCTGCCCTGCACGAACGAACAGTCTAGTCTGTTCTCAGTGTTCTGGCAAGGTTCTGGCAAGATGTTGTACATGAATTTGACCATAATCAGCCTGATACGGACAGAGTACTCCGCATGTATGATATGTATGTATGTATGTAATACATGAATACATGATGATACATGATGGCTTCGTGCCGTCTCGCCCGACGACTGAGAACTTCATGTCCTCAACCTCCAAGGTCCCCCTGCCGCTGCGAGCGAACGCCTGATCGGTCCCTGCGGCCGGTTATCGTCCGTCCACGCCAGCTTCTATTTGTATTATGTATGTACACGTATGTACATGTATGTATTGATTGTTTGTTGATGAGGGGCCCTCGTGCGGCCGCACTACGCACTGTGTACGTACTATGCATCGCCCACCGCCCGCCGCCCACCACGCCACTCACCAGTAGAAAGTAGACGGCTTGGCTTGTTGGTTCGTTCACTGAGCCACCACGCGCCAGGTTTGAATCGCATCCGCGGTCATCAGGACCCCGAATACCGAGTAGTAGTCAGTCTCTGCCAAATTCATCTCAATAATCAACGTTGATGCAAAGGGATGCAAAGGGATGCAAAGGGATGCAAAGGGAGAGGGTATCGAGCACGTCCCGGACGTACCTACGTACCCGTCAGCGCCGCCACTTTATCCGTACATACATTCCAGAATCATCCGGCAAGGTTTGACAAGGCCAGGCAGATGTCCATGAATGAGCAGCTGACAGCCTGCTCTCAACGGTAGGTATGTACATACAGTGAGACCCAGCGGCCGCCACCCGCTTGCGTGTTGTTCTCGGGTTTTGCCTTATTGGGGACAAGTTCGCCGTCGGCACACCTGTTGGAAACGCTTCCGTTTTGTACGGAAGGTCAGGTTGTCGTCGTTGGTTCAAAAACATGGTTGCTAATAAGAATTCCAGGCTGTGCAATCCAGCCCAGTGACTGACTATGTATGTACTGTGTACGTATTCATGGCAAAAGACTGGACTTGGGGGTTAGTGCCATGGAGAGAGATTGCCAGTTCCTTCCCCACGAGAAGGTCCCTGAACCAGGGCCTGAACCAGGGTCTGTCACATTGGCATCGTCATCATAGAACAGAAAGAACATCGAGCCCTTGGGACTTATGTATGTACTTACTTTTTTAGGAACTGACTCCATACGAACAAGTTTCACCCATTTTTGTACCGAGTACGATGATGAATTTGATCAAGTCCCAGCACCGCAGCGCTAGCGTGGAAAAAAATAGTGGGTGTGCACTGACAGAAAATCGCGCTCAGCTGCCAGTATGTACATAATAAACCACTTTAGCAACCTGGCTTAAACGTCACCACCGCATCAAATCTCGGTGGTGCATCTCTCATCTGAACGAACGTGGCTCAGTGGCTCAGTGATCGTTCCTGGCACCTCCGAACAGCTCTCTTCCAAGAGAATCCACCACGACGGACCCGCAGAGGCTGAGGAGCCGAGTATGTACATACAACATGTACGGACCGAGTATAGAATACATTGTATGCAGCGACGTGCTCTTGACGGACGTCCTCGCCGCTTTTGTCGCTCGCTCGCTGACTGACTGGACAGGTGAGACGGTGGTGCCACATGAGTTGAGCAAAGCATGTATCGACCACTCCGTAACGCGGCGGGTATCCGGCAAATACTGAGTAGAAAGTACATCATCTGGGTGCCTCATTGGCAGGCGTGATCCACCTTGCGCACAAAGTTGAAACTGAGAGCCTCAAAAGTCAAAAACTGTCGCCATGGCCAATAATTGAAACACCGGCTCTTCTCTCGCAGCGGATTGACAGGGTCTAGATCCAATTGCTTTTTCTCGACCGGTATTAATGCTCATTGTTTCTAAATATTCCGCGAATTGTCCGACGAGTGACCAGATAAGCGTCCATGTCTGCAGTGATGCGGTTCAATGACTTAAATTTTATCCGTATTACTCCGTACATACTCCGTAGATGATCTGCCATTATTACGGGGAAAGGCGCCCAGAAACCCATAAAAAGATACAAAACGGAGTGAGCGTGGTGGGCGACGGCCACAAAAGCGGCGCTGCCCATCCAACCAGCGGAACCAGCGGGTACGTACTCGACCCTTCTTCGGCGTCCAACATCGCCGGTACCATGACGTCACTGCCAAGACAGTGAAGAAAAAGAAAAGACCCATACGGTGCGAAACTGTGCGGCAAGCCCAGTCTGTTGGGATGCAGATAAACAGCGCCCGGAATGGCTTTTGAGTGAGGCCTCTGATTGGGGCTTCGTGAGGCGACAGGAGCGACTGGACGGGACGTGACGGGGCGCTGACTCTTGCGGTCTGTCTGCCGTGTGTGAAAATTTCTCGCGTGCGTATTCCGTTTTTGTTTGGGGGTGTTCGAGGGGTGCGACCACCGTTCTAGGCAACCAGTTTAATAACCAACAAGAAGTCAGCATACGAGACTCCTTGGCCACGTCCTCTATGGAGTGAGTATTGGCTGAAGCTTATGCAGGCCTCAGCCGCTGAGCAGCTGCACAGCAACAAAGGATGATGGAAAAAAAGTTCCGTACGACGTGCGCAACATCGTGACTCGCATGGACCGCGAGTATCGGGTTGTTGTTCTACATACGGTCTCCAAACACCGTCCGCCGCGTAGCGCCGCGTAGCGGAAGCGAGGGGCCGTCACCAGCAGCTGTTTTCGGTCCTTGGCGCCACGGTTCGAACTTGGCAGCAGCACCTTGGCTTGCTCCTATTGCTCCTATTGCTCCTATTGCTCCTCAGCACTATCATTACCGGCTTGCAGAAGGAATGGCGAAACTAGATTGCCCTGCTGGCGTTGTTTCTGTTTCATGGTGACTCGAATTTCCTGGCAGACACACACAAAGAGGAACAGGACTAGCGATCCCAAGAACGGCCCGAGCCAACTAGCTCGACCCGAATGAATCCGTGTAGAATCCGTCCAAAGAAGAGCCCCTTTCCACCAAACTACCAGCCTGCCAGTCTGCGCCGAACATGGACCCCGTCTCCAGATGCGCATACATTTGTGCATAAGGATACTGTACTTCCAGGCCACTACTCAACGTAGCCGGAGCTGTGGTTCGAGAGCTTCTCTCCGGGTGAGCAGCTGCCTGTACTGTCGCAGACTCATCCTCTCGCTGCTGGAGCTTCAAACACGCAATGCAGACCTTGGCGATGGCAAGACTCCAGATGTCGTGGTCCCTGCTCCCAGAGCTGACAAATCGATGCATCTGGCTGGCTCGCTCGAACCGGTTGCTCAACGCAGATAGTATGCTCGGAACGCTGAGGCCAACAAGGGTCGGTCTGTCGGCGGCACCGCCGTGATCCTGCGCTGTTCTATCTGCTCAGCTGAGCGGGCTATATTGCCGTGCCTCCATGTCCCGCGGCAGGTCGTCCTCATCAATGGCATTGCCGTACAGCAGGGGCGCGATACAGTGCTCGATGCCCACTGAGGATGTCAGTCCTGCCCATCTACCAATCATGGTGAGCGCGTGGATGAAATGCGCGGCGAAGAGGCAATTCTGGCGATCTAGGCTCTCGATCGGAATGGTGAACCATGTTTTTAACCACGCCTCGAGGGCATCGCGCGAGGCATTGAGCTTATTGAGGGCGAGGAGGCCCGGCACGGAGTAGCACGATATGGCTTGGGACAGGGACGCGGCGAGCCTGGCGTCGAGGATAGGGGCTGGTATAGGTGCAGCCGGGCTGTTCTTGTTGGTGTAGTCGGGGAATCGTGGTGTCGGCGGAGC
This sequence comes from Epichloe gansuensis, assembly GCA_023658505.1. Taxonomy (NCBI): domain Eukaryota; kingdom Fungi; phylum Ascomycota; class Sordariomycetes; order Hypocreales; family Clavicipitaceae; genus Epichloe; species Epichloe gansuensis. The sequence continues at coordinate 2,933,059 of CP098284.1, forward strand.
TGTTCGTCGCAGGTAGTTCCCAGAGGCCGTCAGATGCTTGACTAGTTCGTCGAATTTGCTCTGAATATTGCGCCTGTGCGTGCAAAAGATGGTCAGTTGCGTATTTCCACCACCGCTTCTGGCAGCGTTTCTTCACGAGGGAGTCGTCGCTCGCATGGTATCATGGCGTCTTCTTCGCGGTCGTCGACTGGCTGGTCGGCACATCATGCGTAGTCTTTCACATCTTGTGATTCAAAAATAAAAATTAGGAATAAGGATGAAAATTTTAGCCTTCGTCTTCCTTCGCGTGCTACAGGGTTTTGCATCCTCCTAAAATATACAGTGCTGGAGAAATCGGAAGACCGACTGGAGGAAGAATGAACGAACCTTGCGCATTTCCGCCTTTGTTCTTCAATACCACTGTATGATTGCGTGCATTTCGACCTGGCTTCAACGCAGGAAAGGCAGGCAGATCTCCGTTTGACCGGCTTCGTCAATCCCTGCTTCGAAGAGACGCCGCTTGGTGACATGGTGACGAAGATTGGAGCAAGTTCCTGTGTCCGTGATGGTTTACTCGCTGCTGGCTCCCGAGTGCGATGATGCCTCGGCCAAATGAGAGTTCCAAACAAAGCGATTGGTGCGATGCCGACGATTTTCGCCGTCTGAGCTCGATCCTTGTTCATCCCGAGGGAATCCTAATTAAGAGTACATGAGATGATACCCCGAGACGCCGTGGCCACAACTCGCCTCCCAGCGTCGCCATCTCTGCCTCGCGGCTATTGACCTTGAATGACATAATACTGGTCGTCTTGAAGGTATACTGGCAATTTCCAGACCTGTCTACTGTCTACTCAGTCCGATCAACATCATAAAATGCAACCTCAAAATCGGTGCGAGTTCCAACCTGACTGAATTCCGTTCGTGTCAAGGCGCGCGCGCGGAACTTTCCGCTACCGACTTTGGCATTTTTAGAGCTGTCGCTTGGAGTCGCCGGCACTTCGTCTATGCCATGTGCGTGGGGTCAGCATTCTATCGTGATTTAGCAAATCATTAAGAACCAGACCGGGATGATCCTAATGTCATGGTATTGGCGAGACTGCATGTGACGGCGCCCAATAAATGACAAGCTCTGAAGGGTGTTGAGGGCTAATTTTTGGTCAGATATACACATGATAAACTTGGCCTACATCTTGGCGTCTCCCGGTGATCTAAGATGTGCACTTGGGGACCGTCCCGCGAGCCTACGTTTGATCTGTGGTGTATTAGAAGGACGTGATGCCCAACATGATGTCGTGGCTGATGTGCTTTGGTCCGTGTTCGTCGAGAGTGACTTGCGTACTAGTACGCATCAGCATCAGCCAATGTCCGCCACGACTTGGTCGGTTGAACAACCCGAGTCCATTGGGTCAAATTAGGCCGAGAATCTAAAGGCCAAAGTTTCGAAGGAGGCTTCGTAGCAAAGCAGGCAAAGACAGACGCATAACTCTTTTCGTGAACCGGGAAACCTATGTTCTGCTGCGCGCCCAGTGCTCGGTGTAGAACATACCCGGGTGGAATATTCCCACCCTTCATGACCTTCTTCAGGTTTGATGCAGAACCCGGCTTACGTGGGTGAAGAACCACCTTGCGTGTTATTCACTCTGTGAACAAGAGAGACATGCCTCGCTGGCGTGAGGGCTGGATATGACTTCTGCACTGTCTTGAGGCAGGGTGTGTTAGCTGCCTGACCCTTTTATTTTTCTTTCCTTTTAAACGACTTCAAAATGATTCCTTCGTACATCGGACCACTCACTGCGCATACTCAATGAAAGACTCTACAGAGCCACGCGGCTGTAAACTGATGAAATGGCCATGCTTTACTAAAAAGTATGAGCAAAAATTCGCGCAAAATACACGTCGTTACATAGGGTGCATACTCCGCCATCTGGGGTTCTTTTTCAGTGTCACTGAAATTCTTAGGGCGTTGTGTTGTCGTCCGAGTCCCAAAGAAGAAGGCCAGCCCGCCACAGTGCTGGAACACGGCTATCTTGTCATGTATTGTTCAGTTGGAAGGGAAATACTGTTGCATAACCCTTCAAGTTGTTGAATTTTCTGGCGATGTTTGGTTGTTCTGCAGCACATGTCCTCTGAAGAGAGCTTGTGCATGGGTTCGGTATTGTTTTTAGAGACTTGTGCATAGATGAACCTTCTCCGCGTGCCTCTGTTTCGATCAGAGTTATCACTGGGGTTGTTTCCCGTGGGCGACGGAAGGACATACAGATGACATCGGATATTCTCGATAATGGTTGAGGCTTCTTTTATGGGATTGGGGCCTGAGCGGCGGTATTGTCGTCCATTAAGGGCTGAAGGGCAGGATTCTCGCACGAATGCCGCAGAATCTGGTCGTGTTCCACGGTACTCCGTATCACGTAGGTCTAAGTAGGAGCGCTGCTCTGAGATTAGCCAGTGTTTGACATGACAAAGTATACTTGAAGAGGTCATCGCGCTGGCACGGGGTCATCGCAAACTGAACTGGCAGGCAGCAAGAAAAAAATTCTAACCACTCTCTCGAAACTATTCTCATTGCATCCTGTATTTGGAGAGATGAAATAATCTACCAGGTCAAACAGGTGCAAGTTGGGGTGACAGCTGGCGTTCGCCTCCCATTGTGGCATCTTGACTCTTGACTCTTGCGTTTTGACTCTCGGCAAGCGAGATAGGCCAGAGACAATCGGTCTGTTGTTAGCAACCTCAACACTCTCAACATCCCAACATCTGGGAGAGCCGCTGCTCACCCATGTGCCCGAATCAGCGCGTTATGGGCGGAGCAGAAGAAGAAGAATATAACAGGTGAGTGAGTTATTCTCGATTGTTTTTCGCTCGCTCGCTCTTTTGCTTTGTTTGTTTGTTTGTTTGTGTGTGCGTGTGCGTGTGTGCCTTCTCCTGCTTCTTGATTGCTTTTGTAGCCATTAGGACCTAGGTCAGGTCTGACTTCAAAGAACCAACAAAGTTGGCTAATTCGTTCATGGTCCTCGCTATGCAACAGTCCCCACTGTGGCTGCCGCTCTTGCGCACGAGTGTCTCAAAACCGTTCCCCTCGGCAGAGACGAGGCAATCCAGTTGATCGATGCCATTGAGCCATATCTCGAGTGGCAGAGTGACGCCGGATACAAGAAGCATCCTCCCAAGGACTACTTTCATCCCGGATTCGACATCTTCGGCAACCTCGCCAAGGTTAGGTCAAATCTGCAGTCTGGCAAATACGCGGGCGAGTACGACTTCCAGGTCGACTTGTTCAAGAAGTTTGGGCGCCTGGCCATGACAGTCACTTTGCCGTGTATCCCGACTTGCTGTCCAGAACCTTCGAGTGGACGCGTCAGCCGTTGCCCATTGTTTCCATCAGTGAGGATGGTACATCTTTGCCGGTCATCAAGCTGCAAGGTGAGTTCGGTTTCGCCCAAAGATTCTTGGCATCATGCATCATGCACCTCACCTCACCAGATACAAATATGCTAATCACGGAGGGTGAAACAGAGCATGTCGTTGCCAACCCCAGGACGGCGTAGGCCATCACCAGGATCAACGGTATTGACGCTGCCAAGTATGTCGAGGGTATCGCCAACTCTTTCGGTTCTCTTCGGGATGCGGATGCCGCTTACAGCCGCATGTTTTGGTCTAAGTCGACTGCTGCCTACATGGCCCTGGGGCCTTTGTTTCTGGCGGCCGGGAATCTTTGTTCTACCATGGCCCGACCACCTCCCTGACCTTGCCAATGGCACCACTGTGGAATTTGAGAGCTTGGCCAACGAGCTGGAGGACATGACCAATGTTGTAGATGGCCCTTCCATGTACAAGAAGTTCTGCTCGCCCGTACCTATGGACGCCAGCACCGCTGCCGCCGCCGCCGCCGTCGCCAACTCATCGCTCATCGGCTATCCCAAACCTGTTATTGCCACCCAGGATAGTACTATTACTGGCTACTATCTGAGCGGCGAAGGTCTCAATCATGTCGCTGTCATTGCACTACAGTCATTCGCTCCCGAAAGCTCTGCCGAGTTTCAGGCCGTGACGAGCGACTTTCTGCGCGAGGCCAGGGCTGCAGGTAAGACGAAGCTTGTCATCGACTTCCAGAACAACCCCGGCGGCTACATCCTGCTTGGCTACGACTTCTTCCGGCAACTGTTCCCAAGACCGTGCAGGACGGAAACTCCCGCTGGAAGCAGAGCAAGAGTTTTGCTGGTCTGGCACGCGTCGTCTCTGATGTTGTCAAGAATGTCAATCCCGCCATCGAAACGGATTTTAGTCTGCTTGGCGCATATTTGACCTCTTGGAATTACCGCTATGACCTGAATCTCACCGACGAGAACTTCGCCACGTTTGCGGACAAGTTCGCTCCCCGCGTTTATAAGGACACCGAATACACTGCTTTGATGCGATATAACCTCAGCGACCCACTGATGACCATCAACGAGACTTTTGGTATTGGCATCCATATTTCCGGATATGGCCCTCGCACCAACCTCGACCAGTACTTCGAGCCCGAGGATATCGTCATGCTGTATGATGGCAACTGCGCATCAGTGTGCGCCATGGCATCAGATTTCCTTCGTCTCTTGGGTGGCGTCAAGTCAGTGTCCATGGGCGGCCGTCCCAAGAAGGGTCCCATCCAGGCTGTTGGGGTTCCAAGGGCGCCCAGGTTCTGGACTTCCGATCCGTGTATAATTACATCCGCACCATCGGCGCGTGGACCAACGACAACAAGATCAAGGCCGAGTTCGCACGATACACCACTTTGCCCATGGAGCGATCTACTAGTTCGAGCGTCAACGTCCGTGACCAGATTCTCCGAGACAACGTCAACGACGGGGTCCCTGCGCAGTTTGTCTATGAAGCCGCCGACTGCCGGCTGTACTGGACTGCTCCCATGATCTCTGATGTGACGGAGGTGTGGAAGGCGGCCGCCAACTCGGCCTTTAACGGTGCCAAGTGTGCCGCTGGTGGCATTGCCAGGTCCAAGCCTGGCCGTAAAGTGCCACTCCCGTCCGTCCACAATCTTCGCCTCCCTGCGAGACTATCCGAGTCGGTGGACAAGACGTTGAACCGCCATGATGAGCACTGGAAGGCTCGGCACCTGCTGATGGCCGTCGACTGAGCTGTGACGACGACTTATTGATGTACATAGAATAATGGTATTTTAGGCACGAAGAATCGTTTTGTCCAGGAACATTGATCATGCTGGATTGCATCCTATCGAGCCATGCTATCGAGCCCGTACCAAATGATAGAGAAGACATGCACCAATGGTCGTGATGCTCCCTCGCACTGTGCGTGCTCGCAAGAAGCAGACGAGACGATGCCCGCGTAGGCAATCTTGCGTCGGGCCACGTGGTCGGCTGGCTGGCACGATGAAGAGGTAGGTTGTGGATGCCGACGCCGCTGCCGAGCCGGGCTGAGCCACCACGTGACAGAAGGGGGAAAGGTGAGCCCACACACACACCATGCAACCTTGAATTATCTTGCCCCATAATCATGTATATGTAGGGTCCATTTAAAGAGCACCCTCCTGGTGTAAAGGGTACCCCAAACTGTGGCTGGGGACCCACGACAGCCGGTATCAGGACTTATATGTAAATTAGCTATGACACAATATAGGCTTAGGGCTTGCATCCTATAATCGCGTTTATTTACGTTTTTTTATAATCTTTAATAAAGCTATTACCACCTAGTTATTACTACCACAAGCGCCTAAAATAGAGTCTCTTTACTCTAAGACCTTTAGTAGCCTTAATAATATTAGAGCTGCTATTAATTCTGCCTATTATAACCTAGGTTTTACTATTATAATCTATAAGAGTAAGCCTAATGCAAAGAATCCTATAAGAATTATACTATAATACTATAAGGATTATAAATACGTATTAAAGTATAATCCTAAGGCTTATAGGACTTAAGCCTAATTAATAATAAGCTTATAGATAATAGAGTGCCTCTTTAAGCTTATAATAGGTATAGAGAATAGTATTTATTACCTTTATAAAGCTAAAGCCTATAATTATAATTATAAGCTTAATCCTTTATTACTTCTATAGATCTAGTAAGCTAAAGTTTAAAAGGTAAAAGGTAAGATTATCTCCTTTATAATAGTAAAATCCCTTCTCTTTAAATCCTTAAGCACCTCTATTATAATAATTCTAATAGCGTTAAGGGCATTATATAATTTAATATCTATAACTGCATTTACTAGCATTATTAACGTAAGCTTAATAGCTATATAGAGGTTAAATAGCTCTATAACTAGCTTTAAGAGAATCCTCCTCCTACTTCTATAAAGATTTATAAAGCTCTAATAGTTAGATTATAAGGCTTTTTATTGCTTTACTCTTAGGGCTTAAACTTTTAAAATTATATCTAGATATTTATCTCTATAATAATATATATAAAATAAATTAATTTAATATACTATTATTTAATACCTATAGGGTCACTTCTTATAATAAAACCTTTTAATTTGCCTCTTACTTTATAAGTAGAGAGACTAAGGAAGACTTCCTATAGGTTATTAATACTATTAGTAAGCTTCTTACTTTATAAGGCATTGCAAAGCCCTAGGTAGTTATTATAGATTATAATCTTAGATTACTATAAGCTATTAAAGAGTACCTAGGCTTTACTAATATCCTATATATTCTTTACTGTCAAGGCTTTTGGCTTGGGAGTGAATAACAGAGTGAAGGTTAGATTAAAGTGTTATAGCTATTAATCTGCTAGCTAGGGGTAGGTGCTTAAAAGGTTTAATCTCTGGCCCTTTCCTTCGTTTATAGGAAAGCCCTTTTAAATAGCCTATAGCTCTTACGTAACTAGCCCGTAGCTAGCCCTTAGCTCCATGCCCTGCTAGGTTCTACCCTTATTAATGCTATTACTACCCTTATAAATGCTATTACTATTCTGCTCCTAATATAATACCCCTCTCACTACGATTATCCTTAATTGCATTAAGGTACTATCTTAGGTTATATTATAGTGTGAGAGTCCCTTTATCACTACTTGCTATAGTGATTTTTTATAAAGTAATATAGTAATATTAATAACGTTAGGCTATATTAGCCTTTTTCATAGTAACCGCTTACTAATAGAAGCTAGGTTATAGTTACTTCTTAACTTCCTCTCTATAGGTTATTCTTCCTAAGAGATTCTTCCTAACTAGACTAGTTAGCGTGATTTTTAATTAGCTTAACTTTATAGGGCTTAGATTACCCTGCTTCTTCTATTTTCTTTAAGCTTATAGTGGTAGCCTAATGAATTCGTAGTAATCTCGTAGTGCTAATTTATAAATCATAGCGATCTCTTATAAGCACACTAGTTACAATGTATAGAAGATTCTAGTTAGAGTAGCTTAGATTAATCTAAGGTGCCTGAATTCCTATAAGAAGGGCGATTTCCTTTCTTCTTTTCCCTCTTTTCTTTCTCTTCTTTAAGCCTCTTATAAACTTATAAGTCCCTTACTAATATAATAGCTACTATAACACTGCTATTATATAATATTAACTACTAACTATTATAGCTTAAGCTATTATATCTTATACTACTGCTATTAAAGATCCTACTATTAAGCTATCCTATAAGGGAAGAACCTTATAATTATTAAAGACTATATAAGTTTACTACTTCTTTATTACTTTTTATTGCTAACTTAAAGCTAGTTTAATCAAAATTCCATGCATATATTATGCCTAGTAGTTAGCTATTTAGAACGTGGCTCTAAGGGATAATAATAAAGATAAATAGCCTTAGTATATTACTAAGGGAAAGCCTGCTCTAACTAAATATAGTTACTCCTTTAGTATAAACTTATTACTAGCTTACTACTATTACTACTAATGTTTAGCTTTTTATAGGTAATTCTCTAAAATACTATTATTACGCTTAAAATAATAAGACTTATATTAGGTAAGTTAAGCCTTAAGGGATTACCTCTTAATTACTACTAACTCCTTACTAGTGTTTTATTTAAATTATAAAGCTATATAAATAGCTTTAGAATATACTTTATAATCTTCTAGAACTATACTATATTAGTAATATAAGTACCCTTTAGTCTACTGCTTTAATATTACTAATACACTACTAGGAGTTTATATAAGCTAAGAAGAAACTTTATAATACTCTTTTAGCCTTAAAAATACTAATAAACATAGGTAAGCTTATTACGCGTGCCTTATAGCTAAGGCTTCTTAAGAAGTAAAGTGTAATAAACGCGCTACTTTCTTATAGCTAATTAATATTATTAATCTAGAAACCTAGATTAAAATTGCTAATTATCTTTAATTTATAGCTACTTATAGCCCTATAGTTAGTGCTATTAGCTTTACTACTTATTCCTTACTAACTTACTACTAGTTTACTACTGCTTAAGCTACTCTCCTTATATATATTAGATCTTTAGAACTCCCTAAGGAATTATAAGTTTAAGCCTTTAGTAATAATAAGTCTAAGGCTAATAAAGTTAGAAATTATGCTAAAAATGCATCTAAATATATCTCTAAAGTCTAGCTATTAGATAGCTATAAGTCTATGCTAAGTTTTTGCTTTAAATATAAGATTTATTTAGTAGTCTAAATTATTATTAAGTGAATTATTCCCTAATTAAATCGCTGCAATCTAATGATTATTTTAAATTATAGTTAAGAGTTAATTAAGCAGCTAAGAAGTTAAGATTTAGCTACTTAGTTACCACTTATAGTCTTTAATAACTTCTTTTGTTATAAAGTCTCTCTATAATACCTAAGAATTCTTAGAATTATTATAATTCTTCTATTTCACTAAATATTTGCGCTATTTACTATTATATTTATAAGCAATAATTTGTTTAACTTTAAATTCCTCTTAATCCTCTTTAATATTATCTTGTAGTAAGGTTATTTTAACTGCGTTACTTAGATTTCCTCTAAAGGTTTTAAGCTTATAATATTAAAAACATTATATAAGCGCATTCCTTTAGGTAACTTTAATTAATAAGCTAAACTATAATAGCTAACTTCTTTTTAATCTTATATAGTCCTAAGTACTTTATAGCTAGCTTTTAGCTAGGTATTATAGATTAATATTCTTAGTTAAGAGTAAGATATAGTTACCTATATTAAACTTTATTAGCACTCTCTTTTAATTATAATACTTTTCTATAAGGCCTATAAGTAGCTTAATAGCTACTTAATCTCTATATGCTTATGCTTTAATTCTAAAACTCTATTTTTAGCTTAATTATTAACTATTAGAATTAGTATAATTGCTTAATCTAGTTCCCTTAGGTTATACCCTTATAGCGCTTCTATAGGTATATAACTATAACTTATATACACGCTTATATTATAAGTAAACTATACTATTAGGAGATAATTAACCTAATTAGTTTGCTTTATGCATATAAATACTCTTAAATAGTGCTCTAAAACTTAATTTAAGCATTCTATTTAACCATTTATTTACAGATAAAACACAGTGCTTAATTACTACTTTATTACTAAGAGGTAGTAGAATATTCTCTAAAATCCACTAGTAAATATTAAACCTTAGTCTATAATAATACCTTCTAGGGCTTTATAATCTTTAAAAATATATTCTAGGAAGATAGTTACTAGTCTATTACTAGTTAATCACGTAGATATAGGGATATAGATACTATATTTTATAAATTTATTAACCACTACTAAGATTATATTATGCGTTTTACCTTACTAATCCTTAACTAGTAAGAGTCTAGTAATAAAATCTATTAATAATTCTTAAAAGGGGTAATTTAGTACTAGTAGTATAGCTAGCTTGCTATAAGGTTTATATATTTATAGTTTTAAAACTTAATAGCTAATATAAGTATATATATATACCTTAATATCTCTTTTTATTCCTAGCTAAAAATATTAGTTAGTAACTTATTAAAGAGTTTTAGTAACTCCTTAATGCCTAGTAGTAGGGTTATTATAAATTAGTAATAGGATTTCTTTTCTTATTCCCTATAGGATAAAAACTTAATTTTTAAATATTAATAGCTTAGAGGGTTTAATAGACTATATCTATAATATATCTAGGTTATCGCTTAATAGCAATGCCCTTTTCTTTATAATAAAGGTATTCCTTTACTATGCCTCTAAAAGTAAGACTTAGATTAAGGGTTTTAATTCTATGTCTTCTATAAATATAGTAGAGTTTAACTTAGAAAAGGTTCTTTATATTACTAAGACCCTAGCTATAATGCATTTACTAGGTTATAACTCCTTAGCTAGCGAATTTAGTCTTATATATAGTCTATTCCTTACTATAATGCCTATATTAAGCATGTCTAGTCTAATAGGCTTCTCTAAAATTAATAAGACCCTAGCTATTATACTACTACTAGGTAATAACTCCTTAGCTAGTAGGCTTAGTCTTATATATAGTCCCCTATACTATAATAATATCCTTAGAATATATCTAGACTATTAGGCTTTTCTAAAATTAATAAAACCCTAGCTATTATACCACTACTAGGTAGCCACTCCTTAGCTAGTAGGCTTAGTCTTATATATAGTTCCCTTACGCTATAATAATATCCTTAGAGTATGTCTAGACTATTAGGTTTCTTTAAAATTAAGAAGACCCTAGCTAACACACTATTACTAGGAGTAACTCCTTAGCTAGCAGGTCTAGTCTTATATATAGTTTACCCTTATCTAGTTAATAGGTAAGGGGCGATTTTATAGATTACTAGATATTAATAGCTTTATTATAGTGTTCTTATAGCCTATTATTTATAAACTAAATACGCTATATTTTCTTAGAGCACTAGATACTAGTAGTTCTATTATAGTATCCTTATAGCATATTATTTATAAATTTAGTAAGAAAGGTTAGTAATTATAAGAATACTACCTTTACCTTCCTCTCTTTACTTATATAATCTAACCTCCTTAATAGAGTGTTAGTAGGGTTTAACTTACCTACTCTATATTTAATTATAAAGTTAAATAAATAGAGTTTATCTAGCATAGTAACCTATTTACTAGTTAACTTTAGCTTTATAGCTAGGTACTTATAGTTTAAGTAATCTATAACTACTATAACTAGATGCGTTAAGTATATAAGGTAATGCCTCTAAGTTTAGAATACCTCTTAAATAGCTAGTAACTCTATATCTAGTATTATATAGTATAGCTTTATCTTATTTAACTTTCTTAATATATATGCCACTAGGTGCTAGTAACCTAGCACTAACTACGCTAGGATAGCCCTAAGTGCATGTCCTAAGGCATTTATCTTAACCCTTAATAGGGCTAGTGGATTAAAGTGCACTAGAATTAGTACCTCTTAGAATTGTTTTTATAGCTCCTAAATATAGCTAACTTATTAGGATTTAGCTTAAACTTTACTAGTTAGTCTTCTTAGAGTTAATTAGTTAATAGGATAACTATTTTACTATAGCCTTTAATAAACTATCTATAAAATCCTATAAAGCCTAGGAATAACTAGATATTAAAGACACTATAAGGTACTAGCTAAGTTACTATTATCTTAATTCTAGTGGGCTCTATTGCGATTCCTTATTTAGATATAATAAAGCCTAGAATTTAACCTCCTTATATAAGAATTTATACTTTTCTAGGTTAATAAAGAGGCTTACTTCTTAGAGCTTCTAAAGGACTTATTTTATATGCCCTTATGCGTAGCTATATTACTACTATAGATTAGATATTATCTAAATATATAACGCAAATTATATCTATAAGGCTATCTAGGCATTATTAATATATTCTTAAAAGGTTATAGGTGTATTAACTAGTCTAAAAGGCATTATAAGATATTTAAAGTAACCATATTTGCATTAGAACGCTGTTTTCCACTTATTACCCTTATAGATATATAGCTAATAGTATGTATCTTTAAGGTCTAATTTTATGTAAACCTTTGCTCCCTTTAATTAGTTTAAGATCTCTATAATAAGCAGTAATAGCACCTTATCTTTAATAGTAATCCTATTAAGGGCTTTATAATCTATGTAAAGGCGTAATTTTCCTCCTTTCTTTAGTATAAATAATATTAGGGCTTTAGCTAGGCTAATAGATCTTTAAATCCATCCCTTTGCTACGCGCTTGCTAAGTACTTACAGAGCACTTCTAGCTCCTTTTCTACTAGATTATATATTAGTCCCTATAAGGGCGTTTTCCTCTCTTCTAATTTAATAGTATAAGTTTAGCTACCTAGTATAAGGAGAATACCTATAAGTTTGTTTAAAAAGATATCCTTAAACTCCTTATAGGCTTAGGTATTTACGTAGTTAACTTATAGGCTTTGCTTATCTCTATAGTTACTAGGTTATTATAGGGCTTATCTTTGTTTACTATTAAGATATTATTATCTTTTTATATAATTTTAGTTATTATTCCCTATAAGATAAATCTAATATATACGCGTTTTGCCTCCTTATATACCTATTATATCCTTACTGCTAGTCTAAGACATTCTTTATAATAGGATATCTCTAGTAACTATTTATCTAGGATATAATTACTAGTTTATATGTAACTGCCTAGTTATACCCTAATAATAGGTCTTTACTAGTATTAGCTATGTAGTAGCTAACTTAATATATTCTTACGTAGCCTATGCTATCCTTAATTAATAGGGTTTATAATAAGATCCCTTAATGCTTAATTTTAGTAAGGGTAGCACTCTTAAGGATTATATTATCCTTTTTACATTAGCCTAATTAACTACTATTAGTAACTTTAGGTAAATAATTAAATAGGTTATACTAGGGTTAAACAGCGCCTTTATAGCTACCTATTTGTGTTCTTACTATAACTTTACCTTAACTCTTAGTCTTAGATCTTTAGGTAATAATTTAATAAGAGTATCTTCCTAGGGTTACACTAAGCTAATAGGGGTCTTATTTAAGTCTAATAGATCTTTATCTCTAGCCTAGTTATAGCTACTCTTATGTGTCTTTATTATATAATTGCTTCTCTTATAAATAGAGTAATCTAGTTTAGTATAGCTTAGTAAAGCATATCCTAGCTTACTATACTTAAAGTATATAAATAGCGAATTTATCTTTCTATTACTGCTTTATTACTATAGCCTTTCTAGCAAAGTAAATTATTATTATCTTTTCTAACTATTATTATCTTAATTACTTAATTAGCCTTCTTTAGTTATAACCTTTACCTTTCTTTCTTAGCCTACTAGGTAAGTCTAACTCTTAGGAACTTTTAGCTAAGTACTTACTTCTTTATAGTGTTATTAAGGCTATTAATAAATATATAGATTTATAGGCATTTAGGAATTACTTTAGGTAGCTTAGCCTCTGCCTTACCCTAGATCTTTATGAATATCTAGAATAATTAGTGATTTTCTTATCTAAGACCTATTAATATCCTTATTACTTCTAAGCACTATATATTCTTATCTATAGTTCCTATCTTTAGCTAATCTATAAATCTATCCTAGGTATAACCCTAGTAGTTTATATAACTATCCGTAGCTATATAACGCATTTATTATTACTTTATATTATCTACTAGGCAGCTGCTAGCATAAGTAACCTTAGTTATATTATCTATAAAGGTTCTATAATCTATAGTAAAAGCCACGTTTAAATCCGCTAGGAAATTCTAAAGACTCTTAAAAGTATTCCCTTTATATATAGGTACTTTTAATTATATCTTTATAAGGCTATATTACTATATAATAGGTGCTACCTAAGGTACTAAAGGAAGGGTATTTATAGGTCCTATGTCTAAGTTACCTAAGGACATAGCTTTTTCTATTATCTATAGGTTTTACTATAAGTAAGCGAGTTTCTATCTCTTTTCTATAATACATATCTAGGTTACTGCTTCTTTAAGGCGCTAGTTTAGTATTACCTCCTTATTATTAATAAGTATTCCGCTCTACTAGTTATCTAATAGGACTAGCGGACTACTCTGGTTAGGTTTAGTGGTATAACATTCTCCTGCTTATCTATAGCGTGGTTATAGCTACTACCTAATTAGGTCGCTATATAATAAATTCTAGATATCTTAATCTAACTAATAGTCTATTACCCTAAAGGGAAGAGAGATTAATTTATTAAGGCTTTTAGCTTAGGAGTGAATAATAAAGTGAAGGTTAGATTAAAGTGTTATAGCTATTAATCTACTAGCTAGGGTAGGTGCTTAAAAGGTTTAATCTCTAGCCCTTTCCCTTTGTTTATAGGAAAGCCCCTTTAAATAGCCCGTAGCTCTCACGTGACTAGCCCGCAGCTAGCCCTTAGCTCCGTGCCCCGCTAGGTTCCACCCTTATCGATGCCGTTGCTACCCTCATGGATGCCGTCGCTATTCTGCTCCTGACATTTACTAGTAGCATATTAATATAAATATACTTATAAAGTGTAAGTAGTATTTCCTAAAGGTAATGTATAATTATATAATAAAAACACTATACGCACTAGCCTTTATAAGCTTCCTTAATACGTAGAATAAGCTTATATAATCTAATATAGAATTAGCATTTAAATAATAGCTAACGCATTTTAAAGAGCCTAGGCGCTTCCTAGAGTAAGCGGTTAATTATATATTAAAACCTAGATTAAGCTATAGAAGGGAAAAATCATACGCTACTTTATTAATAAGCTTAAGTATTTTAGTTATCTTATAATATCTATTAATAGCGCGCCTGCTAAACGCTGTCCTCGAAGTAGGATATTTCCCAGCCCGGTTCCGAATAGCACAAGTAGTAGTGATTAGGAAGCCAGGAAAACCACTAAGGAGATAAGAAGGGCTAATATGTGAAGACCTATCTCACTACTAAACATAGTGAGAAAGATTATAGAAGCGGTAATCATAAGGCAGCTTATAGCCTTCGCTAAGGCTAAGGGCCTCCTCCCTAAGCTATAAATAGGAAATAGGGCAAATAGATTAATAGAAACCATAATTAAAGTCCTTATAGAATACGTAAGAGAGGCTTAGGTAAGGGCAGCATTACCTTATTAGCGTAGATAGATATCTTATCCGCATTTAATAGAGTTAGCCACCTATATCTAATTTATGTTTTAATCTAAATAGGTATATTACACTAGCTAATAGCTATAATACGTAGCTTCCTTATAGATAGAATAAGCTAGCTTAGCTTTAATAGTAAACTCTTAAGACCCTTTTAGATAAAGGTAAGTACCCTATAAGGCTTACCTCTCTTACTAATCCTCTTCCTACTTTACTTAGTAAAGCTTTATATATGCCTTTAAGCTATCCTAGGCATAGTAGTAATAGGATTTATAGATAATATAAATATAGTAGTGTTTAGAAAAATACTACGTAGACCTAGAAAAGGCTTAAAGCTATATAAAAAGTGTATAAAAATAGGTAAAAGAGATAGGAGTAAAGTTTAACCTAGTAAAGACTAAACTTATATACTTTAGTAAAGTATATAGACCCCTATAGGCTAGGGTATAACTTAGTATAGAGAAGATAGCGCCTATAGAGTTATATAGGTTCCTTAGAGTTTAGGTTAATAGGAAACTTAATTAGAGTGCTTATAAGAATATCCTAAAAGGTAAACTAGCCTAGTAGTGGCTTACACTCTCTTTGCTAGTAGCGTTAGCCTAGGGTTATAGCTTTAGAAACGCCTAACTCCTATATATATAGGTAGTCTAGCCTATCCTTACCTATAGGGTAAGCGCTACTATACCCTAACTAAGAAGGGTAAAAGCTAAGAGAAGTAGCTAAAAGCTTTATAATAGACTAATTAGCTTGCCTCTAAATTATAGCTAGTGTATTTAAGGCTATACCTATTACCTAACTAGAGGTTAAGACTTATATCCCCTCCCTAGATCTATACCTAAATAAGATAAAATAGAAGTTTAAAGAGAGAATTATAAAGAGCGGAATAGCTATAATAATCTAAACCACTACTAACTTAGTATAGTTAGTATTATACTATAGATAGAGACCCCCTAGGAGTAATAAACTAGTAGTAAAACTATATAAGAAATAGAGATAATACTAGGATAAATAGTATAGTAAGGAATGCCTAGGATAGTATAGACTTATAAGAGAGCTAACTAAGGATTAACCACTAACTTATAACCTAAAGGAAATCTAAAGATTTCACACTAGCCTAGAAAAGCATATCTCCTTAACTATAGTCTAACTACGTATAGGAAAGATTAGTCTTAATAAGTTTCTTTTCTAGAGAGGCATTCCTAGGGTAAACTTACTACTATATAGCTATAGCAAAGTAGTTAAGGACTAATATTATATTATAGTAAACTACCCTAAATATAATTACTAATGCCCCTAAACACACTAGCCTAAAGACATATAGGAGGCAAGGCTAGCCCTAAACTATTCCCTAAAGGTAAGAGTAATAGCTAAATAGTTCCTTAGTATAAAATAACTCTAATACTACTTATTAGTATAAGAACTAGTAGCTAACACATATAGTAAAGAGAAGGAGCTAGAGCTAGGGTGCTTCTAGCGCACTAGGACTAATAGCTAGGATATAAATATAGTAAATAACTAGGGAGAGATATAAGATTATATAGTTTAAAGCTAGTAGTAAGCTAGCTAAAGAATTATAATTCTAGAACTATTATTAGATTAATTTTAAATATATAACACTAGGTATTATAAACCCTACTAGTCTACCCCTGCCCCTTTACTAAGCTATTTTTACCTAACTAATTACTTCTCCTCTAGAACTAGAATTACCCCTTTATTACCTTAGCCTACCCCTTAGTAAGTAAGGCTATAGCTAGGAGATAGTTTATCTTTACTACATAGGCATCTAGGCGCTATAACTAAAATATTAGCTTATTATATTAATTCCTCTAGCACTAGCCTAGCCTAGGCCTACTATAAAGATGCTTCTCTTTTCTTACTTTAATTACTAGCATAGAGCTTCTTTATATAATCTTAATAATTATCTAGGACTTAGAGAGTAGTTAAACCTAAAATAGAACTAGTAAAGAACTAATAAAGAAGCACTTATACTACCCCTAGTAATAATATCTGCCTAGACCTTAACTAACCACTAGTGCTTATTCCATTACCTAGTTAAATTAGGCTAGGAGTAGGTTAGCGCTAGACTAGGCCTAGGTAAGGGCACTAGCTACTTACCTTTAAGTAACTATAGTTTTAAACCTAATAATTAAAATAAGTATTAGTAGTAAGCCCTATATAAAATAGTTAGCCTTATCTCTAAACTAGAATAGAGTTAACTTACTAGTAATATTATAGCATTAATACCACTTTTTCCGCACCGACCTAAAGGTCCGGAATCGCCTCTAAAATACAAACCACATCGATATTCGAATTCCTTACCTCCGTTTACCCTCCTACGATGTTGCATTACAACAGAGCTAGAGGTAGGTGCGAGGGCAAGATGCTAATAGTAATTAACGCTAGAGAAAGGGGGCTAGTATAGAGCTGCTACTACCTAAACGCAGGAATAGGGTAATTTAACGCCCATAGACGCGAAGATAACCTGATAACGGATTGGATATAATTCAAATACCTAGATAACACGAAATTCTATAATAAGATTACTAGCCTTATCCCTAGCAATAAAGTCTCCTAAGTTTAGAGCATTATAAAGGCTATAGCCTGCTAGGCAGTAAACCACGCCTACGCTAAAATAAGAGCTATAAATAATAATAGCAGTAATAATAATAATAATATTTACACTACTAAAGAAGCCCTTAAAGTAGCCCTTAAGGAGGCTATTAGGAAAGAAGCTAAAGGAACTAATACACTAACCTAGGTAAGCATTATAGCTAGACTAGCACTAAGAAGGCTAAATAACAAAACTCCTCCCTTATAGGTCCTAGGCAAATAACATAGAGAAGTACTTATTAAAGGTAATATAATCTAGGAAACGCTCTAATCCTAAGGCGCTAAAGATATAATAACTATAGTAAATAAAGCTACTAGCTAAACTATAGCTATAGTAGCTAGAAGACTCCCTAGCAGAGATATAATTATTACCTTTAAAGGAAATGTAGCCTAATATAGAGAGGACTAAAAATAGATTGCTAAAGCATTTAGTCTAGAAGTAGCCCTTTACTACTATATACTTAGCATTATAGTTAAGGGATTCCTAATAAAGTATATATCTATTAAGAACCTTATAACTAAGATTAGAAAAGCAAATAAAGTAAATGTAATTAAGGTAACCATAAGGCACCCCTAAGTAGAAAACGCATAATATACTACCCTAATCCTAGGACTAGTAGAAGTAGAAGATACTAATAAGATATACTAAGATAGAATAGTCTTTAAAGCGGAGCTATTCTAGACTAAACTATATAATAAGACCCTATAACCCTAATAATGCTATAACTACTTCTAAACTAGCTATATTATAAAGTTCTATAAGGTAGCCCTAAGGTATAGTAAGTGCAAAGCTAGCTAATATAAGGAAGGAGAAATATTATGCCTAATAATTAGCGGATAACTTAAGGAAAACTATATCTTATATTCTAGCCTATACTTAGTGTGGTTAAGGGACTGCCCTATCCTAAAAGAGAAGTAAAATATAGCAAAAGCAAGCTACCTAGAGTAACTATTATGATTTGCTAGTAACTCCCTAGATAGAAGCCTAACGCTACCCTATAAGGAACTAGCATAGCTATGGTATCTATTATTATAGTAGGTAGGAAAAGGAGATGCCTAATAAATACAGAGAGGAGTGCTAAATAGCCTAGGGTAGGGAGCATTATATAATATATGTCTTAAAATAAGGCTAGAATAGAGCTAGCATAAGATAGTAAAGATCCACTACCCCTTAATAAATATAGTAATATTATAAGTTCTCTTTTAAAATATAAATAAGAAGGATAGCCTAATACATATAGCGCTCTAACACTAAACTAATATAGATATAATAGTAATCTAAGAGTAGGAATACATAAGGCACCTATAGCCCCTAGCACTAGGCCTTGCCTAATTCTAACTAGCACACTATAAGGGATAGAATATAGTATATATAAATAAGAAGTATAATATAGGGTTATAAATAGCCTAGGGAGAACCTAACTAGTTACTAGTAGAGATAAAAGGTATAAATATTTACTCCTCTACTTAGAAGGATATATAGATAACTAGAATATACCTATCCGCACTTTTAACGCAAAAGAGCCTTATAGCTAGAGCGTTTTTATAGGAGACTTTAACTAAAAACACCTCCTCTAGGATAGCTTAGATAGAATAACTAGAGAAGTAAAGGAATTACTAGACCTTATAAGCTAGTAAAGGCTTAGTCTAGTAATACCCTAAGGGGAACCTATAAGATAATATAGAGAAGATAGAGATAGCACTATAGATCTAGTATAGGTAACTCTAGATATCTAAGTTTACTATAATAGCGCAGAAGACCTTATAGGCTCTAACCATGTTCTATAGCTAATTAGCATCTTTACTAAGGAGTAAGAAAGCGCCTTACCTACCCTTAAACACACCTAGACTGTAATAAACAGACTATAGGTAAAGGTAAAAGCAGTAGTATAACTCTAAGCGGAAAATACACTAGACCTAAAAGATAAGGAAGGAATTAATACATATATAACGTAGCTTATTATAAACCTCTAATAGATAGTAGAACTAGTAGCCCTATAGAAGCGCTAAGGACTCCCTAGTCTAAAGGCATAGTAATTAAGGAGAATAAAAGAGGTAGTTACTAAAGCTAAATAAGCTAAGAGATAATAAAGGCACTAGAAGACTAAAGCAAACTAGTAAGCCTTCTCTAAGGTAAATAATAACTAGGAATAGATAGTTAGGGAAGAAAAAGGAATACGTAAAGAGAAGCCCTATAAAAAGCTAATACATAGGAAAAGGATAGTGGAGTTTAAAGACTAAAGAGATAGGCCTAGCTCTAAAGCTAGGCCCCTAGAGCTCCCTAGACTCCTAGACCTAGAAAGAACTAATAATAACCCTAACCTAGCTACTACCTATAAGGATAAGGTAAGTACACTTACATAAAGGTTCTTCCCTAAGCCTATAGTAAACCTCTCCTATATCCTAGACCTCTCCTTCCTAGAGCTTAATAACATGCTAGTCCTAGATAAAGAATGGTTTAGAGTAGGAGATATTAGAAATATCCTATTAGACATAGCTAGCTAGAAAGCCCTAGGAGATAATAAACTCCTAGCGGGCCTTATTAAGGCCTATAATAAACTAGCTAAAGAAGCTATAGCGCTTACTAAATGCTATCCTTAAAGTAGGATATTTTCTAGTATAGTTTTAAACTATATAAGTAGTAGTAATTAGGAAGCTAGGAAAACCACTAAGGAGATAAGAAGGGCTAATGCGTAGAGACCTATCTTACTACTAAATATAGTAGGAAAGATTATAAAAGCAGTGATTATAAGGTAGCTTATAGCCTTTGCTAAGGCTAAGGGCCTCCTTCCTAAGCTATAAATAGGAAATAGGGTAAATAGATTAATAGAAACCGTAATAAGAGTTCTTATAGAATATATAAGAGAGGCTTAGGGTAGAGGTAGCATTGCCTTACTAGCGTAAATAGATATCTCTTCCGTATTTAATAGAGTTAGCTACCTGTATTTAATTTATGTTTTAATCTAAATAGGCATACCACGCTAGCTAATAGCTATAATATATAGCTTCCTTATAGATAGAATAAGCTAGCTTAGCTTTAATAGTAAACTCTTAAGACCCTTTTAGATAAAGGCAAGCACCCTATAAGGCTCTCCTCTTACTAATCCTCTTCCTACTTTACTTAGCAAAGCTATATATATGCCTCTAAGCTATCCTAGGCATAGTAGCAATAGGATTTATAAATAATATAAACATAGCAGCATTTAGAAAAACACTATATAGACCTAGAAGAGGCTTAAAGCTATGTAAAAAGTGTGTAAAAAGTAAGTAAAAGAAGTAGGAGTAAAGTTTAACCTAGTAAAGACTAAACTTATATACTTTAGTAAAGCACACTAATCCCTATAGGCTAGGGTCTAACTTAGTATAAAGGAGATAGCGCCTATAGAGTTATATAGGTTCCTTAGAGTTTAGATTAATAGGAAACTTAATTAGAGTGCCTATAAGAATATCCTAAAAGGTAAACTAGCCTAGTAATAGCTTACACTCTCTTTACTAGCGGCATTAGCCTAGGGTTATAGCTTTAGAGATACCTAACTCCTATACATATAGGTAGTCTAGCCTATCCTTACCTATAGGGCAAGCGCTTACTATACCCTAACTAAGAAGGGTAGAAAGCTAAGAGAAGTAGTTAAAAGCTTTATAATAGACTAATTAGCCTATCTCTAAATTATAGCTAGTGCGTTTAAGGCTATACCTATTGCCTAACTAGAGGTTAAGACCTATATCCCCCTCTAGATCTATACCTAAATAAGATAAAACAGAAGTTTAAAGAGAGAATTATAAAGAGTGAAATAGCTATAATAATCTAAACCGCTGCTAACTTAGTATAGTTAGTGTTATATTATAGATAAAGACCCTCCCTAGGAGTAATAAACTAGTGGTGGAACTATATAAGGAATAGAGATAACGCTAGGATAAATAGTATAGTAGGGAACGCCTAGGATAGTATAGACTTATAAGAGAACTAACTAAGGATTAACTACTAACTTATAACCTAAAGGAAATCTAAAGATTCCACATAGGCCTAGAAAAGCATATCTCCTTAACTATAGTCTAATTATACACTAGGAAGATTAGTCTTAATAAGTTTCTCTTCTAGAGAGGTATTCCTAGGGTAAACTCGCTGCTATATAGCTATAGTAAAGCAGTTAAGGACTAATATTATATTATAGTGAACTGCCCTAAATATAACTACTAACGCCCCTAAACGCGCTAGCCTAGAGACGCATAGGAGGCAAGGCTAGCCCTAAACTACCCCTAAAGGCAAAAGCAATAGCTAAATAGTTCCTTAGCATAAAACAACTCTAATACTACTTATTAGTATAAGAACTAGTAGCTAATATACGTAGTAAAGAGGAGGAGCTAGAGCTAGGCGCTTCTAGTAAGCTAAGACTAATAACTAAGATATGGATATAGTAAATAACTAGGGAGAGATATAAGATTATATGGTTTAGAGCTAGCGGTAGGCTAGCTAAAGAATTACATTTCTAGAACTATTATTAGATTAATTTTAAATATATAATGCTAGGTATTACAAGCCTTACTAGTCTGCCTCTGCCCCTTTACTAAGCTATACCTACCTAACTAATTATTTCTCCTCTAGGACTAGAATTACCCCTTTATTACCTTAGCCTGCCTCTTAGTGGGCAAGGCTATAGCTAGAAATAGTTTGTCTTTGCGGCGTAAGCGTCTAGGCACCGTAGCTAAAAGATAACCTTATTATATTACTCCCTACTAGCGCTAGACTAGCCTAGGCCTGTAGCTAAGGCGCTATGCTTCTTCTTACTTTAATTGCTAGCATAGAGCTTCTTTACGTAATCCTAATAGTTATCTAGGACCTATAAAACTATTAGACCTAGACTAGATATAATATTAAACTAGAATAGTAGTACTTACACTACCCCTAGTGACTATAGCTACCTAAACTTCCACTAGCCACTAGTGCTTATTCTGTTAATTACTTAAGTTAGGCTAAGAATAAATTAGCACTAGATCTAGCCTAGAATAGAGGCACTAACTACCTTTAAATATCTATAGTTACGGACCTAATAGTTAAAATAGGCGTTAGTAGCTAGCCCTATATAAAACAGTTAGCCTTGCTTCTAAGCTAGGATAGATCTAACTTACTAGTAATATTATAGCACTAGTGCCTAGGTAGTTAATTAATTAAGATTTATAAGAGATATATTAAATCCTATAGGGATCCCCTAACTATAGTAAATTAGCACTAGAATAGAGGCAGGCTAGGGCTAGAGGGATTATACCTTTAAATCCTTAGCTATAGCTTGCTTAAGCTACTTCTTAGTTAAAGACTTTTAAGGATATTACTTGTTTTTAGAGTTTTCCTAGGTAGATTAAAGCTAGATAAGCATAGAACATAAGAGTACTTATAGTAGCTAGCGCTATCTTATTAGATAACCTAATAGATCTATAGTAATGTTAGCAATTAGGCTAACACTAGCCTAGGAGCGCCTTAGGTAGCTCTAAGGAAGAAAAGAACCTATAGGAAGTTTAATAAAAAAGAGAAAAGAAGGAAAACCCTCTAGGGGGAGGAACCCTTCTTATACTTATATAGGGGGCTAAATTATAGATATTAATAAAGAAAGAAGAATATAAGATAAGAATCTAGTTAGTTAATGCCTAAGAGACCTAGGCCTAGAAATAGCTAGGAATTAAACTAAACCCACACCCTTACTATAGAAGATAAATAACATTAGGTGCTCTAACTTCCCTAGACTAATAAGCTAGACCTAGGCTAGAGAAGGCTAAAAAGTAGGGCTATAGAAAAGCTAGCTAAAAAGTAAAAGAGAAGTGAATTACTACTATAAAACCAAATCTAGCATGCTATAAGATAGTATAATAAGCCTAGAGCAGTGCTAGAGCAGACCTAGGATAGAGCTAGGTAGGGCTTAGAACCTAGGATTTTCCTTTTTCCTTTTTCTTTCTTTTCTTATTAGGATAAGGCTAGCGTAAGCTAGTAATAAACACCTACAATAGGCTACACATAACGCGACGCAGGCCTGGTATAGGGTTAGCGTTAGCCTGAACATAGATGTAAGGGTTTTTCTTCCTATTCAAGGGTTTTCCTTTTGACGAAGCAGCAGGAGTACTAGTACTAGCCCTACATAGAGCTAGCTAGCGTAAATAATATATATATAGCATTAATACCTAGGATAGTTAATAGACTAAGACTTATAGGAAACATATTAAATCCTATAGGGATCCCCTAACTACTATAGATTAGACTTAAAGTAGACTTAGTATAGGGGTAGTAAGGGTTATACCTTAAGATCTTTAGCTATAGCTTACTTAAGTTACTTTTTAGTTAATAACTTCTAAGGGTAGCGCTTATTCTTAGGAGTTTCCTAGGCAGATTAAAGCTAGAATAGCATAGGATATAGGAGTACTTATAGCTACTAGTGCTATTTTATTAAATAACTTAATAGATCTATAGTAATATTAGTATTTAGGCTAATACTAGCCTAGGAGCGCCTTAGGTAGCTCTAAGAAAGAAAAGAACCTATAGGAAGTTTAATAAAAAAGAGGAAAGAAAAAGACCCTTTAGAGGGGAGAAACCCTTCTTATACTTATATAAGGGAGGGGGCTAAATTATAGATATTAATAAAGAAAGAAGAATATAAGATAAAAATCTAGTTAGTTAATGCCTAAGAGACCTAGGCCTAGAAATAGCTAGGAATTAAACTAAACCTATACCCTTACTATAGAAGATAAATAATATTAGGTGCTCTAACTTCCTAGACTAATAAGCTAGACCTAGGCTAAAGGGGCTAAAAAGTAAGGCTATAGAAAAGCTAGCTAAAAAGTAAAAGAGAAGTAAATTACCACTATAAAACTAAATCTAGCACGCTATAAGATAGTATAATAGGCCTAGAGCAGTGCTAGAGCAGACCTAGGATAGAGCTAGGCAGGGCTTAGAACCTAGGATTTTCCTTTTTCTTTCTTTTCTTTTCTTCTTATTAGGATAAGGCTAGCGTAAGCTAGTAATAAACACCTATAATAGGCCACACACAACGCAACGCAGGCCTGGTTTAGGGTTAGCGTTAGCCTAAACATAGATATAAGGGTTTTTCTTCCTATTTAAGGGTTTTCCTTTGACAAAGCAGCAGGAGTACTAGTACTAGCCCTACATAGAGCTAGCTAGCGTAAATAATATATATATATAATATCTATTATAAAGTCTGTAAATATAGTAATTAAGCGGTTCCTTTAGGGTAATATAGGTAACTTAGCCTCTGTTTTTTAATATCTAAATGCCTTCTAGGTATATTAATTTGCGGAGATTTAGAGTTATAAGCTCTAGAGGTATAATAAGACATTAAATTATACCTATAAACCGCTTTATTAGCTAATTTGTGATTAGGTTTCTTATATTATACTATAGCTTATAATTAAGGAGGATATAGCTCTTAAAGCCCTTAAAGGAGACTATAGTAAAGCACTAAAGACCCTATACCTACCTTACTATTATATTATAGCCCTTAGAGTTCTCTATAGGTATTAAATTTAGCAGCGAATTTATAATAATTAACTAATTAAAGTAAAGGAGATTAATCTATATTAGTAATAATATTATAAGTAGCCCCTAGAGAATAACTATACTTTAATTAGACTATTTAAGCCTCTAATTATTAGGGGAAAAGGCAGGCTAAAGGGGGCTCTTAGGTTAGAAAAGAGTATAGATATCTTATAGTATACCTGCTAGGATCCTTTACTATTTAAACACACTTAAGTAGTTAAGGAAGCTAAAGATTATAAGAATTATAAGGCTAATATGTCTATTACACTACCTTTAATAGCACTAGCCACAATTAATTTAACTTAAATAACTATAATAGCTATAGGGCTCTAAAGGCTAGAATCTAGTAATGCTTATAAGCTAGGTATAGTATAGCCTTAAGTATATTTAAGAGCTCTAGATGTAATTAAAGATATAGAAGAGGATATAATAATAGGGATAACTTAGTAGCATTAGATATTATAATATTATTAGAATTAGCATTATCTAAGGGGATTACTAATAAGAATACCTCTTAGTTTAATTAGAATATTCCTATAGACTATAAGGGAGATATTAATACCTAGATTTAGGCATAAATTAATATAGAAGAGGCGTTTTTAAAGGCATTGTAAGAGCTTATAGTATTGTAATAGTTATAGATAGCTTTAATCTAGTTATAATCTTATATAATAAGTAGGGCTCTCTAATAATAACTACAGTCTCTAGAGGATAATAACTACTTGGTTTCTATAAGAATCACTATGGGCGGCTGGTAATGGCTGTCCTAAGCCACCGCAGCCACAGTTAGGGTGCTCTTTACACCAGGAGGGTGCTCTTTAAATGGACCCTATATGTAGGGCGGCTGGCAGGTTACCCACTTACAGCTACCTGTAGTTGCGTTTGTATACCTAGGGTATGGTAAGATAGAGCGACCATTTAAGCGTTATAAAGGGAATGCATAAGGTATACATGTAGAATACTACTAAAAGATATATCTTTTTCTTACTAATCCTAGCCTTTATTTGCCTTATCTCTTATTTAACGCTTAAATAGCTTGCTATCCCTAATTATATATTTGTAGAATAATTTAGGGGCTATAGTGTGTAGTTCACCCCTTGAATAATTTTACAAATCTACATGATGGAGGGGTTAAGTGAATTAGGTGTTAGCAGGGAGAAGGGATTATTTAGGGGTTATTAGAGTGTACAGCTGATCGCAGCTGTTAGAGAGGAACAAAAAGACAGAGCATGTATATTTGTGAAAAAAATCAGGGGACTGTACATGTACATAACACGTACCCTTGCATTCCGATGGAGACAGAGACGGGTTCCTGGATCCCATCACTTCCCACCAGCAAACCCTGTGTGCGCTTGTTCATGCATGGACTTGAATTAGGATTAGTGCGCCACTCGACATGGAAGCTTAGGACATGAAGTGGCATGACATGGGATAACTAAACGCGCATCCGTTAAAAATTAAATTTTCATCCGACACTAGTCCCAATCCGTCAGAGCGAGCCACTCACACTATTTAATGTGGCTTTTGTTTATAATTCTGTACAGTACAACCCTTGAATGATTTTACAAATCTACATGACAGGGGAATTGAGCGAATTAGGTATCAGCAGGGAAATAAGGGGACAGGGGCTAGGATTGACAGGTACCTTGTATTACTAGTAGTTCTCTTGTAATTAAATGTACTCTTTTATGGCGTTTATACCCTGTCTATTTTCCTTGTAGTCCTCTAATCGTGGCTAGTCTAGGGCGGCTCGGATGCCTGTTAGAGAGGAACAAAAAGTGGGGCATGTAGATTTGTAAAACCATTCAGGGGTAGACTGTATACCTATATTTAAAGTTAATTATAATACTTATAATAAGTGCGTTTTCTATCTCTTTCAAAGATACTAACATTATTAAAGCTATTGTAAGTACCTTATTAGTAGATTATAGAAAATAAATTATAATCAACTCATAGGCTTCTTAGGGTGACTACTAGGGAAGAGTTAACTTGAGCATTAGTAGGAATACAGGTGGCCATGCGGCCGACGCATATTCAATTTCTACCGGATGCGCGTTTCGTTGTCCCATGGCATGCCCATGTGTGTGAGTTGTTTTTCCCTTTTTCTTAAAAAAAAGTCTTCGTCTCTTGCACTTTGATGATGATCCATGGCATTGGCTCTGCCCGGTCAAGCCTGTTGTTCTGCTTCCCACCCGTCTCACAA
Source organism: Epichloe gansuensis (assembly GCA_023658505.1). Taxonomy (NCBI): domain Eukaryota; kingdom Fungi; phylum Ascomycota; class Sordariomycetes; order Hypocreales; family Clavicipitaceae; genus Epichloe; species Epichloe gansuensis. The sequence continues at coordinate 2,960,375 of CP098284.1, forward strand.
ATACATCTCCAGAGGGAATCCCACGATAACGCCACAAAACATCCACGTTGCACAAACAAGCCCGACGACTTTCTCACGCACGAACGTGATGTCCTTCTCCATCCTTCTCTCCATCCTCCTCGCCGCCACAACCACTGCCATTTCGCTAGGGACTTGCAGAAACTCCTCCCCGAGTGCTCCCTGTTGTGTCTGGCCCAGGAGGTCGTCGCGCATCACTGCGCAATCGACGACCTGCTATGCCATTGCCATAACATCGAGCCGATCATCAAGGCGGTGTCGCCGTGTCTGGTGAAAGCGGGCTGTAATCTGCAGAACTTGACAGGTATATCTTTCTCCCCCTCTTTCCCGTCTTCTTCTTTTGGAACAATTGATGAGGACATGGGACGAACATGGTATCCGAAATGAGAATTGAGTTTTCTCTCCCTCTCTATTTTTTTCTAACGAGTGTTGTTCGACATGTAGCTACTGGCAAAGTCATATTTGAAGTGTGCACGGCATTACCTGATAATAGCACAGCTGCAAAGAGTGCTACGTTGACGCCGAGCACGAGCACGAACACGAGCACGTCAGCCGCCAGGAAGGCTGTGCTTGGGACGGGGTGGATGGGCGTTATTGCGTTGGCGGCATATCTATTATAGGGGCATGCTCCGTATAAACAGACCTTACATCACGATGGGAAAAGAGCGAATTGGGAAGTGAGCTGACATGACTTGAAACAATCTATGATTCTACTCTATCCGTCTTGATGGTCATGTGGTCTAAACAAACAAACGTCGTCTGACGGTCTCGGAGCCAATCGAAATCGACTTTCCATGCGTCCAATTCCGATTCAGTCGAACTGAACACGGCATGAACCCAGAATTATTAACACGGTCAATCTTTGCCAAAGCTCCGTACGTGCCTCCGTCAAACAAGTCGGACGTCTCGTCCAATGCTTGGAAATGCTCGGCAATCCGCATGCCTTTTCTCCTCTGGGCCTCCACACGCTTCCAATCCCACTCCCCGTCCACGGACAAGTCCACCTCGCCCAGATCGACCGCCTCATCGCCGACTTGGTTCTCGCCGCTTCTCCAACCACCCGGTCGTTCGGGCAGCAAGCCCGAGTCTTGCAGCACAATAGCGGGATGGACGGTGAGCCGCCCCAGCTTGAAGACGTACTTGCTCACGGCGGTAGCGTGCATCTTCCTCTCCCACCCTCCCGAGGCATCTTTCCCGCTTCTCGTGCGCACCCTGCCGAATCGCGGGTCCAGCCACTCTGTCGGCTTGGCAGTGCCCTTGGGCACGAAATGCGTCACCATGTAGAGCCACTTGCGGTCCCAGGCGAGCACTTTGCTCCAGAGCTCGTAGCCGCGGTAGGCGCGGATTTCGCGCTTGAAGGTGCATGCCACGGAGCCGAGCATGATGCCCATGGGTCCCTTGGCGGGCTCATTGGTCCTGGGGTCGAGCACGAGGCCCGTCTTCACATTGTATGTGAGGTTGCGCATCGCAGGACGGGTGAGATACGACACGAGATGGGTTCGCGCAATGTCCAGGTCGGTGAAGTAGGTCGAGTTGGACTTGTGGAGGTTGTAGTCGATCTCGAGGAGCGCGCGCGCGTCTCGGAAATCATGGGCTTGAAGAGCGCGCGGGGCGTGAGGTCTGGTGATTTGCGGAGGATGTGGTGGTACATTATGGCGTAGAAGACTCGGTACTTTTTTTTGTATTTAGTCGAAGAGAATGTATGTCAGTTGACCTTGCGCCGCGCCCCGGGGGATTATTCACGACAAGGGCGGGAATTAGACTTACAGTCCACGCAAACGGCACATTCTTCCAGTTCAAGACCATGAACAGCAACAGCAAGATCCGCGACGTGCGCCCCGGTCCAGTCACGAAGGCGTGTATCGTCTTGGGCCAATTGACTTTGTATGCAGCATAGCCGGCGGATCCAAGAGCAACAGGGACGATGACGCGGACCGCGACGGCGAGGCCACCGACTTTACTTGAGGCCGATGCCATGACGTGATTCTAGTTCAATGTCGCCGAGCTTGTGCTGTTGTTGCCACGCGCGCGCCAAGTCGTCCGTCTGGCGTGACGGAGGATTGATGTTTTGGCGGGCGACGACGACGATTCGAAAGTTGTTTGTTCAGAATGCCGAGGTACTACTCCCAGGAATCTCGGTAAGTGGGCCATCCCCGACCTGCTGTTGTCGCACGGGATAATTAATACTCCGCACTCCGCCGTACACTACAACCCCTTGATCTTTTACAAATCTACATGACAGGGGAATTGAGCAAATTAGATATTAGCAGGGAAATGAAGGGAGATAGGGACTAGGATGAAAAAGGTATCTTATATTACCAGTAACCTAGAAAAAAATTCAAAACATTTCTAGCGCTACATACCCTATGTTTCCTTATAGCTAATCATAGCTGTTAGATATCGCATTGCAAAGTAGCAGAAGACAGCCGTTACGGGGAAAATTCTCAGCACGCAGGAGCGTAAGTTGAATCTTGAACTCTTGTCTACTTTCGTCCTTTTTGTTCATGATTTAGGATACCGGGAAACGCCCTCCAAGTTGGTTTACCCCTTGCCTTTTCATACCATCCCCACGCCACACCAACTATCGAACTACGTGCGTGCCCTCTGCGGGCTCCAGAACCAGCCATTGGCATGCCAGGTCCTTGTTCTCGTTGTGTTTTCGCAGTGTGGCAATGATCTGATTCGAAATTTCTTCAAAGTTGCTCGTCGCAAGAGCTAGGATTGTCGGCCCTGCTCCCGACAGGCACACTCCCAGGAAGCCGGGCTGCATCTTGGGAGACATGGACTCGACCACTTCTGTGAGACCTGGAATCAAAGTCTGGCGGTATGGTTGATGGATCTTGTCCTGCATGGCGAGGTGAATGAGCTCAGGGTCCGTGGTGATTGACCGAGGGCAACGGGAAGCAGAGCAATTCGCTGGAGATTGAATGTCTGAAAAATCACAGATTAGCAAAGCTATTTCAAGGCCCATGGCTTGCCATGGATTCCCCCTCTCGTTTAGTTTGAGATACATACCACGTCCGGACGGGGTACTTCTCCGGAAGCACAGCACGAGCCGAGGCCGTGGGGACGATGAAGTCGGGAATGATGGCGACGGCTTTGATGTCCTTGGCCCAAGGGAATTTGATGTGGTGTCCAATGCCGAACGGTGGCGAAGGAGGCCTCTTGCCGGTGTCAACACCGCCAGCGGGCGCTGGGAGGACCTCCGAAAGGGGAATCTCTATCCTGGCCGCGTCTTCGGGATTCAAGGGCATGAGGTACGTTCCGACGAACCCACCGAAAAGGGCAGCGCCGACATTGTCAGGATGTCTCTCTGCGAATAATCAGCGACTTGTCCAAGGTGTTCCTTCCTCCTAGGGCATTCTGGTAAATTCAATGGAAGTCCGAAACTCACCAATCATGAGACAATAGTCGAACAGTCGGTCCAGGTCCAAGTCCTTCAACCCACCAACTTCCTTGCCCAGCATCACTCCAGCCACCACAGCAGCGCCCGAGCTACCCAAGCCTCTTCCCAAAGGGATCGGGTTCTTGATATGGACGCGGGTCTCCACAGGAATGCGCGCCGGTCATGGCATCTGAGCACATAGAGCGCAACCCTTGTGATCAGATTGCTCTGAGGATCAAGGCTGATGTCGTCGGTGCCCTGGCCCTGGCCCTCGTAGGTGATGATGCAGTTCAGCGGCTGCTCGGAGGAAGACTTGGAGCGGTCAATGGTGACATGCAGCTCGAGATAGATGGTGAGAGCGAGGCCAATGACATCGAAGCCGGGGCCGATGTTGGCGCTCGAGCACGGCGTTCGAATGACGAATGACTCCATGACTGTAGTTGAAACAGTAGGGAATCACTCGTCAATTGATGCCGAATGCAGACGGCGGGTCTGCTGTGCCTGAGAGGGCAAGTTGTTCCTCACAGGCTGTCTTCTGGAACGCCAGATCGTGCCTGTTGCGCAAGGTCGGTCGGTCGGTCGGTCAACAGAAGCTGAAAGAAGTTTCGCGTGTGGATGCTGTGAGCCTGTGAGTCGTGCGGCTGTTTGGCGGGGCGCACCGATAACCGGAGCCGGCCTCGTCGCACTTTCTCAACCGATCCCCACAGATGGACATGAGGCCGTCCCGTCCTTGCGATGTTTGATTGCCATGACCTCCTTTTTGGGCATGGTGCTAGCTGCCCTGGAATAATATTGGGAGTTGTGTGAGTTCTGTGAGTTCAAGATGACTCTGCTGGAGATGCGGCAATTTTTATCGGCTCGCACCCACAGTCGTCCGTCCTCTTTTCAGGCAATTTGAGCGACCATCTGTTGAGTCTATTTAGCATACGACAACCCATCTTAGCTTTGTTCCAAGCTAATTTCCACCTTAACAACTGTAATACGACTGTGACGTCTGATGCAGTTCAAACCAGACTGATAACGAAGTTGCTCGCGGAAATGTTGGGTAACCCCGGAGGAATATTGCTTCCATTCTAATTCCAGGGAAAAATTGGAGGATTTGATGCTCTTGCAAGATGCCTGCTCTCCTGTCGTGTGAGAAGACCAGTCAATGTGAAGTTTCAACCTACGCTTGGACGAATCTACCGACTTGGGCCAAGCACGGCACTTGATTACTTCTTTCCGAGCGGGACGAGTCGCCATCAATAAGCGCCAGCCATTTAACGGGGACGTGTGACCTTCGATGTCTTCGGGCCAATTCGGCTGCGGGCCCTACTGAGGTTCATATGGTGACACCACCTTTGCCAATACAGCCCAGCAAAGTAAGTTTCAAAAAGGGGCGAATGAGAAGCGGCACGGGTTGACCCTGAAGACTGGCTTCCCGAATCGTGGTGCGAATGTGGTGGAAGCGGTTTGGGTGGGGGGATTTCGAGAAGGTTGCATGATTTCAGTTGCTTGGAGGAGTTCCTTGGAGGGTCGTTTGATTGTGGTTCAACCTTTGTGTACCGACTTTGCTTCGGGTGTTGTTTGCTATTTTACAGTTCATGGGCGTTATCTTGCGTCGGTTATTCGGCCGTGATCACTCACTACATGATGAGACGTTGGGTATTGTCATAGTAGAAGCATATTCAATTGGCTTTTGCAGACCAACGGCCCCGCGGTCTGGATGTGAAAGAGTGAGTGTTGAGGAGCTGCATCAATGAGCATGAATGTAGTGGCGCGATATGTGCATCATCACCTGCGTCACAATTCGAGTGTAACAACGAAACTACCTCGGATTGTCGGCTGCAAGCAGCGATGTCCAATGAGAGAGCTCGGTGAAGCAGCAAGTCTCCACCCCTACCTCACTGAGAGCAAGAAATCACGTGTTGAGTCTCCCTAAGCTTGGCTCTCCCGCAGCTCTCCCCGCTTTGACGACCAATCAGCTCGTCTCGTGCCATTATTACTATTTCGCCTCCTCCAAAAACTCATTCTCCCCGTCCGTCTTCTGCCATCAACTGGCTTTTACTGGCTTCTTCAAGTTGAAGCAAGTCTGATCGTTTGAAGCTATTATTTGATTGCTTTTCCATCCACCTCGTACGATCCTGCCTTGCAACACATCCAAGGGCGCCAAGGACTAGGCTCCAAACTTTGCTGTGGTCAATGACTTGCTCCGACATCTCCGATTGAGCTCAAGGGCCGCACATATCCAAGCAGCAACGTTTCGACATCGACATCGACAAGAATCACCACAGCTACCACCAAACAGCCTTTGTCGCCTCTCGGCCACTACAACACGCGTCAGTGGCAATGGTTCTCACGCATACCACCGCCCATCAATATTCTCACCCATTTCCCACCGTCACTCTCGCCTACTTCCTCCGCTATTCCTCCCCCAGCTCAATCCCTTCGCCGCTCATGTCTTAAGCACCGATACCATCTCCAGCCATGTCGACCCCGAGACCCAAAGGCTCCACACTACCAGGATTCACCTGAAGAAGAGTCGCATGCCAGGCGCCGTTTTCAAACTGCTCCCTGGCAGTGTCACAGGTGGCAACGGTGGCGACAAAGCTTCGTACATTTTGGAAACGAGTGTCGTCGACATCAAGGAGGGATGGATGCAGACCGAAAGTCGGAACCTCAATTTCACTGGTATTCTCTCCGTCGTCGAGCAACAAAGTTTCAAACTTCCGGCCGAGAACATGGCGAGCCAGACCGACGTGACCACGTCGGTAATATTCCAGTCGAGATTGGGCGAAAAGATCCGAGGAAAGTTTGAACAAGCTCACCAGGAGGGTGGCTTCATATCCGGCATTATCGGTGGATGGGGTACCAAGGGCATTCAACGGAGCATCGAGAGCGTCGCTTCTACCAAGACACTCGACCAGCTCGGCAAGAGCCGTGACGGCATGCGACTCGTACTGGAGCGAATCCGTAACAACGGCGTGATCGGGGTGCTGGAGACGCTGCGGAGAGAACGACAGCGACAGGCGCTCGGTGCTTGATTCAAGCCACTGTATTATTGTACATGACAAGCTGGGTCACTCGTCGCGTGCGACCATGCCCACACACATCAACGACGACCTCTTTATGACCATGGAAATCCTATCCTTACTGTAAAACATCTCATCTCTTTAGCAAGGCGCTTCGTGTCTTTTTCTCCTTCTGTATCACCTCTGGCTTCCGGGGAACATGGGTCGAGTCGGTAGAGTAGGAAGAATTTGTGGGAAATGTGAAAATTAGGACATGTTATCCTGAAAAGACCCACGGAAGGGGATTGTAGGGAATAGGTTGAAAGCGAAAATAAAATTTTCTCCAAATCAATCAATCAGTCGGGACGCTAAACTAGTCTACGTGTGACACAGCCTGAAGACAGTGTTTATCATCAAGCTGGTAAGTAGGAGTCGATCATGCCACCTTTGACTATCACGGCATAAAACAAACTGTGAAATGAGAACCGGAATCCCAAAGCCACTCAATTTCCAGCTGGCGTCAAAGAGCTCGGAAGGATGTGGGTCCGTGTACCAGAAGCTTGTCCTCTCTAGCTCACGACAACGAGCAGTCAGTCATCCGTTTCGTTTCAATTGAACCCCTCCATCCATCATCCATCATTTCATTGGCGGGGCATTTCCAAGAGAAAACAAGTCCGTCTCCCAGGCTTCTTGCCATCTATTCACTCTACGCACATTCAAGATGGCAGAGCCCGTGTCCGTCCTCTTCGTCTGCCTAGGCAATATCTGCCGATCGACCATGGCAGAGGGCATCTTCCAGAACCTCGCCAAGCAGCCGCAATACAAGGGAAGATTGGAAAGATTGACTCCTGTGGAACAGGTAAGGCAACGGCCCCCATACTTTCGAAAATGCAATTGTTGCCACGAGTTGCGCAGCATAAGATTATCAAATTTGTTGAACCGAAAACTGACTTGCCGTCCGTTCACCAATGCAGCTGCGTACCATGCCGGCGACGAGCCGGACTCAAGGACCCTTTCTACGCTCAAGGACAATGGCATCACGGATTACCATCACGCCGCGCGCCGTGTAAGTCGTTTGCGAAAAAAATAAAAAATAAAAAAATAAAATAGAAACATGATGGCAAGGAGGGATGTAGTCACAGAGACTAACGATTTGGGGGAAATACAGTTCAAAACGAGCGATTTTGATTCCTTTGACTACGTGTTTGCCATGGATCGATCGAATCTATCGGATTTGAACCGTCTGCGGAAGGGCTGCCCGGATGCCAAGGCGAAGGTGATGCTGTTTGGGGAGTTTAGCGGCACGGGCAAAGCGGAGATTGTGAATGATCCCTATTACGGCGGGCGAGATGGGTTCGAGAAGGCATTTGAGCAGTGCAGTCGGTTTTCTAAGAATTTCCTCAAGGATGCGGTAGACGAGTATCAATAAGTGTGTGTTCCGAATGGTAGGATAGGAGTACATAGTTATTAGTAGTAGAATTGTGAGGGTGCTAATTCTGTTTTTGGTGAATTCGCAAGGCATCTTTGGAGAAATGGGAGGAATACATGACATGATGACCGATTTTGATGATAGATGATGGAATACATAATTACATACATGGCCGAGACCGAGACCAGGTCTCCAGATGTGAATGCCGCTTGTCAAAATGTGCGCTGCTCATTGGTGCAAGGTTATGAGGCAGGCGCGCGCTTACATATGTATGTGTACATATGTATGTACATAGAAGCATGAGACGGCAGGGACGTGACTGGGCCTCTCTGATCCAGGGAGCTGCCAGGCAAGGAAGGGGGCGACAGTTTACATATGTAGTTGGGCCATCGGCAATTAAATAAACTGTCGACCGCGTGCCAGGCTGACGGGGTGTTGTGCCGAAGGAGTGATGGATAATTGTAACTTGACTTGCACAAATTACATGTATGTATGTACAGGCCATCCACAGGCCATCCACAGGCCATACACGGGGCCATACACGGGGCCATGCTCGGGCCATGCTCAGGCCATCTACAGGGGACCCCATCCCCATCCCATCCCGCTTGTTGTTGACCTGACCTGGCCTGAGCCAGACAGACAGCTGATCTACTCCGTACTCCGTACAAAACGCTGTCCCCGCCCAAGCTTTGGTTCGTTCAATCCTGTCATATTGTCATATCGTGTGTAACAAACATATTGTAGCAAGCTACCGAGTACACCAGACCCCATTGCTTGCGCTGCCTGCTGCATTTATTTAAGCTGAGCTTTCCACCGGCCCCTTTTCTCACCTACCATCCAGTCCACGGCCAAGGAAATTTGCCTATCGTCGCCTCAGGGTCGCAGCAGACAGAAACCCCCCTCTCTCCAAAACCTCCCAAACCTCCCAAACCTCCCAAACCTCCCCTCCCTCTCTCCGTCTCTCTCACGACCCCTCGGTGCCCCCGCTTCGACAACCACCGTCCGAACGCGCAGCTCGCTCTGCGCCAAGACACAAGACACAGGTAGCCATGGCCGACCTCCAAGGACGCAAGGTCTTCAAGGTCTTCAACCAAGACTTTATCGTCGACGAGAGATATACCGTCACGAAGGAGCTGGGACAGGGTGCTTACGGCATCGTCTGGTACGTTCTTATTGTCTGTCCCACGGCACCCCGCCACCTTGCTTGCCGCCCATTCCAACTTTTGGCCATACACTTGGGCTGACCGCAGACGTTTTGTCTACCGCAGTGCCGCTGTCAATAACCAAACGAACGAGGGCGTTGCCATTAAAAAAGTCACCAATGTTTTCAGTAAAAGATTCTCGCTAAGCGTGCCTTGCGTGAGATAAAGCTGCTGCAGCACTTTCGCGGTCATCGCAACGTGAGCATGCCCCAAAGCATCTTGACCACCCCTTTTCTCCCCACTGACTCAAAAGCCGTCGAAACGGGAAACGAAGGTCCGCTGACAGCGAAAACCCAAATTACCAGATTACATGCCTGTATGACATGGATGTTCCTCGACCCGACGTATTCAACGAGACTTATCTTTATGAAGGTTCGTCTTCAGACACTCTCTCCACCGGCTTGAACTTGTCAAAACCAAGCATCTGTTTGTTGCTGACGCTCCGACCAATACAGAGTTGATGGAGTGCGACTTGGCGGCCATTATTAGATCCGGCCAGCCTCTAACGGACGCTCATTTTCAATCTTTTATCTACCAGATTCTGTGCGGCCTCAAGTACATCCACTCCGCCAACGTGCTGCACCGCGATCTGAAGCCAGGCAATTTGCTGGTCAACGCCGATTGCGAACTCAAGATTTGTGACTTCGGCCTCGCACGTGGCTTCTCGGTAGATCCGGAAGAAAATGCCGGGTATATGACGGAATATGTTGCCACCAGATGGTACCGAGCCCCTGAAATTATGCTCAGTTTCCAAAGTTACACCAAAGCCAGTAAGTATGTTGAAAAGAGGACTCGATCCTTTTTGTCTCCTCTCCACATCTTCAAGGTGGCCTGTCTGCATTTCCTAACAGAAGTGTTTGTACCTATAGTTGATGTCTGGTCTGTGGGATGCATTCTCGCGGAACTCCTGGGTGGTCGACCCTTCTTCAAAGGTAGAGACTACGTTGACCAGCTAAACCAGATTCTGCACATTCTCGGCACGCCCAACGAGGAAACCCTGTCGCGGATCGGCTCACCCCGTGCGCAGGAATACGTCCGCAATCTACCCTTCATGCCCAAGAAGTCCTTCCCCAGCCTGTTCCCCAAGCCAATCCGGATGCTCTGGACCTCCTGGACAAGATGCTTGCTTTCGATCCTTCTTCGCGTATCAGCGTGGAGCAAGCTCTCGAGCACCCGTACCTGCATATCTGGCACGACGCATCGGACGAACCAGACTGCCCCACGACATTCAACTTCGACTTTGAGGTCATCGACGACGTCAGTGAGATGCGACGTTTGATTCTCGACGAGGTCAATCGCTTCCGCCAGCTGGTGCGAACCGTTGCTGGCTCAGGAGCCCTGGCCGGACAGGGCCAACCCGGCGCTGCAGGCCATGTGCCCATGCCCCAGGCTGGCGGGCAGTGGACTGCAGAGGACCCCCGACCTCAGGAGTACGTTTCTCACGGTAACGGCCTTGAGCAGGATCTCCAGGCCGGCCTGGATGCGTCCCGAAGATGAAAAATTGAGATTGACCCAGCCTGGTCGTCTCCTACAATCGAGAAAGGTGGGTACATGAAACGGAACTAGATTGATGATTCTGAAGCGCGCAGAGGGGCAAGTGGGCAAGCGATTGGTATAGTAATAGTCTATGACTCGGGGCTTTCAGTCGAAGAGGTAGCGGTGGTTTCCTTCACATGACACCACGTCATGATTTGCCCGGCTCTCGTAATAGCCGGTGATGCACCAAACATGAAGATGACGAACGTGTCGTTATTACCTCTTAAACGGAAGATTTAGCAACAAGAATTGTTTTAGCCTCTATTACACTTCCGTAACGAAGCCTCTCTGGTGCCAAAGGATGTATGTACTGGCCAGCAGTGACCACGCTCAATCATGTCAAGTCAAGTTGTGTCAAGCGTCTAATTCGCATCTAATTCGCATCTAATTCGCATCTGCCAATGGCTCCTGCTGAATACCGATGCACTTCCCGTGTCAGCCCTGGCCTTTCCACAAGCCGCCCGCTCGAACCTGGCAAGGTGTCATGTGACGGAGTGAAGGAGGAATGAGATTGACGTGCCCTGAAATATATACAAGTTTGAATTTTTGCCAAACCGGCAAAGGAAAATGGATTATTGAGAGGGACGAGGGACGTTGTTTGTCGAAAGTGGTGTAAATAAGGGAGAGAAGAATTGTGAAAGACGCGGCCTGTTTGGGAGAACACAATGCATCCATGCCCCCTTCCCCTCCCTCCTTTCCTCCTTTTTAGATTTGAAGAAACCCTCATGAATACCTTTTTTTTTTTTTTTCTTGTCTTCAGGAAATCGTTGCATGCGTGTAAACAGAATCGGCTAGAATAAATCCTTTTTTTTTTTTTTTTTTTTTTCCCTTTGTTTCCTTCCTTGGTTACTGGCCGTCTTGGACTTGCTCCAAGTATGAATAGTGGCTCTACTCGAAGAACCAGTACGTGGCAGCGTAGCGGGAGCTGTCTTGTCCAGCGGCCTTGGAGCAACCGTGGCTGCGGCCGCCGGCGGTCAAGACGCGGTAGACGTACTTGACTGGGCCGACGCTGCCGTCCTTGGCGTTGAGCTGGAGCCAAGACACGGCGCCGGTGCCCTGGGGTCCCTTGTCGGCGGCGGCGGGCGCGTCGACTCCTGCCATTTTCCCGCAGAGCACGTCGACCTTGCCGCCGTCGAGGACGAAGTTGGGCGTTCCGGACGAGGTGAAGAGGTGGCGGCCCAGGAAGGGGAGGAGGGGGCCGCCGCTTCATGCCCCGTGGTCGGAGGAGCGGCGGGCGGAAAAGGGTCCGTCTGCGAGGCACCGGGCGATGCGGGCTCGACTCGTCCCGCGGTGGAGTGGTTGAGGTTGAGGGGACGTGGTGCGACCGCAGGGCGCGGGAGGAGGTCGTCCCAGTCGCTCTGCGAGAGGACGCGCGGGTCTGGCCGGGATACAGGCTGGTGATGTCGTAGAGCGTGGCGAGGGCTCCGGTGGCGGCGGGAAGGTCGCCGACGCTGGCGCAGGTGTAGTTTTGGATACCGAGGCCGAGTGCGATATGGAGCAGCTTGGAACCGGCCGGCGGTGGGGAAGGTTGGCGGCTATTTGAAAAAAAAAAAAAGAAAGAAAGAAAGAAAGTTAAAAAAAAAAAACCACGTCATGGGTTAGAGTTGGTCCGAGGCCAAATAAAACTCACCACCATCGATCTGGGGAAGAGCTGGAGCCTCGTGTCCCGGCGCACATGAGCCAGAGGGCAGACCCAGTACCAGCGCGGCGGACAAGAGCAGGACGTATGTTGACTTGAACATGATGGCGGGTTGTTGTGAAGGAGAGAGATGGAAAGGGTGCAAGTCGAAATAACGCGAATCTTGTGTGAATCTTGCTTGTACCAGATGGGCAATTTCGACAATGTGTCAAATGTGTCAAATGTGTCAAATGTATCAAGGAAAGACGGACGCCCGAGTTGATATACACTTGGACCAAGACGATGGGGATTAGAGGGCGGGAATTCAGCACCATGCAAAGCAGCGAAATACCAAGCCCGATTGAGCTAAGAAGAAGTGTAATAATATCGACTGTTCCTCCGTACAAGAACAGCATGCATATATGTTGAACTGACAGTGAAGTGAATCTGTGGTTGTTGGCCGTGTTACCCGCCCCGGCGCTTACAACGACGGTGGCTTGCAGGCTGCAGCAGCTTTCAGGGGAGGACCAGGGTCATGATTGAATTTGGGAAAAGGCAGGTTGATTACTATGGCCGAGTCGGAGAATGTTTTTTGGGGGGTGAGTGTGAGTGTGAGTTGTGAGTGATTATATGGAACTCAGGCCAGACTTTACTTTGTTGGTTGAAGCTCCCAACAGAGAGAAATGAAAAGGAGGCTGGATGAGGAGTGTTTGACGTGGTTTGAAGGTGGTTTGAAGGTGGTTACAGGTGTATGTACGGATTATGCAAGGCGTCTTGGGGAGAGGGAAGAGGGTACATGTCAGGACTTTCCTACTCCGTACATGTAGTGTTTTGTACCGGCCTCGCCCAGGATGTTGGGGTGGTCGTGTGGTGCCATAATGTACACGTACGTACTCCGTACACTCGCATGCATTCGGCGCCGACCCTGGTGTTGCATGAACATTATTCCTTATTACATGTGGTCCTCTCATTCGTGAAGTTTTGCCAAGTACTGTTGTACAGGGCGCGTCAGCCCGTGTATTTTTATCCTCTGCTGTACATAATCCGTGGACCATAATACCCCGGACCAATGTGTCTGGTGCAAGAAGCACCTCCGAGTCAAGCCAGATCCGACATGCTCCATTCGAGGCCAATAGTTTGCCGCCCGTGGCACTGACGGCATGAACTAGCCGACTTGGGACCGGGAATGGATCAAGTTCGTCCGTGGGCTAAAGGCAATCAGCAACAAGCCACTGTCTTGCTCCCCCGACTTGCCATTTTCGTTAGCCTGTGGCTTGTCATTCATGGCTGAGGTTTCGAAAAGAGGCAGGCGGGGTGTGCCATTTCCCCGGTTACATGCACAACAGCTCAAGATTTGTTTCAAACCTGATCGGAGACATGCATGGCAGATGAGGATCCTGGATGATGCTCGCCCGGTATCAGCATGTGCTGTGCCCTCCGATTCCCTCTCCCTCTGCATGCTCGGTCCTTGGTCGAGGAATGGCTCGCTCAGCCCATTATTTAATTTTGCATGGCACTTCGTTCCGCCAGCTTCCTTTCCTGTAAAAGGATTCTCCACAGGTGGTGGCTGACAGGGGGGTTCCCGTTGCCCGCCTTGTGCGTTTTTCTTCGTTTTGTTCCGTAGTTTAATAACTCCAAGCTAGCGGTCAAGCCTCGCAGGTCCTCAGACGACAGGCGGATCCTTCTTGTACCCGAGGCTGCCTCCGCCTGAGCAAGGGTGCAAGGTTCGTCTGGTGATGGGGCCCGAGAACCAAGTTCTCATCCGATGGGACGTCCATGTTTGGTGTGGCTGCTAATATTTAATATGTAGTTGTTCTGAGCAGAAGTTGAAGAGGGTGGGCGTGGAGGGGAATGAAACTGGGAGTGGGGCCCCGCGGCGTACATGTACATATGTGTGTGTAGTTGGAACTTTGGGAAGGAATGCTCCTGCTTCCAGAAGTGACAATGCCGCCAATTTCACCTACCTTCTGTTTCTTATCGGCGAGATGTCTTCTTCCCGCCAGGGGTGACGAATATTCTGTTTCCTTGGCTCAAACAGAAACCATTAGGGATGAGACACGCCGTAATTGTTGCTTTTTAATGTGTGTGTGTGTGTGTGTGTGTGTGTGTGTGCTTACGGGACCGGGGTGGTAACGATAAGTTCCGACTACATACATACATGTACGGAGGAACAGCGTCATCATGTTACATAGTTCAAGGGTTTGCCTCAGCAAGGGACAGTTTCATAAGGAGCTCCACCACCGCCGACCGAATTCTGGTCCTTTTGGCCATGCAAAATTACGCCCAGAGAGAGGGGCTGTATCAAACGTACGTAGGGTACATACATGACTGGGTGCTTGCTCATGAATTGTACTAACTTACTAAAAGCTTGAATAGTCAGTCCCGTCTCCTTTTTGTCACAAAGTGGCAGTGCAGATCAATAGTACCTTGACTTTCCTCTCCTCCTTTACGTCTCCTCGCTTCGTGGACTTCTTTTCTCAAAAAGTTCCCTCCCCCTTTTTCTTAATGCTTTGATTTGCAAAGATCGCCGTCATGAATGACACAAGAGCCGCTGTTCTTCACCATTTTGAATCAGCTGCAGGGTAGCTGAGATGTGAAGCTCAAACTTTACGAGTTTACAGGCGTACCCGTCGTCCTTTTTTTTTTTTTTTCCTGGTCATGATGCGTCGTCATCCATGTTCCTCATAATCTCAAACCCGGACGAAGCTTCTAAATAGGTGGATTGTAGGTCAACTTTGCCCCGTCAGCTGCTCTCACCGTGTCACGTGTCCATAGGACATCAGCACAAGTCCACGATTTCCAAACATTGTGGACAGTGCACTCCTCATCACCATCCCCCTCCCAATCGACATGGACGAGACAAAAGCGACGATTCGCAAGCAATGATGTATATATGCCCTCACTTACGATGACGCACTCAATCCCTGGACTTGTCCCAGGCTTGTATGCTAAAAAAAAAAAAAAAAAAAAAGACATTCACCTGCCGACAGGAAACAAGTTTTAACATGAAAGAACATTTCGAACCAGCACCAAATTTTACTACGTCGCCCTTTCGCAGTCAGACACTTTCTCAAAACACACTGCTCGCTCGTCAAACCGCCAGGTAATAGGCATACCTACCTAGCCAATACACCTTGTGGTCAAGGTACATGCAAGTCACTCGTCATTTCGAAGAAGCATACATGACACATTAACATGTAAAAGTTCTGATATCCCCGGGGAGGGTCATGCGCCAACGTGATGTATGTAAGGTCTCCGGAAAATAAAGTTTATACATGAAACGGCAAAACTGGCTAAACCGCGTAGATGCCTCGTGATAGCTTGCATTCCGTTCCAACCACCGCCCCCAAGGACCCCAATGCATAACGTGGGTTTCGTGAGATTCAGGCTAAGCACAAACATTAGCCTCTATTTCCATCGAGCTGCTGCATGATCGAGTTGTCACCATCATTATTCTTTGTACGTACATACTGTATTCATTCATTCTCCACAACCCGCCCGATCCCCGATCCCCGATCCCGCCGCGTCCGAACGGGGCGAAGGAGTTCGTCATCGCGCCAACACGTCACATATATCCTCATTCTGTCCACAATAAACAACTTCGTGCGTGCACCTACCATTCAGTAGCAACACAGTAGATAGTAGTCGGTGGAACCAATTAGCCGAAAAAAATAAAGTAAAAGGAACCATTCATTACCCAGCGACATCCAACTGAAGTCTGAAGTGGCGCTTCAAGGCGGCGAACCACTGTCGCTAAGCATCCATGATATATATATATATATATATACGGAGTAACTAGGCGACTACTCTACTCCGTACCCCGAACAAAGTATATCAAGTCAAGAATGGAACCCCTGGCGCACGTCAATGTCGTTCCTTGAACGCCATCCAAGTCTCTAGAGTGAGCAGACTTGGCGACCAATGGCAAAATGCCCGTCAATTACGCACGCAGTAAAACTGAGAAAGTCAGCTCTTCATGATGACCTGCTGAATAACGGGACCGTATATCGAACGTACCCAGGCCAAGCAAGGTACATAGGTCTTGCGGGTAAAAGAAGAGGACATGCAAGTCACGGGAACAATCAAGTCAGTCATTACATACTCGAGACTCCCTGCAGTGAGTGGTGTATCCTCTGATATGCCCGAGTTCCAGTCCTCAAACTTGATTCCGAGATTCTCCGCTATTGCAGGATCAAACTGTATTTTATCTCTGTATAATAGGCGCCTTTCCCAGATGCTTTGCACTGACTCGTGCCTCCCACCCCTTTAGAAAACACAAAAAGAAGAGAAGAGAGGAAAAACTGAGGCAAGCCATTCCTCTTCTTGGTATGTCCTCCACGTCCAGCCTGGGGTATGCACAAGTGTTCTGCCAAATGCCCAGTAACAAATTGCAAACAAAAACACAAAGTAAAGAGAAACAAGGCATATAGAACTCAAGGTAAGAAAGAAAGGTTCAAGAGTAAAGCCGTAGAATATGAAAATGTATAATCCCAGCCGATTGTTCGCCACAGAATGCGTATGCCTATCAGCGTATGTATATGACAGTAGAGGCTATGATGCAGTTTAAGAGCATGTACCCAAAATAAAGAAGAACATGAGAGAGAAGAGTAAAGTTTGCAAAGACCGATAAAAACAAAAGCAGAAAAGGCGGCCAAGTCTAAATTTCGACTGAATTGTCGTCGGATGACATTTGCACGCCTGCTGGCAACCCAACACACACGCTCATCATCTTCTTGTACCTTTTCGTGGCTAGTAACTCCCCAAGGTCGCAGCCAACAGCAGTGTTCGAGGAGACTGCCATGTCGATAAGGGTGTGATGCAAAAGAAGCAAACACGGCGCCCCTTCCCATGAAAAGAGAGCAAAACGCCAAAATCCCCCACCATCTTGAACTGAGGGAGGGTTTCAAGCATGGAAGAAAACAACAGTTCACCATCGTATTGACTGAAATATATCCGACGGCTTGAGTCACAGGGATGGTGATTCGCCAACATGGTGCATGCATTCTGCCGGTACTAGCTGGTGGTGTTGGACATGTTTGGTGGTGCCGCCATGGGGAGCTTGGGTGTATACAACCTGGAGTTGCTTGAGAAGCTCCCTGTCGTCCTGACGTCGTCACGCCCAAACAAGTCTCTTGATATGCCTTCAAGAATATGCATGTCGGTTCTGAGAGAGCTGGTTGCTGTACTCGATTGCCTCAAGAAGTCGATGGTCCGGCTAAACAAGATCTGCAACAGGTCCATGGGCACCCATTCTCGTAGCACGTTATTCTGCGAGCAGGCTGAAAGCACCAAGAGGTTTCCCCATTGACTGGAGAGAGGAATTAAATTGATGCATTAGTATATTTTTTCCGTCTTGTGCAGATCAATCGTGACCAGGTGGCGTTTGTTACTTACGCATGCGCCGTCCCAAAGACGTTTGTTATCAAGGGCGCTCAGGCGGGAGACCGTGGAATGCTCGTGTGCTTTCAATCAAGGCCTTGATACCTCGTTTCGCGTATTCCTTGACAGCGTCGGAAATTTCCTTGGGAGATCTGGCTGATGGGTCGATGACAGGTGCCGCCACGCCTTGGCGAAACTCGGATACTGCAAATCCACTTGGACTTGATGGGGATTTTGTATCGATTCCGACCATTGCAATATTTGACGAATGAATGGTCGATAGGTAATGACTTGGGCACCCCAGTACTTAGCACGTAACCGTGCTGACAGAATATCGCCAGCCGGTGGGTCGTTCTCCTTGAAAGCGAAGCTCTTGGCCACCCATTTCATATCCGACACAGCATCCGCGACCGAGCCCACATTGTTGAACTTGGGGTCCAGCTCCTTTGTGTCAGCTTCCTTATCGTCCTTTTCCGGTGCATAGAACATGCGATGGATACTATTCAGATGCGTCCGAAGGTATAGTTGGGCTAGATAGCTATCAAGCACCCTCTGATCAAAGCCCTCGAGCATGCTCATGTTTGGATGGGGCATGTTCTCTTCATAAGAAAGAATCCCAGAAGGGGAGCTGTAGTTCTGCGATCAAATCGCTGTGGTTGTTCACGGTCAGCATGAAGAAGCACTATCGGTATCAGACTAAGCCCGGGGATGCTAGCTCAGCTCACCTCTCCAGCTGCAGGCATGTCCAAAAGGTTAGAGCAAGCTGGTTGTATTTTGTGTTTTGAATCATCGTGAATGTTTGCTTGATTCGACGTAGCTTGTCGAGACTCCTGTAAAGAAATAATCAGTGTTTCGACTCATTTGTGTGGAAATAGTGGCGTGGCAGCGGGCAGGCAAGGAAAAGAAAAAAAAACGTACGGCCTCATAATAACCTGCAACTTGTGACTCGCTTGGTGAATGAAGGCGAAACTCTCCAGTGGGCGAGCCAGCTGCCCGTGATACAATCCTGCGAAGATGAGGGCGTACACGTGCTTCATATTTTGTAAGCTCCTGCGTGGTTTCCCAGAATGTCTGTGGCGAAAGCAAAGTATTCTAGCCCGGGAATCGCATCGTAATTCTTCTTCAAGCCTAAACCATTTCGCACTGTACCACCTCCGCTTCCGTGAACGGAGGATCGCCGGCTCTGAAACGCGCGCTCTGGTTCCTTTGGAGAGGCCAGTCCCGCAGTTTGGGAACTCGACGACAAACTGGGAGGCGAACCTTGTCCGGGCGACGGAGGTACACCGTTCCTCGTCAAAGGGCTGCCATGCGAATTGGTTTCAGCTTGGTGCACAGCGTCTGAGACACGTTCTCTAGATTGGCAAATTTTGCCGAGTGCCAGGATGGTTAGCACAAGAGCATTATGAATCGATCTTTCTGGCCTGCCCGACTTGGCAGCGCTCGATGTTGATGGTGCCTCAAATCCGTCGGGGACTGGTGACCTCTTGCGCTTTGCCCCGGCATCTCTGTGCCCATATTCGAAGAGGCGCTGTTGACCGCAAATGCAGCCCCGGAGCCTTGTAGAATTTTGAGCGAGTCGAACTCGGGGGCAGTGTATCTAGAAAATGCTGAACCCATTCACGGAGAATGTGGGGCTGTATGATGGGGTGCATGTTGAGGATGTGAGCTTGAAAGCTGTTGACGTAGCTCCAGACTTTGTGTTCGGTGAAATCAGGGTTTCCATCGCTGGCGAGAACACCACCTTTGTATTCCACAACCTGATCCGCTGGACTCAACCCGCCCAGGTGGCCCCAATCGGCTCCAGGAGAAGACGACGCCGTGTCGGAGGAATCGTCAGCCATACCCAGCTGACCATGATCTGGATTCGTTTCCCTTGGGACACGAGAAGGGTGAGAGTCTTCCCCACGGCCGTAAACGATCAAAACGCCCCTGTTTTGTTCATTGCTGATGGGGTATTCGGTAACATGCCGTATGCCTTCAGTTTCCAGATGCGGTTTGACCATATCTCGTATCAAGGGCCATTTCAGAAGTAAGCCAGCCAGCGTGGTATGGTTGATTGGTATGGCAGG